>QUSF01000005.1:20692438-20727676 GCA_003676055.1 Chloebia gouldiae
AAAGAAAAGAAAAGAAAAGAAAAGAAAAGAAAAGAAAAGAAAAGAAAAGAAAAGAGAAAAGAAAAGAATCTCAATATTGGTCTTAGTTCTGGTTTTGTCTACATTAATTTTCACAGAAACCAGGAGAGAAAAAAAATTCCCCTTCTCAAAGGTCACTAAGAAAAATTTGAGATGGAAGTCATGGGAAACAGGAAACTCAGAGAATGTTTCAACATTTTGATATCAGTCTATGAATACCAAAGTGAAAGTATTTATAATTTGTTTAGTTATTCATGAGAAATGCAGAAGCTTCTGAAGTATCAAAAGTTATGAATACTTGCGAGTATTTGGAAGCACGATAGCAAAACTGCAGTCCATTCTTACCTCTGCGGTGGCCATGGGTTTAGATTTATTCCATGAGGAAATTATTACATTTATGTGTGTCTCAGAGTTGTTTTTTAGTTTGGTTGTTTTTTGTTGTTGTTGTTTGGGTTTTTGTGTGTTTGGGTTTTTGTGTGTTTGTTTTTTTTTGTTAGAGTTCTCTGTTTAGTTGTTTTTTGGGGGGGTTCTTTTTTGGCTGCAGGTGGATGGGTATTGTTCATGGGGTTTGGTGGGGCTTTTTGGGTTTCTTTAAGAACAAGTACTCTGAAACAGAGCATGATGTCTGAAAACCAGGACCTGTTCAAATCAGTGATAGAGCCCTCACTACCACAGGGTCATGATTCTTATTCAAAAATTAGAGTTCTTCATCCTTCCTTAAACTGCCTATAAGTACATGAAAAACTGGAGCTTGATTTCAGGAAGATGGCTGCTCTTGAGTTTAATCTCAATCTGTCCATCTTTCCATACAATTTCAGAACTCTCTTTCTCCTCCTGTCTGAGCTTTCACCTCAGCAGATGATTTGGACTACAGTCTGTATTCTGCAGCAGGATGTATGGTTGAAAGCTTTGCCACTCTACACAGCTGTCCAGTAAAGGTCAACAATCAGTACTGTGGCTGAATGCACTGCTTGGATTTGAGCTGTTTGTCCAGAAGAGTCTTAAAGCTTCAAGGATGGAGACTACAGTGTCCTTGGGTAATTTGCTCCAGCATTTCCTGAAGGAACAAGATGTTTTTACATTTCAGCTTGGACCTTCCAGACATCAATTTTTGGCTATGGCAGATCATTCTTACTGCTCTCAATTTCTCTTGCCTGTAAAAAAATTCTTAATGTCTATGCTGGTCAACAATGAGGAGGGAAAAACAAGAAGCTTAGACTCTGATATCTGTACAAAATAGATTTTTGTGAACTGGAGTCTTCAATACTAAATGTTTTACTATCCAGATCTATAAACATTCTGAAATATTTTTTTCTTTCTAATAATATTCTATTTTGTGTAAAAATTATTACATAATAATTTAATACGTGGGAATTTTTTCTTCTTATCTGAGCCTAGCAGATTTCAGTTGAGTCCTGGTTCATATCCCAATGAATAAATATCTTGAAAACAAACAAAAAAACCCTGTCATTATGAGACTAGGAATTCCCCTGTGTTTTTTCCTTTCTTACCTTATTTGTCAGCACATGATCTGCAGAATAGGGTAGTGAGGATTCTTTCCTGGATGTCACTTTAGCAGCATTTTGAGAATGCTAATTGTCCTCCACAGTGCCATGAGATGTGAAGCAGTACTCATCTTGAAATGAGAATATAATCAGAGAATAACATAATATAATTATAATAATGAGAATTTCATCAGAAGAAACTTTACCAGACAAACTGAGTGTTCTGAATAAGTCTTTTTCACTTTTCAGTATTCTTTCTGATTCATTATTGCCCTGTGTTTGTTTAGATAAAGCAGTGTTTTTGTTATTTCTCTACCAGCTTGAAACCTTACAACCATTCTCTGGCTTGGTAAGAAAGGAAAATCTCCAAGAAAAATTATACTTAAAAGAATGAAAGCTATCCTATTAATTTCAGTAACTGTTGAACCATATTATATCTTTTAATTAAGTGTAAGGAAAGGTGGTTTTAATGTCCTAAGACAGAAGGTTAAAGTCTTGTAGAAAAGAATCTCATTACAGTGTATTGGGTTGCTCCTATTTCAGTGCCTGATTTTCAGAGGAGATGAGATATAATTATTCTTTTTTACAGTAAATCTAGGATGCTGGCACAATTCCCTGGATGCTGGTGAGAACTGGTGCTGCTGTTGAAATATTAGATATGATCCAAAGAGAGGAAGTGCTGCCCACGCACAGAGGGCAGGAGAGGTTAGATGCAACTATTCAGTCAATGAAAAAACAGGGAATCCACACAAAAAGGGTATGAAAATTACTGAATCCACAAGCTGTAAACAAACTTATCCTAGCAACAGAATGCATTAAGAGTTGTATTGACATAAACACCGTAATACTTGGGCTTAAGAGCTGTGTTCTTAGTAAAAGTTTGAAAGCAGTTTGTTCAATGTAAGCAGTACACTGGAGTGCAGTGATGCATCTCCAGAAAAACTGCAGAAGGAAAACCATGACTTTTTATTGAACTTTCTAAGAAACTTATGTTGGCATTAGCTAAACACCACACACCAAGCCAGTCATGAAGTCAACTGAAAAAATGCAGAAGTTTTTGCTAGTCTTCTCTGCAGCATTTCATGAGACTTTTCCTCATTGCAGTCTTTTATTTCATATACAGCAGTAGAGAAGTATGGTTTAAAAAAATAATTCAAACGACTGCAACCCCTTAATGGAGCAGATATGCACAGAGGTATTACAACTATTTTTCCGTGCAATACTGTTTCATGTATCCCAGTCTATTTGTAGCATTTTGGTCCATCTTGTATTTTTTCTTTATCTTCTTCACTACAGTTATATGACATTCTAAAATTATTGTTTCGATGGGAAAATATATTTATGGTAAATATGTTGGCCAAGTCTCCTCAAATGTTATTACTAAGGCCAAACATCTGCAACAAAAATATTTTTTCAAGGTATTTATGTTATGGTACAGGATGGCATTTTTTAATAGACTGTCTCAGAAACACCTTTAGGTACACTTCTGCAATCTCTAAAGAGATAGATAACTCTAGACACACCAGGTAACTCCACAGAGGGCTGCCCCAGGTTCTTTTGACAGCCCTTGTTACAAGGAAATATGAAGTATGTTCCTGATGAGTAATACCTCTGAGAGGCAGCAAGAGCTCTGCTGTTTTCCTAATGATCAGAAGAACTGACTACACACAGAAGCCTTGAGATCACCACATGATTCTGTACTTTAGTATGGAAGAGTAAAGAAAAATTGTCTGAGATTTTGTGTACTAGAGATGCAGATTGAGCTTCTCTGACTGGAAGGGGTAAAGGATAGAAAACACATATGTGAGAAGATGTCTTCTTTCTGTTAAATGCCACTGAGCCATGATTCTGCCCAGATTTGTTTCTGACAATCAATGTCTCTGTTTACAGAGTGTAGATGAAATGCAGTTTCCAGTATCTAGAGTGCTTTGTGTCTTTCCCAAAAAAAATTAATTGGTTTGATGATGTGCAGGTATTGCCTAATACTGGTCACAGTTCCAAAACATGATATCAGTAAATTCAAACACTGTTTGTAGAAAGATGGCATTTTATGAAATTTAATTTCCTTTATCAAAGGACATTTTCTACTTACAAAATACTGCAGTTTAAGTGAGTAAGAACAACTGTATAGAAGAATTTCATCCAATACTGACTATAATTATCAAATAGAAGAAGTGTAACTGCAAGTCTTGGGATCTAGCAGTAGCAAAGGGGTCTGCATGTAATTTATTTATTTAAAAGACAAAATATTGGCTGTCTGGTGTCACTTTTCCATGAAGTAATCTGTAAAGTAGGTGAAAACAAGTAATTTAATACAAGCAATGCACAGGCCAGAAGTTGAAACAGATTTTCAACTGCATATTAGATCAGTAAAAGAAGGTCTCAGGTAAAGTCAGTCTGTTAGGTCAGAATAATTAAGTTCTAAGATCTACCAGGATGCAATTACTTCATATAAAGAGCTGAATCACATTTGGAGAAGTCTAGTACATGTGACATGTGGGTTTTGTTCTGTCAGTATGAAATGCAGTCTTACATGCTTCTAATTTTTGCACCAAATTGAAAAAGGAAAACTTTATTTTCATTAAATAGCTTTTACAGTTCTTTGGGTGAAGGTAAAAGCTTTCCAATTAATGCATCAAGCATATATTTAAAATTTAATTGAAATGATCAATTAGTGTTATATTTCTTCTAAGTGTCTTATTAGCAGGATGGTGTTCACACTTCTGTTGACATAAATAACTCCTATCAAAATAATTACTTTCAATATTTTTATGAATTAAAATGTATTCTTGTGCTTGGATTAAACTATTTCTGACAGGAACATGCCTCATTTCTGACTCCTGAATATTCTGAACTTTACAGAAAAACTTGTCTAGACATGTTCAGAGAAGCTCTCTCAGCCAATGTAAAATTAACTCTTCCCAGATTATTTATGATACTTTTTAAAACCTGTTCTTAAAGGTTTTCAAGCAAATAAGAAGGCTTAGGAGTCTCCCTGTTTACTGGTAGATCCAAGGATTAGGCTCTGGAAAGCTTTTTTTCTATGCAATTTAAACTTCTTCCTTGTTATGCTGTCCTCTATAAAGATGGGAAACATCTCTTGCTTTTGACATAGCTAAATATTATCATTCTTTTCCCTTGCTGTTCTTCCTTCACCTTCTGCACTTTGAGTTGAGCAACTGTAAATTCTTTTCATTTCTTTGGAAATGAAATCCTCAGAATTCTACTTTAGATAAGGTTGTTATCTCCTATTCAGGTAACGCTCACATTTGAACATTCTGGGATGATGTTTATTCTTTGGTTTGTCTTTTGAGTAACTCAGATTCTTGAGTGTAGCATCCCTGTTGGGAAAGTTACAAAAAAAAGTGTGGCAAGCCTACAGACCACTTCATGACTCACTGGTAAGGGCAGTTGCATGGAGCTGAGAAATGCAAGTTGCTTTTGAAGGGAAGGGAGTTGAATTTGTCTTTCATACCCTGAACAAATGCTGGGATTTATACAGAAGAAAGCTATGATTGTTTGTACCTATTGTGAGTTACCTAACAAGAAAAGAAAGATATAAAAGCTACAAGCAGAGTCACTGGCAGGATTGGCCAGCCAGATTGGCTTTCGTGATGAAATAGATGAAAGAGGTACCTGGACGGACGCGCGGAGGGCAGCGGGCATTGTCTGCCTCGGCACCATCTCTCACAGCATCCTCACAGGCAAACTCAGCAAGTGTGGGCTGGATGAGTGGACAGGGAAGTGGATTGATAACTGGCTGAATAGCAGATAGTCATTATTAGTGACATGAGATCTACTTGGAAGCTTGTCACCAGCAGTGTCCCCCAAAGGTTCAATACTGGGGCTAGTATTGTTTAACTTACTCGTCAGTGACTTGCTCAAAAGGTGCTCTACTTCATCCAGTTTTGCTGATGCATCAAAACTGGGAGGAGTGGCTGATACCCCAGGGTGCTATGCTTATCTTTCAGAAAGACCTTGATAGGTTGGAGGGATGGACAGAGAGAAACCTTCTGCAATTCAATAAAGGCAAATGCAGGGTTCTGCATCTGGATATGTAATCCCAGACACCAGCATAGGCTGCAACTGACCTGCTGGAAAGCACCTCTGAAGAGCTGGAAACCCATGAGTCAGCTTTGTTTTGCTTTTTATCTGCAAATGAGGAAATAAGGGAAGTGCTGGATGATTTAATAAAGGCTGATAGGCTCACGTAGTCAAATAATCAGATTGTATGACCATTATTCTTACAGCTCTACTGAGGTGGCTGGCTGAATACTAGGACCCTTCAACCTTTTTTATATTCACTGCCATAACCTTGCCAGATATATTTCTCTTTCATCCAAAGTATCAATTTGTGCTTATATTTGTTGTCTACTATATCAATGACCACACACACTCTCCAAGGCTTTTTTACTCATATATCTTAATAATAATCACTATAAACATCACTGTTCTTTGTTGGAGAGCTCACAGGAAGCTATTTTTTATGTTATTGGGTTAACATATTGCAGAGCTTCTTCATTATGTCTGAGCTGCCACTCTACATGGGAAATTAGTGATAGCCAGTAGGGTGGGTGTGTATCTGCTTTTTATGCAGCTTATCATTTAGGATTATGATACTCTTAAAATATTTTTTTAGGGAAGGATTGATATGCTTGTATTAGAGTTTCTCAGATTAAATAGATAGAATCGCTAATAAACCCAGACATTCCACACACCTATAGACTAAAAGAAATAATTTCTTTTATGAGTCTCCTTATTGCATATATAAAGTGTATGCACACACACACACACACACACACACACACACATGTATTTATATATACACTTTCCTTGTAAAGCATACTGCAGTTTTCATCCTCTCAAAGCTTTAACATATAGGAAATATTTGAATCTGCATCACTCCATGTGTGTACTTGTACTTCCTCCCTGTGTCTTAACCTAATCATCCAGAAGCTTGTGACAGTAAGTGTAGAGTGGTTTCCTTATCTGCAGCAGCACTCTTTCAAAGAGAAGATTCCCTGGTGAATTCATTATTACACACAAGTCCCACCCCCATGAAACTGCTGTAGACATATAACAGGTTTACTGTTCAAGAGTTTACTAAGATGCAAGTAAAATTGTTCCAGGCAGTCAGCAGCAAGCATCTTTGACTAAGGTAAGAGAATGCTTTGTTTTACACACCTCATAAAAACATAGGGAAGCATTTATATTTATTTTCTATACATAAAATTACTTTGCATATTACATTATCAGTTCACTTTATATGAAAAAAGGTGATTTTTTTAAACTTGTCTGAATCTGACTCTATAAAAATAGCTTGTTAAGGTTAGTGCATTCACAGTCAGTCAAACAGTAGATGTGAAGATTGCTTTCCTTATAAGAGAGGATATATAGTTCAAATATATTTTAAAATACTGAAGGGAGAGTTTCTGTACATAATAGATCATAAATGATTTTGGCAGTTGATATTTGGGGATTTTTGTTGCTTAACATCATTTCCTTTTTCCTTGTAGTTTCATAGCTGCAAGGAAATGAAAATTTTAATTTCAAAATATTAGCTGTTGCATATTATATCTTAAAAAAATACATATTTTGTCTCTGAATTGGAGTTTTGATAATGGTAGTTCTCAATACTTACAGAAAGGATTTGATATGAATCTTCTGACTTCATTAGCTAATGAATGTGTCAAATGTATTCATGTAATTCTCGAGAAAGAAATTAGCTGGATCTAATAACCTAATGGCATAGAAGTACTTTCAAAATGTAAAGCTGCCTAATCGATGTGGTGACAAATGAAATGATCTGTGGTCTGCAAGGTTAGGAGTTAATTGAATGAAGAGACAGTATTGACAGTATTTTATTGTTTTTAACAGCTGCTCATATATTCCTAATGGAAAGCTTGGTTTTATTCTTCCTTAAAGTAAATGCACATTCATCCTTAATTGAAATTCCTGGGTTTTATCTAGCAAATTGCTTTTACACAGAGTAAGGGTCTTTGGCATTTATACTTTGACGATTTAAGTTGTCGATGTGATATATAGAGAACCCACTTTTAACTATAAGTTATTAAAAATAATTTTTACCTGCACTGAAAATTTTCCTCTGCGCTCAGATTCTAAAAGCTTATGTGAGTGCTGGGAAATTTATGTAATATATTTCATGTTTTAGATACTGTTGGCTCTCCACATTACTGTATGAGGAAATATAACACATTTTCATTTTGTTGAAGTAGGTTTTCATTAGTTTGCATAGCCGGCTACATACAACATAAATGATTTCATTGATAGCTAGAGTAAGAAGACGATTAATGACATCTAGATCCATATGAGAGTCCTCATCCAAATTCTAGCAAGTCTCCTTACTAGGATTCAGACATCAGAAGTGTCACAACAAGTACTGTTTAAATTATTGTCCAGGTCTCAAAAAAAAATATTAGGAAAGCCAGCTGCTTTTCCTGCACTTCCTACAACTGCTCCATCTTCAGGGAACCCAGTGATCAGAACTAACTTCTTTTTCCTGACCACTCATTCTGCACACCCATGTGTACTCACTGAAAGCCTGTATCTGCCAATTGGTTCTGGAAACCTGATGTATTTGAAGAAGTCCATGCTCTTTGCTGGGTGTTGGACTAGAAGGCTTTTGGACGTCCTTTCCAACCAAAACTATTCTATGATTTTTGTTCTTTCTCTGCTCATCCAGCAGCCGCTATCCTAAATATCTCAATTTTAACACCATCTAATACTGGGAAAAGGAGGGAAACAAAGATTTAGAAAAAAGGTGGTTCAGCTGTAGAGACATAAATGGCATCATTACTCACATTTAAATAAAGACAAAGTGAAATGTAAAATTAAAACAAGCTGGATAGGAGTTGGCATGAGGTAACAGCATCACCCCGTGCTTTTCCACAGAGGTGGCTGATGAACTGACAGCATAGGAAATGTCATGATCAGTAATAGGTCTGAAGGTATGCCCAAACCCTGGGATATATTAATATGGAGATATCTGAAGATATCCAAGTTATAGAAGAGGATGTCTCAGTTATAATCATGTGCCACAAAAATTACTGCCACTGAAGAGCTTGGTAGGCCTGGTTTCACCCTTCAGACTAGGACATCTGGGCTGACCTAAACATGCTGTGATTCACTGCACCGGGGCACATGGACATGTGTCAAGTAGACTGCCAAGCAGATTGTTTATGCTGCTTGTGGGTTTGGGGAGTCAATTATACTAAGTCCAGAAAATCAGCATGTACTGAAAGTTTGTTATACTATAGATATGTGATAAATAATTTTCTTCATTACTTGAAGCTTTAAACACGGAATAAAGTGTTGATAATGAACTAGAAACTGTTTCTCAAATGCTAAGTTTTTTTAGAACATCCCTGTGGCCCATGAATTTTTAGCATGTTCTGGGATTGTATGAACTTTAGACAGCTTGATTCCACTATTGCAGGGTCCAGCTCTTACTTCCAGGTCTCTTTAGCAGGGGGTTATTAAGTTTCAACTATTCGATTTCAGGGAGGTACTGTGCAATGCAGCAATATGAACAGTATTCTCCACTGATCCTAACCTGATACTAACAAAGCTCTCCTGAGCAAATAGTTCTTTTCTTTCTTGATTTATGTACAGTTTGAACATATTCAACACTAGAAAGACTGCCTGCTAGCCTTAGTGGGCTTTAATCTATAATCATACTTTGGCTATTGCTGAAATATTTTTATTTTTACCATAGCCTTTGGACCTCTGTTTTCCCCCACAAATCTCACTTGTCCTCCAGTGCTTAACAGATATGAACTGAGCAGATCCCCTCAATTCCTTTAGCTTGGGAACAAAAAAAGCTTTGAGAATGGTATCTCAGAACAGTGCAGTGAAATAAAGTTTGCATCTTTGAAACTTGACAATGAGCAATAAGCTGTCCTTTTCTTCTCAAATTTGAATGTCATCCATATGTGAAAACTTTCTACACTGCTTGCTTTATCTTTTTGGGTTTTTTTTTTCCCACTGTCCCTCTCTGAAACAAAGCATAAAACATCCAGGTGCATGAGTTGGACCTGGGATGGGTTTTCAGAGTAAGGAACAAAAAGAGAAATAAAATGGAGGAGGGGAAGAAAGTGTCTAAGACTTTGAAAGGCAATGGTTGTTCTCACAATGGAAACAACCCTATAACCCCAAAAGGCTAGTTGCTCTGTAGACGAGTATGGAAGAGTAGCATAGCATATAGCTAAAGAATATTTTGGGGAGTCCTCTTTTGAATTAGAAATTCATAATAAAATAGAAGTGAGATGTTCTTGTGGTTGAACACTGCACATAGAGCCATAACAAGGCAGGAAGCAGCAGTAGAAAGAAAACAATTGGCACTTGACCAAGCTTCCTCCTTCAGTAACTACTGTCTATATAGCGGGGACCTCACCTCTATTAATCTTTGTTCTCACATAAGCTAACCTCATAGTGATTTTTAAAACTCACCACAATGAAGCATTAATCTTTTAAATAAATTTCTTTTAAGTAAATTTCTTTCATGATAAAACCTTTGATGCAGTATAAATACAGAACTATGAATTAAAAGTCTATTTGTGCTACTAGAGGTCTTGTAATTACAACAAAAAAAAAAGTTGTTCTTGGATTGATATGGAAATATTTTGTTTTCTATTGTGTATGGATTTATATCAACAAAAAAAATCAAATGAATGGGCAAGCTTACAAGATTTCGATCTTGGTTTCTTAATAAAAATCTGTAAGGTAATGAGGTACTTGAAACCTAAATTTTACATATGGTTGTATATTATATAAATATATAAATCAAGTGCCAAATGTAGAAAAAAATGTGTGATATTTAAAGCATATATAAAAATTTCTACTTTGTTTTTACAGTATAAACATGAGCATAGAAATGCATAAAGCTGTAAATTCAGATATGGATATATATACAGTATATATATGTATTAATATAAGTATATATACATAAATCTCCACTGAAAGTTCTGAAATTAACTTCTGTTATATATATATGACAATTCTGATATGTATTTACACAAAGGTGAGACTCATTCTTGAGTCTTTTGAAATGCAAAAATATCTTTGAAATGCAATACTGTTCATGAACTACTTAAGAAAGGTGTACTTTTGAAAAGATGGCTTGAGAGTGTATAACAATCCATATTGATGCATAAGGAGCAATGAGGTAGCTATTAATTGTGTAAGTAATGATTCTTTTAATGTTTTGTAGTTTTGCCATGTTTTTATTTACCTGACTTCCCTGTAGTAAAGTCCTGTCAGAGGCTTCTAACTGGTTTAGCAATCAGTTTTACAAGTGGTCTGGATAATTCATCTACAGTGTTAATTCTATTTAGATTCCACTAATGCTCCTGAAAGTTATCTAGTTTTATTTGACCTTATGTTCACATAATTGAAAATGCTATTGACACAGCAAAAATCACACAAGTGTAATTATGTATATTTTATTGAAATTGGTGTAATGTAGGGTAATATTTTTTCAACCAGCTCTCTTATACTTAGGGTTTGTGCTTCAGCTTTACATCAGTAAAGTACTAAGGATACCCTGCCTGATCAGAAGGAATAAAAGTAATTTTCTAGAGAGTTTCAGAGATCATTTGGCATTTAATAGATTAATAGAAGCCTAGGTATAGGCTAGACAGGAATCTAGAATTTTATTATCCAGAGTTTTCTCATAAATCAACACACTTGCCAGCACATATTCTTTGTTCATAAATTAAAACTGAGGTGACTTTGTGCCTGAACATCACTTTCCTATTTTAATTTGAGCTTTCAAAAGGAAAGCCTTCACAAATACCAGTAATGCAAACATGGCTTATACACTCTCCATTCTCTCTGTAATAGCTGTTCAAGAGAAGAGCTTAGAATGTTATAGAGAATATAGATAACATATATAGTTATATATAAGATTAAAATTTGTTATGTTGAGTTCTATCAAACACAAAGCTAATGGATTCAGTTTGATAGAGCTGTAGCACAGTATGGGCTTACTCCTGGCAGTTCCTTTTATTGACATGTCATTTTTCAAGTTTTCCCTCAAAGTTATTCTGCTGGCTCCCTTTGGTTCTGGACTTTGATCAAGCTGAGCAGGTGAGCCTTTGGACAGATTGCTGTCAAAATGGTGAAGGCATTTCCCACCTTTACCTAGGAATGCTCTAAGTAGATTGTCAACCCTTTCTGCTCCTATTTTCCCCCTCTATCTCACACTTGCTGTGTGGGATTTGGTCACTCTCCCCAGGTTACCAGTCACTGGCCAGAGACACACAAACTGTGATACATAGCTGTAAACTGGGCTACTGACTAGCAATCATCTGTGCCTCTGCAGTTCATTGGGCTGGGGAAGGCATATGGCTATCAATTTTTAAAAAATAAAGTCATAAAACCAGAAGAATCCACAAATCATAAGTTGATTCCAGACTTTGTGACTAGAAGGATAACTATATTATTTTAAACTAGGTCATCTAGACTGTGCAAACATTGATCAAGATAGTCTACTGCAAGATATTTTCTTAAATGCTATCTTATTCTAACAATCTGAGTCTTTGTCAAGGGTGGGAGAAGGATTGTGAGAAGAGTAAGAAGAATAATTTTGATTCTTAATATAAATGAGGAAGAAAATAATATACTGTTTAAAATATCAGGTGCATCTCTTCTTTTTTTTTGTTTTGTTGGTTTTTCCCTTGATGTCAAGACACAGATCTGATATTTTGACACAAAAGAGAAGCATTTTCTTCCTTTTTTATCCAAGAGTTGTCAAATAAATCTTGTCAGGTGAATCTAATGTTTGCGGAAAAGCAGTTCCTGTAAGAAGCATCCAATTAGCCTACTTATGTCACTTAGTACTCTGTGCTCTAGTGTTCTCTGACTATAGATTAGTTTCTGTGCTCTAATTCCTGCCATTAATATTCACCCACCATAATCTTGTTTTGCTATGCATTATTTATCAAGTTTAAAAAGTGTTATAGCCAGTTTAAGTAGGTAACAGGCAAAAATTGTTGTCCAAAAAGTGTTTTTAACCTGAACAGTTCACACACTGAAGGAGATGTGAAAAATATTATTTCAAATGAGACAACTTTACAGATAGTGGGGACATGTTTTTTGTTCAGGCTTTTTTCTGTCTTTATAACCATCTGTTTCTTCAAGTGCTGAGAATGGAACTAAATTTCTATACAATTTAATTTTAAAAATATTTAGAAGTTGGACAGTTATAAAATACCCTGTAAATATGTCAAAGGGAATCTTTCCTACCAGAAGGGAACTCAAGTTACAAACTATAAAAGGGGCTCTTACAGATACTTCTATAGTCTGTTGGGCAGAAGGGCTCATGCAGGTGCTTCTTTGGGAACTGCTGTTTGCAGGGTGGAAAACTGGCTGGATGGCCATGGCCAGAGGCGGGTGGTGAAGGGTGCTATGTCCAGCTGGCAGCAGTTCACCAGTGGGGTTCCAGAAGGCTCAGTTTGAGCCCAGTTCTGTTTAATAGGTTTGACAGGATTCTGGATGAGATGGTCAAGTGCGCGCTCAGTGAGTTTGCAGATGACACCCAGATGGGTGAGAGTGTTGATCTGTTGGAGGGCAGGAAGGCTCTGCAGAGGGATCTGGACAGGCTGGATCCATGGGCCAAGGCCAATTTTATGAGGTTCAACAAGGCCAAGTGCTGGGTCCTGCACTTAGATCACAACAAACCCAAGCAGCATTACAGGCTGGAAGAGCGGCTGGAAAGCTGCTCAACAGAAAAGGACCTGGGGGTGCTGCTCACAGGGGCTGAACATGAGCCAGTGAGTGCCCAGGTGGCCAAGAAGGCCAAAGACATCATGGCCTGGGTCAGCAATAGTGTGGCCAGAAGGACCAGGACACCAACTGTCCCCCTCTACTCAGCATTGGTGACGCTGCACTTCAAGTCCTACGTCCAATTCTGGGTCCCTCGCTTCAAAAAATATGTTGAGGTGCTGCAACATGTCCAGAGAAGCTAGTGAAGGGTCTGGAACAGAAGTCCTGTGAGGAGTGGCTGAGGAAGTCATTTATACTGGAGAAAAGGAGGGTGAGAAGTGATTTTATCTCTGTCTACAATTACTTGAATGGATGTTGTAGCAACATCCATTGTGAGTCAGTCCTTCTCTCAGTTACCAAGCAATAGAACAAGAGGAAATGGCCTCATGTTGTACTAGGGGAGGTTTAGATTGATTGATGGGAAAAAATTTTTCATGGAAAGGGCTGTCAAGCATTGAAACAGGCTGCCCAAAGAAGTGGTGGAGTCAGAAGCCCAGAATATATGTAAAAGCCATGTAGACATGATTTGGTGGTAGATTTGGTGGGGTTGATGTTTAACTCTGTGATTTCAAGGAACTTTTACAAATCTATTAGTTACTCTATGGTATTTGCTAAATAGCATACACAGTTTTGATAAATGAAATTATTTTCATAACAAAAAGAAATTTTAAAAGTTTGATTTTTAAGAAGGATATTTGGATTGGGTAAAAGAACAGAGTGTGCAAAATGCCAAGGGGGATTACAAGCTTTTACAAGGGCGTTGGATTAGGGAGACAATCCCTAAAAAGTGTGTTGAGAGTATTTTGGTGATTTTGGTGCACATTTAATCTGAGACCTCAGATAATAATAATCATGAAAAACAAGGAAACAAGCAGGGGACTTATACTCCTATGAATATAATGCAACTCTCCTGTGGAAAGGGGGACAGCTGCCTTCTGAGAACAGGGTAGAAATCTAGGCCAGTCAGTTAAGTGAGAATTTAAGATAAATACATTGCTGTTTTCAGGAATTTAAAAATTTTCATGAGCTCCTACATGAATTTTTAAATTTTAAAAGTTACATATTTGAGTGTTCAACTAAAAGTAAGCAAGATTGCCACTGGAGCTGTTGCATCAGGTATTCATTATATATCAAGTGAAGAGCAAGCTAGCTTTGTAAATATGCCAAAATTGTTATGTGGAAGAATAGTTTGACTAAATACTTATCCATATTTGAATGAATATGTGGAGAAAAAATATGTAATCTGCATGTATTTTATACATGTATATATGTATAGAGAGAGAGAGGAAGAAAGAGAGAAAGGAATTGTATCATTTTATTTCTTAAAGAATAATCTAATCATTAGAGCAGTAAAGTAAATATTTTTTCTGTTGTCTTATTTCAAGCAGAATATTAAATATTTACAGCAGTTATAGCTGTAGTACCCATCAGTATATTTTTTCATAAGTTACATGGCTTGTTATTCCATCAATCAAGGATACTACTGAAGGTTTAACCTCAACACCTAAAATCTAAAAATTCACATTTCCATCAAAAATGAAGAGGTCTGAGCTGAAGATAACTGTGGGAAGCTGGACCCACAGTAGCACTCCTTTTACTGTATTTGCTTCGACTGGAAAAAAAATTCTATTTCCAAATATCTGATATTTGAGGAAAAATATATGATTTGGAGAAAGTGAATAAAGTTTTCTGATCATTAGTTAAACTTTAAACTCATATAGGAATATCTTGTAGCTGATGTAATGCATGAGTTTAAGAAAATTATAAATTGCTGAAGAATATTGTCATAGACTTATCCACATTTGTGGTTTAGGAATACATATAATGTTGACTTTGTAAAGCTGGTTGGTTTCTTTGAGTCACTTTTAAGACACTTTGTATTCATATGACAGTGAATTAGATTTTTACTTATTCTTCTATTTTCTTCAGCAAATAAGTTATTTATTACAGATTATGTAATATGTTGCCCCAAAATATCAGTTTAAAATTATAAAATTGGAAACATTGAAATATATATATGTGGTAGTCAATTACTCTCCAAAGGAAGTAAAACATAAAGTTGTTATACAATCACACCATTAAAGCAGTTAAGGAATTACGGTATTTGTGTTACTTCATTTATGAAGATGTTTTGTGCAGAAACATCTCTTATTCTTTACCTTACTTCTCCCATGAAACATCTGCTGTAATGTCATATTTTTTGCCTCAGTTGATCAAAATTGAAAGTTTTTAAAGATTTAGGTATATAATCATGGAGAACAAATGAAAGCAAATCAGTGATGCCTGGAAATGAACGGCTTTATGCTTTCCCTGTGACCTGTGGTGCATCCTGTGAATCATTCATTTTCCAAGTATTAACCTAAAATTATTTTTTTATAAAATATATCCTCTTAGTTCCTTTTTATCTGTTTTAAAATAAAACATCAAAAAGCACACTTTGTTTTCTCCACAACATGGCCATAACTAATGCTAATACTAGAACTAAAATGAGAGGAGATTAACTGTGCCTGGACTGAATATATTTTACTTTTGAGGTCTGTACTAGTAGGTCCCTTATAATCCCACACATGCATCACAGGTCACAGGGAAAGCATAAAGCCGTTCATTTCCAGGCATCACTGATGCCTGGACCTTAAAGATAATCTAGTTCCAAAGTTCTTGCCATGGTCTTCCACTAGACCAGGTTACTCAATGCCCCATCCAACCTGGCTTTGAATTCTGTCAGGGATGGGGTATCCACAACACATCTGGACAACCTGTTCCATTGCCTCACCACCCCTACAGGTAATACCTTCTCTCCTTTTGCTGTTTGACTTTACTACATCTCTGGGTTCTTTGCAGACAGCAGAAAGAGCAGATTCATACATGAAACATAGTTTTATAAAACACTTTGCAAGAGATTGTTACAGAAGATTATTTTACCCTACAGTCTGATGGAAATAGAAATTTATTGTTTTTCCCTAAATGCCCATTTATTGGGGCTACATTATAATTAAATCACTTTGCAATTGTCCCCTCATCTTATGCTTTCTTAGTTTTTGTAGATCATACTTTTAGAACTCTACATTATTCATATATTTCTCACATGGCAAAAATGCATACTTATCTCAATCCCTCTCTTGACAATTCCAGTCTCCTTTGCAACTCTTGACTTTTTTCTCTGAATTCCTTTGAACTTGCTAACAATCTCGTGATATCAATGCACCAAAGCAATTTCTGAGTCCACTGTTTTGTCTGTATGACTTTGAGGGGAAGGGTTATCAAGAATAAGCTATGCAAGGACATGCTTAAAATCCAATGGGAGGGGAGGTTTTTTACTCGTTTCCACGTTTTCCATGCTGACCACATGGGACTTCGACCAGTCAGACTGAAGTCTATTTGAAGCAGTTAGAAAATGCCTGTATCTTAGTCATACTGGCTGGCCACCCACAAATCCTCAAAAAAATTCTTTAAACTTCATCCACCGTTTTTATTGTCTTGAGTCCAACAAATGGAATGATCTGGATATTAGTCACAGATGTCTGTGCTACTTCTTATTGAGTGTGGGCATTGCCCAGATGTTGCATGTACATGAGCTCTTTGGACTTCCACAGTCCAGAGGGGAAGGGGGAGAAGACACACCAACACATATGCATATATAAAAGTTCATTTGTGAGTGAGCTCATCCTCCAGTGTTTTTTGATGATGGGCTTTGGAATGATTTAGGGAGGCATTTATATTTAGGTATATTTAACTTTTTGTGGGCATGCAGACAAATATTTGCTATAGCTCTACTTCACCTTTCACATACTATAGTATATTAAACCACAAAACCACACTGGCATAGTTAAAGGGTGGATATTTAACATTATGCTCTTCTTGGAATAGATGTGTTTGAGGAGGATTGGGGGTGGTTTTGTGTGTGCTTTTTTTTGGTTTGTATGTTTTGGGTTATTTCCTTGCGACTGTACATGCCTTATAGAAACTGTTTCAACATTAAAATCTTATCATTGGTGACAGTGCAACTCCAGGGTTCAATTACACCAGACAAAATTAAAAATATCACCCTAATTTTATGGTAGTTCTGAAGATGGCAATGCATCAAGAGGTTTTCTCATTCAACATAGGAATTTAATGCAAAGAATATTAAAACATGCCATTCTGTGTTTATTTGCAAAAAGATTTGATGTGAATACTGTTCATATTGAATTTTTATGAATACCTTGAAAAAATATCAAATTCAATACCATTAACCTAGATTACAGCTACAACTAATCAGTTAATACTAATTGATACCAATCTTAATATGTATTTATAGTTGACTCAGAGGTTGCTTCATTAAAGAAACAAGCGTAGAACAAAATATTTCCTCATTAGGTTGTTGTTGCCTTAAAATTTGTCTCTTTGGCTCCTGCTTCTTGAGTTGTGTCATTGCCTAACAGGGAAATCCATGAGAGACTAAATACTTATATTTAGTAAAAGAAATCTTATTAGCCTGCAATGTTTTCTGTAAAACTCTTGCATTCACCTCAGGAGCAAACAATGTTAGCAACAGCTCACTTAGTTTTAGTTTTGCATCATTTACAACTTCCATTCTTGTGACACCTTATGTTATTTCATCTGCTGTCTTCTGGCTCTCTCGCTCTCCTCAAATAATTTTCTTTGTCAGACTCTCAAGACCTTAAAATACATCAGTATCTTGATAGCATCCAAGTGTTCTCTTAGAATGAGTCACAGACTCCTGCTGATCTCATCAAAACTAATTTTTTTTCCAGGAAATTCATTAATCAATAAATTCAAATTCAGGAGGCAGAGATAGGGAAATTTATACCATATACTATGCTGATTTGCTGTATATATTGGTTTTGTGTAATAAAAAACCTAGGTCATGAAGGTAAGTTTACCTGGACGTACCTTAAATCTGAAATTAATTTGTCAGTCCATGTACTTTTCTATTTCCACTAATAACTATTCTAAAACCCTGAGTGGTTCAGGAACACAGTGCCTGCTGAAAATTTCAGTTAAATCATTAAAATATGTAAAACTTCTCTAAAATATCTTCAGTGTTGTAAAACTTGATGGAGACAAGTTTCCTTTGAAATTACTGTATTAGAACGGAATCATTGCTAATAGCATAGGAAGCTAAAGGCTTATTGTTCTTACCTCTCTAAAAGCTCCAGTAATACAACAAACTATGAAGCTAGACATGACACTGAATACTGTACTGTCACAGAGATCTCTCCATCTTATCTTCCAAACTGCAAACAGTACCTCCCATCCCTAAAATGAATTGCATTCCTAACCTTGTATTTTGAACAATATTAAAGGCTTTGTGCAAATGTCTTGAAAGTACATTTTAAGAGATGACACAGACAAACTATGTGTTAACATGCATAATATATATTACTCTTCCATTGTTCATTTGTAATTTTTTTACTAAACCCCTTTTAAAAAATCTGTAGTTTCTTCTACTGAATGTTAACCAGTCACATCAACTGCATCATATGACAAACTGTCATATGATTACCAGAACAATTCATAACCTCTTTGCCAATCTATTATTTATTTCACAGAATCATTCTACATTAGACCTTTTTTTGCCATGAACAAGAAAACTAATGATAAGGATATTTATGAATTAAGAGTGTTAAAGGATTACATTTTCTCCAAATAATAGCAGCTAGTAGAGGCTATGTATTGGTGTGTGGTGTTTATGCTTCTGTTTAGAAACTTCATGTTCCTCTGTACAGTCCCTATTTATATAGTTTCTTCTGCATTAACAGTAATTTCTTCAGTAAAACAAAGCTAAGCTGTGCTACACCAAACTAGGCCTTGACTTATAGCATGATTCATAGCAGGGGAATCTAAGTGTGTTATTGGGTATGATCCAACACAGCTCAACATGCTCTATGGCATCTGTGGAGTTCTTTGGGTACCTACAGGATCCAGTATTTACGATGTGTGAGTATTGAACACTGTGTACCCATATGCATTTTGGAGCTTAAAATAAATCCACAATTGACAAGGATGGTTGGATTGGATGGGTGAAAATTATGGTGAGGTGAAGTAAGTCTGGTATCTCTTGCTGCTGATTATGATCTGACATGTTTAGACTTTTCTTGTCCTCTCTTTCTCCAACCTAAATTTGAATAAAGCAACTGCTAGAAAATAGTGATTAGAAGAAATGATAATGTCAAATTCATCTGATAGAGGATTGACCCTGTGCCCTATGCTTTACAATGTACTTCATAAATCTTTGGAGAGCCTACAAAAAGCAAATCTTTTCTCCCTACTCCCTCATCATTAATTAAGGGATAATTCATCATCAAATCCTGAAAATTTGAGAAGCTTCTTTATTGTCCTAAAGTGTTCCCTTGTTCTGTTTAGTCTTTGCACTGACTCAACTTCTAGCTTTTAGTCAGGAGGCAAAAGTCAAGTCACTGATGGAGAATGAAGATCTCTGTCTATTCTGGATCATATGGCCTGGGTATGCACATTGGACAGAAAGTAGAAAACCCACATGGGATCCTTTAACAACCTTTCAGACAGGTAGGAGACCTTAAGGGTTTCTCTGAACTGGGTAAATGAAGCAAATTGTGAAGTTAAGTATTTAATTAACAGACTTATTCCTGACAAAGCAGAGACTAAACCTGAATTACAAATACTTGGGGGAAAAAAAAAAGTGGGGGGGCAGAGGAAAAGAGATCTCAAGGTGGGAAAGAAGCCTTTCAGGATAGAAGATCTGCCCCCAAAAATTATCTTGCAAAGGATGGTATTGGGAGATCATTTAGTTATGTCTATCAGGATTAATTTCCAAATCTTCCTGAAGTTTCCTATTATGAATAGGCTTTAGATATGCTGATTGCAATTTGAACTATGCTGGAATGGGAAAATTTTATTGCAATGTGAGCAAAATCTCATGAACTGAGAAACTGGACCTGAACACTGAGCTTGTAGCTCAGTTGTTCTCAAGATTTTTCATCTTGCAGACCAGCTCATTTTTCTAGTTCTCTCAAACCCCATGTGATACATGATTGCTTCCATCTGTTTATGAGGTTAAATTTCTGAACTGCAAGTGTGGAAGGAGAAATTCAGTTATGCATGCTGCTAGCTGGATAGGGCTGCTTAAAAGAGAAAAATATTTTGGCAAAACTTTTCTCAAGTTGTATTCACTGTAAATCTCTTACTATATTAATTTATAACTGTGACATAAATGAATTACAGTATAAAGGTACTTCCCTCTTTCTATGTTTTAATAATATCTGTCATGTCCTCAGAAATGCCAATGTAATTACACCTTTCTGAGCAGAGTTATCTAGGCATCACAGTCCTTTGTGACAGCTGCTCTGACTCATGAGGGTTTCTCTCTTACTAAGGAATGTAACTTAAAGTCCTGAGATTCACCAGTCTTAAGAGTTTTGTTACTTGGGATGATTCTCAAAAATATTACTGTTAGATATTTGGCAATTTTCTCTGAATTACGTAACCTAAAAATATTACCCCACATTTATTACTATTATAGAAGGAGTTGAGACTTTGATTATAAAATTTGAGTCAGTCACAAAAAATAAATGAAAAGCATTATATATAGGCGGTATTTAGCTATAAGAGTGTTAATGAGCTGCTGAAATATTTCAAGTTGTACTTGGTTCGAGAAAAACATGTTTTGCATCACTACAGTTCCTTTTCAGAAGGAACTTGTCTTCCTATGCATCCTTAAGTACGTCTTATAGTAGATCTCCATTAGGAACCCTGCTTCAGTAAGAGAACTCTGTGCCAGACTTGGCCATAACAATTTGCAGACCTTCCTTTTAGTCCTTTGGTATTAGGATTTTCTTCCCTTGTTCCCTGAAGTTCATCTGCGAGGCGTGCGAATGTGAGAAGTATACCCAAGAAGGTAGTACTGACTAAAGTGAACAGGTCTTTATCTTCAGCTTTTCAGGTTGATAAAATGCACAGTTTACTATAATTGTTTTAATCATAAGGGCCACTATGTACCAGGAACACCTTCCCTCCAAAATGAGAAGTTTTGTGAGAAGGCTAGTTCTTTCTAACTACAAGATGGGGGAAAAAATTTAAAAATTGCTTTGATCTTTAGAAGTCATACCTAATGGACTTTGTGGGTTACCCACATATGCAGAACAGCATATTTCAGTGTTTCCATTTGTGCTCTGCTTTGAATCCTTTGTGCTAGCCCTGTTAAGTTCTTAACTTTTGCTTTTTGGTGTCTTCTAGGAAATTAAGACAGTCAGCAAAGAGTCAGTACTTACTATCTTAAATTGTAAGAAAAGAATAATCATGTCTTCTTAACACACAGAGGAAATGAAGTAATTGAGAATTTACCATAATATCTTCTTTAAAACTAAGCTGTCACATAATAGAAAATGTGAGTTCACTGAAAATAGGATGTCTATGAGCCTAGCCAAGACAACTAAAGCATTGATCTTGGTTAGACAGACAAAAGTTCATAACTACTATAAAAATACTGTCCATTTCTAATGCAAAATTTGATATATTAAAGACAAGAGAAACTACAAAAAAAGCTTTGTGGAAATCAGTGGATATGAAAGTGTTTGATATACTTTATCTTGATATATATTTGTATGTCTATGTTACTAAACATACAAATAGAGGAAATAACTTGAAATGAAAACTCCATGTAAAAGAGTACAATACACATACTTGACATATTTATCACTTTGAACACCTACAAGAATTTTGTTTGAGAATTTTCTGTGATGTCTGGGAAGCATTCCAGATGCCTGCCTCTCTCTCAGAAAAGCTGGTTTTAATCTCTCGTTTCCCTAGTATGTAAACTAATCTTACAAATATAGTGTGGTATAAAGGACATGGAAGTTGGACTCATATTAAGCAATGATAATTTTGTATTTTTCTTCTTTGACTTATCCGATGACAAAATAAGGTTATCAAAATTCTTCTCTTGGTTATGTATATCTCTTTTATCTTCTGTTACCTTTAAATTAATCAGCTAGTCATGAGAGGTAGAATAAAATAGTTCCTGGTTTGTTTTTTTTTTACTTTGAGCATGTCATCTGCTGAATCTTCAGGTCTAATCCCAACCGTTTTAGGTGAGAAACACTGCTGGAGTCCTCAGATCTTAACAGAGAATGTATTCCTCTTTTTTCGCTTCCTTTCATTTTTACCTCACTTCTTTTTGAAGATAGATAGCTGGTATCTTTTTCCCTTATATGTAACTACTCTTTGATCTTCCCCACAAATACTTTCTGTGTAAGTTTGCCACTCTTTGTCAGGTATCTTTTCATTATCACCTTTTCTCAAGTGACTTGAAAAATATACTTTTTTCATTTTTTTTACCTTCTTAATAACAGGATGCAGTTTCCCTGTTCCTTTGACATTTATAAAAATTGAATTAGTAAATCTGGTAATGATTTTTAAAGAAAAGTTTTACAAGTAATGCTGAGTTGCACTGTATGTTGATGTTAAATTTAGATTGTTTTACCAGCATAAACTTTTGTTCCAAAACCAAATTCCACAGTTATCTAATTAGTTCAGTGGGAAGGTTCCTTGAAACTTTAACATTTGTTTATATAGAAACTCTAATTGGAGATGCTTTTATAAATTATGGAATATTTATCTTAAGTTTCCTTTACTCTCACTCTTATAATGAGGAAAAAATACACATAATTCTATTATTTACTTTGGTATGTTTTGTTTCTTTTGTCCCTTGTAACTTGAGATTGCTTCTCTCTGAGGAAAAAATCATTGTTACGAAAGTATTGCACACCCTCAAAGACTACTGTTGTGCTTATCATGGTTTTACTCAAGTTAGACATGTGGTTTTGAAAAAAGATGTGAAAACAGCCTTTATCATTGTCAGTTTTGCCACTTCTAGAAGGACTAGCAGCTGGGAAGTTCTGAACAATCATGGTAGTCAGACTAAGAAAAGTAGGGAATGTGAGAGAGAGAGGGAAAAATGTCTTACTAAGCTAAATTTGGAGAAATGTTCTCTATTTTAGAACACCATGCAAGAACCAAATACCGCCAATGAAAATATCAAAAATGGAAAGAGGAAGAAAGCATCAGCAAGGGATGAATAGAATATTTATTCTGCAAAAAGGGAAGTGGAAACTCTTCAAGATGAAAGCTGTATGTGATCTTGTTTTCTGCTCAGAATCAGCAATGCAGTTTTAGTGAAAAAATATCATAGTGGCAATTATAATTAATTCAATAAAATCTTTATTACTAATTTTTAAATAAAGATTAGCACACCACTCAAATGTCTAATCAAGATCAAAAAGGCTAAGCTATCACCTGCCCATGACAAAACCAATAAAACCAACCCAAATTTCCTTTGAGAAGGATTGTTGCATAACTCCCTTACTGAGTTTTACTCTTTTACCAGATTCTTATATCTCTACATTAGCAGGCTAATACAAAGCCCATGCATTTTTTGAGGCAAGTCTCCTAGTCATTCTTATTTACTATGTTTTAATAGTGGACTCTAGGAGCATGTGGGTGAAAGTAAACTGCATCCACACCAAATACATCCAGCCTAGGGCACCCCACTAGTTAAAGAAACACAGCCTCTGACGTGCATATAATGTAAATCTCACTGCCTTAGCTGCTTCCCTCTACAGGTTTACCTTCACTGGACACTACTCACCAATACAGACATGAGTACTATGGCCCAAGACCAGACTGAGTAGACCACAAGATCATGTAGACACTGTTACAGCAAGTGTTGCATGAAAGGCTCTGTGATAGTCTTGGCTTACAGGCAATTTTGAAAAAAAAATGGAAGAAGGCTTGCCAGGACATAAAATTTTAAAGGAACAGAATCAAAGCATGTCTCTCTAGGTTTTTTTTTATGGTATTAGATGTTAGAAATAACTAATAAGGAAGCTTTAAAATATAAAACTATTGGAGTGAAACAAATTCCCATTCTAAAAATGTGTGGATGAAAATTGTGGTCTTTGAGCTCTTTTTTCCTTTTTTTTTTTTTTTCCTAATAGTCTCAATTCAATTTGTTTGCTTAGTCTTCTTTCTTTTCAAAACCAAGATTTTTAGGCCCAGCTCTTTCCTCAAACTCCTTTCTCTTTGAGGTCAGTTTCTCAGATTATTATGTTCAGAGTTGCATACATCTGTCTTGTCTTTAAATTTTGAGTGGTTGCTGCCAGTTTAGGAGTACTTGTCTAGGAGGGTGAAAGCTACTGAGAATATCCTGTGAAAGCTCAAAGCCTTTTAGGCACTGAGCAACTAAGTGTAAGAGACAATACCATAAGAAATCTCCCTTAATTATCACTGCTGTTCATGGAGAGTGAAATACTGAACTAGCTAAATGGTGTGCAGAAATGTTAAATTTAACTCTTAGTCATCAGCAGTTACACATCAGATATTTCATTTCATGGAGACATTACTTGCATTTTATTTTCCTTATATGTTCTGTGGTCAGATTAATGTAGAAACCACCAAATCCTCTGTTTTTAATTTAAATGTTGAAGGGCTTTGAGTTTTGTTGGGTTTTGTTGAGCTAAAAAGGAAAAAGTAAGAAATATATAGCTCAGCATAAGCTGAGATGTATAGAATGTGGTTACACTGGTACATAACATATGGTTGTTATCTCCCAACCCACTTACTGCTTGTGTTGCAGTTATGTCTTTGTTCATATTTATAAAAGAAATGAGCACATGCTCTTATGCCCTACTCGCTGAATGAAGTCCTATCCCGTTCCTGGTTGGAAACTACCTTTGAAAAACTTGCTGCCCTCCTTATTCTCATCATTCCTTATTGATGCCCTCCTTATTCTCATCACTGCATCCCTCTAATTACCATTGCAATTTTAATACTTGCTGGAAATAGGGAAAAGAGAGGGAGAAGAAAGAAAAGCCAGGTGGTTTTCTCCCAGCATTATCTAGCTGTCTGCTCTGTGGATCAGGTCTCTCCCATCACAGAGGAGAAGAGATTGCAGGAAGTCTTCCCCTGGAAAGCATAAAGAATTCCCTGGGGGGGGGCGGGGGGGGGGAGGGATGAACAATTTTACTTCCCCTGCAGAAAGAGGCATGAGGAGTTACCTTCACTATGCATCTGCACAGAGTCAAGCCATCTCACTCAAGAGAGAGCAACAGGCAGACTTCTCAGCACCAGCCCAGATGTTGGAGTGACCAAACACATTCCTGCCCCTGTAACCTCATCCACTGCTCATTACACAGTGTGCATGTTTGCCTAGTAAAATAAAGAAGCTCATCTCTTCTCTGAGTTCCAGAAGACCCAATAGAGTAAAGACTGTGTTCTCTTTTCAAAAAGATCAATTAGGAAAAAAAGTTTGCTCATAAAAATGTTGTGTGTTCTCGATTTTTAATAAGTTAGGAAGCAGATAAAATAGACACTACACTAAAACCCTAAAAAATATTGTAAATTTCAGCTTTTACTTCTGTCTCTCCAAGATGGAAATAGAAACAGGCGTAAGGTTGTCAGAAATGCTGGGTTTTCTTGAATTTGAATTGGATATTCTCTACAACAAAAGTCATAAGAAAGCATGATGTAAGAATGATGGTACTGCACAGCAAAGTCAGGCCCAATATTCTGTGCCTTACAGTGGCAAAGAGCAGATTCCTGGTAGTGGTGAGTCATGAAAGGTTACAAGAACAAGACCCCCTCACCTGGAGGATTTCCCTGCTAGTTCTTGTCTTCAGTCCCCCACTTTCCTCAAAAGCTTAGATGCGAAACTCAAGCCAGTGTTTGTATCTTTTTTTAATAGCCCTTGATATGTCTATGTATAGATGAAGGAAAGGTCATTCTCACTTTGCTGCCTTAGCTAATATGAACCACAAATTGGGACTCTCCTTAAGTCATCAGAATTCTGAATAAAATACAGTAAGATTAAAGACCAGCATGCAATCTCAAATATATTTTTTGTTCAAACATTTAAGTTATGTTTAATTGCATACCTTTGCACCCTGGAGGCTTTTAACATCTGTGATATTATTAAAGTATTGACAATATTTTAGTATATTGGTAAAATATACTAATAAACAATGTTAGTTACATATTAGGTACTTAATATATTAAGATTATGAAATTTTTAATAATTTTACATCTGTAATATTAGTAAAGTGTTAGGCTGTGGAGTTTTCTCCCACTAAGTCTCATTTATCTTTATGGTTACCATCTGCACTGTTAGAATGTCTAAAGACAAACTTTCTTCTAATGACCATGCAAAGTGCTTTGAGTCAGTACAGCTAAGGTTAATGATACTAAATAAAATTATACCAGGAAGGAATTTTTCTGAAGTAAGCCAATAATTCCCTATTGTTTGGCAAGTCTGAATTTATTTTCAGTAACTGGTGGTTTCTATAAGAAAACAGTGATAATTATATTTGTCTCCCAAGTATTTTCTCAGGAAACAGACAAACAGCCTTTCTTGGTTTGTTTTAAGAACAAACACATTACCATTTTAAGTATTTTCTTATCGACCCTGAAGATGAAACAGGTTAGTAATGGAATGAAAATTGATAAAGAAAGGGTAAATTTTTAGGGTATTTTGCAAAAGAAAAAATAAAGGCAGAGTTTGCACAAACTTTACAGATACTGTAGAAATGTTAATCAGAGTGTGCATATCCAAATAGAAAAAACAGAGCCCTGTGTTTCTCCAGCACTGTGTTTCACCACCTACAAATTTATATGATACAATGATAAGCTCCTGTGGGTTATTGAATATTCTTATGCATCCAGCCACACAAAGAAGCTTAGGAAATGGATCAACAGCTTTTATATTCTTATATATTCTTCATTCTGTATATTATTTTATATTCTTATATTTTAGATAGGTGGACAAATATAAAATAATTTATAGTAAATATAAATACAGAGATACCACAAAACCAGTATCAGTAGAGGGAGAGAGGAAACAGCTTCAAGTTCTTCCAGGGAAGGTTTAGATTGAATATTAGGGAAAATTTCTTGTCTGAAAGGTTTGTCAGCCAATGCAACTGGCTACTTAGGGAAGTGGTGGAATCAACATTCCTGGAACAGTTCAAAGGGTACATGCATGTGGCACTTGGGGATATGGTTTAGTGAGGAAACACAGTTGTGCTGGATTAATGGTAGAGATTGATAATATTAAAGGACTTTTCAGCCTTAATGATTCTAAGGTTCTAGGTCTGAAAATTCTGAAGTTATGCTGAGCATAACACAGCCATTGAGAGACTGGCATTCCACAGGTCTGAAAGCAGTTAGGAATGATGAACCCAAACAGCTCGCTCAAGTCTGGAACAACAGGACCCAATCCTCAACTACTTTAAATTGAAGTATCTCCCCTGAGTTTAGTGGAACTATTTTGATCCTATCAAAAGAACATTAACAGCAATAAAGTGTGATTTTTCAAGTAAATATACTTCAAAATCCTTCCAGGAGCATTCATAAATATGAGATTCAAGGAAAGAATTGTCTTCACTGAGAGATGAAGAATGTTGAAGAACCTGGCTGTATATTGTCTACTCATACTCAATATTTAATGACACCATCCTTAATATTTACCATATGCAAGCATGTATTCTTCTTTATCAGTGCTTGTTAATTCTATGGAAATAAAAATGATGACCTGCACCCAAAAGACAATTTTTAGTTCATCTTGTAACCACAAGTACTTTTAACCACTGTACTTTTAACCACTGTACTTTTGTACAGTATTTGAAAATGGAGGGCAGTTCATGTATCTTCATACTTCTGTTTGAAATTTGTGCTTTTTAAAAGAAAAACTGTCTTCACAGAGGCTTGATTTAAAAACTAATAATTGCTTGAAAGATATCCCCAAAAGAGAAGATACAGTCTTCACAACAGGAAAGGTAAAATATAGTTAAGCAATACACAGCTTTCTGAGTTTCTTGCCAAGTTGTGACAGATATACTGATCAATTGCTGAGAGGTAGAAACAATGCCAAAATCTGGATAGCATATCCCAGAGAGACTAGAACTACTTATTCTTTGATGGGCTCTTGAAACTGCACTTTATCTTCAGTTTATATCATTGTGTGACATTCTCAACCAAATAGCTTTACAATGTCTTGCTGAACTTCAGTGTTAGTTGTCTAGAAATATGAAGTTGTAGATTGTGACAGGTTTTATTTCCATGGGGCCTGCAGTAATTGTAATTTTACTGGTTTTGTCATCAATTTGCCAACATAACAAAAGATGTGTACATAGCCAACATGTCCACTAACAGGTACACTTGAGTCCTAGTTTGAGGAAAGTTTGAACATTTAACTGCTTTTATCTTCAGTGTTTCTAAAATGTTTTACTCTACTTAAACAAAGTAGCCTGAAAGGATTTAATATGAATATTAGTGAAGAAAAGGTTTTTAAATATTGACACAGATATTTCTACCAATATTTGAAACTTGAAAACAAGTGACATTTGTTTGGAGCAATGGCTAACAATCTATCTTAGGGAAAATGTAATCAACCCTGCCAGACACACTTCAAATAGCCTACTATGTTATAAACAAAATCCTTCTTTTGATCATTTGAACCAGAATGTTAATGATCAAAAATCCCAAAACAGGAAATAGAACAAACAGTTCTAAAAATAGGCAATCTGCCTGAGTGTTATCATCTACTCATTTGGGAAGTCACTGCATTCTTTTAATCCATCATTTAGCATATTATTTTGGTGCTTGGGCCTGCCTCAGCAGCAACCTCAATTTGAGAGTTTATCTTCTGTGGAAAAGGTAGAATCTTTTTAAAAAACAAAAGGGCCTTAACTTTCTTTTTACCTTTTAATGGCTTAATGATAATCTTCATTAATACATCACTGACAACAAGAATGTCTATAAATACACGCAAGACTAAGGGCCTCTTTAAATAATTATTTTAATATTTTTGTCTAAATTATTGAGTTAAGTTCTTGACAATTAGAATTGAATATTCCAAATTGCAGAAAGGTAATTAGCAAATTCCAAATGAATTCTGTATTTAGAGGGTTGTTTACTTTATTTGGTGCAGTTTTTATTAAAAAAACCCAACATTATTTCTCATAGTGATAACACAGATGTGTTTCCTTCTCCTAGTGATTTGGATGACGATTTTTTTAAAGCAGTTTCAGTTGTATCCTATTCATAAAGTCTTGGCAGTGAAGAATTGTGCATATAGACATAGTTTTAGTATATTCAAATTAATTTCATTTTTCTGAAATGTTCACGTGTATATTTATTTCAACTTGGAAATTGTAAACAGTCTTTTCCAGACTTCCTCATGCAGCACATTTATAGGAAACATGGTCTGTCCCTGAACAGGGCTAGAACATGAAATATGAAATCCATGTTTCTCCCATGCCCGATCTCCAGCCATTCTATTATACCAATCTCTGTGTGCCTGGTGGATGCTTCTCTTCCCCTCCACTTGCTCCCTCTTGTGTTTTATAATGATTTCATGAAATCAAAAACATCTTCATAAAATGTTTTGTCACGAATAAAATCATATACCTGATACCTATGAAATGTGAAAGTATGGAAATCATGAAAACAACTAATTCCACTGTGAAACAAAAGCCAACATTGCAAGTTTGCAAGTAAGAAAATAGTTTTTAAAATAGAGCTGTTAGTCTCTGTCTTGCAGTACATTTGGCAGTTTCAGGTGCATTTAAACAAAACAGTGTTGGGTTTTTTCCTATTCTTCAGTTTTTAAGGGAAATATATCAGGTTTAAACATGCTCTTTAAGAAAAAAGGAAGATGCTAGTTACAGCTTTTGTGTTTTTCTGTAAGCAAAGTGGCAACTTTTATTTCTTAAGACAAATAAGAGTAAGACCTCATGTGGTCTGTTTTTTGTTTTTTTTTTTTTTCTTATTTAACACATTAGTTTTTCAGCAGGATTGCTTTTTAAGCAGGAAAACAGATTAGGTCTGTCCACAAACCCTGATGATACTGTTTCACAGAAGTTACTTAAATTTTGTATTCAGTAAACCATAGCTATATTATGTTAATTATTTCCTATAAACCCACTGTGAGATTTGGATAAATTCTCATTGCTTTATGTAGGGATTTGACTGAGTGAGAACTAAATTATGGAAGAGCCTACTAGCATGTGTAGTTCGAGTTCTAGAAAAGACCATCGGATCTTCAGACAAATAAAGAGTGTCTGAAAATATCTATATCTGCATTATATTAATGTCTGTGTACTGCTACAACAGAAATTGTTTGACTACTTTGCATTCTTCTTAGTTTTTAAATTGTTTTGGTAGTTCACTTTATATAGCATCATGGAAATAACATATTATTAGTTTCTTTTTCCACAGTATGTCATGGAGTGTATTCAGCTTACACTAGTATGACAAAAATGTTTTATGTTGTGAATAAATAATATTATATATGTCTGCTTTTTTCTACATTTTTCTTATTTAGAAATAAAATATAATAATAATAGAATATTATAATTCTTCAATTAACATTATCTAAATGAAAGTTGGAACTGTTTGAATATCTGATTTATATAGTGTAGCTTTGAGACATATGGTTTTCTGAGTTATAGATGTGTTAAGAAAAAGACCACCTTTGTGTTTGGCTTAAGCTTAGAAATAGCAAGGAGATAAATGCTATCATTTTCATACAGTCATGCTGACCACAGTGGAAGTGGTATTAACTGGTCTTATTAGTGAAATTCCTTGTTTCTCATTAGTGCTCCATCCCTCTGCTAATTTTTTCCGTTCCATTTATTGTTCAAGATAAAATAGAATTATCAAGGTTTCAGACTTAAATGTTCTGATTTCACATGTTCTTTCTATTCTACCATTGTAAAGTTGTATTAAAACAGCTTTTCTATAAGTATTCAAACTCTGGTTATTCCCCTCCTTTCTGCAGATGTGATAGAAAGGAAAGATATTCAGGAGACAGTCTGCCCTCAGTGTTCATAGACAGGAAATGCACAGACAATGTCTATGAGGGTCTTTTTTTCAGCTATTCATCAAGCACTAGAATATCTGAAATAAGTTTTCTTTCTGAAACTGTTTCACATAACAGATTGTGTTCTAATAATGTCGTACCTTTTAAATATGTCCCCACTTATAAAGTTTTCAATCTGTCTTATTCCTTGTGACTGGCTTCTGCAATAAAAGAGACAACACCTTATTTAATTAAAACCAAAGGTTTATGATGGATTATTAAGTGAAGTTAAGCTAAAGAAAAATAATTCATAAAAAAATAATTAAAATTCTATCTTGAAATATTTGTTTACTTTTTTGGAACAGCGTGTTGCGAATTTTCATCACTTTTTTTTGCATTATAAAGCCAAACAGTTTTAGTAAATTTTAACTGCAAGGAAACTAAAGGCTTTTTGTTTTATTTTTATTCCCATAAACATAAATTTTAAAATTGTGCAATTTGTGCAATTGCATAATTGCAAATAAAATGTGCCCCTTCACAGCTTGTAACTTATTCAGTAAATTCCAAACTGAAATCTTGCAGGGGAAATAGTATAAATCACACTTCACAGTGGAGTAAAAGTTATGGATTCAGAGCTGAGAGTAGCCAAATGTAGTTAAAAATAATCCTGAAAAGTTATTTACCTCTGGGGCTGTGCTTCTGGCCGTTCTGAGTCTACCAGCACATGTGCTGTTTCCTTTTATGGGCTTCAAAGACCTCCGCCTTTGAAGATGCAGAGGTTAGTGGAAGTCATTCCACTTAAGGCTGTCTACCTCCACTATCCATGGACATGAAAGCTACTGGGAAAAATTTCAAACCCACTTCCATTTGAGCCTGCATAACTTTGCAACTAACTTTTAAAGCTAATACTGTAATTTTAAGGCTGAAAAATGCATATATAAAATTACATGTGTGACAACGAAGACCACATTCAGCAAATTTAGCCGATTTTAGCACAAAGTTCCACATGCTCAGGAACTAAAGCTTGACAAATTAGCTCCAGATATGGCCACATTAGTGGGAGCTGGAGACAGCCCTACAGGGCTGGCTTTGCTTTGACTTAAGAAATGTCCTTGAAAAGATTTAATTGAGCTAATGAAGGCATTATATAAACAGTTAAAAGCAGTTGTTGGAGGCTGGTAGGAACGCATGTATCAGCAGTTAGTAATTAAGAAGATCTTCTATCTCCTTTCAGAATAAATATCCTGTCCTAGTTGCAGCAGGCCTGCTGAATGCAGACTTTCTGGTCAGTAAATGTCCAGACATCATTTTCTGTATGAAAACATCTGCAATGTGTTACCTCTGTAGCTCCCTCTCAAAGCCAGACAAAGGCCAAAGTTTCCAATGAATAACCTGATCAATTACCATAAAATCATTTACTCAGACCAATAATTAATAAAAGAGGGTTTACACCAGCCAAAGGGGTCATCAGACAGCAAGTGATGTATGACTGATCCACCTGGTACGATGAATAAACTTAACAACAGCACTACTTTCTATCTAAAGTGTAAAAAAAATTTAAAATTGTGCATGTTGATTACTATTATGAGTCACACTGACTTAAATAAAATAAATACTAAGTTATTTCACCTAAATATGAAACCAGCAGCCAAAGATGGGGGTTTGCATGTGTTTATTAATAGAATTTGTTATGTGAATAGCTAATATTTATTACTAATAAATACACTAATTAAAGCCATACTAGTAATTTCCATTAGCTTACCCTCAAATTTCCATGGAGCTGTCCGTCTGGTTTTAATCAAAACCAAATGGTAATCCAAGTTCTCAGGCTGGAACAGCTAAGAGGAAGTCGTTCAGAGAAGGCAGAAGAAAGCAGAAAAGATAAACAGACGATATTCACTAAATTTGTATAGAGCAAAGGATGTAGATGCTGTGGGTTACTCTGAAGACATGATTCAGGCACCCTGTCAAGCTGGAACGAAGTAGTTACAAGTGTTTTATGTCAGCAAAATACTAATATGATCAAGATGGAGTCTGTCCTTTTGCTTTTGCAGAGCTGGATTTGTGTGACTCTGGAGGATTCTCAAAAGAGGTAAAGCAACATATTCCACTGCCTGCAACATGACTGTTTAAACTGTAGCATTCATTTTTTAAGATCCAGCTTATTCTCTTGAGTAAGGAACGCAGTTTTAGCATATGTCTTTAAATGGAATCTGCCTGACTCTGTATATTTGACAGAATAGTACTAGACCTTTTGTCACAGTGATATGTTAAGTTTAGACCATGTTTCTCGCTACCTGATGTCAAAGGCCAGGTTTCAGAAATGTTCTTGTGTTGTTCTGGATAGCTGTTACCTTTGCATGAGCATTAGAGAAGCATAAAGTATTTTTTTAAAAGGAAAAAGTCCAGGGGGGAGAGGTTTAAGTACATTTTTACATTATGTAGCTGGAGCAGAGATTTTTTTCTTTGGCAGGAATAGCCCTGCAGTGTATAAAGCTGACTGCCTTGAAACACTCGGTCCTGACGTTTTCTTTTCCCTCCATTTCTGCGCTCTCTCCCTGGCGCAGGCAGGCAGGCTCGCTGTCTCTCTCCCTCTCTCTCTCAAAGGCAGGAAATACTTTTCAGGCAATCTGGGCCTGGTTGTTGAGGCCCCCTTTCACAAAACATCAGTCTGAATTTAGTAGACAGAAGTCACTGGGAAAAGCTTGACAGGCTCGTGCTTAGCTAAGGCTCCCTCCAGCTGCAGAGGGTGTTTTTGTTAGAATCACACATTGAGCAAAACTGCTTAGAATAGAGCAATGATCTCAGTAGCGAAATCCGAACTTTTATGCTAGCAGGAGCTAGCTGGGACCGGGTTCTTTTGTTTGTTTGTTTGCTATTTTGTTTTGTTGTTTGGGCTTTTTTTCTTCTTCTAATGGCCAAAGATTTTAGGGAGGTCATGTCTGAATTCCTGATCCTCTTCATCTAGGTAAGGCTGTCTTGGAATCTCTCTGTACTTTCAACAACTAAATTTAAAAAAAAAAAAAAAAACCAAAGGAAAAAGAAAAGAAAAAAATAATAGAAGGTAAGAAAAACCTCAGGAAAGAAACAAGCAGTATCCAGCACTGGAGTGTTCTGCGTTCAGGATCTCAGCACTAGAAATAGAGGTAAAAAAATTTATAATCTTTAAAAATATACATTTACTTGTAAACTGTGACAACTCTGTTTTTCAAAATATGCCAGACCTATAAAAAAATTACTGTGCATTTTTCCTCATCTTTTAAAAATATGCTTGAAATGTTGAACTTTATTTGCGTTCTTATATAAATAGAGCTGTATGGTATTGCTTGCATGTTTTTTTAATGTACATTAAATAGGAAAGTTCGGTGTGAGTGATTCAGGTTTTTTCACCTCGTTTAACAACAAGGAGGGCATTTAGGGCTATGTTGTTTTTTTTTTTCTCTCCCACCTTCCCTTCTCTCCACTCCAGAGGTAATGATGATGAGGAGTGTTTTAGGTAGATATATCAGTTATACCTTACTGGGCTAGGTCTCTAGCCTTTTCTCAGTCCTAGATGAAATTTTTAGTAGAAGTGACAGTCTTAAAGGTGTATACTCTAAATCTGAAAATCCAAGGTATATTTGTTGGCTTTAGCTAAATTAGGCTATTTTTAGTAATGCATTATTAGATACAGAGATTGTTGTGTGTTGTGCTAGCATTTAGAAGAGGTAAAGTAAGATTTAGTAAATGTCAGCTGACTATAATTTTTGGGAGGATGTATGGATTTAGCCTTTTTTTCTCCTTAACCTAGTAAACATGTAACTAATAAAAATAACAACAATCTGCTGTTAAGGAGTTTAGGGAGAAAATCAGGATAGTATCTTTCACTGATATGTGAATGCATTTATATTTTACATAAAATTGTGATTTAATTATTAATTTGTTTTTGATATGAGAAGCATTTTTATGTCAATCTATATAGGAGACTTTGTCTTCCTGAAAAATGTTGCTTATAAGTAATCTGAAAAATTCTTTCTTTCTTTCTTTCTTTCTTTCTTTCTTTCTTTCTTTCTTTCTTTCTTTCTTTCTTTCTTTCTTTCTTTCTTTCTTTCTTTCTTTCTT
>QUSF01000005.1:20727686-20776264 GCA_003676055.1 Chloebia gouldiae
CTTTCTTTCTTTCTTTCTTTCTTTCTTTCTTTCTTTCTTTCTTTCTTCTTTCTTTCTTTCTTTTTCTTCCTTCCTTCCTTCCTTCTTTCTTTCCTTCTTTCCTTCTTTCCTCCTTTCTTTCCTTCTTTCTTTCCTTCTTTCTTTCCTTCCTTTTTTTTTCCTATCATTAAGACTCCATGTAGTTCTTGGCCAGATTGATAACTAAAGAGAAGTCATCTGTTCATGAATTTCAAGAATCTTTAAACTTTGCTTTTACTATTTTTCAAAATGATTGTTGTGAAAGGAGATGACTTTGTGGTGTGAAAGAACATGAAGGATATTCCAGAATGGGGTTAAATATCTCCTCTGCAACAGACTGAGAATTGTACACTTTACTGCCATTTGGAGGAAGAAAATTGTTCAGAGTGGTCAGAATTGGCTCTGAGTTGTGAAGGGAATGTATTTGAACTGGACAGGGAACAACCAATAGGAAATAAATTGTTCCTGAGTATATTCTGGGTGAATTTTAATATCACAATCACTTATTTGGTTATGGACAAGTCTTCTCCAGTGAGATGTTCTGGTCTGGGAGAGCTGTGATACGTACGTGGTGGGACTGGGAAGTTGAGAGGAATTTGACTGAGTTTGTCATCCTTGTGAAATTTGTTCTGGAACACTGATGTCTCAAAGGATTTGGCTTTAGTGGCTTCTACTGCGCTGTGTTCCCATGCTTGCTGCTGCAAGTATAAGTGCACGTATTTAGTATTTGTGAGTACTCCAGTTAAACAGAAGAAAATTTTCCCTGCTAAGCAGGTATCTTCTGCAGCACCACCTCTAGGATTTAAAACATATAACGACCTCATCTGACCTCACTTGCAGATGCAAATACTTGGTACCTGAGCCAACTGAGCTACCAGGTGGACAACAGAAGAGAAACAAAAAGTATTTTCTCATTAAACTCTGAAGTTTCTTGTAGAGCATAAGAAAATATAACACTAATAAATGCCTACATTTTTGATTTAGAAGGTTTAAATGAAAGTCATGGAGTCAAATCACTATTCAACTTCTGGTTCACCTTAGTCTAATTTCTCAGTTATGCTTACCTGGTTTTGGTTTTTAAAGGTTCAAGAAAAAGCATTCACAGAAAAGTTACAGTCTAAGAAACCTCTGAAAATTATTTTTTATATATATATAGCAATAATGAACATGGAAAATGAGCATCCAGAGTTTTTTGACTTTGTTGTGTTCCTTCAGAAATACTAAAGCTCTTTATTTGAAACAAGAAAATAGCCCAAGTAGTTGGATCAAATGATTCCCTTGAAGGAAGTAATGAATTTATGTCTGCAGCCTTGAGAAACATTAACACAAATGGTTATATCCATTTAATAGGAATTATTCAAATAGCTTTCCTTCACATAAATTTATGTGCCTAAAAACTAATTTTCTTTTGAACTTGTACCTGTTGAACTTCATGTCAAATTCCATACTCAGAATACTGGGGGAAAAAAAGTTTGTATATTTAGGCCTAATTCACAAAGACTTCTGTAACACAAAGCAATCCCTCCTAAAAGAAAATTAAAGACAATAGCTTGGATGTGCAGTTTTTAAATAGGCAAGACTTATAGTCATTATTTTAAAATGCTGGGCTTAAAATCAATTTAAATATTGTTCTTTAGGTGATGGAACAATCTAAAGATTTCTCTTTTGTCTTTTCCATCTCAAGGGTTACTTGACTTTTATTTTTCTTGATTGTCAGAAGTATTAAGGCACATTTTATATAATAGTTTTCTGTTGTTCTTAACATGAATTTTGTTGCTGGAATGTATCTTCTTTGTTATAAAGCTTCCCTGAGGACAGCAGTAGCAGAAGGAGGAAGACAATTTAGGAATGTTTTCCTCTTTTCTCAAAAAGAAGCTATATTTTAGAGCATTCTCCTTTTTTGTTTTATTCATCTGGTTCCATTTTCTATTATTTGTTTGTCTGGAGAAAAAAAATAAAGTATGGGAGGGTTGTTGGTGCTCTGTCTTTTTTACAGAAGAAAGACCAAAAAGATAAAAACAGAGTAATGTAAGGGCCAGAGCAATTGAAATAGCATATCCAGAAGTATCAGATTTTGATTTCCTTCCTATTAGGAGAGAGCCTCTGGAGGTCTCTGATCCAACATGTCATTCAAAGTGGGCTCGGCTAGAGCCAGTTGTGCAGGTCCTTGTCCACTAGGGCTTTAAATATGTCATCCAAAGATGATCACTGTGAATTCATAGTAATGACTTTAAGACTGGCTTTGGTACATAAGTGTATTTTTAAATATATGTGTGTATGCATATGTATATATACATGTCGACATATGCTTACGTGTATATATGCATAAATTATACCTCAAACCGAAATCATCTGAAATCTTACATGTAAATCCTATGTATATCATATGTGAACATTATTTTATTGTAATAACTACTGATACTGAACTTCAATATGTTTTATGTTGTATTTCACCACTGTTTTTTTTTTTTTGATGCTTTCAGGTATTACTTATTTAAGAACAGCTTGTTGGTAGGTAATTTCAAATCCTTGAAATTGCTTGTTTCCCTTTAATGAGAAAAATCACTTATGTTGAGATTAGTAATGCCCCAAGTTTTATCTCTGGTGTATTTTACATCAGTCACATCCCAAATACCAAGTTTGCTTAGGCTGTGTGTATCATTAAAACCAATTTCACTCATATTGTGTACTCTTACTTCTAGCCTTCATTTTCATCTAGGCTCTTCTTTTTCTACAGCGATTTGTAATACTTCCTGATGGTTATTCCAATCTACCCTGTGTCTATTAGCTTTAGATGAAATGCCCTTGAATTTTAGGAAATTTTATAATCAAATTTCTTACCTTTGAATTTCTATTGGTTTTCCCACCCTCTTGTTCACTCTTTATCAGTTGTAGAGTTTCTGGGTAGATAGGACTTACTGGTGAGAGTTTCACAATAGGATTAAACCACTACTAATATTCTTTAACGCTGGAACAAATAAATGTTCCAAGTTGAGCATCATGTTACTTGTGGAAAGTTCACCTTATGATAAAAAATTTTGGGATAAGAGGGAGTTGGTGGTGAATTTGAAATAAACATCATTAGACTGAGAAATGAGGAAAATCTGGAGTAGAATGGAGGACTGTTGCAACATGCTGTTCTGCTAAAGGAGCTAAGAGAAGATGGAAGGGGCAAGCAGAACCAGTGGCAAATACTCCAGACCAAAGCTATTGGGGTTACATTATCAAAGCTGTTTTACTGCACCTTATTAAGGAGCTTTCATAAGCTTAATATTGTATTACTAGCATCTTTGCTAAGACAATCACAAAATTTGAACCTTTTTTGACCTCCGCATGTATTTTCTCATAAATGACACAGACATGCAAAGGGCAAGGAGAACTTACTTTGGATTCAGTTTTTCAGTCTGGAACATTTAACAATACAATTCTTAGCAGTCCTGAGAGGCTCAACACACTAAAAGTTGTGCTGCTAAATTCATTATATATATTTTTTTTTTTGTCTGCAGTCAAATTAAGATATCCCTTTTTATTTTCCTTGAATTTTTTATCTTCAGTTAATGCTGTTTTATCAGAGAAAGTTGATAGCTTCTAATAATAACTACTAAAATGAGACACTTTTTCTGAAAGGACAGTTTCTATGTATCTTCCACAGCAAAACTTAGGCTTTGAGGACTCCATATACAGAAACAATTTTACACTCTTCTTCCATCAAATACCTATGTGCAGATGTCACTGACAACTTCCAAACATTGAGTCACCGTCAGCTTAATTGGGTATACCATACTGGATATAAGATTTTTAAAAAGCTTTTGCATGTTGTGAGAGAATTGGTAGACAGTAAAGGAAATAGATCTGAATTAGTTTTAAAATCAAGGGAAAATCTCCATGTGATCTCACAACTCATCTGTTTATTTTTCCTGTAGTTTTGTACTCAGAAACAGCAATTTCCAGGGCTGAGCATATCTTTCCAGGCAGGCTACAAACACTGAGTAGAAGAATATCATTATAAAATCAGGAGACCAGCTGATGAGTTTGGAATTGAGGCACTCTGGAAAATACTGTGAAGGCTGTCTATAGACTAGAGTAGATATATTCACATTATGCCTATGAGAGGCAGAGAAAGATATAAAGGTGAGATACACATATCTGTAAAAGTTCTTTGACAGGCAGGTTTCCTGAATTCCAAAATAATAAAATGAAAAATAATCAATTTCAGGGTTAGATTTGAAAACCAGGGAGAATAAATTAAACTTTTACTTTCCCTTCCTTGGAGGAAGTGGATTTAATTAGGCTGTCCAGTGCATTGACAAAGCCCTCAGTGTACATTATGTGTTATTTCTCTCTCTACTTTCAAAGAAATATTGGTACAGCTGCCATTTTGAATAATTTTTGCTTTTCACATCTTCAGCTACAGTCCAGAAATACTTGCTCAGTTTGCTCTCAGTACTTTTTTACAGGTGCAAAAGAATGGGATTCTGAATGATTCTGCTAATGGCTCATTTCCACCAAAAAGCAGAGTCAGCTCAGTAGTCATTCTCTGTAGATTCTCAATTATTAAATATTTGTCTTTCTCAATGGGAGAAAATAATTTTCTGCTCTTTAGGTACGAAGTATAGGCAAAACAATGTCAAAAATATTCTTTAGTCATGTCTACACCAGGAATGAAAACAGGCCCCCTACTATTCAGTAAGGAGGCTGGTTGCCAATAGTCTGTGTCCGTTGTGCCTCATACTACAGAGGTTTCATAGCTCATGGCTATAATGGACACCAGCAACTGGGTTTTTTTTAAATATAAACACCATATTAGAACCTTAAATCTAAAAGGCAACAGGAATACAATCTGGTTAATTTATATTGTTTTCAAAAAGACCTCCTGCAGCTAAAATATGTTTTTCACTAGAGTTGGCTAGAAAATGAAATGTCTTCTATTTGGGGGAAGGGGGGACATATTTGTGAAAAAACATTTCCCTAATTCTGGACCAAAAATAATAGCCACAGTTTTCTGGGTTGCAATATCCCATGGGATGACCTTTTCTCATTTAATGTCTTTTCAAGATGCTTCCAGTTCAACCAGGGAGTGAAAGGAGGTGTAAGAAATCTATAAATTATGTTATCTTTTTTATTTTCTGGGAATAGAGAGCCAAAATTATTTGGGGGAGGCTTGGCAGAGCAATGAATTTTCCACATAAACCTCCTATGGAAAAGAAGACTTTAAACCTTTACAATTTAGATTACTTTTTTTACAAAGAAATAAGAAATTTATATCATGGAATCAAGACGGTATCTATAACAACCTTCACACTACTAAATACTGAAGACCAGCAGACTCACAGATCTGAATTGCTAGATGGGTCTAATTTTCTTCTTAAAAAGTCTATGCTAGAAACTATTTTTTGGCTTAAAATCCTTTTACTTTTTAGTGGGCACTTATAAATTTGATGGCTGTTGTCACTTTGAAATCGTGACATGGCGAAGGGGATAGATGTTCAAAACTGCTAATATTACTTTAATGCTGATTATTATTAAACTACCATTAACAAAATTACAGTAAAGTGGTACCATTGTGCTATAAATACTTGAGAAAATAATATTTCACGGTTTTATTGACTATTCAAAATAGGACAGGAACATAAAGTCGGATATATTTAAATGTTGTGTTTAATTGGTTTTGATTTGATAATTAAATTGGGTGTAAACTATATAGATCTTTAGTAAGCCATCTCCCCTTTCTCATCCTTGAGGAAGAGACTCAGCTAATCTGAGGCTCAGCACTGGAAATGAACCAAATACAAATACAACCAAGTTAAAACCACTGTAATCATATGTTGGCTACAAGTAAAAGCTCTTCACTGTATGATGATGAGCACTGGTAATGCAGCTGCTTTTTGAGGAAGAGAGAATAACTCCATGATATATTATGTTTTCAAGCTATAAATTAGGGCATATTGACAAAGTTTGGGTTCATATCTTAGGAGCCAATAATATTTTCACAAAACAAGCAAGGCTTTTGAAGTCTCTGAATGAATAATTTACCAACTTGACTGTACATTTGGGGTGTCTAAGGTATTGAGATCTTATAACGCTGCTGGACACTACTGGTTTTTGTGACATGTTAAATATCTTCCAAAGGAAGGATGTTTACAACCTTAAGTGTGTTAGGCATTTCCAGTGACAGTAAACTGTAATAAGGATATAACATATATGTCAGAATCTGTGAAGAAGAAAATAATTTGTAAAGAGATAATGAAACTGATCCCTGAAGGAAAGAAGAAATTCTTATCAAGTCAGAAAAATTATTTCAGGTATACAGCTTGATTAATTTCTTGTGTGGTATGTCTTATATTGGAAATAACAAATCTTTTGCAGTATGATTTATATTTATTATATATTATAGCTTCTATTTGCTTACATGGACAAGCAAAAAAAATATTCTTTGGTCTGTTTTTATATTTCTACTTTCTACTTCTACTTTGCACTTCTGTAAATTCCCGCTGTATGAGGCACAATGAATAAATGTTCTCCTTCTTCATGATACTGTTGATTTTTATATGGCTCTAAATTCTCTCTTTCCCAGACAGGAAACATTCATGTATTTCATAGCTCTTCAGACAGAAGCTATACCACACATTTAATCCTTTCTCTTGTTTTTTGCTGTATGTTTTCCTACTCTGTTTCTGTTTCTGAGATGAAGTTACCATCATTACAGGTAGTTTTTAGTTCATTGCATAATAAGAATTTAGAAAATATTTTTTATTATGCCACTGTATGCTCAGCCTTTCTTTTGCCTATTGTGCTACATATCTTCTAATTTAGAGCTTGAAATTCAGTTGCAGATTAATAGCCTCAGTGACTTAGTTTTGAGTTTGTTTTCTGGATTGGTAGATGATATAACAGAGACTTTTTAGATGCATTTATAATTAGAAGTATTTTTTTCAATCACTGCATGCTATTTTATTTAGTACAGAGAGTTTCGTAAGCAGTTTTATCTCCTAGTTCTCCATTTCAATTTAGTGAAATTAGCAAATTTCATAATTTTACTTCTTTTCTTGTTTGGAATAATCTACTGTTTTTAATACCTGCCTTCACAAAACTATTAATAATCTTCCTCTTTTTATATAAAAAGTGTATTGATGCACATATTCTCACTTCTGGTTTTTTATTTAGTTTCTGGGTTTTGCTGATTTTTATTTTTGTTATTAATCAGATTTTTTAGCCAATTAACTGCATATGGAAATCAGATTTGTATGTAGTTCACAACCAAGTGGTCTTTTTTTTTTATTTTATTTTAAACTAGTTTTTGTTTCATCCAATCATTGCCCACAGCAATACAGAGAAATTCCTGTTTTTTCCCACCTTCTCAATCCATGGAGAAGCCACTCATGAGGCCTTGTAGGGAGATGGGAATTTGAGGGCCAGAAATCCCTCTGCTTTGTCTTCCTTTTAATGATCAGAGAGGAAGATTGGTAAAAGTCTCTTATCCTAGAAAGGCTGTACTTCCTACCCCTACTCCAGTCCCTGCTCAGGATCCCTTCTGGCTCTGTGGCTCTCTCTCAAGTAAAACTCATCTCTGACCCCAAAGGCATTTGCCATTAGCTTGGAAGCATGTCCCTTTTGCAGTTCCCCAGATTTGCCCTCTCTACATCTGCCGCACCTTTCCTTCCTTAGTGCAAAGAAGGTTACTTTGACACCTTTCGGAGTCACAAGTTCAGTAATATTTCATTTGAGTATTGTTATGCAATTCTAATATTTGGTTCCCAATCACTTTATGTTCTTGGAGTTTCTCCTAACATGCTTTGAGGAGAGTTTGAGGAGTCAGTAGCTGGGCAGCAATTTTAAAATCCTGTATGGTAGGGTATACTGGAAGGAATGTTTATATGTTGGACTTAGTACTATTTGCCTCTATTTCTGTCCTCTGATTCATTGCTGGAAACCAACAGTAAGATCTCATAAAAAAAAAGGGCAAGTATCCTGTGAATGGACAATATTGGGATGTGTTTGCGTTTATCTGTACAAAAATCAGCAACACCTGCATTTAACTGTCTATGTTCACATTTATAAGTACATCACATGCATACATATGCAAATCTGACCATTACAAATTATATAAAATATTTAAATTGTTTTATAATTTCATTCTGAAGACATACTTGTCTTATGAGTATTATACTATTTCTAATTTTTAGAATAAAGTTGTAAATATTTTTAAATAATTATAAGTTCAAACCAGTCTTAGCATTGGATTTTACATACTAAAGAAATCAGAAAAAATTGCATCTGGTATTCACTGGATTAATACCCCACAACAAAACATCCTTATATTTCTACTTTTGACAGCAGGGTTTAGCATGGTCTAAAATCCTGCACTGCAAATGCTGCTTATTTAGAAACTGCAGACAAGGTAAACCTCCCCTTCAGTGAAATCCAAAAGGTGGTCTATGTCCAGGAAATAAGAAAATGAAGGATTGAATTTTAAAAGCAAAAGATCTTTTAAAGTAAATAGCTGAGTGAAGACCTCGAGGCTTATGTTTTATCTCACATTATTTGTAAGCAACATTCTGTGTCAGAGATTGGTATGGAGTTACTGAAAGAGCTGTATGCAAGCCAGGCCAGGAGATGTGAGATGAGTTTATAGGAAACAGACCCTGTTCGCTTAGACTTCCCTAAACAAAGTTTGCTGACTAGGGTCATAGACCAATGAAGATAAAATAATGATAACAAAATAAATATTTCTGGTTGATCTCCATTGCTCACAAACTCCTGCTATGTAAAAAATGTAATGAAACTGTCTTTCATCTTTGTTTACATTAATAAGCTAATGCTTTGCCTTTTTTATATTTTTAAGAAAATATTTGCATCCTGTGTAAAACATTAAATTCCACCGGCATGATGGTGGGGTTGTACCTCCTGGGTTGTCCTCTCAGAAATTTTCCTGCCACAGACTCTGTAAGCTGTCCTGTGTTCTCTGCAACTTCATTCCTTCCAAAGCTTTTCTATTTATTGCCGGGTGATGGGCAAATACGGCGCAAAGAATTGTCAAAAGGGAGGAACTGGTGGAGCCAGCAGGGATGTCACACCTGGGTCCGTGGCAGTGCTTGCTTTGGCCATACAGGGATGCCACCAAGTGTCCTGCACAGCAGTGTTTTACTTGGGCCTGCCTTTGCCACAGTCCTTCCCTCCTAATGGCTTGGGGCTCACTGCCTGGGCAGTGCGGTGGCTGCTCTTGCTGCATGGCCCCACGTTTCTCTCCTTATCTCTTCCTTCCACTCTGGGAAAAACAGAGATCCACTCCCATGTCCTGGAAGTTTGAGGGGTAGAGAGCCCTGGCTGTGTGCTTCTGCCCTCACATTCCTGTAACTGGGGTGTTTATGTGTCCTCTCCTAGGCCCCAGAAGGGAAGCTGCTCTGACAGGTCTGCGCAGCCACAGTTCCAGATATTCGAGTAGCTGCGCTTCCTTACATTTCCATTCTCCCTCTAGCTCCAAGACTCAGTTCTTCCCGATGCAGCTTTCACAGGTGTAAGTCCTATTACTGGGTTTGTATAAGGATAGTTCTTGTAAAGTGTCCTTATTCCTTGAGGTGGGAATCGAGAGAAGGTAAAATGTACCTTCAAAAATGTGTAGCACAGACAAATCTGAATGGAATTTCATGAGATAAAAGAAAATTCTATGTCTGAATTTTGAAAGCCTGCTGCAAGCAGTTTAACGTGATTTTTTCTGAAAAAAAAATAAAATCACAGGAATCCTAATTGAAGGAAAATCTTAGGCAGTCTAATTATGAGAGCCTACCAGTTCATCATCATTTTGTGCTTTATCAGTTGCAAAGTCACACAGTTCTGTGAGACTAGACACAGTTTCCAAAAATAAACTAACTTAATGGTTTGCCCTACTTTTCATTATCATTATATTTTATAGTGAAAGGTGATAGGCAGTAAATTATTATAGAATCCATCTCAATTTACATCTAGCTTTGTAAACAATGTGAAGCATCATAGAGGGTTCTTGAATGGGCTTCTGCTGTAGTATGATGACCCACCATTCAGTTTCACTTCCTATAGGTCAAGAACGACCTATTGGGTCAATGTTGCTAATATTCCTTAATTCACACCCAGGATCAAAAAAATTTGCCCAGAAGTTTTATGCTTTGTATTTTTGTTTCAAAATTTGTTCTTCAGAAAGATAATAGTACTAAGCAATACCAAACAGTGCTGTTGAAAAGTAAAGCAAAATATAAGTCTGAATTATAGCAACAGCTGAGTGGACAGTATCATACTGCTAGATGTTTTGATCAGAAGAAAAGGTGTTTTCACTCTGCAAAACATTTCAACACACTGGTAATGGCTCATCTGACAGTCTTAAAATTCTACAGAAATCAGATATAAAGGTTTCTACTAGTGGCATGTCAGGAATACAAAGTGAGAAAGGGGGATGCTTCTTCCCTTGGGCAGAAGTACAAATGGACTTGAGAGGGGCATTGCTCAGATGGTAAAATATGGTGCGTGTCAAGAAAAAAGTGAGTAGCAATAGCAGAAAAGCAGTGATCAAGGCCTGAACACTTTCTTCTGCAAAGTGGCAGTGCACTTTGTTCTCTGGCAGAGAATCTCTTTCAGAGGTCTGGAGCAGTGAAGCCTCCAAGGCACAGCTTATGGGCTTGCATGTGAGTGAAAGGAAGTTGTCCTGAGCAAATATGTAGAAAAGAAAGAAATTTTCCTATCAGCTCTTAAGTGTCAAGCAATTAGAGCAGGAAAATAATTTCTAAGCTGAATGGTTTAACACAGTCTTTGAGGAGTGGAGAGGGAGCAGAAGTAAAGAAAGCTGTCACCAAACTGAGCTCCTTCATGCATCATGGGAGTGAGGGGATTTCAGGAACTGCTGGTGAAGCTGCCTTAGGAGGTGACATATGTACTGTAGATATTCATATGAAGTGCTAACATACACCCATTTGTTAGAGAACAATAAAAGTGCCCATGTTGTGTATTTATTTGTCTTGCATTTCAAGCAAAATATTTTATATTTCTCTGTTTAATAATTTTTCTGCAGTCTATGAGGAGGCCAAAACTAGTGATAATGCAAGCAAAACAGAAAGGTTCCTAAAGTAAAATTTGATGTTCATCCCCCATGAAATATAACTCACTACATCCAAAAACTGAAAAACAGTAACAGATCTGTTCTTCCATTTCTGTAAGTCCATGTAGCAGCAGCAAGATTAATGCATACCCATTAACTCTCTGAGAGCCTGCCTTCTGTGCATTAATTAGGTAGGTGGGTGCATGTATGTCATTAGGAAGTTGCATTTTTTAGCTTTTTACCCTTAACTTCTACTGTCTTTATTGATTCTTGTCAGAAATGTCCCTATATGGCTGTAAAAACCATGTTTGATTTTCTCTAAAGTAGATGAGTGTAGTGTTCCAGTAGGGGAAGAAAGGGAATCTGCAAATGAGTTGCACCCACATGCAACTCCAAACATTGTCCATGGAGGACATAGAAATCATTGAGCCCATTCTAATAAACCCACATCTTTTCAAAGATCTAAATAAAACACTGAGGTGGCTGTAAAATTATTTTAATTTAAGAGCTTTAGTGTCCATCAGGAAAAGGTGCAGCAGAAGTTAAAAGTATTATCACTATTGATTTTTCACTCTGGTGATTTTGCACCACAAACACTTAGAAATAAAGATTAAATCAAAATAAGAATGTGCTACAATTTATACAATAATTTGACTTTAAATTTTAATATTTAGGGTTCATCTCCTACTTGATCAGGAAAGAAGAGTGAATTATAAAATTGTATTAATTTTTTGCTACTAAAATTTACCTCTGAAAGCAGATAATTTTTTTTGGCCTGGCTCTGTGTGTTATTTTCCATTTTGCTCAGCCTCCCACAGACTAATGACTTTTGCATGGAATTTCATATGCTCTATGAATATATGTTCTTCTTAAGCAGAGTCTCCACAGAGGTGGAAAATGTGAATGTGAAATGAAGCTTGCCATTCCTAAAAGAAGGTTAAAGATCTAGGATTCTGTACAAGCCTATCCTGAAAGTCAGTTTGTCAAGGCATAATTTATGGAGGTTCAGTTGCCCAGGCATAATTCTGCATTTCTTCAAGATAAATACTTTTATACTTTCAGGCATGTGATTTGTCAAGGCAGCTTTGTGGCCTGGTGGGCAATCAGAATTTGCCTTAGTGGACTGAAATGACCCAGAACAAACTCACTACTTAATCTTCTTTATTGCTGAAATCAATAACCTGATCCATGCTAAGTGCTGACAGTTCCTGTGTAGGGAGTGAAAAGTAGAAGTGTCTGCTCCTTGAACTTCTAACATTTTATGAGCCAGAAGTTTTGTTTTCTTCTTTGACAATGAACTTGTTAATTTTATTTTATAATTCATAAATTAATACATTTTCTTTGTGCGAATATACACATGCAATGACACAAGATTAATGTATCTCAAATGCCATCAGACAGAATGCCTAATGCATCAGTCAGTGAAAATTCCCACATAGAAACCCAAGCAGGGGCAGTGGCCTCTGGCAGAGCCAGGCAGTCCAGGTGAGTGGCAAAATTACAGCCAACCATGCTGACTCACAATCCACCCTTCTGGAGAGCCCTGTTCTAAATAACAGTTTTCTCCATGCCTTACACTAGAAAATCATGAATATATACAGCAGGGGGGGTGTGTGGCAGGGTTCAGGTTTTATAATGCATTTGAATGAGGAAATAAACCAAAAACTTCCAAGTGTTGTATTTTAGAGGGTAGGACTACATGGCCTTTATAGTCCCCTTCAGACCCAAGCTTATCTGTGATTCTGTGATTTTTTTTTTTTTATTACCACACAATAACTGATTTACCCTTCAGTTTCATGTAACACTTGTAATTATATCCTGGCCTGAAGAGAATGAATAGTTACAATAAAAATATGAGCCACTGAATGGGCCAAAGATTCTCAGAAGAGAAGTAGTTCATACATTTGGTAAATTTGGAAAAAACCCTCAATTGTTCTCTACGCCTTTGAGAAACAGCCAGAATTCTGCACTCCACAGGTATCTGTGGATACAGAAGAAATAAAGTTACAAAGCAACTGTAAATTATAATGTCATTTATATCCATTGAAATTATTATCTTATGAGAGAAACAGTTAAGCGGAGCATGTTGTAAAATTTTGGCTCTGGACCTACTCGCTTGTCCACATGCCTGTTTATATCATTTTTGTTTACTTGATATTGGAAAGTAATCAGAAAAAAATGTTATACTGAATTATGAGTGCAGTCAAGTTTTGTATGAAAAGTATTAAAACTTTAAACAAAACAGTCTTTTAATTCCTGTCCTCCTGGTCCCACAGTCTTATCTTGTTTTACACTTTTGTTTAAACTGTTCCTTCCCTTTCTTTTTTTTTTTTATTTTTTTTATTTGGAGCTGATTCAATAACACAGTCTTTTTTTATTTCTTGCAGATGTTAAAATGATGAAAACTTTTCTCCCTCAGGAGCAGTGCACAGCAGCCATGACATCTCCTCTGGTCCTGTGTGGAAGGTACATTGCAGTCTGCTGCTGAACTGTTATGACATGTCTCTAGCAATCAGAAAGAAAAGCTGGGAAGAGCATGTGACCCAGTGGATGGGATTGGCTTTGGAGCCTGTGGAGTATAATACAGCATGTCGTCATGGGCTTGTAGCTGATAACTTGCAGACAAGTATGGAAAAAGATGAGGTTTTGAGCATGGACCGGAAAGAAAAATGTGCTTCATTTCCAGAGTGCTGCTATAGTGGAGAGGTGACTGGCTTCCCTGAAAAGCAGCTGGGAAATGTTTCAAAGGAGCTGGATGAAAATGATAATCATGAGGACGAGGAATACTTTCTGGAGGCGAGCACGGAAACTCTAGTCCATGTGTCTGATGACAACGATGACTATTCTGCACTCAGCCTGGATAGTGTTAATTACCACATCACTGCTGTAGGAAGCGAACCCAAAGATGAAGGGCACAGCTTAAATGGAGCAGGCTCCTTAATACAGATGGTACCAATAACAGAGGGTAACAAGGCCGTTGAATCATCTGGAGTCATTGGAGATATAAGTGAGGAATCTGTCTGTGACACAGTTCCTAAAGAGGAGAGGAAAGAAGGTGTTTGTGGCAGCATTGGTCAAAGCCTGGAGCTTTGTAATTATGAAGTCTCAAATGAAGTAGTAGATGTAGAGAAGGAAAATTGTATCAATTCTCCAAATGTGAAAGAAGTTATTATGTCTGGGAAGCAGCTGCTTCATACTGCTGTAATTGCACAACAGCGCCGGAAATCTGATGCTTTCAAAGATGGGCTTGGAAAGTCTGAGTGCAATGTGGTAGAGAGTGGGATTTCTTCTGAATCATACACCAGTAGTGATGGACAGCTCTGCTCAGCAGTGCAACCCAGCAACGCCCTTATGCAATCTCCTCCTTGCATCCTGGCAGTGGAAAATGGTCTGGATAAAAGTGGTTTCACGGAACCTCAAGTGGCCCCTGAAAACAAATGCCTTTCAAATGTCAGTTCAGCAGAAGACATTCAGTGTTTAGATGTAAGGAATGATTTGACCACACACGAATATTCAGACAATCAAGTGAAACTGCGCAAAAGAAAGGTAGGATGCTTGTAGAGTGCAGAGTGTTTTTCAATATTTTCGCCCAATTTCTGATGATGGTGATTCTGTGCCTAATTAACTGGAGAGAAAAAATGATTTTTTCATTAATTTACCAGGTTCAAACAGTTTCAAGACAAATATGTCTATACAACAACTGAATTTTAGGAGCTTTTTTAAGGTCTGAAAGAGGCTGAGCTATGAATTCTGTTGGTACCTTATATTTACTTTATATATATTATTTTATATATTTCATATATGCTGTTCAAGGATAAATGAGTACCTGTCTTCTTTTTTTTTGGTTTTCTACTGCTATCATTATTTGATTCCTCTTAGGAAAACTTATTGTGTCCAGGGGTTTGGAAACCTTATTGAAAAAGAAAGTACAAGGGAAAAGTGCAACAAGATTTTAAAAGAGAAAAGAGTGGAAATATTCTGCAGTAGTTCTTTGGTCTTTAGCTGAGCCTCATGAGCATATGATCTTGCAAAAACAAGTATTGCTGGCTCTGAAACCATATTTTGTCATTTTAAAGAAACCAGAGAGTTTCTCTGTCTTCACAAGTAAGGAAGACTATCATTACAAAATTTTAATGGAGAGATTCCTTGGCAATAAAGCTCCCATTGGCTTTAATAGAAGGAGATGTGCTGATTGTGGAACTATGGAATTCATCTTCAATTCTGGCTTTCCCAGTTATGCGCTTATTCTAGCTAATAATGTATTTGTAATTGTTTACTTCTCTCTGCCTTTTTTTATTTGACATCACCCAGCTTTTTTTGTCTGGGTTTTTTTTGGGTTTTTTTTTGTTTGTTTGGTTGGTTGGTTGGGTTTTTTTTTTACATCTGGTTTCTTTTAATTGTGTGGGTTTTATCTGTCAGCTGCAGTGCCTCAGTAGCTGTGTCACTGAAGCACAAATTCACATATCTGAAGTTCTCTCTGCCCACACAGCATCGTGAGCTGCTGGCTATTGGTTCCTTGTGTAGACTCTTTGGTAACAGTAACAGTAGGTTAACATGGGGAGAAGATGTAAGCAAGTTTTGCCAAAGGTTTCAGAAGCCCTCCAAGACAGTCTTCTTTTGATAATTTATGCAATCACAGTTAATGCAGTAACTGTTCAAATATCTCACAGTAGGAATATCTCAGAGTTACAAATAAGAAACAAAATATGACTACCAGTACCAGAAATGGTAATGAAAATGGTTCAAGTTTAAAAAAATTAACCAAATTGACATTGTAATTGAGAACTAATTGACTATTATAATAATTTCTCAGCTGCTTTACTTTGGCATCAAATTTTCTTTTTAAGTATAGTTACTTAATGTAACTATACATTGATATGTACATTTCATATCATTAGCAAGATGCAGCATGCTATGGTTTTTAATAGCTCTATTTGATGCTAGTTTCCATGTATCTCCTTAGATCTTATTTTGAGGTCCCATACTCATCTTTTAAATGCACACTCATGAGAATAATATTTGAGAATGTATGTATGATTTGTGTTTGTGCCATTAAATATCTTAAAGGACAGACAATAAAAATTCCACAGAGACAATAGTGAGAAAAACTAAGAAATGAGATGAGCATAAAAAGGAGCAAAACAAGGAGTTTCTTCAAGTTTGAGCATTACATGGCTGCAATATCTGCAGAATTGTGTGTAATGTAAAAGGGGACGGAGTCTGTAAATCTCAAGGAGACCTCATTCTACTTTGTTTAAAAAAATCTTTGCCAGCCACTGTAACATGAATAGTAAAAGAGAAAAGATATGCTCTGTTATTGTTTGTGGTATTATTTATCTCTAAGTTCACGGGACACTTCTACAAGCAACATTCCTGCATAAGGGATTTTCTCACTTATATTTAACCACGTCCTATTTTAAAAAGCCTGCCTGTGTTGGTAATAGTGTGCAATGAAAAATGTGCCTATGTTTACAAACTTACCCTGAAAGCCACTTTTGTAATTTTAAGAAAACATTAGAAAAACTGCAGACTTGAAACTGAATCCATCCATAAAAGCCAAGCATTTGCTTTGCAGTGACAGGAAGACTTAAGAGATTGGGAATGGTATATAAAACCTTTTCTCTCAAGGTCAGCAGTTCAAACAGTGCAGTTAAGGCCTAAAACACACCAGTGTCTGATTAATGCTCAGTGTCAATTATAGTTGCACATAATCATGTGCTCATAAAAGTCAGAATATGGGAAAAGGCAGATGGAAATGAATTGCTAAAGGTATTTGTGCACCCAAATCTTCGAGTAGCACCTTGGGTAATCACAGGAAGGTGCTGATCTTCAGGCATTTTCATGACAGTTAAAACTTAAGACCTTTGAGTAGACTTCTGCTCTTACTGGTACTAAATTCTTTTCCAAATCTGTTCCTCGTTAACATATTTTAAACTGTTTTTAATTGTGGCAATAGAGCATGACCTTCCCTCTTATCTTCAGATCGGCTGTCTTCAACCCAGAGCTGAGGTGGATCTGATATGCTTACTCTCCAGACGGATGCAGGTTTGAGGGCTTAAGGGCTTAAAGTTTAGCATCTTTGACCAGCACTAACTCCATTGCAGTAAATTGCTTTAGTCATGATGGATGTACTGACACTGAAGATGCTTTCTGCAAACACGTCCAGCTGTTGCAGCATTCTTTGCTCCCTCAAGTCAACAGGGTTCAAATGTTCAAAGCACAGCTCCCTCTTTGCTTTCGCATTCTCAGAAAGACTTCCTAAGGCTCGGAAATAGGAAGGACCTGAATTTAATTGTAAGAAGTTAATGATATTAGGTCTAATTGAAAGATACAAAATAATCAAGCTTTCCTGTTGTTCCTGATTTGATAATCAATTCCGTTCCTCCACAACATGAAATTTATTGTTATTAATGATTCCCAGTAGCAGAAACATAAATGGATTAACTATATGTGCATAAACCAGGTAGACCCTTCTGTAGGCTTTCTTGTGTTAAATAAATTTAGATTTTAAAATAGTCACTTCACAGAATTTTATATGAAATAATATTTGGAACTAAAGAGCAAACTGCAGTGCTTAGGGCATCCAAACAGCTCACATGTATGTTCATATGTAAAAATCAACAGAGCTTTTAGCAAATAGTATTATATAAAACTGGAAGACCACCAAGTATTAAGAGAATACCAACAAAAAGAGACTATTTAATTATTATGCTCTGATTTGTATGTATAAGAAAATGGCCATTATCTCATATGGAATCTGCCAAATTTTTTTATGTTCTCCATTTTATGTTTTCTCCAAGATGCTCATCTCATCAAGGCAAAGACAGGAAAATCCCTGCTGGGGCATATTGAGAAGATTCACAAATGCAGCAGAACTCTAAAAAATTAATTTCAGTTCTTTTCCAACACAAAAAAGAACTACTTTATTCAGCACCAGCATAAAAAGGTGTGTTGAGGCATATAGTTTCCCAGTAAGTTCTCTGCACTCACTTCCCAAGCACAACTACAGCTGTGCTGCTGCAGCCAGTGATAATCAGCATTTCATAAATGCAATTTTTAAAATAAGGCTCAGACAGCTCTTTTAAATGATGAATCATTAAAGGAGTAGAAAACCAACATTGTAAAGTGTGGCTCTAAATAGTTTGAATAAAAATCCACAAGTTTAAAAAGAACGTGTAACATTAGCAAAATGTTAATAATACTTAAAAAACCAAATTTTGGCTTGTTCTGTATATTTCATTGCTCTTCCAGCACCCCCCCCCACCCTTAGATTTTATTCTGAAAGATCATTCAACATAAATAGGAAGAAAACAACTACAGAAACCGTTGTGACTGTTCATTTCTCTCCTGTAGGACACTGTAGTTTCTCATGGCAGTCTGCTTAGAAGCTTTCCAGTTTCAAACAGATAATTTTATCTCAAAGTCATTCTTGCAAGGCCAGGGTATATGAGAGTCAGGGCTATTCCTAATGCTCATTATTATTGCTGCTACTTTAACCCAGATTTCTAGATCAAATACTGTGTGATTTGCAAATGATGCTTAAGGACACAGCCAATGTCAGCATAACAACAGCTGCCAGTGTCAATATGATGAAAATTAATTAAAGAGTAAGATTAACAGGAGACTGGCAGAAAATGTCAGAAGAGACCTGGGTAGAAGGTTGCCTGGAATGTTGCATGTTCTTGGAACAGTGCCTTTTTCCCACTGGAAATCTTGAGTTTTTAAAACTTGGTTTTACATTTCCTGTATTGCTGCAATAAATTTTATTTCTTTATTTCAACAATTATAACTATACTAATGTGAGAAAGCAAACCCATTGCTTACTTGAATTCAGACTTTTCCATTGTATTTACTTCTTGATGATTGTGCATGTCCATGAGATGTGAAGGCTGACTCTCTTCCATTACGATCATAATTATGTTCTGTTTCGCAATGTTAAGACTATGATTTTTGGAGCAAGTTAGGAAGTTAGGTCTTTTCCAGAAGCTTCTATTTGTATCACCAGAAACTAATTTCACTGAAAACTTATGGAGCTTTTCTTGCTGGCTCATACTAAAGTAGGTGGTAGAGGAAAGCTTCACCAAAAGTAGTAAGAAATCATCACAAAAAAAACATAAGAGGTACCTGTTTTACTGAAATTGTTTCTTTGCAACTCTTTCTGTGGCATCTGTTCTCATTGTATGATCCTTTTCAACTGAGCACTTAAAAGTAATATGATCTTGTAATGAGCAATGGTATCAAACATTGTAGGCATTTTTCTTATTTTATTGCTGTTTGTATACCAGAGTTTTCAGCCCTGTCATCAGTATGTCTTTACAAAATCTTAATCTCACTTTACCTCAATTCTGTCTTTTTTGAATTGTGATGATTCATTCTTTTTTAGTTGTTTTTTTTTAATTTACTTTTAAATATTCTTACAATTTCTCTTTTATAAAAAGTGGTTTCATAGGGATCCAGCCTGAACTATTGCTACATAAGTAGTAGGATGTAGGCTTGTTAGGATTGCACAGCAACAATAACCCGGACAGATATCAACATAGAAAAAAAGCATAGAACATAAAAGCAAGAAAAAGAAACCAATAGCAATGAGCAAGAATATTAATTTAAAATGGAAATATGCATTTTGGTGTATTCTGACTTTGCAACAGGGAATTAAACTTACCTTTTTCTGAGACTCAGTCTGTAAACCTGTGTCAGCCAGAGGAAGATGGCAGCTTTAAAAGTTGGTGATTTTCCAAGTCAATTATCTTTAATTGTTCTTTTTCAAAATATCATAAATAAAAGCAGATATATAAATAAACTTCTCACAGTTTGTTTTCCCATTGAGTATTTTGAAAGATAGTTATCTTGCAAATATTCCAGTGAAGGAATACAATAACCAGGGAAGAAAACTGTCTAAAATCATAATGATCGTTATAAATTCTGAAAGTGTGGACAGTCATAAATGTTTTTTGGATTAGAAGACCAAGGTTTCTGAGCTTCATTACAGTCATGGAAGATCGACCCCCTACTTCTTAGATCTAGACATTGAAAAAGAATTAATGGATGTCAGTGGAACTACTGTGTTCTTAGAGTGTGCTTAAGCGCCTTGCTGAACTTGTGTGTTATAATAGTTTGTAACTATAGAGATAACAGCTGCTAGTTACTATAGAGGCATTATCATAGTAGAATTACCTTCAACTCATATGGTTCTCTAACTGTATTTCTTGTACAATTCAGACCTGCACTTATGCCAGAGTAGCTTCACTTTCATATACAGAGATAGATAATATAATCTTGGCATCTAGGACATTGTTTTCTTAGTTTTGTAAAAGACAATGGCAAATGCAAATATTGGAAATGTTGTAATCCCTTTTAAAAGATGATCTTTCAAACAGTGGAAATCTACTTTATTAGGTGTGAAATTTTGAATTGTTTTTGTTCCATTTCTGCATCTCTTATAATTTTCAAACATTATATAGGTTTTTTTAAGATTCTCAAACTTTTTGAAGGTTTTAGAGAAGACCATGGAGCTGTTTAGCAAAATTCATACAGTGAATGTGAGCACCATCAATAATTGGTGAGAGATCTTAAGCCACAATAGCTTTTGAAAGGTTAACTCCTACCCACAACTCAGAGCTACAGTCTGTAGTATTAGTACAGTGGGCAATTATTACTGAAATCCACAGTTGCTTCACCACAAGGAATTTGCTGCATTTGCACATTGCTATTAAATGGTCATGGTTTTGAAGGCATTGGGAAGAATCTGGCAAGAGATGCAAGCGAAGAAAAACAAATAGTAGGATTTATTAAAAAGAAAAATGAAACCTTCTTGGCTGTCATGAATATTTGTTTCTCTTTTCTGCACTAAAAACTTGCTTTCTAAATTTACCATCTAAAAATGAAAATGTGGTTCTGAAACTGTTAGATTTACATTTTTTATATTATATGTATTTCCTATGGTAATTAGTAAAAAATGGTCATAAAGCACTCCTATTATTGTGGTTACATGACCACGAATTTTCTCTATTAGTTTCACACGAATATATAGCATAAATAGTATCTCCATCTGGGAAGCCAAAGAATGCTTTCCGACAGACTTCCTTTATGTTTGGACTGAAGTATGATGTATTTCAAACAATGTGAAAAGTATTTAAAACAAGTTGAGAACAGCATGGGATGATTGCCAGGCCAATACAGTATAACCTTTATGCAAATTTTACTTTGGCACATTTTTGTGACAGTGTTCAGCAATAAATTTTCAAGGCAGTGTTGTCTAGACGGCAAACCAAGAGACTGTTGCACATCAAATTATACTCAGAGCTGAGCTACCTAAAATGGTCATGAAAGTATTTGTATTTATAAGCAGTTTGTTGTCACACACACTAATATTTCACCAAAATCATCTACATGCTTCTAGGGACCATCTAGAGAGCTTTAGTTTCATGCAGTGTGTACTCAGAGATTTCTAGTTTTGTCAAGTCCTGCAGTACTGATTGGAAGAAAACGTTTAAGTATTTTTGTTTTGTTTTTAAAAGTAATATTTAAAAACTCCTTACTGGCCAATTAGTTACTGTCTATACTCTATAAATAGTCAGTGGTAGGTCATGTTAAATGGGCCAATGACCACTTGCTAAAATGACACAAGATTTTTAATTAATGTCAAACTTTTGAGGGAAGCGGTTTTGGAAGGAATGAATAGTACATAAAACCTTTAACAAACGGGAAGTGGAGTTAAGTCACTTGGACAAAGCACCCTGGATTACATGACATCACTGCCCACAACACACTTTTCTGTTGGTAAAATAAAAAAAAATTTAGAAAAGGAATTTCCTCCCTTTAGCTGTTCCTCTCACACTTTCACATGCACAATGTTCACTTTGAAATAACCTTCAAGTGAAAACAGAGAGATCTAAGAGGTACACTGAGATCCAATTTCCATCTAAAACCAGTGCTCACATCAGTAATCAGAAAAGACAGTAGTAGAGCACTGCTGCCTATATTAAAGAGCTTTTGATACCATAGCAGTGGCAGAACAGCATTTTTAAGCACAACTGTTTACTACAGACATGACCTGTGCTAAAAGTAAAAGGTTTTTTGTGTTGCTGTGTCAAAAAAGGAGACAGAGAAGAATAGCCTATCCTGGCCAGCAATGTAGGTTTTGTCACTGCTATCAAGGAGTACTTGACCATGGAAATTTGGTGGTGGGTTAATCCACAGGCATCTGACCAATTCCCATGAAATAGTAAAAAGCGAGCAAAGAGAATCTCTCTTGTGAGCTGAACTGCAGCAAGGTGGAAGCCATCTGCAAAGCTTATTGTGGGACTTTTTTCTTAGTGTTTTATTTTGGTTGGGTTTTTTTTTTTTTTTTGCTTCCCACCATAATGGTACCTACAAATAAAACAACTAAAATGTGTTGCTCATACTTATTTCCTTTCACTGCTCTCTCTCAAAGGTGAGAGGTTTGTAAAAGCAAGGAGGTTTATGCCACAGAAAATACACATGGTGTATTGAATATGGCTTTGCAAAATGAAACAATAGTGCTTCTGCTGCCAAAAGCTATTTCAAGCTCCAGAAGATATGGCCAAAAAAGGCCATGAATTCAAATTTAGAGGGATATTCTTCCTTCTTTGAAAAAAATCTAGTCAGGAATACTATGTGTGAGCATCTGTGTGCACTGAGGTAAATGTATGAAAAATGTATACCAGATCCTTGCTGCTTTTCACAACTCTGTCACAGCTGATGTCTAAAGCTTTTACAGCAATGGACATAAGAACTTGTTTTATGCACACAACACTAATGATAAATTTGCTCCCTGTAACATGAGCATGTCCTTCAATATTACAGCAATAACTGTCATATCTGAAGTTTCACACTCTCTTTGCACTGTCACCTTAACGTAGGACTTAGAATAGCAAACACAATATGTATTTATGTTAAATATATATGTATTTATATTAAATATGTATTTATGCTTTATCTTTTTCTGTAAGTTGCCTCCTTTCTAAACTTTTTTTTTTTCACACAGCACGTCCAATTAAACCAGGGTTTCTATTTGAATATCCTGAATATGTTCATAATGTATTATTTCATCTAACCAACAAAAAAGATCTTTAAGGAACTGATTATATTCTTGCACTATGTATTTTAATCTCTTGGATGGTATCTTCAACCTTCTTAAAAAAAAGATGGTTTGCATACACTACAAATCATTGATATGTGATTCATGGCTGTTTGATATGAAGGCATGAAAAAATTCAGCAGTGCTAAAGCTCATGGCTTGTGTTGCATGTAATTTTAGCTTCAAAATATTTTAAAAGCTGACACGTTTATTACACTGAAAATAAAAAAGCATGGTCAGAAGCCAAACTTTGGTAATCTAAATCAAACTAATTTCCTACACCCGGATTCCCTGAAAAACATTTTTCTTCTGATAAATGCCAAACTGTATTTGTCTCACACAGATTTAGTAGTGATTTTATGTGCATATTATACCTCAATACATCCAATGAATTTGTTCCAGCATGTTTAACTCACCTTTTTACAAATACTACTCCTTGGTAGATGATGACAAGATGATCAAGTGGTAAATGAACACTGTACTGTTTTGGCTTTTTATAGGAAGCAAAATTGCCAGAGAGTAAATAAGAGAAGAGATAGTGTCTCATGACCTGTCTTTTTCCACTGTCTTAGAAGTGGGATAAGACTAGAAAATAAAGATGTGAAAAACAATTGATTTTCTATGTAAATTGAGAATTCAGCTCTTAATTACATGAAGATTTCTCAGCTCATGAAAACAACTCCCAGTGGACCACTCTGTTCCCAGGTCTTTTTCAGTATTACTAGTATCAAAGATAATTTAAGATGTTCTTTTATATTAATACTTTCTATATTAATAACTTGTAGTACCTTGATTCATATTCTTGTGTCTAAGTCTTCAGGACTCATAATTTATCACATTTCACAAACATTTTATTAAGCTTTCAGAAATGTTGTGTTTTAGTTTTTACTGTAGCTTTTTTGCAAGATATGTTTTAAATTGATGGCTTATGCTTTTGCAGACTGAAGCACAGAAGTAGTTATGACAATGGAGAAACCAGCATTAATCAGATTCAGAAGAAATACATATATTCCTGAATTTTGCTCTCTTGGGAATAGTAACTGTAGCCTTAGATTAGAATGTCCATTTTTTTTTTACTCTAGTTCATCCATACTGTCTGCCAGACACAAAAAATTCCTTTTTTATCCAGAGTCTTCTAGTCAGGGTGTTAAGAACATTGATTCTTCCCTCTATACTCTTGCCTTTTTACAAATGTTGTTTGGGGATTTTTTCCCTACTTCATGTACAAACCTGAGTGGAATATTGAGAATTTTAACCATTTGGAGCTTATGTGCATATAAGGGAAAGATTACTTGGTGACATGAAAATAATGTGTATTTTATTCCTTGCAAGTGTCATCATTTCACAGGGTTTGATTTCAAGGCAGCAGCCATGTAGAGCTCTGTAGTCACGTGCAGAGATTAGGAAGGGAATATGAAGTTGTTGGTGAAACGGGTGAGTGACTTCCATGACTCTGCTCCACTTTGGTATGAGGGAAGAGTGGTCCCAAACACTCTCAAATGCTAGTTCTGTAGTAGTAGTAGTGGTTCCTAGACCTCTTGTCCAGCATTCATTCACTTGCTTAAAATGTGTACTCAATCCTAAATATTATGTGGTTTTTTTCACAGATTCTTTAGTGGGTGGAGTCTGTAGAGACTGAGTCCCTGATTCTGGTCTCTTTTTCTTTCTCAGTCCTTTCAATGACATTTAGTTCATGGAGGACAAACTCCTGTGTCAACAGCATTGCCTCATGAAGCATAATAATAACAGTTTAAATGTCAGCACCGTTAGTCACCGATGATTGTCTAAGGGTTTAAATAGAAATTTCTTACTTTTTAGCCACTCTGTTCAGAAGGAATGTTTACCAGCAGCAACATATAATTGTGGAGCTTTGATCTTTGCTTTGAAATGTCTTTTTGAGTGTAAAGAAAATTCATCTATGCTGAGAACAACATTAGAAGCTATTTCTGGAGTTAGACCAGGATTCTGAAGGTGAAAGGACACTTCTCCAGCTCTCTCAACAAGTCCTTGGGAAAGTTAAAAATAAGTCTTGCTGAAAAAATATTGGCATTTGTTATTTGAGAAAATTTCTTTATTCCAGGAACTGCTTCATGTAGCAGAAATTTATTTACCATCTGTGTAGACTTGAAAAATTTTCCATCTACCAGATACACAACTGAAATAGCAACAGATTTTCCGTCCCAATGGTTTCCACCGACCTCCATTTTAAGGGAGTGTCGTAAAAACTTATGAAATTTTTGTGCTCTCAGAAGAGGGGTAGCTCAGTTAACAGACCATCTGTGGAACTGTGAGTTCTGATTGTGACCTCTAATAACGTTACCTCACTGTTGCTAAAGAATGTTACTTGGGGGACATGACCAAATAGACCTTACAACTAAAAATTTATTACATTTTTAAATTATAGTTCCATTTTTAATTAGTATTACAGTACTGACTTTAAAAAAAGTAGTCAGTTGGGAAATTTATTTACTTTGAGTATGGATGTACTTCCTTAATTTCACAACTCTGCAACTGCAGGGGGAGGAAAAAAAAGTTAGAAAAGAAGAAAAGCTGCCACCACCAAAAATATCCCCAGTGATTCTTGAAGTAACTTAAAATACGAAGCAACCTGTCTGCAAATCTGAATATCATTTCTGAGTATTCATATGAATACACCAGCTGGAAAACACTGCAAGCACTTCCTGGGAGACAGAAAAAGAGAAGACTTCAGGAATAGATATCAGAGTACACAAGCTTAACTTCTGTTTGTTTTTTCTGCATTGTTTCTTTCTTTCATGAATTTGGTGGATACATTTTACTTTTGCCTTTAATGCACATCAAGAATCCTCAAGAACTATGGGGGCTGATTCTTAGTTGATGCATAGATGGATTTTTTTTATCCCATCTACCAAAATAATATTTGTGTGATTAGAAAGCTTGGTGTTCAAGGCAGTTGTCAAAATTTTTCTTTTAATTCAGAGATCTGATTTGCTGAAAAAATTAAAAAACTCTATCTACCATTCTTATTATAATTGAAGGGCTTTTCTGCCTAATCTATTTCTACCTTTTTTAGCTGCCATTCTGTTCAGGGTGTTTGACTGAAGATGCTTAATCCTAAACAGGCCTATCAAAGATGCTTTTGCTTTCATAATTCTCAATCTCTGAACTAGCAAAATTGTACTATATGTGATTTTTTTAAAACTAAAATTGTTACTGAATCCTTTAATCTGGTAATTCAAATCTATATTTTAAATTTATTCTATCTAATTCTATCTATTTTGGATATCTGTATAACTTTTCTATCTGTCTGCATGTGGTAAAATAAGATACTGTTGTTTCAGCAAAATTCTATAACTGTGAAAATGAATGGATCTAAATCTTAAGCTGTTATATAATCTTTCTTACTGGTAAACTGTAGGTGCTAAACCACCTACAATTCCAAAAGGAGACAATTACAAATTATACTATGAGCATTCAACTGAATGTTATTTAACAATCTGAACTTTAAAATGTGAGTTGCAGTTCTCAGGGAAACAGAATGTTTTAGTTAGGTTTGTGCTAGTGGGTTTAGGTATGTATGCACTGTCCTGTTTTAGTTTGGTCCAGGAGCATTCTTTTGAAGGGACTTTGCTGAGTGACATGATATAAATCATGAGAGATTAATGATATCAGATGGTGAGATTAAGTGGGCGCTCTCTGATTTGGTAGCTTCAGGGCAGATATGATAGTTCTAACACATTGACTCACAAAGAAAAAAATGTATTTTGGAATTATCAATAGTCAGTGAAAATTTTTCAGATATCAGGGAAAAAAATGTATCTCTGATTGTAGCAAATTCATATCTGCACAGTGCAAGAAGTATGAACTGAAAGATATCATCTTTCACAATGTGAAAGGATTTCACATTCCCATCACTTGCAATGTGAAAATGTCAAACTCTGTCCTCCACACCAAACAAACTGGTTGCAAGATACATAATTGTTATGACTTTGGGAACAATGACTACAAAAAAAATCTTCTGAAGACAGATTTTTTAAATAGATCAGTACATCACAGTTTCCTTTTAGATGAATTTGATAAATATTCCCTGCTAGAAGAATATAGATTTCTATCTATAGAATAGAGATTTAGCCCCTAAACAAACTATGCAGTCTCTTAAGATTTTTATAGGTTTTGCTTTATCTCTCTGAAATGTATCAGATGCAATGTAAAACAAGTAAAGAATATTTTCCTCCTGTACTTCTGCTTTCTAGTTCTCTCACTAATTCCCAGTAGTCTTGTGGTAATGTGTTCATTCTGTTGGCCAGCTGTTCAGTTCTCCATAAATGCATCCTCCTGATGTGCATTTCCCAGCAGTTTACAAGTCATTGTTCTTTTCCACTTCAGTATAAAACTTTTCTGAAAGCAAAACCGTGTACCATTGGGAATGTAGACAGGGAATCTAATGTAAACATAAACTCAGTGCGGAGTGAAGAAATATATATTACACAGTATAAGCACTAAAGTGTTTTTTATGTGTGTTTGAAATAGAAGTAGCAAGAAGACTGTCTTTTGTACTAGGGTTTGTGTTGTTTAGTTTTTTTTGGGTTTTTTTTTAGGTGGAGGTTTTTTTGTTTGTGTTTTTGGTGGGTTTTTTGTCTCTGACAAAATTACCTTTATTTTGCTCTTACTGCCTATGTTAGGAAGGAACTCTTTGGTTCCTTTCTCTAGGCCTTTGGTAGTAGGACCCAATAATAAAGCAAGTAATATCCCCCACGACTGCCATTGATATTAACTTTAGTCTTTGATAAGAACAGAGTTGTGAGCATCAAAGGTAAAGTTTTTTTGTACAGGAGGAATAGAAAATAGACTGTTTTAGTCTGTACAAGCAGACAAAAAGAGAATGAATGGATTTCTTCCCTCTAGGAACATGTTCTTCACCAAAAATGGCTTGTGGGATTATTAAAGATCAAGTGTTAAGAGAGCTGAAAATAGGGATGGTTTTATCCCTGCTACTGTCCTTAATTATTCAAAACAAAATAGAAATTTAACAGCTAGAAATGGCTGTACTCTCTGGTCATTCTAAGGCAATTGGGGGTGGGTTGTGTGGGGCTATGCTAATCAAAGATGAAAAGGAAATGTTTGTGCACAATGTATTTGATGAATCTTTATTTGTTTACTGTGGGGAAGCCTAACATTTCCTTCATTGGTATATAGCTCCTGGATTCAATTTGAAATTTAATTCTGTACAGACAGGGGGGAAACTGTTGTGTGTAAGACTCTGTAATACTATAATGTAGTTTTTAGTGAGTATTTTTAATTTGAGCCATTTGTCTAATTTGAATTGCTCCTTCTTATTTAACATAAACTGGGATTTACACCCAGGCCACAGTTTCAGCAGGCAGAGAAAGTGTGGAGTGTGACTTAACTCAGTAATGCATGAGGAGGCTCTGTGTCAAGAGGAATCTATGGCATCTACTTGATAACATTGTTCATCCCCTGCTTGAGTGATTCCCATTACTCCATGACAAATAGTAAGATTTGTCTTTCCTACCATGACCAAAGCATAAAACTTTGCCTTTCTCTGTGAGTCCTCATGTTGTATGCACACATATTATGTGGCAGTGGTTTTTTTTTGATCATTTTTGGCATTATGTGGAACAGTTGTTTTGTGATTTTATTGCTTCACATGTTCTGTAGGGAACTAAGATAAGCAGTCACTTGTTCTAGTTTTTTCTGTTCTGTAAAAATTATATCCATCTGTGTATTATTTGTGTTTTAAAAGACAGCCTAAGAATTGCAAGAAATAATCTTTGTAGAAGTTTTTGTTAAAAAGAGTGTATAATATTTATCACATAGTCTCCAGTAAACACCCTGAATTTTTTGATTTGTTGTTTAGGGAATATGACCAAAATTTAGCAGTCTGGGAGAGGAGTTCCTGATAACAACATCAGTGTAAGCATAAATAAATAAAACCAGAGGAATTACTATTCTCAGTCAAAGGTAGAGCTGGTGTTAGGACTTGGCAGTTTCTTGAATTCCAATATTCAATATGAACATAGCATTCAGGCAAAATGATTATTTCCTTATTATGCATATTTAAGTAGTCAGTACAATAATATTAAATACGTAACTTACAAAAGGAATATCTCAGTTGAAATAATATAGTGTACAGAAACTATCACAAACACATTGTAAAGGTAGTTTGGATGTGTTCTGGAGATTTTTTTTGCAAGTTTCTGCCTATTGACTGGCCTTTTGTAGACAGAAATTTAAGTCCTGGACCTGGGTCAGGGCAATCACAAGCACAAATCTGGGCTGGCGGATTGAGATTAGCCTTGAGGAGAAGGATTTTGGATTGATGGTGGATAAGGAGCTCAACATGAGCCAGCAATGAGCACCTGCAGGCTGGAAAGCCAACTGTGTCCTGGGCTGCACCAAAAGGAGTGTGACCAGCAGGTCAAGGGAGGAGATTGTCCCCTCCACTCCACTCCCATGAGATATCCACCTGGAATACTTCATCCACTTCAGGATCCAACATAAGTACTCCCCAACATAAGAAGGACATGGACCCGCTGGAGTATGTCCAGAGGAAGCAAAAAAAATTCTCAAAAGTCTGAAATACCTGCCATGAAGACAGGCTGAGAAGGCTGGGATTGTTCAGCCTGGAGAAGAGAAGACACTGTGGAGACCCTGTAGCACCCTTCCAGTACTTGAAGGGGATGTGCAGGGAAGATGGAGGGAGATACCCTACAAGAACATATAGTGATAGTACAAGGGGAGCGGATTTAAATTGAAATACTGTAGGTTTAGATTGGACATTAGAAATACTTTAATATAGGGGTGTTGAGGTACTGGAAGAGATTGCCCAGACAGGCTGTGGACTCCCCATCCCTGGAGGTGTTCAAGGTCAGGTTGGATTTGGCTTTGAGCAGCCTGTTCTAGTGGAAGGTGTCCCTGCAAATGGCAAGGGAGTTGGAAATAGATGATCTTTAAGGTCCCTTCCAAATCAAACCATTCTATGATTCTATGATATGATTTTTTAGGAGTGCTTTGATTACTTCTACTTTTGCCAGATATTTAAAGACAGTTGTCTTGACAATTGCTGGAGCTTTCCACATTCCCTTTAACAGAGAGTCAGAAAATATGCTTCTAGGTAGTGATGGAGATATTTCAGATAGGTTGTGTATCTAATGTCAAATGAACCACCTCACCCGGGACAGAACATAGCCACTCACCACAGCAGCACAAAACCTGTGTGTATTGGTGAGGAGGATATGGACAAAAAATTACAAAACTGAAGTTATGCCCATTCATTGTCTGCTACCATACCTTGACCATTCACAACATAAGCCATACAGAAGAATCCTATTCTCTGTCACTTGCTGGATTCATTGGGTATGACAATTGCTCTACAATCTGTTTATAAACAGTGAAAGGGTTTTGTGACTATGACAACATATACTGATGGAAGGACAGAGAAAAATTTATTAAGAAGAAAAAGATCTCAAGTTTCATGATTATGACCATATATATTGATAAAAGGACATAGAAAAATTTATTAAGAAAGATCTTAGCATTTTATTTAAATGAGCTGCCTCATGTAAGCCAGAGTTCCTACAATTAGGCAGTCTTTGCTAAAGCACACTGCAATGGAATTTACTAACCAGAAAGATAACGCTTCTTCCTTGAAAGAAAAACTCAAAAGATTTGATAATTAGCTCTCAGAGGACTCCACTGGTTATTTTGCAGCTGTGGAAAAAACAGTAGAGACCTATTTATTGACCTAGCTATCTGATAAATCAGAAAGAGATCAGTGTCATGGAATCTTTTTGAACAGACCACCTCCTGACACTGGGAAAGATGCAGATGAGGTCAAAACCCTCAGCTTCCTGTCTCACACAGGAAAAGGAGAAAAAAAAAATCTGATAAACATAGAGCTAAACAGAGTTGCTTTGGAAATCTCTAGAGATAAAGGGAGCAGGGGAAAACATGAAAAAACCAAACTTTTCTTGTTAAATATAGCAAGATAATACATGTATTCAATAAATACAAAAAAAACCTTCTGATTTATATTTTTTTCCAACTTGATTACACTGTCAGAACTGAGCCTGAAACATAAAAAGCAGTAATGCAACATCACCAGCAGTCAAAATCATTGCAAACACAGTATGCTGTGTACACCCCACTGACCAGAACATTAAATACACTTTCAAATGTTACCACTCCATGGATGGATCAGAGAAACAGGGTTCAAAATAGAAGGGTAGTCAGCATTGTTACTTAGGTCAAGGTCTTCTTTAGTCTTGGGAAAATACTTACCTTGCCTGTCATTTTCACATCTTAATTAATATTTTCCCTTGACATATGTAATGTGAGTTTAGATATATTAAAGATGAAAAGAAATGTTGTAATAAGAACTTTGCAATTACCTGAGATACATAGGTGAAAGTTCCCCAGGAGCCTTAGCATATTTTAGAGCCACAATATAACTCCTGCTTGTTGCACTTCCTTCTATTCTGTATTAAACATCATGTTTGTTCCCAATGGGGACAAGTCTCCTATTTTTATAGTGCCTGTGCTTTAAAATCAGATTTGGATGAAATTTAGCAGCTCCATGTAAAATATCTTATAGGTATGCCCTCACTAATTTCCACATGCTTTCTGTCTCTCTGAGGTCTTCATACAGTAACTTGAGGAAACTTCATTTTCCAATGCCATTTTCTGTCATTCTCTGTATGAGAAGTTCCTTTCAGCTTTCTATATGTCTTTCTTCTTTTAGGAATAATATAAATACTCAGTGTCTTTTGAGGTTGTATCAATATAACAATTCAAGTCAGTTGCACAATTAAAGATATTTATCTTCTTAAGCATAAACCTCTGCAGATGAGCTGTGCCCTAGGCATGAGACAAATTAAGCTGTAGAATGAAGAGGCTTCTCCTGCTTGCCCTGGGTGACAAACATAGCAAAGGGATGCAAATCAGATTGGTGAAATCCTAATTTTGTTGCTTGCAAAACCTGGCTTATTTCATAGGGCCTCAGATTTTATCAAAAGTCATCAAGTAGCCTGATAATAAAATCTATTATCTCATATTTTAAACAAAGAAGAACCAAATGGTATTTTGCTCCTATTAATAAACTCACTTTGTGAAACAGCCATATTGTCATTTATGTCTCACATTGTTATGAGTCAGAGGAAGCAGGATTTAACTAAAGCAGTGGTGGAATTGCACTTCAAATTTTACTGGAAATTCTGTAACAATAATGCTTTTTTCTTTCTCCCCTATGCAGAAGGATGTGTTTGATAATAGTGACATTCATTTCAACATTAAGGAAGAAATACTTTTAGATTATAAACGTCCTACTCTTCAAATTGAGCAATCACTAGTCCAGCCCCACTCACCATCAGATGCTTTGAATGCACTTAAGTCCACAATGCTCTCAGTGCAGCTCTTCCTTGGGGAGGCCAGCTGGTGGTGACTAGAAAGTCCCTACAGCTGGCTTCAGTGCTGGCTGTGGCCTGAGTCAGGTCCTTTCTCCAGACATGTATCTCTGCTATGTGTTTCTGAGACTGTAGTTTCACTCTTTTGGCCTCACTAGTGAATCAGTAGCCAGAGTTTTCATGTATTTCCTTCTTCCCCTGAGCTGGTTTTGTCATGGTGAGTTAAGTCAGTAAAAGTTGGCTAATACCAAGATAAATATCAAACCAAATAACCTGATATTAAATATATATATATAACAGCTTAGAGTTGGTAATTCTTTAATTCCTCTGGGATAATGCAGTCATACCTCATGAGATAATGCTTGATTAAATTCAGGAAAAAAATACTGGAGAATACTTAAACACTCTCAAGCTGGATATCTCAAGTTCTCTAATAGAAACATTTTGATTGTATGAGGACATAGGCTAATCTGTGCCAGCTGTTCTGTAGTTAACTACTCTGAAAGTCTCATTCTCCCTTCTCAAGCATTTTTTTCTCTGCAGACATATTTCATGCAAAAGCTATGCTGACCTTTAAAGATGTTTTATGTTTTTGTCACAAAATATGGTGGCAGTGCTTATTTCTTTTAATATTAAGAAACCTCATATCTAAAATGGTTCTTTAAAAATTGAGCAAATGTTTAGTTTTTTCTAGCTTTGTGAAGGGTAAATACCCATAACAGCTTGACGGTTATTTTATATAGGGGAATATAGGGGAAGTATTAAGATCGTAATCTTAGTGTTTCATCATATAGAAAAGAAGTATTATTTTTAAAGAAATTAGTAATGCTTCAATCAAGAATGTATCAATTTCCTTAATTCCTCAGCACATTTACTGGAGATGATGGCTATTGTTTACCTTGTGGACATATGCAGAAATAATAGGTATAAAAAAGTATTGCTCTGCTGACTTAAGCAATTTTCAAAGATCTAACCAGTAGATATTCTTTTCACAAAAATGTACAGTGTTACGTTTGCACTTTTAAGTACAGAGTATGAGATATATGTACATATATGTTTGAAAAAAAAATCGGTTCAAGAAATATCTTATTACCAAGGGTCACTATGCTGCACTGGGAATCTTCTAATATTCATTTTTCTGAGGTGTTAATCATAGTAAGATCAGTCACTTTTTAACCCAGAAAAGTAAAGGATTGAGTCTAAAATTGATTCTAAGAGGGGCATTTCAGCTTATTATCAACAAAACATTATTTTATGATAAAGGACAATAAAACTAAAAAATTATATAAGTGTTTCCATTTAGGGCATATATTTAAACAAACGTGTATATTCCATTCTATGGTGGCTTTATAACTTTTGGTGAGACATGCTATTGTTACTGCATCATGTCTTCTTTTCTGTACATGAAAGCAGACAGTGATAGGCTGTCTATTACATAGCTTCAAAAGGGAATGAGTCATCTGGGAAAATCCAGCTGAAATATAATTGCAAACATCTTTTTTTTTTTGCTTCAAAAAAGCTTAATTATTAAAATGGCATGTGCTTGTGGATGTTAAGATACTGAAAAACAGAACAATCAGACATTTCCATGCAAGTATAATTATAAATGCAAAATATTATCCAGACTTTGACATGTATGGATATATGAGCATAAAATTTTGCTAAAAATATTTAATATTTGAAGTGTTCTTTACTTCAAACTGTGTGTATCTCCTGCAGCACTGTGGGCATATTTACAATATAAATATGTTGGCTGTTATTCAAAACTAGAACTTGCAACCAACCTCACCTCCCATTCAAACTGCCCAGCTCCTAATCACAGCCTGCTGCTTCCTTTGTGGACAGACACACTGACACAGACTGACTGACTGAACCCAATTTGGGCAGCATCTCCTTCCTGAGCTGCAGGCGCTTCTGCTGCTCTGCTCCTGGGAGACAGAAGCTGTGAAAGGAAGCTGTCAGTCATCAGCTCACCAAAAGAGAAGAGATGTGCAGGCATGCAGAGGTGCTGCAGGCTGAGCTGGGAGGCAAGAATTCATCTGCCAGCTGGATCCAGAGCAGGGCACAATGCTTTTCCTTCCTCCAGGCTGGCAGAGCTGGGCACTAATGCCATTACCTGCTGCAGCCTGGCTGAAAATGTCAGAGACAAGAAGAAAAAAGAAAAGGCTGTGGCCACAACCAAGTCTCAGCTGGACTCAAGTTCAGGTAGGGCATTGCTAGTTAACATCTCCCTGGGGGTAGGGGCTCAGGTTTCAGCTCAGGCTGTCACTTACTGCACTTACTCCTTATTACTCTCTTGATTGACAGTGTAAAGGCAACCTATGTTTTTCAGGTAAAGGTTAAGAACTAAGGTATGATACACAATAATCTGTCATATCAATATTACTTACGTGGTTTTTTCCTTTAATATTTTTTCCTCACCTCAGTACATCCATGTGAGTTATTTTCAGATTTTATAGTAAGAAAATCTGAGTTTTTCTTCTAATACTGATGCATACAATTTGGAGTCATAAGTTTTGGTTACTGCTGATAAAGAAAGTGAAAAATCATCAAACAGTCCTTGTATCTGTTACACAACATTGATCATGTCTGAGTTATGCTGGGAAAGAAAATAACATGGTGATAACCCCAAATAATGCTATTGGTGTTGAATTTTCACTTTAATTGCAATAAATTATGGGTGTTTTTAAAAAGACTATACCATTCTATTTGGTTTTGAAGGTATTTTTCTTATCCTCCAAATAAGATTATTTGTCATATAATGTAGTATAATTCATTTGCTGGAAGGTATGGCTCCAGGGTATGACTGGCAAGTATACCCTGTGTGTGAAGGCCACAAGCAAAAGCAGCAATACCTACCCAACAGTAGTACAAGCACTAAGTGGAAAACAGTAAAAAGGTAAATCACTGAGCAAAATGCTTAGATGTGTTCAATTACAGTACTTTCTACTTAACCTGATTTCACCATTAATTTCTGTAGATAACAATTAATTTCCATCCAACAATGGAAAAATTAAAGACAACCCTAGTAATTGGTTGGAAGGGACCTCAGGAGGAGTCTTCTGAAGCAGGAATAGATTTGAGATCAGATGAGGTTTCTTGGTACTTTATTCAGTTGTGTCTTGAAAGCCTCCAAGGATGCAGCCTGTAGATCTTCTCTCCAAGAACAGCTTGGCTATACCAGAATCATTCCTGGCAATCAATCCTTCATCTCACCTTCTTGCTGCTGCCTGCGTGTCTCAGTCAGCTGCCAGCAGTTCTGACCTCACAAATGCTGTGAGGTGAAATAGCTTCAACTGACATTTATTTGCTGTCACAACAGAAACATGCCCCGAGAATAGTGTGCTTTTCCATTCCTAGAGATGTGCTTTCTATATCAGCTTCACCTGCAGTGAAGGCAGAGGGTTTAGCAAGTTGCTCTTCACGAGGAGAGTCCAAGAGGGACTAAAGAATTGATGTGAGAATGGCCAGAGATGGAAGAATGTCCCTGCACTTGCATTGTGGAGGGAAAGGAATGCATCTGAATATGGGAATGGAGGGAGCACTATCATTTTCAAGGAGAAGAAATTTTTGTTCTGCATTTCCATGCAGAACAAAAATTGGTAAAAATAAAAATTAATAAATTCAAGCTAGAGAAAGATTGTGATTCCATGTTAGAATTAAGTTTTTAGTACTAAGGAAGGTAACACTGGAATAAGACCTTCTTTGCTTGGGGCAGTTTTGGTGGTTTGTAAGTAGCGCTGGAGAATTATCAAGTATGATACCCTTGTAATTGTGAGACAGATGACATGACATTTCATGATCACTTCCAGTTGTATATTTTATGATTCTATGACTTTCTGTTGTTAGCTTATGAACAGAGTATGTATAAATGTGTAATATTTTTATTGTGTAATATTTCAAGCAGTTACTGATGATGATTTCAAATTAAAATAGTTACTAGTCTTGAGAAGCTAAACTTACTGCTGAAAAAAAAACAGTGAATGCTAGAACTTATCATGCAAAATGTATTCATTTAAACATCTATGGAAAAATTGCTGAAGTAGCAATTATGTGGTGCAGCTTTGGGCCTCCTCAGGATCTAGGACAGAAATGAAAAAGGAAAATGAGTACTTCAAGTGAATGACAGAAACATATAAGCTGCACACGTTTAGGGGAGAGTGAATTCAGGGATTCAAAAAGGTAGCGGCAGAAGAATGAGGGTTTCAGACTAGCTTTGTCTTTTGGTTCTGTGTTACATGGGTCCTGTCCTTTGATGTGAATGGAGAGTGACCCCTAAAGGCTCTTAAAGGCTGTAGCCTACAGGCCAGTGTGTGTGTCTGAGCAAGCCCTCGCTGCTGGGCACTCTGCACAGATCCGTCCCCTTAAGTCACATTTAATAGCTAGAATAATTCCAGTGTGCATAAACATATTTCAAAGGCATACATGAAATAGCTGAATATATTATAAAGAAAAGCATAATTCCTTGTCTGAACCACAGACTTCTCCAAAATTCCAGTCAACCACTTACCACATGGCCAGACATTTAGCTTTGATGAATTTCAGACAATAATATACAGAAGACGGATGCTATTAAGGGGTGTCTGAGGTAAACAAGGGAGTTTTGGCATTTTTTCACCAGATTTGGGCCATTATCAGCTCTTCAGAATAATCTCTGCAGAGATGGTGCAGTAATTGTTGCAGAATTTTAGAAAAGCTTGTGTGACAGCAGCATCTTGGTTATTTATTTCAAGAAACATCTTAGTTGTAAGATATGGTGTGTGACATATAAAGGGTGATTCAGCTTCCTTTGATTCTGTATTTTTCTCAAACCCTCTGATTACCATTCATTACTATTTGCTAAGAATTCAAAGTGAGAGAGCAAATGTGCTTTTCAATGTTTGTTTTGTTGGGGTTTTTTTGTTTGTTTGTTTGTTTTGGTGTTTTTTTGTTTTGGTTTTTTTTTTTTGAGCTATCTAGAATCTTTCTAAATGTGGCTAAAAAGGAATAACTATTTCCTTGATCAACACTTCCACTCCCAACATGTTTGATCCCAATTCCAGTTTTGGGGAGCTTGTTTTGCTTGTGACTAAGCTTCCGTGTAGTTAAACTAAGAAGTCTGATATGAACATCTAATTTTGTAGCCCTTTTGTTGAAACCCTTTTCTTGAGGCAAGTCCTGAACTTTCAAGTTTATTGGGCATTAACCCAAACCTGAGCATCTTATTCACAAACAAAAGTGTTATCCCCATTCAAAATCAAGTTTTGCTACCACTTCCTCAGTAGCCAATTACAGCTCTCATAAATATCAGTGTGCAGGAAATTGTGATACAAAAGTAACCTTAGTTTAAATCTCACCATGCAGAAGTAATTTAGTAAGAAGGTAATTGTCACTGAGACAATCCAATTTTCTCATGGGAAAATGCAAACTCTTTCCCAAGAAAACAAAACACTGAAATTTCTTCCTCTGAATATAAAAAAATTAGCAAGGGTTTTTCTCAATGCTATCATGTTCTCTTACCAACTTCTGATTTAAAAACATATTTCTGGCATTTCTTCAGCTGCATAGGTTGGCAAAGCTAAAGAATAAATGGGTGAATTAAGAGACAGAAGACATCAGTTTGATGCTGTTATTTGACAATATACCTCTCTTTCAGACCCTCAGAAAGTTACTTATGTACACACTCCCTAAGTTCTTTGTTTTGATATTCTGAAGAAAAACATTTGAGAAGATGTCACGACCCTACAATATCTGTAAAATCAGCTTAACCGCACTGGTAAAAAATAAGGTTACAGTTAAGTGATCACAATTTAATTACAAGCTTTTTACAAGAAAAAGTAAAATTCAGTACAGCTTTTTGTCCTGCCTCTTTTTTAGTCTTCCTTGGCCAGCACTGGCATTTGTAGGGTTGCACAGAAGACCTTGATAGGCTCTACACCTTTCCCAGGGATCGTGTTCAGGTGGACCACCAGCAGCTTTCTGGAACTTTCTGAAAACCAGTGCTGGGTACAAGGAGAACTGAGGGGTAGGCTGGGTAAATAGATGAGAGAATGGGAATTTGTTAGAATCAGGAATTTGGGGAAAATTAAAGTAACCGTGTAACTATGACCTGTATCAGATAATGATTTAGCTATCTCTTTTTTTAAACAGAATTTGGAGTACACCTATAAACAGAACAAAGTACAAAGTTGCTAAGCAATTGTTTTCTGATCACCTCTGATTTTTGAAACACTAAACTGTTATTAGTATCATGTAAGGTGAAAGTATATTTTTAGTCATTGTCTACTGTAAGATTTTATAGAGGATTTACTATACAGTAGCAAACATCCATTAGAGTTTGTCTGTCAACAAGAGAGTGAATTGATTTTCAGTGCCTTCATAGTAATAATTTACAGCTCTGTAATCTCATACACCCAGGGTGCTTATAACCTAAGAGTATGAAATCCTGAATATTTTGATAAGAATGCAGAATTCTATCTTGCTTACCTAAATGTTGTCTTTGCCTAATATTTAGTATCTCAGAGAATCAGCTGAGTAGCCTGAAGTAGTTTGTGGGATTCAAGAGACCTCACTTCTTTGTTCTTGGGGTTGATTTTCCCTGTTGTTTCTTCATCCATCTTAGTTCTAGTGGCACATCTACTTCATGGATAAAGGTTGTATTTTTCTCAGATTCTTGTGTTTACCCCTCAATATGCTGTTTGTTACTCAGGTAAGTGTCTGTGTCACCATCCCTGGAGATATTTAAAGGATGTGTAGATGTGGCACTTAGGGACATGGTTTAGCAGTGGACTTGAAGGGGTTTGGTTTATAGTTGGACTTAAAAACCTTAATAATCTTCTCCAACCAAAATGATTCTCTCTAACTAAACCAATTGTGTCATTCTAGTCATATGCTAGGGTAAGTAGCATTCTGAGAATCTGTTATGGTGGTTTTGTTGCAGAAAACATTCTGCCTCTGAAAGAAACAGTGCTATTTTGAAGCTCACTGTTTCTAAACAAATTCAGTCTTAGAGAAAAGTTTAAATTCTCAGCTACTCTGTTATGAAATGGTGGCACAAGAAAAACACAACTGTGCTATAACTTCTGCAAGTTTGCAATAGCCTTTATCATAAATTGCTACATTTGCCACAATAAGACATTCTTCAAACAATTGTCCCAGGTTTCTGCATGAATTTATAAAAATCTTCAGTTAGTGCATTGTTTTTTGATGAAACTAACCAGATGTAGCACCAAAATATTTAAAAACATTTCCAAACAGCTCTGCATGGAAACAACTGTCTGTCTATGTAGGAGTGCAGGAAACCTTTGCAGCACAGCAAAGAACTAAACAAAACAACCACCCTAAATTTTGTCTTACATTTTGCCCATCTTGACAATGGGATCGTAATTGCATCTTGCCATATGTAGAACACCCCACATCACATAGACTCACTTCTTTTAGCCTCCATTCTTAATTTAACTCTTAATTTAATGCATTTAGGCATTTTAGCCATCTAAGACAATAATTTCTGTTTCTCACCTGGAAGAAGGGGGAGAGTGCTTTATTGGTTTTGATTTTTATGTGTTGGTCAGATACTTTTCCCACTGAACAAAGTAGGTCCCTTCTGCAGTAGAGCAGATTAACTGGTGACACATTTAAAGTTGGTTTTATGAACCTGGTTTGATACTTTTTGTTCCTTGAGCCTGTGTGTCCTTTCAGATATGAGATTGTTTCAGCTCCATGAGATTCAATATGGTTGGAAAACACCTGTCTATATCATCTAGATTTCCATACAAGAACTTATCCCCTCATTTTTTTTACCACAAGTCCTAAAGTTCTATTTTTTATTTCTTGCTTCTTTACAGAGGTGTTCGTAATCTAGTCATGCTTCAGGGTACAGGGAAGAAAATATTCCCTGTTGAGCACCATAGCTCAGCTTTCCTTGATGCCTTTTTTCTTCTAATGGCCTCCTCCAGATATGAGATCTATTGGAAAATGTTTGTGTCTGCTGCAGAAGTCTAGTGAATTTCTCATGCAAAATGCTAAATTGAGCAAGATTACTAAAATCAGAAGGATATATGCAGACTTTCCTGTTTCCACTTAGATGGCTAATTAACTTACATAAACACTGGGTGGATTTCAGTACCTTGCAGGCTATGACAAAGTCTCCCTACATTTTGTCATTTAAGATATAAAAATTCTCAGTCAGCTCCTGATAATGAGCCAACCAATCTCTCTGGTTAAGTAACCAGCTAAACCCATTGCTCTTGTATGAGGGTTGTTTTATGATTTTTATAAGACAAAGAAAAGTGAATAAAGGAACTTTTCTGTAATGTGTTAACTGGACTTGAAACACTGAATGGTGAATCTTCACCTTCACCTCATCCCCACACACTCCCACACATGAATAAAATGCAAACTGTTAAGGTAAGCAGGGGCACTGTGTTGCATATTTTTAATAGGCTATTTTTTTCATTTATTGATGCCACAATCATATGAATGCCTTATCTAAAAAGACTGAGTTGATGGTGCAACCTCTATTCTCAAAACTCTTGATTTACTAGGGTAGCGTGAAAACCATTTAGGAAAACAACTCCTATTTCTCACCTCTTCAGAATGTACAGAGATTTGTTTTAATTGTTGTGTCTGTATTAAACCTGATTCAAAGTCCATTGCAATTGTGGGAAGAGTTGCAGTAATTTCAAGAGGCTGCTCAGTACTACTATTGCTCTGTCTTCAGGTATTGCAGGGTAGATCGTCAGTAGTAGAGTTTACATAAATACCAAGCATTCCTTAGACTTTGTGTTTTCACTGGTAAACTGGAGGACAAACCTTATATTAGTTCTTCTTCCTCCACTCCCTTTGCACTATATTCAGTGCAGTGCAAAACAGAAACTATTTGGTTTGCTTTCCATTAGTAAACAATTTATTGCTTCCATGTTTGAATGCAATAAATTATAAAGGCATATAAAGTGTAAGTGCACAAAGCCATTCACTTATTGGGGTATTTGTAAAACACGTGCCATCAAACATGTATCAAAGCTAAGTTTCATGTCACTGATGCTGATTTAATTGCTGATTAATAAAATTGTCTCTATTTTTCCTCATTTCAGTCTTTGATTTATAGTATAATAGAAAAGAAACAAGATCATTGAAGTATTTTCTTGTTCATTTTTGCACAAAATTTCTAGATCTGAGGCACTTTTTCAATAATAAAAATGTAACATCAGTTATCTATCACATTTTTATTTAATTACATTATTTATCCAGTCTAATAATTAGTGTTCAGATTACTGTTATAATATTCTCCACAAAGCAGAAGTCTTTCCACTCATAGCAAACAGAAATAGGATCCAGTAAAGGTAATAAAGTTTTGCTTACTTTGTAAGTCATAATCATTAAAGTATAGTCATAAAAAGTTATTTTAAAATAATTGCAATGCTAATTTAGAAAGTACCAAGAAGAACAAAGCTCAAAAGTAACTGAATCTGCTTATGCTGGAAAGAGCATAATTAATTACATTATGTTTACCAATACTTTTTTCCACTCAGTGAACAGAAATTACATTCATATTGTGCTCTGTGTCTCTATGGAATTTGATTTTGGCAAATTTCTGAAGAAATAATCCTGGTATGATCCTAAGTCAGGAATGCATGCTGGGAGCTGGATGTCATCAGACTGGCTGCTGTAATCAAGTGTAACTCCAAAGATAGAGAGCAGGATTTCATACATCATTTATACTTTATTAAATTGTAGTGAAATTATAAGATAATTACCTTCTACACTGGACAACATGTACCATTTTGAGTTGGTTAATTTTACATTTGTTTTTGCTTCTCTTAGTTACTGGAATTATTGCCACCACTATTTGTATTAACATTCCCGGAAAGTTGGTGTAATTCTAGTGTAGTAATGGCAGTCTGAGAAGTCTATGTTTTCCATTAATAGCTACCTGTGGTAAAAGAACATTAGCTAGAAAGTGATCCTGAATGACTTTCTTTAATACAGACCTGTTGTTCTGTTTCAAGAACAACCACTTCAGGAGTGACTGCTGCCCCATCCCTGCTGAGTTATCACAGCTGTGCCGCAATGATTCCTCGGATTGTTTTGCACCAAGGTTTTTGAGTGATTTTCCATTTCAACAATAGCAAATTGCTAAATTTCATTATTAAAATGATATCTCTGCTAGACAGTTTACTCACCTGACATGAAACATGGAAAACTAGAATGTTAAAAAACCCCTAAAGTTAGTAAATAGTCTATGGGTTGAGTATGTGTTTAGGCAAAAAAAAAAAAACAAAAAAAAAACAGCTGTAGAAAGGATATTACTACAAAGGAAAGCTTTTGTTTGGATTAAATTGGTTTTGAATGTGAAAGATGTCAAGTTTTTGCAATGGAAATTGAGTTAAGTTCAGGAGACAGTATCAGTGAAGACGACATGAAAGACCTCAGGAAAAGCTAGACAAATTGAGATGCTGCACCTCACTTCAAGTGCTGCCCCTCACTCCCAGTGCTGCAATCTCCTTGTTCCTATAACTTAGCAGTTTGGTGTATTTGGATTTTTTGTTCTCTGTCATTTTTCAGCACATTTTATTCCTTCCAAGAGTTCAGCACTATCCCTGCAAGCACTCTGCTCTATAGAAGGAGACATGTATTTTGCCTAGAAGTAAAATAGGCACTGGTTTTGTTGAGACACTATATTATTCAGAGATTGGTTTTCTAATATGGTTGTGTTCTTTACATTTTTCTGAGGATACAGTATTGAAAATCAAAATTAGGACCTTACATAGAAATCAAAATCCTCTGAAGACTTCACTTTTACAAACATCACTTATTTGTGTGTTTAACAGAAGTGAAAAAGCACACATATACTAGTGCTGTTGAACACTTTCTATACGGAAAAAACTGATCAGTGATCTAAAGTTCTTGTAAGGAAAATGAGAAGCTTTTTGAGAAGCAAAGCTATTCTCTCAACAGCAAGTGTGAGTGTGTAGGTGAATAGCTGCAGGAATATATGAGCATGTGTGTTATGTACACCACTGTAACCTATGTTATTGGTTCCATTTTCAGTCTGTTCTATCTAATAGTTCAAATATTATTTATAATAGTAATCTTACTGTGATTTTTCTGGTGTCTAGGCTTGAATCTCATGTCAAAAAGGAACAGAATGCTTTATCTTGGGTTTTAATGTTCTCTGCCTGCAATCCCTCCATAATGAATAAGACTCTAATCAGAGAATCATAGTGTGATTGGTGTTGGGAAAGGATCTTTAAGATACTCTAGTTCCAAGTCCCCTGTCATGGGCAGATATATATAGTACAGTATAGCATAAAATTTAGAGAAAGATACAATTCTTAAGTATTTTTCAAAGTTTGTCTACAGTCCAATGAAGAAGGATGAAAATTACAACTTATTTGAATATCTTCTAGTAAAAAATCATCAGACTAATTTCAAAACTGCATATTTTGCATTCTTTATTTGTTTCTTCCCATTAAAAATGTTATAGTATTAAATCAGTGATATATAATAAAATTCCATTTTTTCAAAAAGGATTTTTTTAGCAAGGAAAGACATGAATGAATAATTTAATGCCATCTGAAATATATAGCATTAATATAAGATTCTAACTCAGTCCAGCTGGCTGCAGATCAAGAATATCAGGCGAAACTCAGCCAGGTCTTTCAATAAATGATCTCTTTCTTTTGTGGGTACTCCAGCTCACCTTGTCCATTGTGGAAAAATCTTCCCTGTAAAATCCAAGTTTTCCTTTCCAAAGCAATTGACACAAGAGTGTCAGCAAGGAGGTGGTGCCCTGATGGCCCTAGCAGGGGGATGTTTAGAGTGGGATATTCTCTCCCCTCTTTAACCACGGGGGATTACACTGGCACTGGGTGGGTCTGCTCAATCTAGAAATCCGCAGATGTTTTCAAAGGGAGAACCTGCAGGGAACAGGGGAGTGATTCAATCCCCCTGAAGGTAATAAGAGCACAAACTTAGTTTTGAGTACCAATTTTTTCTGTACAAAATTTTTGCTATGAAAATTAAAATAGGTTTTGCACTTAACAAAAGTGCCCTTTTAAAAAGTGCCCTTTGCTTCAGCCAACTCAGCCAAAAAAGGTATGTAAGAAAAGGGACTGCAGTAGAGACTGTGTGTGTGATGTAAAACAGTGGCTAGAGGTGAAAGGTGAAAACACACTATGAGGAATACAGGATTTAAGACAGCAAGGAAGTGAAATACATCCAGTTCCATTTTTCCATGCCTGGATAAATGAGAATGGATATATTAAATCCAAATTTAGGGTCATACCCTTTAATTGGTTTCTTCTGTTTGAGTTGTTTAAAGTAATTGTAATGTATGAAATTCTTGACACCGTAAATGAAAAGGAGGGGGTAAGTTCTTTCTAGAGATATTCTGATTCATACTGCCTTCATGCAGGCTTTTTTATACATTGAGTGTTCAAAATAAAAATTACAACATGTGTAGAGAATATTATATTCAGAAATCACCAAGTCTCACACATTGCACAAGGCAACTTGGTAGTAAAAAGACACACAAGTACTTGAAGACATGGGAGTGTATAGTGGGAAAATGTACTGTTATTCTTGTCAATAATGATATGAGCTCCAAATTCACAAAATCAACTAAAAAACTGGCTAAATCTCATTTGCAAGCATGCTCTCAAAAATGTTTTCATTCTATTAACATTGTTTGCTGATGATAGCAACAGGACTTGTAGACTGTTTTGCTTGTAAAAACATTTGGGGTTTTATAATTTAGGCAATAATTCAAATAATTCAAGCATCCTTCATTCTAGGAAGAGTTACAATATTTTCTGTTCTAAACATATGGATATATTCAAATTTAATTAGCTTCTTTATCACACCAGTGAGGATACAAATTAAAAGAAATATTGTTTTTTCCAGTTCATGACCTAAACTATTTCCTCCTTGTGTGGAGACATGTTAAAAATAAAATCTCCAGACAAATAACATATTGAGTTTGACCTACTGTTTATATTTTTTCTGCATGCCTGAATTGCCCTATGCAAATGCCTAAAATGCAGAAATTAAGGTTGTAAGGGCTTTCTTTGACTAGACATATTCTAATGCCCAAGTTTTGACTTCATAATGGTAAAGGTAGGATTTCTGTATCATTCTATAAATGTAATCTACATTTTTGCATTTTAATTTGGAAGGTACATAGCCAGTGGGAAATAATGTGAAAAAAATGGAAGCAAAGAAATACGGTGTTTTCAAAAGAAAACAAATTAATTGCTAATACCTTGCTGTAGATCGTATCACACATTAGTAATAAAATCTCAGAATATACACAAAAAGGGAGATACAAAAAAAGATAAGAAGGTTATAAAGCTCTTGGAAATTCATTGGAGACTATCAAGGCTAAAACTGTCTAAACATAAATTAATCTTATAATAATTTTTGTTCGATTTGTTGTGATAAATTTCCAACTCAGAATTATTTTTTTTAATTTATGTGTCAATTTTTTGTATGATGCTTAGACTTGCATATATACAAATTGATAGTGCCACAGCAAAACAGTGTTTAGTAAGTTGTAAAAGTAGAAACTATAGTAAAACTGTTAAATTTCTTATGTGGATGTGAACATCAGCCAGAGCCGCAAAGTTAGAACTTCTAAACAGAATACTTAAATTCCATAATGATAATATTATTGTTTTCTGAAAGCAGTGTTTCCCTGCAAAGCCAGCATGTAATGTCAAGCTGGAGTATCTCTTGAGCAATATTTTGCCACCTCTTCATTTCAGCAGATTGTTCTTCATTCTTCTTCAGCATTCCCAATCTGCTGCTTACAAAGCAAGTTTATACTATTTCGACAGGATGAATCAAAAAATTTGCTAGAGGAAAATTCCAGATTTTTTTTGTCTTTGAGTGAAATACCTCATATCTTTCTAGCCTAAGGAAAAAAAAAAAAAGAATAAAAAAAGAACCAAAACCAACAAACTTAAAAACCCTACCCAGCCACCACCACTTCCTTTGTTGTGGCATGGCAGTGAATTTATGGTTTTTAAGTCCAGTGTCAATTTTACGTTGATTAGCATTTACAGTGATGTATTTCCAAGCAAAACCAATATAAATAAAAACACAGTGAGAGGACTGTGTTGGATGCTAGTTTAGTAACAGCATTGGCATCCTCTGGATGTGTGAACTGGCATCAGTCTTGCTCACCATGGAGAACATGACCCTGTCACAGAGGAGATCATGTCTACTCTGTTAGCAGACACTCAGCTGCTCCACTGGGGTTTCTGATGGATGAAATTGCATGCAGATTAGATTAAATAACTCTTCTGACATTTGTAAAACTCAGGTATCAATTTAACATCAATTAAAATGAAGATCCATGTAGTGGCAATTAATAATTTGGGACACTGTGTTTTCAATTTGGAAGAAAGTGAAACTTAACCCATTTTGGCAATTTCTAAGGTACTTTGAGGTGATATTGTCTCACCATCACTCTAAACTCAGTTCAAAGTCATCAAAGGATGCTGCAAATTCAGCAGCTTTTTTTAGAAACCCTTTGCATTGTACATTGTTTATAACTCTGCTATGGACTGACAGATTGGTATTTCTACTTTCCTAAGATTTTTTTTCGTAACCATCACATCTGTCTTCACATTCTAAAGATCATGTTGACTGTGTTTTATATTACTATTTTATCTATACATGTTCTTTAATTCTAGCAGGAATCATCTAATTCATGTTTTGCAATGTCTTTGAAGCAGTCTACAAAAATCCTGCTAATGGAATCCTACCAAGAGAAATCTCTGTATAGCCTGAAAAATGGTAGTCTGTATAGTTTAGTGACTATAAAATAAAAGGCTAATTTGGACAATTATATTGCCTACTTCTTGGGTACAATTATGCAATTGTAACATCTTTGCATCTATTTTTCAGAAGAATTTAAAAAAAATATTATTTCAAGTGAGTTAATGGAACCTTGTATTTACTAAATTCAAATTATGAAAATTCATACAGGAACTAGTAGGGGTTTTCAGAGTCCTGAATTTTGAGGCAGATTAGTTATCTAACTTTTGTGTTAAGTCTCTGTATAAAAGGGAAAGGGAAGAACTCCTTTAGTCCGTCTAATTGAAGATCTTGCTTTGAGTTGCACTTTTGAGGATCTGCTCTGCCTCCTTTTTCTACAGAGCATAGGGAAATTAGCTACATAAACTAGGGTTTGAAGCTGTGATGTCAATACCCCCTCATCCAGCTCTCTTTCCAGTCAGAGGATGTCTGATGCTATGTTCACTATTACACTGATGTACCTCATGTGTAACAAGAATTTCCAAACGAAAAAGAAATCTCTGCTACAAATTGACAGAAGAACATAGTTACACTACTGAGTTCCACAAAGAAAAGAAGTTAGGGTTATCTGCAGCAGGAAAATGGCCTCTTTGAAGTTGTCTCCTGTTTCCATCACAGATTAATCTTCATCATTTGTACTTGTACAATCAAGTTAATGAATTTGGGTTGAATATTTTGAGGAGTGTTTAGAATCCGTACCTGTTTTGAAAGTATGCATATCTAGGTAATGCTGTATTTATTCCAAATAATTGTGCTGTTAAAAAAATTAATTGCTATAATGGATGTATATTAAATATAATATAATTTTTTTTCCAGAAGTACATCAATACTCAGTAAGCTGGTTACAAAAAGCAGTATTTTTTTAGAAAATTATTTCCGTTTCTTATTTAGTGTGCTTTCTCAGTAAATTAAGAAACAGAGCTTTCATAATGTAAGGTTATTCTTTCCAGTTAGTACCATTTCAGATTTAACAGTTGTATTTTCTGTTCCATAGGAAATAACAGAAGATCGAGATCGTTCACGACTGGATTCAATGGTGCTGTTAATTATGAAACTGGACCAGCTTGACCAGGATATTGAAAATGCTCTCAGTGCAGGCTCTTCCCCATCCAGCACCCCGACATACAAACGGAGGCATATACCTGTAAGCAATTATTATTATTATTATTATTATTATTATTATTATTATTATTATTAT
>QUSF01000005.1:20776274-21140490 GCA_003676055.1 Chloebia gouldiae
TGAAAGCAGCTGTAGCCAAACTGACTGCTACAGAGGCTGCTCCATGGCTCTGCTGCATTTCCCAGTGTTTCACATTGCAGATGACTCTCTGGCAGGAAATATCTGATTCAAATTCACGGTCCTACCTAGAGTCCAGCTTTGTCCCAGATTTTTAACCCTTTTCAGAACACCACACATACATATACATGGCATATAGGCACCTGTCTAAATGACAGCTTCAGCTTGGCAGACAGATTCTTAACTGGAATTAATGAATCAAAAGATGCTGTATCTTTTCAGTTCAGGAGCACAACTCCTGAGATGACTCTGCCCCATATTTCACGTAGTCTAGGAACCTGGCATTAGGAAACTGAGGCTTTTTCTGCACAGAGTTTTCTGGGATGAAAAGTTCAGGAGATAATTTTGCATACTGTGTAGCTGTATTCATGCAAGATGCACCTCATCTAATAATCCTGGCAGTATATAGCTAGTTCTACACATTTGTAGTGTCACAATTTATCTGCAAACAGTATAATGCCTGGCCCTCTCCCTATTCAGTAAATCAAGGATGCACTAAATTTTTACTTCCTCAACAATGAAACATACTGTGTATCTTCTTTTTATTCTCAGAAAGAGGAATGTAATCAGTGTCATTGAAAGTAAGGGCATTTTAACCAGAAATGGTATTTGGCTAATAAGTGTCTGGTGATTCAAAAAACTGAGGAGCTGTACCTCTGAATTGTATAAACTGCTGGAGGGTGAAGTCATTTCATCTGCGTAATGGCTTACAGATGTTCCCTAGCTTGCACTGCTGCAGAGACAGAAGGTGGGAGCACACAGGAAATACTGAATATCGGAGAAAAATGTCAAACTTCTGCATCCCTTAACTGATTTTTCTTACCTTGAATTCTACCATTTAGCTTTGATGTTAGTTGTGATTTATCATTTCAGAACAGCAGCTAATGCAAATCGCCACTTTGAAAAAGACAGCAAGCATATGTATTTAAGTAAGCTTGCCTAAATATTTCCATTATTTAGCAGAAATGTGATTTTATTTCACATTCACATTTACTAAAGAGATTTGCAATATTTTTCTGCAGGATGTTGAATCTGGTTCTGAAAGTGGAGTGGATGTTGCTTCAGTAAATCACTCACAGACCAATTTGTCTTCTAATATCCACGCTCCTGACCTAGCATCTCCCTCTTCAGTAGCCAGCTCTGGAGCTAAACCAAAGGCTGGGGTGAGTACAAAGGTTATATTTTTTTAAGCTTCTCTTGTGATTCCAGTTTGGAAGAGAAATAAAAAATATTATACTATTCATTACTTGGATTATACAACAAAATGTGTGTGACACTGAGGAAAAAAATGAAAGTGGTCTCAAAGGGCCATTTTAGTGGCAAACAATATTAGAAGTTTCATATTTAAAAATACACTCTTAACAGCAGATGATTACAATAAGCTGAGATTTATATGAGAAAATAATTTAAAGGAGCTGTGCTATTTAGGAGGATAAGTTTTTCTGAAGAGGTATCACTCAGAACATTTCCTAAATCTCATGAAGGGTGCTGCCAGAGAAAAATTGTGGTTGATTTATGAAGTCCAAACCCAGTCATCCTGGTCCTTTTGAAGGTATCTACTGCCCTACTGATCTGAGAGTGTCACTCTAAGGCCAAATTTGGATGAGAGGGGAACCTCTGAGCCAGCAACAATTTTCTGCTGGTCCCAGTGCATGCTAGGTGATGAGGAAAGGCTGGTCTGAGAGCTCAGATATGGCAAGGAACCTCCTTCTATATTCATTCATAGATACACAGAACTATTAGAAGCATGGCTCTTTCTTTTGCTGTTTTCTATCTTTTGAAGAATTCTTCATAATGCTTCGGCCATCAACATGTGCAGAAATTCTCAGATGTCCTAGAAACTCCTGCTATATTATCTGTTCCCTCTTGAACTTACTGTTTCCACTGCCTCAAGAAGCACAGAAATCTAGATTTCTAAGTTTTGCCTATGCTGAAAAATCTTAGCATAACTCCTACTCCATCTGTTCACTTATTGAAATGCTTCTGGTTACCAGACCAGCGAAAAATCTGGGATAAAATATTAAAATAAAAAGTGTAGTTAGCATAAATATATGTTTAGAACAAGTCTATAAAAAGTAAAATAGAGGCCACCTGTCATTTAGCACATTACAATAATAGCAAGTTAACTAATGCCTTTGATTGTGGCTAACAGAAGTTCTAATAAACATTTACATTTGGGATTGTTCACTTGTACAAAAATAAATTCACTTGTAATTTATCATCAGTGCATAACTATAGCAAATAGAGAGCTCTGCACTCTGTCACTGCAAACATAGCAGCATAAATTCTCAAGTAAGTACATATGTTATTCTGGAAGGTGATATCCCATTTTACCAGATCCTGAGAAGCACACAGAAACTTTTTCACTTTTTAAGGTATTAAATGTCTCTTTTAAATTTCGGTTTCTCTGCTAATACTTGGGGAACTCTTTGACACCTAGCTATGCAGAAGTGTGGGTCACTTCCTGGGAGTTAGATATTATGTTTTCATTCAGCTTCAGCAAGTATTTTTTTGACTTTTGCTGTGATTAATATATCATGCTGAACATATATGCAAATATTATTTTATAATTTTATAATTTTATAATTTTATAATTTTATAATAATTTTTTTGAGTTAAATTTGCTCCAAACACAACTGTCTTCTAAAGTTTTGCAGTCACAACTCCTTCTACCCAGTAGCAATCCATGTAGTGATCTCTGAAAATCCACAATGTGGTGTTCTGTCTATAAAAGAAACAGCAGTTTTGGGGGTTTGGGGAATTTTTTGGTTTGTTTTTGTTTTTCTAGTTTTGATTTTGATTTTGTTTGGGGATTATTTTGTCAGACTAGCTATAGGAATAAAACTATTCTGCACTTGAAACTCACTGAGGTACTTTTAAATGTAATGGACTGTTTCAAAGCTTTTGCTTCCTTTTTGGAGTTTGTAGCTGCTGATCTCCAAGGATTCCAGATGCTTAGTCTCCAAGGACAACTTCTTCTGTTGTGTTTATTAATAGTATGCAAACAGGAGTGCAAGGGTGATTAGTTATATTATGGAATGATTTGTGGTATTTTTAAACAAACTATAGCAAACAGTTGACTGCATCAAAGTCAGACTGTAAAGTTAAACACCACATCGTATGCAGACCAGGGTAGTGGGAATACCAAGGCAGGGCAATGAGACATGAATTTGGATCTAGCTCCTGATAAAGAACTTGTAAAAGATATTAACTACACAGGATATAGCTCATAGATAGAAAATTTACGTAAAATTTATGTACAGCCAAACCATGTCCATTCATGTTCATTCAGCTTTATACAGATTTAAGCCAAACAATTTCAAACAGTGACACAATGTGTTGGGATATCCATAAGCAAAATTTGGTTTGACAGTCCTAGTGGAAATTATTCACTCCTTGGTTTATGGAAAGTAGGATTGTTTAAATTGTCATGAGAAGATTTTATAAAATGTTAAGCAAGAATTGCATTTAAAATGCAGTGTAAATTAGAATATTCTATGCAAATTAATAATAGATATTATTTTAAATTAAATTAAAGTTATATGTATATATTTTCATGCACAAGTTAACATTTCGTGAAGGTTCACTTCTGGACAGTCAGACCCATTCTTGTCAGTGTGAATGCCTGTGTACACTACATATCTCTGTATAAGCACACACCTGCACACAGAGAACTCCTTACTGAATACAGGCATGACAAGGAAAAACAGGATTCTCCACAGAGCATTGTGGAGAGGCTTCTCTATGATTCTGCAGGGTGCAGCATCTGCCTTTGCTATGCAGATGTACTTGGTATTTTGGGCTTATGAGAAGCATACAGCTGAATAACCTCCATCCTAAATTTAGGATGCCACTGTTATATCTCATGGTCAGGGTGAAATAGCACCATTTGACCAATGTGGTATTTGAGCCACAAATTGTACATATTTGGAAAGGTGCATATATGGGCAATCCTTGCAAATATAAGGATTCATGTGACTGAACAGATATATTTCCTACATCATTTAGGATGGGATAGTAAGAAATGTTTTTGGCATCTTTATGTTACTTACATTTCAGAGAAAAAAAATTCATGTTTCTATAACTGGCACATCTTTATGTTCTGGGGGTTTATTAATCAGTCTCCAAAATAGACAAAGAGTTCTGTATATCAACATTAAGGAGATACACTTGGCTAGCACTAATCACATGAGAGTTGAAATCAGGCTAAAAAAAATAAGAAATCAACAATCTTTTGCCCCAGCAGCCATGAGAAACACTGGAAAAAGGGAGTGTCTTGTCTGGATTTGGAGAGAAAGGAATGTAAATATTCTACATGTCATTGCCTTCTACAAACCAATGCTATACATTTGTGTATACATTCATGTTAAGAATATTAAAATATTCTTAACAATAAAGACCAGAAATTATTTCTTTTTAAATGTATTTTTTATTATTATAGAAACAACATGGGACTACATTACTTACAATGTGTTTTAATGACTAAAAGCAAGTTACCATATCCTTCTCCAATTAGTTAAAAGATAATCGGTTAAGGAAAACTTGAATCAACTATCATTGTCCTTTTTTTTCACTTTCTCTGTACAAAAAATTGGCTAAAGGACAGCAGCAACTAAGGCATAAAAGTTATGGCCAAAATTTTGTCCTTGAACATCTGCTCTGAAAAGCCTGTTTATTTTCTGTTCAGGTGAAAAAAAAAACCAGCCATGATTATTTTCTGTTCCTTGTCTTGGCACTCTTATCCCTCCTGCTTCAATTGTGTCCAAGTTAACCTTAATCACACTGTACAAAGGCAATCAGGCATCTATTATCACCAGAATAGCTGGTACCTAGGAACAGATTGTTTTTCAGATTAGCTATAATGACTCATTTAAGATGCATTCAGTTCTCAAAGTGATTAAAGACATCAGTTATGCCTGCAAGTATAAAATTACCTAGTCTGGCTGAGCACTGGAATGGGCTTCAGGCATAGCTGCTGGTATCCCTGAAACCTTGGATGAGCTCAGGAGTGCACTTTCACAAATCTTGTTACTGAACTGGGATAAAAACCTGTATTATCTAGATGGCAGATTTGCATACTTTTAGTTTATATACACTAATATAATTTAACCAAATGTGATTTTGATTCATAATCATGTATTTTAAAATTTGAGCCTTTTGAAGAAGGCCAAACCATTTTGTGAAAAATAATTTTGAGATTTGTAGATTAAGAAAGAGCTCAAGTTTCTTGCTATTTAACTACACTTTTTTACTATGAAAGAAGATAAAATTAATTGTAAGTACAAGGAAACCTTTATTTAAAATTAAATATTAATGACAGAGAATTATCAAATTATTCCAAGGGTTTGAAATGTTTACATTAGGTTATATAGTAAAGTCACTGAACCCTGAGGTATGCAAACACATACAGAATATGTCAGTGCACTTGTGCTGACAAATCTTTAGCAGTGGGTCATGCAATTTGAAAGGCAGTAGATTTTGGTCTCTGAATTACACTTTTATGTTATATTTGCTTATTTATCAAAGTCCTCATGTAATTTTTCTAAATTTTGCTGCCGTTATAGTATTCCTTGAATTCTTATTTTACTCATTCAGGCAGTTTTATACAGGTACAGCATGACACAGGAAATACATCTGTTACATTATCTGCTCTTGGTTCCAAATTCAATCCCAACAAAATATTGGTAATCTAAATAAATACCCAGCTTCTGAAATGCTAAGCATGAAGACTTCTTAGACTTTCCAAGATGTCAAGTTTTATACTTACTTACATTTCTGTCTCTTCTTGCAACTTGTTTATAGCAGCTATGCTTATATACTGATTTTTTTTTCTCATGTTTTCTGCCTTTTGTAGAGTTGCTGACACAGTCTTCAACACTGTCTCCATCTGGTTGTTTTTGATAATAATTTCTTATAAACTGAAGAAAATGTTTATGACTTCTTCAGCTGTAGCATCACCAATTGTGCTGTTAGAAATGTAAAGTACATTATTTCACTGTATGCTGCCACCTGGTGTCTTGCTCTTTTAGATGAGGGGCGCTGCACAGGGTCATCAAACACTTGGACATAGGCAGATATGTTTTTGCAGAATTAGTTATAAGGCTTAATGATCAAAATTCATTGTCATAGTCTGTTTTTAGTTTATATTTAGAAATGACGTATCGCAACTTTGATAACAAAATTCTTTGAAGAAAAAAACTCTAAGTGAAAAGTTCAAAGTCACTTACTGACTTAGAAGTTGTTCCCAAAGCAATGTTTATATTGGAAAAGTAAAGAAATATGCAGACATCAATTTGAAAGTGGGGGAAAAAAGGGTTTTTTATCTACTATGCTTGGATAAAATAACCTGTTTAGTTATTTGCACCTCTTTCCAGCAAACAGATGCTTCTCATGATGGCACATAGATAAGTCTCCCGGCAGCCTTGTCTCCTTCCATGGTTTGTGGATATGCCTAAATTGTCTCATTTAATGGAATCTTCCAGGTGAAAATTATGAGCAAATGACTTCTTCTAAAAGCTATTTCCAACCATTAGGTTAAAGGGTTAACTTAAATACTAGGGTGATGGTAACAGTGGGTGGACATTGATGTTCCCTTGGTTTAAGACAAAGAGCATAAAGAGCTTTCAAAGCACAGCGAATAGCAAATTTTAGATGGGCCTGCATGAACACTACATTGAATACTCTGTTTAATCACACACAGTCTGACTTTTCAGACTAGCATTGTTGAGGACAGGGATTCAGCCTCCTACATTAGATATAAACCTGAGAAGAAAGGAAGCAAAACTATGCTGTGTATAAACTTAGGGGTATTTGCACTTGAAAATAAATTTAAAGATTACTCTTCATCTGTAAACCTTCTCCTCTTATTAAATCAACAGTAGAAGTCTCTGTTTCTCTAGACATGCTAGGTTTGATAGAATGTCAGGATATCAGCTGGTTTTTTTAGTTAAACAAGTCTCATATGAAGCTGGTCAAGCCTAAATTTTTGAGAGTTTGTTGGGCTTTACTTTCTATGACAATTCGTTCTGAATGCCAGACACTACATGAAATGTTCCCATTCGTTGTCCAGTTTTCATGCCTGATAAGTTTAGTTCAAGTCTGTCTTCTGCGCTCCTCCATATGGATTGAGTTGAAACCCTACCAAGTTTTCCTTTTTTCCCCTGAAGTTGCTTAAATATGTTTAGCTGTATGTCAGTATGAAATTTTAACTCTTTTTCAGCACCTGCCAAGAAAAGCATACATGACATTTATATCATGTCATGGGATTTTTTTAAAAATACTTTGTTAATTTTCCCTGTCAGTATGTAATCCATATAACGCATTCTGCATTGAAGAATTTCAGTTCTGAAATGGAGTATGGCATTCTTGTTGCATGTTTGTGGAAAGATGGGCAAAATTCTCAAATAAGTTTCCATTAGAAGGCTGTGAGTGCAAAATTTCTTCAACTTATAAAAATTGCTTCTTAATGTCAGTGGCATTAAGAACTTATTTCTCTGAAGAAAAACAAAATTCACTAAGCACTGAAAAGTTTTGCTAATAATTTTTTGTTGTTGTTTAAATTGCTTCAATGCAGAGTTGTATACATCTGTATGGAATTGCATTATTTTTAGTATCAGCCAACACTTGCAAAAATGATCACCACAGGAGATGGTGATTGGAAAGGTGAGGTACACAGAAAAAAATGACTACTTCTTAAAAACAAGGGAAAATCTTTTTCAAGGATTAAATCTGTGAACATTACTGATATTTTGGAATTTAAAAGTAAATTGATCTCGAAACGTGCTTAGGCATTTTTCTGGGAAAAAGTTTATAACCCATTAAAACAACAGATGGTGTGCATTATCATCACTGCCTTACTGTCAATCATTAAATTAAGTCCTAATACAGGATTTGCATTTTACTCAAGAATCACAGTTTGTCGTTGGGATTTCCATATTATTATACACATCCTCTAGACTACTGCAGGTCTGGGGAGTGGAAAGTATCCTAGATGGATCCAACACAGCCACATACATGCTCTGAACCACTGACAGCTGTACATGGAAGCCCTTACTGGGCTATTTCTCTTACATGGAAACTTTCTCTTGCACTGAGTTTTATCTCAACACAAGTTCTCATAGTGACACATGCCTTCTCTCTTTCATGCTTGATAGAGCCTTTCACAGCAAGTAATAAATGCCAAACATTTCTGGGAAAGTGTTGAAAAGAAGGAATCTGAAATTCCTGTTAAAATTGTACTGAGATATATTGCATCAGTTATTACATTTGTACATCTCACCATTTTTAGAATTCTATTTCTTTGAAAGGAAACAATTGGAGGATATGATGGGGGATTAATTATACCACATGCAGATCAGCATAAAGATTTTAATGATATAATTCCTTAAAACAGCATTGGAGATCTGTGCCAAAATGAGAAAAAAATGTTCTGTGTGAAAACCTTTCATAAACACCACAGAAAAAGAGGCATGCATACATTTGTGTCTGTTTCCGTCCTGTTCAGTGATAATTCAAGATACCTTCAAAATCACCTGGAGTAGACTTTCAGAGTCAGTAGGTGCCCTTGCTGGGCAGTATGAAGGGATGGAAAGCAAGAGAACTTGGAGACTTTTTGCAGAAAGCTAGGTAACAAATTTAGTGGGAACTGGGGATAAAGGGCTTTAAAGCTGTGAAAAAAACATGAACTTTTTGCCAGCAGACGAATATGTGACAAAAGGTTGTAACTTCATACACCCCAGCAGTGTTGCAGAGACTTTCATCTGGGACAAACTGTTGTTAAAAGCTGAATTGTTCATTACCTCATAATTTGCCTAGGACACCTTTAGTTTTAGTTTTGGGTTGCTCTATGAAAAAATACATTGTATCTCGATCAGAGTCTGTGAGTACTTATTACGTCTGCAAGGACTTAGATCACTTGGAGCTAAGTAGTCAAACTAAATAGAACGGATTTAAGACCATCTTATGACTTAGAGACTTTACCTGATCCCTCTGCAATTCAGGAGAACAGAAAGATCAGAGTGTTTTGAAGATGGAAAAATTAGTTTCAGGAGTTCATTTGTAAGTAATGTTTATGTTGAGGGGTGCAGTTACTTTCTTTCTCCTCCTTTGTGTGATTCAGAGGGGGTTCAAACCACCCAGCTGTCCCATGCAGTACTGCCATGTAAAGCAGGTGAGATACAAAATGGTTGCAGGCAATCATATTTAAGCTGCCAAAAAATTACTGAGAAACCTACTTCTTTGAGTATCTGCTGTGCTAATCTCTGAAGTGAGAATTATTAGTGACCATTTAAACTACTATTTTAAAAAATTGTCTTGACAAAATAGGAATTATATTTATTATAAAATAGTGTTACTGTAAAACTGTTTTTAAGCAATCAGCTATTGTTCATATTCAAAAGTTTGGTGCTTGATGGGATTTTGGCCTATGTTGAGATGCTATGAAATTTAAATTGCTTCAGGCATAATTGTATATATAGAAACAGGAAAGATCAGAATTATTTTAAAATTATAATTTAACTTAATTACGCTCCTTAATCATCAAAGTATCTTTTTTCCTGTTTCTTCTTCTTTCTTTTTGTTTCTTTCCCTTTTTCCTATTTTGGTTTCTTCTTTCTTCCTTCTTCCTTTATTCTCTTTCTTCTTTTTTTTTTTTTCATTTTCTCCTGTATTCCTTCTATTTTCTTCGCATTTTCCATCTTCCTGACTCTTACTCTGGCTTTGCATCTTGCCTAAAATCACTATATTTATCTACATCAAATTGTACACACCTTGCTCCAAAGTACAGTTTGCCTCCTGCATATTCCATTTCACCAGATCACTCCTAAAAAGATCACTGGAATGGCTGTATCTGTAAGCATCTGAATTTCTTCTCTTCTAATATACAGCTGGACAACAAGTCTACCTGTGAATTGAGCAAGGTAGAATATTGGCACTTAGTGCAAAGATGGGTATTTGATGTTTTCCCAGACATGGACTGAAGACCAGTGCCCCTGGGGGACAGGTACATCACTAATAATTGTTTATACTGTCAGGCTTGCTTGTATTGAATTCAGACTCCATAAATTCACATATCTGCTTGCCGTTGTGGTTATTTTAAGTGTGATTTGGAGGGAGGAGAGGGGGAGGGGAATAATGTGTATTTAGCTGAAGAGAGAATATGCAAAACCTCAAGAAAGAGGAAAGAAACAATGTAATATGTAAATATATCTTTTGTGAGAATTTCCTGTGTTTTATCTAAGAAAGAATTTCAGGCTTGAGTCCAAGACAAATAAAGAAACACAGAAGGAGGGAATGAAGACAGAATTTGAGTAAGAAAAACAGTGACAACAGTTTAATCTTTCTGCCAGTAGATGGAGAGCACAGGAAAGTAGAAGCACTCACATAAAGAAAGAAGAAAAAAAACCTTGCATCAGCTTCTTTAAGAAAATGAGAGATTAAAGAAGAAAAAAGCAAGAAGCAGGGTGGGAGGAGGGACCAGATTGTAAACCAGGAGGAAATTGGGAAGAAAAATGGATTCTGAAAAGTAAAGAGGAAATGATAACTGCTAAAGTGTCAGCTCAGCTTGGTCAAATCAGTTTGTTGGCAGTGAATAAATAATTATCTTCTTTTATGCCTTGTACACAGTATTCTTTACTTCTGGAACATGGTTTGAAAACGTGGCATGAATAGTTTGCATTACTGAAATGGAATAAATCCGTGTCTGCCTTTTCAAGTACTTTTCCAGACACAGACATGCTGTGAGTGACATCATGGAAAACCTTTCTTTTTGTCCTTTGTATACACCACTGTTATAAGGAATTTTCTTCCTCCTGAGCTCTCCTTCTTCCTGTCTCTCTCTCACTCTCTTCCATGCCTCACTTCTTGCTTGCTTGTTTTCCCTTTTTCTTTTTTCTTTTTTTTTTTTTTTTTTTTGGACTTCAAAGCCAGGGTGGAAGCAAGGAATTTGGTTAGCTCTCTGTTTAATAGTTGAAAGAGTGTGGTTTGGGGTTTTTTAATGCACAAAATTCCTCTCAGTGAGACATGCCACACATTCTGATCTCTCCCCTTCAGGCAGTTACACACTATTAAATATGGGGTTGGAAATGACATGCGTCTGGAAATACAGAAATGAAACAACCTTCCACTTTCTGCACTGCACTATACAATGAAGGTGTTGTAAATTGTTAATTGAATGGCATGGGCTTCTAGTTAGTGGGGCTTTCTATATATAGAAACTGTACATTCCACTGTGTTGCCACTTTTTTTATTTTCTTCAAACTTACTGAAGAACCTTTCTATGTTATACAGAGATTATCAAATTTTTATTTTGTAAAACACATAGGTTGTGCTCTGAAACTTTTTTTCTATCTACCTTCTGTTACCAAACTGTCTTTTATGACATTTTTGTACTATCCCTGTTTTAAAAGAGAAAAAAAATCCAGACAACCTTCAATGGTACTTGATACTCCCTGTATCCTGCCAACCAATAAATGGTGAAATATGATTACTGTATTTTAAATAATACTGCACATATTATATAAAAAATAATAGTAAAGTATTGCCACGAAGAATACAGAAAGGCAAGCAGAGTACTACTTGAGATGGAAAGATGGGAGATCCTTTGACCTCCCAAAGTTACTCTGAAGTTTTGGATTCCCACTCTGAGAAGACAATATTGTCTGTATTGGTCAAATCAGTTTATTGGCAGCAAATAAATAATTTTCATCTTTTATGCCTTTTGTGCCTTATGCCACTCTGAGAAGACAAAATTATCCTTATGTGAATGGCACTGGACTGGGAAGCTTATTCTCCCACAGCAGTTTGATAGTTGACAAAAAACTGCACATGGGAGACCTCTAGTGAGGAATTACAGACCACTGAGTCTGAAAACTGCAATGTGAAACACAAGCAGGGTTTCATTTCATAGAGGGAGTGGAGTAGATAATGGAATTAATCACTCAATAATGTGTGATCCTGCAGAATGCACTTTCTTTACAAAGCCATCACTCTTAGTCCAGCATATTATAACCACAGTGCTAGCCCTAGAGTGTGAGCACAGTCTACTAAAATCAATGAGTAAATGCAAGATTATGTGGGATTAAATATACTGCTCCTTTGAAATGTGATGAGTTTCAAAACACCTCAAAAGATTGACTGAGATAGGTGTCCTTGGAAGCCTGATGGAACATTCAGATATAAATATTTTAAATTTAAAATATCTAGTGTTTAAAATTCTGAATTTTCTGCTATTAAATTCAACAATTCAGTATCTGATTGCAGAATCCATGGGGTGATAGTTTTAAGGCAAATAGAAAAAAACATGACAGAAAGTGATAGAGCCAATTTCATATCCATTAGAGCTTTCAAACCATTAAAACAGAGCTGTGTTGGCTCATTGTAGAGGTTTGTTACACAGTCACATGCAATTTGTCTAATTCTACTTTTGCTGTTTTGCCAATACAAAAGCAATTCAGGAAAGATCTAGTTTTGCTGTTGCCAGCACTGAGTGATGTTTCACCATGCTTAGGGATTTCAGGGTTTTTTAAACCTCTATTCTTAGGAAAGGAAAAAAAATCCTTAACAGGTTTCTCACGTAGTTTAGCACATCCTATAGATAATGTCTTGGAAATACAGAAATTATAAGGAGAAAAATCAGAGCATATGGAATCTATATAAGGAAAATATAGACTTTTTTTTTCTCTTAATTCAGAGAACCTATTTACCTAGAATCCATTCTGCATTTCAGGAAAACATGTGATTGTCAAATATTATGAAAATATTGCCAAGAAATAAAGGATTTTGGGGATTTATATGTTCTCTTCCTTGCACTTTTAATAAGGAAGAATTTATAATTTCTTCCAAGAGCCTAAGTTCTGCCTTGAAAGCTTAACAAAATTTTCAGAAGTCTAGTTAACTTTATGCTAAAAATTTCTCTTCTGTAAACAACTGTAAGGAGTCCCATTGACTCCTAAATATTTGGGAGTCAATGGGATTAGGCTTGTAAGTACTGCCAAAAGTATGTTGCCCTTTTGCTCTTTTTCTTTTCATGTCCCAAAAGTATTTGCACTTTTCTGAAGTAGTTGCTCCCTTCATCCATAACGCACAGTACTGAATTCAAAACATAGTTTTTTTAGTCATGGGCTGAAGTTTGTTCATATATAAAATGCAGGTATTTTTTCCAAAGTGCTACCACAGAGAATCTCTGATAATTTTTGCTAGTTCCACATGATAACATGATATTTATACCTTATTTTTTTATATATTTATGCAGAATTTTCTCTTTCTTTTTTCCTTTTTTTTCCCTGATGAATCCTTTGACACACCTATTGGAAAATGTTTAGCTGATAGATGAGATTATTTGCCAAAGGAATTTTGAAGACCAAGAACGTTTGAAGAGAGGGACCTTGAGTCACTGAGACAGAACCAATATGTCTTGTAACCTTATTCAGAATTTCACAATCCTTGCTAAACTGCAAGATAAGGGCCAAAGGCAACAAACCAGCAGGAGCCAACTCAGAATGTGCCAAAGTTCATAGAACAGTTGCTTCAGGCTAAAGTTGGTTGACCCTTAATCACTGGGGGTCATCAGTGGCTCTGCTGCAGGGCCCTGCAGAACGTGAGCCCGATCAGATCTCCGGCTGCTCCTGCCCAGGCTCCGCTGGGGCGGAGTGAAGGCTGGGATACGCGGATTCCACGGCAGCGCTTCATCGGAGCCTGCCTCTAAGGATGCTCTCTTGGGCTACCATCCTTCCCTAACACGTGTCTTCTAATTCTAAACTCCCTTAAGCTCTTGCAAATGGTGTAGGTGGGGTTAGCCACAACACAGGCAAAAGATTCCTTCCAGTTAACATACCTTGTATGCTTTCGGTACTGTGTTTTGTCATTGATTGATATTAATGTACGCACATAGGTACACAGTTTAAGTTTTAAATCATTTTTTGTTAAGTCACAGTGATAACATTGCTGAGAAATGCCCTTTTCCTGTCAAGTATCCTTTGACTATCAGTATTACCTTCAATAAATGCACTACAATGACTATATTACTTTTCTGGAGAATCCCGTGAAAAACTGTAGAGAAACAACTGGCATTTCACACTCTAATCTTGCAACAAATTTAGCCTGCAAGCATACATTGACAAAAAACATGATTTGGTCTTGTGGTCTGTAACAAGATACCCCACAGTAGCTACTAATGACTAAATGTAGCAATGATGCCATTCATGATCTAGTAAAATCTTTAATGCATATTTTTGTGAGCTGTGGATATTTGGACAGTTTACAATTTTTTTTAAAAATGTAATCTTTATGACAGTAATAGGACTTTAGAAAATATCTCATTCCTGCAAAATAAAGGCATTTCAATATAGTCCATGAAGAACATAAATTGCATAAAAAAGTTCTTGAAAAGCTCCAGAATTGTCAGTGATTCTCATAATTCTTTTATACATGAAAGCAGAAAAAGAGAAAGAGGCCCCTGGAGCAGTAATGAGCTGAAGGGGCTGGAATATTTTTGAAATTGAGGATCTTCTTTAGAAGGAAAGTGGAAATGGGGAAATGAGAAGGATAACAGCAGTTCATGTTTCACTAAAAATTAAAAGATTAAACATTTAATGAAGAAAAAACACCAAAATATTCTAGATCAAAAATATTCAGTATTTTGTAAAGTTCAGGATTATGAGAGCCTAGATGCTTCAGAAATATATTTTTAGGGCAAATTCACAACTGTGAGAAAAGGCAGAACACAGGAGGCTGGAACCCTTCACGCTTTTCCTCACAAGGGTCGTGCCCACATGAGCCAAGCTTTCTCATTGACTGTTCCAAGTGTTTTCCATACTGTACTCTTTTGCTAGGGTACCAAAAACATTTGGTTATCAGTCAAGATCCCAGTGTTCCCAGAATAATTAGAATGTTATTTATATTACACAAATGATCATTTTCCTTGTACTCCCACATCAGTCTGCATGAGGACTGTTGCTTTATGCTGGTTACATTCCTTCTGGTGTATGGTAATTCTTCTGCCCTGTTTGTACAGGATCTTGCACAATGAGGTTGTGGTCCCGGTCTGTGGCTTTTGAGTGCTTCAGTAATACAAATAATGTTGTCACTACTTAAAATACATTTGTGAAGTATAATCATGTCTGATCTCAATGAGAAGTAAAGCTAAAATACTAGCAGGCTACCAATAACACCATTATTCTTATTTTTTTCAATTGCTGCAAGTATAGTGCTTGATTTCAGTAATAAGAAGATTTTTTATTTCAAGATTTCAGTCTAAAGACCAAGGTAAGGCAGCTCACACTAGGAGAGAGACAAAAAAAAAATCACAGAGTTGTTAATGAGAAAAACATTTTTCAAAAATGCTCTCTCATTATCTTGTCTTCAAACAACAGTTGGCCAGGGGCAGCATTTGACATGGAACACTTATATGTCTTTGGGGAAATAATTGCTGGATGCAATGACTGACTGTATTTGACAAAATAAGCCAGTGAACAAGGCATCTATGAGAATGTTTTTGATCCAGAAAAGAAGGCATACTGTGAGAAAGAAACAAATAAGCATGGTCATAGACTTTGTCAGAGTTCAGAACAGAAGCAGGGAATAAAACAATAGCAATGAAAGTATGGATTTGGACTGTGTTAGGTGAAGTATGAAGGTGATGACTGATAATTTTCATCTGAAATTGGTGGGTGTTGACTATCTCTACAAATGAGAATCAAAACAGTTTTAGACAGCAGATACAAGAATAACATATTTGATGTTACAGAAATGGCATAAATATATGTAAAATCATCATTTGAGAAACACACGTGATATGTAGCTATGATAGTAAAGCGTATATGAAGAATTAGGTAAAATGTTTAAATGCAAGACTTTTTGCATCATTGATACATGATGGATTGAGGAATTTATTTTAAAAAAATATCTGCACATAGCTTTTCCTAGTTTGAAGAAGTTTTTTAAAGATTCCCTCTCCAACAAGTAAACAGTGAATTTTTTCATTAATCTATGTGAATAAATCATACCTTTATCTTCTTCCATACATCATTGTCATCTTCTAGCAGATAGTCTTTAAGATTTTCTTGGAAAAAAATCACAAATTTGCATTTTTTGCTGTCTGGTAATCTTACAGTACTATTATATCCCAAAAACACTATCAATATCACCTTTCAGAATGAGAAATTGACTCAGTTCTTCCCACTGGCATATCACCTTCCTGTGTGAATCCACATGGACTATGCAACTTCCATAAAATGCATGGGAAATTCTTTCTTAATTCCCGTTGAGGTCTGTGTGGTAATCTGAAGTTCCCACAGAAGCTATATGAGCTATTAAATTTCTCCTTACTGTTTTCACTGAATCCTAGTAGCTAGAATCAAAGTAGAAAATACACTGTTGCTGTGTTTTTGTCCCATGGGTTGTGTATGTGCATGTATGAAGTTCCCACTCTTGCAAGCTTTGGAGCAGGTCAGCTATGATGTCCAGCACTGGGAGCTCTGGTATTTACCAAGCCTTTCATTTCCACTTTTTCAACAAACACATCTGCTCTGTCAGTTTCTAGATACTCTGGAATTGACTCTCACCAAACAAGATTTTCCCAAATAGTGCAGCTGTCCTTCCACTAAGAGGCAGTACCTGAGGAAAATTTTACCAGTTCTGCCCGCCACTCTCCCAAGTCTTGGCCCCATCAGCTGTTCATCAAAATCATACTGATCCCACTGTGCTAGAGAGATGTGCTCTTCACCTGCAGGAGGAATTCATCCTATTGAGAGATACATTTCATTGTAGGATTCCTGCTCCGCTGCCTATTTTATTTTGGACTAAACTAATTTTAAAATATTTTGGTAATTTCATTTATAGGTAATAGGCAAGTTGTTCACACCAAAATTTGTATAAAACATAGAAAATAATTCCACATAATAAGATCTTAAATTACTTTGAGAAAATTGCTTTCAAATAGAATAATAGAATGATTAAGGCTGATCATCTAAGATTCAACCATGAATCTAACACTGCAAATTCCCCCACTAAACCCTGGGGGACCCAAACATTACATCTATACAAACCCAAACACTACATCTATGTTTTCTGAACACCTTCAGGAGTGGTAGCTCCATTACTTCCCTGAGCATCCTCTTCCAATGCTTGACCACACTTTCGGTGTGAAAATGTTTTCCTTTTATTCAATCTAAACCTCCCTTGGCACAACCGGAGGCCATTTCCTGCCATCCCATTGCTTGTTATTTGGGAGAAGAGGCTGATCCCTACATGCTACAGCCTCCTTTCAGGTACTATTGGTATCAGAAGCTGTATTATGTTACTAGGCATTTTAAAAATAGGTTCAAGATTGCTTTTAAGGCTATAAAGGCTAATTAATCGTTTTTTGATTCCTTTCCATAGCTGGCAGTAGAAAATGTATTTTGTCTTGTTGGGTTTGTGACTTAGGTGACAGAAGTCTTTCTGAGCATGAGGTGGCTCAACAGTTTGCTTCCTTCTCACATGAGGTACAAAATGACACAGACATGTCATGACCCGTTTTTGATGGGGCACATTCAATTGCTTCCCAGGTACCAAAACTGGTTCTCAAACATAATTTCAGTAGCAGGTTGTAAAACTGACAGGGCAATTAAAGCATCTGATGAAAGTTAGATTGAATTGACCAAAGAAACATCAATTTCTTTAGCATTTGAAGTCAGAAAAGATATGGGAAGATAGTCTTCAGTGATCTAGGAAAGGAATCAGTGATTGCCAAAGTCAAGGAAGACTTCCCACTGATTTCTCTTAAGTTTAATTAACAAAATTACTGTGGTCAATCTGCGTTCAGGGTTTTACATGGGATCATAATCAGTGATAACTCCTGGAAAAGTTCATTTATCCTGAAGTAATTCAAATTAAATAAATACTCACAGGTGGAATTGCGGTCAATTTTGTCACTTCAGAAGTAAATGCTTTTATAGTATATCATATCTTTCATTCCTGGCAAGCACTTGGGAATCAGCCCAAAGTATAGCAAGTGGTTTGATAACTGTGTGTAGGAATGTGGAAAAGATATCTAAGAGTGACTGGCTTTTAAGTCTTGCCAGCAAAGGCGTAAAAAGATTGAGTCATTTGCTACAGAATGCAATTGAAAGTTCAACCTTGTATTACATTAATGGCAAAAAAAACAGTTAATTTTTACACCATATACAAGAGAAAGCTGCAGACTGGAATAATCTCAAGTCTTTAAAACAAATTAGGTTACTTCCTAGGGAGCAAGATTGGATCCATCTTTCCATGTCTTTGGAAAGATGTGTCATGATTTCAGAAATCTCTCTTGTTCCAACAGTTCCCATCCACAGTAATTTCCTTCACAGATTATGGAAAGATTGAGATTGTTCATGAATCGGTATGTCAGCAACTTCCTTGCTTTAGATTTTCAAGAAAATAAGAACTAAAATAAAAGCTCACACTTTATTTCGTCACCTCAAGGCATTGGAACAGAATTATTATCCCTGGCTAGTGAGGGGTTTCCAAAGGACAAAAGGCTGGCTATACTTTTTTCTGAATCATTCATCACAAATAGAAATAAGATACAGACCAGAGAAGTCCAGGGATGGTGTGAAGACTCTCTTCTGCTTAGCATGCAATCACATTATTAAACAAATCTACAAGAGGACTCACTAGATACAACCAGCTGAAATACTGATTTATTTTTCTTTCCCTTCATCATAATGTTCTACACAAAATTTTCTTTATTTTTTCTATCTGGTTTATTTAAATTAGTTTAATAAATTAATTTACTGACAAATACTTTTGACCTACAACCTGAACCTCTCCTGAAGACTAGTTCTTTGAAATGCATGGCAGATAATTGTCTATAAGACATAGAGGTCAGAATACCTGCTCTCTTCTTCTTCGTTCCATGCAATTTTTGTGAGAGGGGAAAAAAAAAAGAAAAGAAAAGAAAAAAAGAAAAGAAAAGAAAAGAAAAGAAAAGAAAAGAAAAGAAAAGAAAAGAAAAGAAAAGAAAAGAAAAGAAAAGAAAAGAAAAGAAAAGAAAAGAAAAGAAAAGAAGAAAAGAAGAGAAAAAGAAAAGAAAAGAGAAAAGAAAATGAGAACATTGTAGAAATCCTTTAAATTTTACAATACATGAGTATGTCAACTTGAAAAAGGAATAATAAGAAGTAATAATTTTCAGTACTTCCAGTACTTCCAGCAGTGATGCTCTGAACAATATCTAATTGCTTTCAGAATACTTTGATTTTTAATGGAAGCCAGAAAACTGTAGCTGCAGCAGCTTTTCTATAGCTTCATACGAGAGAACAGTTGTTGAAGATAGAGGCTATCCTGAAGAGACCCTCTAGTCATGAAATACTAAATCAATCTTTTGTGACGTATTTTTCTAAGTTTCAACTTCCTAATAACTTAACTGGAATTTTCAGCATAGGAGAAAAAGAAATATCAGGAAACTTTCTGCAAGGTATTTGTTTGTATGTCAGGGTTGTTTCTATGTATATAGGAAAAATTTATGGTTTCCTTAGAACTAGATGCTTTTAATGCCAGGATTTCAGGACTGCTCTGGTAAGAATATTCAGGTTTCATTACACTCATACCAATCAGAAGAGCAAGTGTTAAAATATATGGTATTTTGTGTGGTATTTACTAAGCTGAAAGTTTGGATTGTTTAGTCTTGTTCAAATGTAGCTTTGAAGCTACGTACGTTTGTAAATACTGTCCCATTCTCACAAACATAAATTGATCAGACCGCTTGGACACCCATGAAATTTCTCATTGCTGCTTATGGCAGCATCATCTCATTCTGCTGCCATTATTTGTTTTCTTGATGTCTGTGGAAAATACTTCAAAACAATCTGTCACATCTGCAGCGCCTGTAAGGATACACTTTGAGCCACCCTCTTTTTCCTGCTTGTATTTCAGGCTTGAATTTATGCATTTCTTTGATGTCTTCACAAGAAATTCTTACACTTTGTAGAATTCGGTGCACATAGCAGGAGATAAATCAGCTTCCAAAGGTTCCCAATTCTTTGCATTTTGGGGAACTCCTTGAAATATCATTGATTCCAGTTTTCATAAAGTTTTATCTTTTCCTCGGGCTGAGTGCAGAAATTCTCTTCTGTGTTCAGTGATGTTTGGCATTATCTTCTCAGCCATTTTGTCCTGCATCTAAAAGGGGCATCCAGATTCCATTAGGAACTCAGAACAAATTAGTTGCACTACATTCTAAAAACTCTAAGAGAAAAGCTGGTTTTGAACTAGATACCTTAGCTAGAGATGTCAGTTTTAATGGCTTGGCAATTTTGAATTCTATTAGACCAAACTGCTTTCAACCCAATTTACCATCTCTTCTTCCAGCTCATACTTCTAGCTTTTAAATGAGGCTGCTTTGGGAGACACTGTAGAAAATCTTATGAAAGTTAAGGTATATTATCTGCTCTCTTCTTGTCCATGTAGCCAGTGATTACATCTTGAAAAATAAATCAGGTTGGTCAAGGATGATTTGTTCTTAGTAAATTGTTGATTGCTCCCAGTTGCTTTCCTGCGACTCATGTCTGGTAACGGATTCCAGGGTCTGCTGTGTTCTTTCCCTGGTCTAAGATGGGCTTACAAGCTTAGAGTCATTGCTTCTTTTCCTCCTTTGAATAGAGGTGTAAGTCTTTCCCAGCCACCAGGAACACCCCAGAGCTGTCATGGTTTTTCCACTGATGTAAGTTTTCCTGCAATCATATCAGCCATTTCTTTCAGCATGCCTGGGTAGATTTCCTTTAGTCTCACAGGTTAGAATAATTTCAGTTTCTCTAAGTAGTCCCTAGCCTGTTGGGTTCTCATATCTGAATGTTCCTCTTTTTTCTAAATCATGTTGAGATTGTGAGGTTAGGGAGTAGGATTTGACTATGAAAAGTGATCAGAGTGATGCAAATTTTGACTAGAAGTACAAAACAATGGAGAAATAGGCATTAAAAAGGCAGACTGAAAAATCTTGATCTAATTTATCTGTGGGTTAGCTTATCACAGCTATCACTATATTACTTAAAAAGCAGGCAAATATAAATAAAATTTTCATTTTTTTTATTGCTGTTTTAAAGGACACAGCAAGTTTTGCAACTTGTTGCATGGACAGCCCATTCCTTCCTGAACTGCGTTCAGGTCGCAAACCCTTCATTTGAAGGTCTGAAGTACATGGGTGGCCAAGGGTATTGCATTCTCCCATTCTTTCCAATGAAAAACAGGCACTCATACAAGAATTGGTACAGTGTTGTTGTTTTGTTTGTTGGTTGGACGATTTATTTTCACTAAGTCATGTTTCTGCTTACTTTGCTGCCAAGACACAAGAAAGAAATCAGTTTTTTTAAAAGAGATATCTCCTTCCTGCAGCCAGCCCGTAATTTAAATTTACATTTTACAAACTAAGGATTAAGATGGGTGGATAAAAAATTTTATATTTCTCTTACTCATATAAATATTTCCAGAATCTTTTTTATATGAAATACGGCTATTTAATAAATCTACTCTACCAGTCTGCATACTAACTGCTTTTTAAAAAGTAACACTTCTTTTTGTGTGATGAAATGGGATTTGCAGCATTTTAGAGTTTTTTTGCACTATTGTAGTGGTCAGGATTTTTAAATGCTTGTGAAAAATTGGTTCTAGAAGAGTTGAGTGTGAACATAAGATTCAGTCAAAAGTGTATTGGCAGAAAATGCTTCATACTTGTAATAGTCCCTCTTAACTAAAATACAGAATAATTCAAACTCTCCTCAGGGAACTGGTATTGGTATGAAAGGCAAAAGTATACTTGGACTTTTGTGTGCTGTTACCCTCTGGAAAGTTTTGAAAGCTTAGAAACCGTGAACTACATTTTTGTAATATGCCACACAAAGTTTGGGAAAGTTGGAAAAATTCAGGAGGAAACTGTACTAGTAAGGCATGATCCTGGGGAAATAAAGGACAGGAAATGCTCAGCACTTCACAGAATTGGACCCTCTTAGTACTCTCAGGATCTGCAGTGCATCTGCACGCCTGAGTGAGATTTTCATGGGAATAGCGTGGGAACACAGACATTGATGAGATACTTCTTTGCTCAGAAACCAAAAATAAAATTCAGAACAAAATAAATAAAGCAATTCTGAAAGAAGAACAATTTTAGAACTTCTGGAAAAGAAAGGAGTTTAAAAGGGCTCTCTTCATAGTAAATGTAGCAATTAGTAAAAGTTTTGATAGCAATCCTGTGTTTTAAGAGTAGATTTTTATTAACTTTTAGGCCTATCCATATGTGTCTACACAGAACTGTGTCTTTAAAAAGGAAATAAATAAAACACAGACAGGAAGATTATGAGCCAGGTTGCCCCAGTTTGAGGCTTCACTTACTAGAGTTCTGTATTGTGCTCTGTATCAGTAACAATTTCTTTTTTTCCCATTAATTAGAAATGTATCATGTATAGAAAACAAAAATGTTTGGAATTTATGTTAGATAAATTACTAGCAGTATTGAATCATCTCCAATTTTTAAGTACTTCATAAATAAAAATAATCCTTATAAAATAAGGATTTTTCAGATAAAGCATATCCTTCACAAGCTCTAGTTGGCCATTCTTTAAATACAATATTATTATACCTGTTAAATAAAAATTTCAATATCATTTTTATACATCACAATAATAGATGGTGCTCTGTCTACTCTAACTCTCACTGATTCTAAAAATCAAAGTCTTATAAACAGTTGAACTAAAATATGGAACTTCCTACTGGAAAATGTTTTGATATCAGAATGCAAGTTACAGAAATACAAAGCATGCTGGATCATTTATAAGAGAAAAGCTTAGTAATTGTAAGAAAAAAGTGTATATATTCAAAAATAAGATTAATTAACTTTTTCTGTCTTAATCTTGCAATGTACTACACTTCTATGCATGAAGCATAGAAAAGTCTATCATGACAATCAATCAGAATATTTTCAGAATTGTTTTTTAGGCACCTGAAAACCTCCAAACTTTTATTCCTTTTAATGTTAAAGCATTATTATTCACATTTTAAAGAGGAGAAAAATGAGATGTTTATAATATTTTTAAGTGGCAAAAAAGATTGTCAGACTACTATTGATGTGTTAGGGGCAGACCATGACTATCGCCAGTAGTCTTGCTCTAAGAAAAGGAATTCTGCCACCTTACCCATGCAGGGTAAGCTCATCCTAGCTTTAACCTGCAGCACATATAGCTGATTATTAAGATGTTGAATGGAACTCAGAATTCCCTGCAGTCAGTTGCAAAACTCCTCCTTCCTCCCAGGTTTTCAAACTTGTCAGCAGCATGAGCAAAACATCCCAGATGTATTTCCCTTGGTTTCTGCATTTTTATGGCAGCAGAGATCCCAGCTTGGCAGATATTACTTGTGAATTAAATGGAATTACTGCAGAGATAGAAGACATGTAATGCATGTGTTGTCTGTGCTGGTGTCTTTCCATGTAGGTGTGTACTAGGAGAGGTTAGTTCAGGCATTACACAGATAAACAAGGTGTTAAAAGTCCCTGAAGATGTGTAACAGGAGTCGATCACATCACAGACCTGGAGTAGTGATCTTACAGTAGCACTTCCAGCTGAGGAAATTATATGGCAGACAAAACATATAATTTCTGATTTATTAACTGTACCAGAAGAACCAGGTACTGGGGGCTTTGAGCAGAAGAAATTTGATACTCAGGTTTACCAGAATTTTGATCTTAAAATAGAAATGGCTATAATTGGATTTTTTTTTCTCAAATAAAAGAAATATTAGTTTTTTAGCATAAAACAGCTGTGCTGATGAATCTTTTGTATTCCAAAGAGGATTTTCAAGAGCTTGGGGTATTTTTTACCAATTTCATTTTTATATATGGATTTTTAAAACTACTTTGCATCCTTTCCACAGGCCTTTTTTGGAGTCAAAGCACCCATTTCTTTTTCTGAAAAAGAAAGTTCTCATGTTTACTTGTCACATGATTTTGTTTCCTTTTTTCTGTGTTTGGGTTGTTTTCATACAGGCAATATTTTTCTTTTTTTTTTGGAACTTATCTATATTGAAAGAAACAGAAATTCTTGAGTGAACTAGAATGCCAATTCTCTACTTTTCACACAAAAAAAAAAAAAAAGTGGTTTTGATTTACTGACTCTCTCCCCAAACTTTGACAAATATTTAAAGGTTAACAGGCTAGGTATGCAAAGAGCAAAAGCACTCATTTCATTTCATCTCTTTTTCTCTTGAATGACCTAGAAATAGGTCTACGTAAGGTCACAGTATTGCTGTTTGGTTATTCTTTAAGTACATGCTTGTTATATGTGTATGTTGAAGCATGAACAAGCTGAGAGTCCACAAATATGGACAAATAAGCAAATGAGGTCCAAGTAGCATATTTTAATTTTTATTCCCCTCCTATTTACCTCTACCTTCTGCCCAAAATAAAACTAGTCATCTTGTGTGCTTCTAGTGCTTGTCATTTTTCTCCTCACTGTAAAATAAAATAACGTGTTTTATGTTAATCTATGTTTATCTATCTTTTAGTAAACCAAAAAGAAATATTCTAATTATCACATTTATCAGGGTTGGTGATAACTTAATGAAACACTTAGTCTGACACTTACTCTGTTATGCTCAGCCCTGCTACCTTGCAAAGTTAGATGTACTTTTTTCCCTCAATCAAACACCCCCTTGATGCTCCCAAACCCATCACTGTTTCTGTCAGGCTCCTCCTCTCCTATCATCCCATGATTAGCATCACATTTTTGTGACTGTGCAGCTTTCTGAGCAAAGAACTGTGAAGCTCTGAAGAAAGTAAAGGTTTCATCATCATAAAAGAAATATAACTTTTGTAGTAATTTATTCTTTTATGCCTGTAATAAAGCTCAAGGTCAAGAGCCTCCTGAAACATCTACTTTAGATCCTTTCCCAGCTGGTCTAATAAAAGTAATATCACAGTGACTGAATACCCATGAGACTGTAAGATTCATTCCAAAACATACATACCATGTTTTAAAAACTAACTTCTTGGGATTTGCTTTTTTTATTTGTTTAGTTAGAGAACTCCAAACAGTTGTAATAGCCTGCTGTAGCTAAAAATGGGAAGAAGCTCTGCAGCTGGGATTATCTGCAGAAATTCAAGAGCACAAACTCACACAGGATCAATCTTAGTAAATCTCAATAGCTGCTTCTCTCTCAGTAGGTGTCAGCTGCTGCAATGCTCTACAACTGATTTTCTTTTGCAGAACATAAAGCTGAACACAGTGAGGTATCTTTGACCAGCATAAATACCAATCCTTCATATATAATGTTCCAGAAACTATTGCAGAGTTATGGCTGCTAACCTCAGTGATATCTGAATCCAGGAGAAAAACATTAGTGGAATACAAAAATGTAGATAACAATCAACCACTGAATTTGGGCTGAGTGTCAGAAATATTATTACAATCAGATTGCTCACTTACATAGCTGATGATTTCTACAGCTAGGCTTTTTTCAATTATCTCAGGAAGATGCAGCATCAGTGTTATAGATCCTGGCACTTGCAGCCAGTAGGTGAGCGTCCTCATTTTCATATCTGCATCCCTCAAAATTAGTAAGAGTGACTTGCTTTTCTCAGCATGAAGGGCAAAGGACTCCTTGGCTTTCTTTGAGGAGGCTAAGGAAAGACAGAAATTGTAGGATATTTTTTTTGTTTAAATTACATTTTATTCTGCAAGTAGGTGCTTACATTTGATTTGTAACTTGGACTCATCATGTTTCTATCATCGCATGATATTGTGAATTTTTTATTTACATGAAACATGTTCCAAGGTTGTAAGTATTATATATAAAGGGATGAGTGAAAACTGAAATCATGTAGGATTCCTGTCAGCCACATAGAAGCATTCCTCAGACTCCAAGGCTTTAAGACAAAATCATGTAGACATTACATGATGTTGAAGCTAATGTGAAACATGAGACTCTAACTATATTTTACTGTTGTCTTACAGAGCTGCATGCCTTCTGGTTCAGTTTTGCCAGTGTGGCAGGGTTTATTGATATGTTTGTTATTGTAGAAGGTTTTATAAGATAAATATTAGCCAAAAAGTTTCTTGTGAGCTTGGGAAAAAGCTCTCTGTGTAAATGAATCTTAATAGAACAGCTGGTGATTGATGAAAAGCATGAGCACTCTTGGGGCTGCTCCAGTTCAAAACATAGTGTGTCACATCTCAGCTTTGGTGTTAACATTCAAGTTATGGGTTTTTTTAAGGGAAGACATACATATGTCTGGGGGAATGGAAGGAAGCACAGATTTTTGTTATTACCAAAAGCTATATAAATATTCCTTAACATTGACTTAAAATTTAACTGACCCCATTTTCAGGTATTGTATGTCCATCCCAGAAAGTAGAGGGCCGTTTAAGGGGAAATCAAATTCCTTGTTTCATGAACTTATGTGAAGTTAAACCTTTACTTTTATTTTGAGACCTTATAAATAAAGAAGTTGAGGTCTAGCAATTGCTGATTTTGAAAAAAAAAAAGTTTCTCGCAAAATGTGTGGCAGTAACTCTTGGGGTATTCAGGAATCCCCAGATGCTGCTATGAAGTCTTTAGTATCCTTATAAAGAAAGAAATTAATTCTTCATTATGGCCAAACTCTATTTAATGGTCTGAACAAGCTGCAGACAGGCTTTTTGTCTTACCTGTCATATGAACCAGCTTCATGTGGTCCTGGCAGATTTCAGAGCATTGGGAGCTTACCCTGATCTCTGGGAAGTCTATGATAACACCAGACAGAGCACAGGGCAGTTATTCTGCATCTTTCTTCTGTGCTTCCATTCCAACAAGTCACACTCTGCCAGCTGAATGACAAAGACAGAGGAAATTATCAGACCACCCCAAATGAAGGCTCTTGGCAGTTGCCTCGTGGCAGGAGAACTGCCAACCATCCAGTTAACTAGAAGAGATCTCTGTGCATGACCTGAGTGGCATAAAGAGGCTCAAGCAAACTGAAATACCTAGTCAGAAAACAAAATAAGTGTAGAGAGGCATGGAACAGACTGGAGGACAACACATGCAGGCAAGAATACAGCTTTGCACTTTTTGTTTCCTTTTTGTTCTTGGTGCTGCTAAGAACACATACAATTAGGAACAGAGAAAGGAACCTGACTTTGGCAGATGTTTGTTGAAATATTTGAAGGGTATATGTCTGCTTTTTTTCTAAAATACACGTGATCTGATCATAGAGAAATTCTTCAGTTCTGTGAGGAGAGTGAGAAATAATGTGAAGTTACAGTGAACCCATCTGGTCAAGCAGGAAAATCCGGTTTAATTGCTCTGTTGCCAGAAATGTTAAATCACTTCCTGGGAATGCAATTCATTTGGAACATATGGAACTCATTGGAAGGTCTCCAGTGAATTCAAAACTGTACTGAAGATGAGAGCATTTCTCATAAGTAACAATCATGTTTTCCCACTGGGCAGCATGTAAGCAGCATGTGTAGCTGTATTAACAAAAAACTAAATAATAGGAGGACTGTCTGAGATATTGTTCAAGAAGATTTACTCATGGTTTACTTTATTTTGAATTTTCAAGAGATGCTATGTCCATTTAGGCTTCTTTCCTTCAGCATTTGAGCAGCAAAAGAATGTTCTGATGAAACTTTCATCTCATTTTACATCTTAATTCAGAAGCACTGCACTCTAGAAAACAGATACTCGAAAGCAATCTACCTCATTCTACCTTTCAGTTTTCTGAAACTTAAAGTGCTTCTTCATCCTACTAAAAGAAGTAGAAATTTTGTGACTTCCACATCTGCCCTGAGACTTGATGATTTTATGTATTTCCTGCAATTAAACCCTAGCAACCTCTAAGACTGCCATTTAACAAATTCACTAAATTGTATATTTCATTGTACATCACATGTATTAATGATCATTCAATTATAAATACTGTATATTTCCAGGAAATAAATTGATATGACCAATGGAATTATTAACAATATCTACATCTGATATGCCAATATAAACACAAATCTACATGTTGGTATGAATGATGATGACAGCATTTTAGGAACAGTTCATTCAGACTAAAGGCACTGCCAGTGACTCACAGTTCAATTATAAACATGACCAATGTCTCTTCAAGTCTATCATAAAGCCAGCAGAAAATTATCTTCTCTATTTGTCATTATCATATCCCCATGGAGTCCTGTAACTTCTTCCCTTGAGCTGTTCCTCTTGGCTTTGCATTTAGACCTTCCAGAGGCTGCCCCTATCAAATTGTTATCTCATTTCCATGACACAGCTTATGATTTCAGTGCAGACACTCTTGGTTGCCACATCTTCAGTCTTCCACTCTTCCACTTAGTTGCCACCTCACTTGTTCTCAGCTTTTCTTAGAGGAAGCCGTCATACCTTTTCTAGCTAAGAAAACTCAACATTAAAATGTGATGTTAACCTGTTCCCATCTTTCCTTCTTTTGTCCTGACCCTCCTATTTGATTCACACTGATGTTCTCTTTTTCTTTCTTGTGCCATTAAGGGCTTTGGGTTTGTTTTTTTTTCCTGTTTTTTTGCTTCTTTCTCACCTTCTCCTCTTTACAAAGTTCTGTCTTTACAAATTTCCTTCTTGGACTCATGTGAATAGGGACTCTGCGCTTTTCTTTCTTATTTTCTTACTTATCTTAGCCAGTGCAACCACTTAAGTGTGGGAAATATGAGAAAAAATCCATATTTATTTTCAAAATTATATAAACTTTTTTATAAAAATTCATATAATATACACTTTTTCTTTCTTTGAAACTAAGACCTTGATTCACTCTGTGATTTATCTTTGGCATGTTAATCTTCCTCAGTCTGTGTTTCCTCAGACTTTGTTGCATTACTCATCCTTCTTCTGAACAAATATATGTTTGTAATAATGCAAGGAAAATGTTTTTCCAGCAAAAGGCTATTTTTGGTTTGAATAATATTAGTCTAGTAGTGTAATATTTTTGGATGTCAAAATCAACCAATGCACATTTAGCCAGACAGAGTACAGGTGAAACAGAAAGAATCACAAAAGGCATATATTTGTGTTAATCATCTAAGACATGTTCTAATATAAATTTTGTTGAAATTTGATCCAGAAAATTCTATAAGCACTATTGTATATAACAGGACAAATCAAATGAAATTAAAATTTCAAAGTCTGTTTTGAGAAATTCTATAGCAAGTCTAAAGCTGGTTGGTTTATTTCTGTCCATCTCTCCCCTAGTCCATTTTATTTGAATCTACAGCAGGAAAATCTGCTGAGTAAAGATTAGGCTAACATAAGTGAAAAGGAGGTGAAATTGATACCTTAACTCATGAAGCAGTTCAGCATACATTGCGTACCCAATTCGATTTCTCATCCAGCCTTTCTTACCTGTATCCTACATGCACAATTTAAAATTCTTTCTATATGTTTGACATATAAATTTCAATTTACTGTTCATTCAATCTATAACCTAATTTTTTAGAAAAAAAGCACTCAGAAAGTTCTTCAATATTAGTCTGAAAGAAAAGCATAATACAAAACCAAAGTTGCATCCATTACAAAAAAAAAAAAAAGTCTCATACAATTTTCCAAGTCCAGAAACAATTATAGCTGATATAGAAACAATTCTATTACTTGTCTCTGGAAATTTACACAAAAAGTAAGAAACCAGTATATTATAGAATAGCACATATTTGAGCCTACAGAAGAAAGATTTGGCATTTCTATCTAATCTTTAACCACATGGATTTTGTCTTCCTCCCTCAAAATTATTAAGTAATTTCCCAGTGGAATTTTGTGATCATGTGTTCTTAGGATGATTATTTCGAAATGTAATCATAGGAATATCTTATTAACTCCATCCCCTCCCTTCTTTCCTAGTTCTTTCTAGTGGTAATTACTTTCACAATAGTTTATAAGACACTCCAATGGGAACTGTATGTTTCTCTGCAGAGTGTTTAACACGGTGAGACAGTTTTGACATGCAGTTTTTTCCCCATTTTCTAAACACTCACAAAATTTACCTCAAGATTTCATAATATTTCCCTAATATTACAGGTATCCCCTAAATACTCCCTATTATTTTTTAATAGTGGTATTTTTTTTTCTTTCAGGCTATGCCAGTTATTTCAGAGAAGGAGAAGGCTGGTGAGTAAATATTTACTCATTTTCTCATTTCCTTGATGTATTTGTTTTTGGAATACCCTGTTACTTAACTAAGTGATAAAAGACAGACTTCAATTGTGGGCTTTCAAACTTATAGGATTACAACTCTGTCCAATGTCTACGTAAAGGCTATCTATTATTTCCTGAATAGGGTAATTTCTCTTTCAAAATGCAGTCCAGTTTTCTGTGTCATATTAATAAGTATGTCTGAGACTGTCCTACAAAATTGAATTGCAGCTGCTCCGTACACATCAGTATTCCTGTAGTTGCTAATTTGTTATTTGGTGTTAACATGTAGGATGATTTATTAAATGTCTCAATTAACAAACATGGATGCAAATGGGTTTTCTCAAGTCAGTTGAATTTGACTTTTGACTTGGTGTAAGTCTTACTGTCTATATATGGCAAGAAATTTCAGTTACCTGGAGTATTTTCCTGGAGATAGTAACATTTGTTTCGGCTAAGTACTTCTAGCATACTGAAAATTTGTTTATCTGTTCTTTTCTGTTATATATGTCCTCCGAACATTATATGTGCTTTGGTGTTGGTGTGTGAATTCTGTTACTGATTGCCTGCAAGACACTGTCAAATTCTTGTGATAAACACTAGGGAACTCAGCACTATCTATCTCTCTTGAGAATCCATGTTGGATGCTTGTCTTTTATTTTAATTGATAATTTGATACTGTACTTTGAATATAGCTTGAAAAATACCTCAAAATATCCAAATTCCACCTGGCATTCAGATTTATGTCTGATTTTTATTGGTGATGTTTTCTTCCACTGGCCTGGTTCAGATTGTTTATTTTCTTTTGCTTATTAAGGAAGAGGAATAGGTTAAAAAATGTTTCAGGGAAAGTCCACAGTATCAGTCAGTACTGTTAAAACTTTGGAGCTATCTACTCAGGATAGATAGCTCCAGGATAGATAGCTCCAGGATGCTGCTACTTTAGCTGTTGAAGTTCAGAAGTAATTCCCAAACTCTGACCCATATTAAGATTTTTCTTTATCGATTTCATAGGCAGCATTATTTGATGTTTCTTTTTCTGAGGTTGTAAATTATGTCAAAACATGCAAACTGATTATAACTGGTCGTACCATTTGTAGCTAATTTAAAATAAAACTAAAAGATCTATGCTTACTTTTTTTGGTGTCAAAACTACCAATCATATCAGTGTTGGTTATGATACAAAATGAATGTATTTTTGACATACACTTTATAACCTGTACATATGCATATGAGCCTCTCTCTCTTTTCCTTCTTTCTGGTCAGATTCCTGTGCTATGCTTTTCTGTGGACAATATTATGTTTAATATTACAAATATTAAATGGAACTTCATACCACATGATGTCAGTTTGCTGACATTTCCATGCATATAAGCACAAGTTATACTGAGAATGAATATGTGGTTGTCTTTTAATTAGTTTTGGCTTTCATTTACCTCTACAGCTCAGGAGTTCCTGAGGTTATAATGGGTTGTTTTGCAATATTAAGAATGCATGAGGGATATGATTATTAAGATCAGGCCCAGTCTCTTGGTTCTAGGGGCTGGAAGTGTTATTTTAGTTAAGTTCAACTGGATCTTGATTCAGATAGTCAGATCCCTTGCTTCTCAAAGTAATTGCCAGTGCTTGATCATTTCTGCTTTCACTTCACCAGAATGATATTGCCTGTAGTCATGAATGACAAAGACCTAAGGTGCAAAAAGCCTTCAAAATAATATAACATATTTTTCTTGTCTGCTGTAAGAGAACAAAAGAAATACTAATTTTGATATTTATTTGTAAATACCAACAATCTAAAGTTTTCTAGTTTATATTATCACAAGCAAACTAAAATGTATCACAAAATATTACAGAACAAAAAGAAGTTGGTTATTTTATTGCTGGCAAAGCTAATAATTTCATAGGTAAAGAGACCGAATGACATTGTATTACAATTGGATAAAAATGCACTCACAATTTCTAGTGAAATATCTTTTCTCATTTTGAGAATTTGAACTATTATTCTCTTGTAAGTGCCTCTTGTCTACATACAGTATTTAATTCCATTTGGGACTGGAATAATACAAGAGAGTAGAAAGGTTATTATTACAATGTTCCTGGTTTAGAAATGTTCTATATACAGAAATAAATCCTATTTTAACAAGACTTTCTATTCTGTAGACTCCAGATACCTTGATATTTTCAAATGTTTTCCTATAGGCAACCAGATATTTAGATCCTTAAACTGAGAAATCTGCCTAAGGAGCTTGGATGTTCACACATTACTGATTATGTTTACAACATTTTTTAATCCTTGAAATTAAATATTTTTTTCAATTTTATGTATTTTCCAACAAGCAGTAAATTTTGACATCAAACGCAAACTCCATAAGATGGAGTACTTATCAGAAAAACCAAAACACTCTCATACCATTTTTAGATTTGGAGCAAAGCCAAACATCTGAAAACATTGTTGCTTTTGTCAATTAATAGCTCAAGAGTTGCATAACGAATTTTTTTTAATAGTGGAAAGTGCTGTAAAACATGCAATTGCAAAATGCCTTTGGGAAGAATGTACAAATGATCAGTATATTGAGCAGAACATTGGTCATGCCTAAACACGTACACGATTGCTTCCACTTGTGTGAATTAGGGCACTGCAAATGATGTACTGTGGCATCAGCTGTTTCTGAGTAATGCATGTTTAAGAAGTCTCAATATTGTTGACATTTCTGGCAATGTTGAAAAAATAAATCTTTGAAAATAATATTTTGAGGTAAAGATCAAGCAGTTTGCACAGTCAGAGAAAATGGGTGCTCAAGCCAAGAGATGACTCAGGACTAGTAATGTTGGCACCTACATTATGAATGCAAGCCAAGACAGAAAGCAGATTGAAAACACTATTTTTTCAGATTCATCTGTTTTTCTTTTGAGTAAATTACATACTTGCATGCCTTTACTTACCTTGCTGACTGTTGTGATTTATATTCTCCAATTCTGCCCAAAAACTCTGAAGAAATTTGAAGGATGGCGAATTTAGCACACCTGTCAATAATGGAGGTGTCTGTGTCAAGGTTTGTAGTGTTGACTCCATTTATAGTCTGAAAGTAATCAGCAGCTGAACCTATGGTTTACATGGCTGTATATCAGCATCTGTTTTACTGAGGTAATTCACATATGAGACTTCATGAATGGTATTGGTTAACTCTCTGCTAACTGTAGACTTGAGACAGCTCCTGACACAGATACCAATATTCAGTACAATTAATCCACTGTAAGCTTCCTAATTCAGGGCTAATTTAGTTTCTGGAGCAGTGTTCCCAAAACAAAGGTGAAATTACTTTAAGCCAATATTAGAATTATTGCCTAAGTCTCTTTGTGTACCTGCTTCATGCTTTCCCAATTTATCCTCAAATATTTGTAGGGAATACTGAACTCTGTTTGTGGCTTAGAAACATTGCTGCAACAGAGCCAGTGGGAGAGGCAGAGCAAATATCCACATCTGGTCAGAGACTAGCACAGCTTATTTCTCTTGAGGTGATGGAACTATATGCTATCAATAAACAGGGCAGAAGGTTTAGTCTAGCCCTAAACAAATTTTAAGTAAATATTAACACCATTGGTCCATAATGTTCAGCATTATAATAAAGGATAAATAAGTGAGAATAGCAATTGAACAAGCTTTTGAGTTTTCATGACTCTATTAAAATATCCCCTTGTGCCTTAAAAATATACTGTGGGAAAAGTGCACAGCTGTTTTGGGTAAATCTCAGTATCCTCTCTAACTAGTAGGTTAGAGAGATCTACTTCAGCACAAATAAAAGTGTCAGCCCATGATATGTAGAACAGATTTGATAGCCCATTTCTCATCTGTGTTTTGATAATCAGCAGGCCAACAGGAGGATTAAACATGAAGTGCAGTAAAAAAGATCAGTGGATCTCTTGCTTGCATACAGTTCCTGAAAGCTCCCCAGTATCAGTATTAAAATATGGGCCTAGCAGTGAACAACACTTTGGGTTTTTTTTCCTGCATCTATTCTAGATTTCTGGCATAGACAATATTTAATGAAATACAGTTCTACTCTCCTTTGGTGTTAATTTTCCTGGTTGTCTTTTGATTCAGAAGGAAATAAAATACAGAGATGATTAAAGAGGCCTTAATGGCAGGGTTTTTCCTCTCACAGGCTCTAATTGTCAGTGTCAGGCAGCAGAGGACACTTGGTGCTCAGCCCCATGGTGAGATGAGCTGCAGAACAGGAGGTGATGGAGTGATGACAAGGTGGGTCGGCTGTCTGTGAGAACTCACAGCAGGAGGACCTGGAAAATCCAGTACGACAGGTTCACTATCATGTAACACGGCACATAAAAGACCAAATGCTTGGTTCATTAGGTAGAGGTCTTTTCATTCCATTTAATTTAACTGCAGCTTTAGTCAAAAGGGAAAAATAATCTTCACTAGATTTTACAAACATATTCTAGATCCAGAGAAAGCAACTTTTTCTATGAGCAGTATTCACTAGATGCTTTTTTTTCATAAAGTCATTAAGGGCTCACGCATATATAAACTGTTTTGAACCTAGAGCAAACATTACAAAATTCAATTTGGCTACAAGATATCAATTTCCACATAAACTGGAGAGAAATACAAGGTAATTGGCACAGTTACTAGTTTTCTGGCTGCCTTACAATAACTCTAGCCAGTATTGTGGAATAAACTAGGCAAATGAATTATTAATTGTTCCATTTAGAAAGTGTTTTATCTGGTTTTAGTAGAACAATCTTACTAGAGTTTTTGTGAGACCTTAGTATGAAGTCTAGCTTCTAGTTAGGTAATCCTTTTTTTTTTTTGTCAATGTTGCAACAGTTATAAAATTTGGTGTTTGTTTTCTAAATAACAATGTCAGGTGAGCATTCACTTCAATCTGTCATAGTGAAAAAGAGTTATAGAAGCTCTGCCAGAAAATGCATGGATGGCTACCAAACACTAAAATTTTTAATAGATATATTTTTATTCCATTGCTATTCATTTATTACTAGACAAAATGATGATGCCAATAGATACTGAAAGCTGACCTCTCATGCTAAGATTCTTAATCATTTTTGGTTGTTTAGTTTTCTTTATTTTTTTCTAAATGTAGTAAAGTAGCTGATGCCAGGATTTTTTGGTATTTGGTTTTTAGTGGCTTATTAACCACACACTAGTGTAGTTGTTCTTCTGAATAAATTACTTCACTTTAAAAGTCATAATATATTCACTGGAATGTGGACATAAACATACAAACTTTAAAACATAGCACTGTGTGAAGCCAAAGGTGCTTTTGCAATTTTCTTTATGTTTTGGAGGAAATAGGAGGTCCTAGGACTGGCAGCTTTCATATAGAAGTCCACTTAAAACCATGCTAAATGCACTAGAAGCAGGAGGATGCCTAAAACTCCTCATGGCTGCCTCTAGTACATTACTTTTGCTAGTTTTAAAGAGTGAAGGTTAGGGCCAGGTAGTGTTACTGTGCTCTGAGGGGAGCCAGTGATAAGAAGGCTGTGCACCATTGGAGAAGGACACAGAAGTTCAGGTACCAGCCTGGACTGAAAAACAGGTATTTTATGGAAGGATAAAACAATTTCCATTAAAAAATTTTATAATGACTAAGTACCTCTGCAGTGTCTGGGAACTAGCAGAACCTGTTGTGCATAAAATTCCATACTCAGCTTCTATTTTCTTTCCCCACATACTTTGTGGAGAAAGTATGGGCCATTTAGTATGGACCCGCTTTTACATTTTTTGGAAGGGCTTCTTAAATCAAAATATGCTGTTGTTATCTTCAAAGGGGTTTAATATAATCTCATTTATTTACATCCTTAAATGCTTAGACAAAGAATCTTAACTGAATTATTTCAGGCTAGTAACGAGGCTAGGCCATTATTTTTATATTGTGTTATACATACATATGCTTTATTATACACTTTAAGGTTTTTTTAGTCATAATATCTTTCTAGGCTCCTCGATGATTTTGTTAATTATGGAAACAACCCTAAATATTTATTTTATAAATATTCAAATGTCCTTTTTCATTTTAGAGGAGACAAGTTGTACCCAGGTGCCTTATATTCCTGTGGTGAGCAATCAGATCTTGATTCCTCTGCCAGTTTAATGTCTTTTCTTAAGTAATAAAATTATCTTATTCAAATCAAGATAGTTCCCTGATAGGTATAAAACTTTATATAGAACCAGCTGAGTGATTACTGCTCCCAGCCATAGTGCTAAACCTTTCAATCCAATATGTTTCTAAGGCAACATGTGCTTCCCTATTTAATGCAAGTTGTTCTTATCACAGAAATTATGTGATTATAAAAAAACCCAAGCATTAGCACTGAATTATTTTAAAGATATTTGATATTAATTATGTTTAATCACAGACTGATATATTGTAAGAACATATAACAGACTTCATCACCTACTAGTGAAATACAGTTAAACAAAGAATAACTCTGTTCAAGGAGTTATTCAAAGAATAACTCTCTTTGGAGGCTCTTACTCCAACTTTCTGTCTAAGCAGGCCAGCCCTGAGTGCAGACTAGATTGCTCAAGTCTTTGTCCAGTCCAGTTTTGAACACTTCCAAGAACACAGCCTGTGCAACCTCTGCAGGCTACGTGCTCCACTGCTGTTTTGTCTCCACAGAGGAGACTTTCCTGATGTCCAATCTGGCCCTTTCTGGTTTCAGTTTATGCCTCTTGTCTCCTCCCCTCCTCCTCTGTCATCCTCACATGCACAGTATGAGGAGCCCAGCTCCTTCTTCTTGTTGCCCTACTGTGAAATCCTGAGAGATGCTGATAGGACCCCAAAATCCATCTCTGCAGGCTGAAGTCTTGGCTCACAGGCCAAGAGATGCAGACCCTGACTTGGTGGCTGTCCCCTGCACGTCCCTTTTATCAGTGTCTTTCTGGTGTTGGGAGGACGCTGAGGCTGGGCTCACTGTTGCAGGTGTGGTCTCACAAGCACTGCACAGGGAGGGATAATCCCTCCCCTCCATCTACAGGCCATGCTTTTATTGATCCATCCCAGGCTGCTGCCAGCTCATTTTACTGCCAGGGCACACTGCTGGCTCATGCACAGCTCGCTGTCTGCCAGCACCCCAGGGCCTTTTCCATACAGCTGCTCTCCAGCCAGTTTTTATCACTTATTTACCCACCCTTACAGACTGTAAAATCCCAACTTACAAACAAAAATATTGTGGCAATTGTGCACTTTGTTGTCAAAACAGAAAATAGAGCAGGAAACTATGAATTCGTTACTTTCAGCCAATTCAGCATTGTATTACATTATAAGTAATTATAATATGTTCAAATTTTAGAACACCACCAAACAGACTGTAAACTGGTACTCAGTATATTCTGGTTAGTGTCATAAAATTAATGTTAATCAAGTGGCTTCTCAGTATAAAGTTAGCTATCTGTTATATAGTGACTCGGTAGCATTTATATTACCCAGGCCACATTGTAATCTCTTTTTGAACTGCACATCAGAAACATTCTAAAAGAGGTTGTCCCTGACCAAAAATAGCTTTTAAATCAAACATGATGAAGTTGTTCTTTCTTCCCTTTTTTGGCTATAACAAGTGTAACAGAGAATGGTGATAACCAATTAATCAAGTTATTTCTAGGCTAATTTTCCTCAGACTGAGTTCATGGCAAAGACATGTGTTGATTCAATTGAAATATAAACTAGTTCACATGGTCCTAATTGATGCTGACATGCAGTCATGAGGTTGTGGTTTCCAGAGTAATGATGTTACTGTTGATTTGGAAATCAGGTGATGGTCTTTCTTTTTTAATGTCCAGAAATAGAGGCAGCTTCTGAAAAGCTTAGGTGCCTACAGTCAAATTTTAAAATTAACTCTTGACTAAATTTTAGTAGTTATTTAGGTACCTGAAGATGAAAAACAAGCTCTCTGACACCTGCTAATTTTGCACCAATTCCCTGTCAAGGTTACTTCTGGGCAGTAAAGGCTGCACATGGCACAAAATTATGAAAATTCTTAAATTTCTGAAAAATTTAAGATGCTCTTCTTTTTTTCTTTGGGTTCCTAGACAACATTCAAAACATCTGTAATATATTATGCTCCTGTGTTCATTTTTGAAAACAGGACTTGAACTGCTGAATTATTTCAGAGCTGTTGAAGATGAGCCAAAAAAAACTTGAAAAATTTTAAACCATGTTTAATATGAAGAGCTTAGAGTACTTAAAATTAAGTGTTACAAGATAACTTCTTTTTGTGTCTGATAAAAGAGAAGGGTAAAAAATGGTTTCAGTTCCAAACCACTGGAACATGAGCTTGTTTTTTGTTCCTTATAAGTGTATAATGTACTTACATCTCACTTTACTAGAACAAGAAGCTGCTATTCAAAAATTCTTAGGGAAAAGAAAGAGGTCTTCGATTTCTGATGAGAAGACATGATTATTTACATTTCTCTAAGGACATGCTGGAAACTCAGGTTTTCAGAGAGAGACACCCAAAAGCACACAGAAGTGTCTTCCTGATGCAGAACCATCCTTTGCAGGACAATGATAGGTCTGGATGTAACTGCAGTGTCCCAGGTGGCTCAGACTGGGGGTTATTTTTTCCTTGATGGAAATGTCAACCTGTGCTCTGAATGTCTTCTGTTATAGCAAGTCATGTTTGAGAGAATTGTGGCTTCTGCACATAGCCTGAGCAGCTAGACATTTTATTATCTATAAACTGAAAGTTAGCAACTACACTGACAAAAAGTGTTTTTGTAATCCTGAATATTTTAAATAGCTTGTGATATCTAGTCATCAAGTTTAACCATTTTCTCTAATCTTCTCTCCAAATACGCTTGTAAAATTAGATTGCTTTTTCACCTATCAAGAAATGCTGATTCTCTAACATGTAGTAGATGCTCATGGTCTTTAAAATGCACCAGTGTACAATTCTTATATGTAAAGTTATGCTTTATTACCTCTGTCAATCTACCTCTGTATTCATTTTGACTGTTAGGGGATTTCCCCTTCGTGATATTTTAGGAAACTACTTGAAATAGTTGCTTAATTTATAAGCATTACAAATCTAGAAGTAACTGAAAAAAAGTTTATTGATAGACAAAACTCTGCAAGGAGTTATTCATGACCATTCAGACCATGAGTAATTCAGATGATCAGTCTAGTCACATGAGTTTGGACTAAGTATGGAAGAAGAGATTTGCTAAATCCCAGTCTAAAATGATTTCTCTGAAAGTTTCTCCATGTGAATATTCTCTTTAATTTATTTGGTAGGTCATTAGTTTAAATTCCAGTCTATTCTAGACTGAGTTGCACATGCTGCTGTACATTGGGCTAAAAGAAGAGGAAATATTTGGTAACCAAATTCAGAGTGCTAGCCAGGTATATCATATCTCAGTAGCTGCCTATGAGCAGAATTGAAAGGCAAAGAGGAAAGTAACCATGGATTTTAGCACATATCAAAATACAGGTTTGAAATTAGAGAAGAGCAAATGAAATAGCTGTTAAAAGGCAAGGACAAGAATTAAATAAACTATAACATCCTCTAGGCAGGTGTCTAATTTACAGTTTTATGATGGGATGTGTTTTCTTATTGCAAGGAAGAAAAAGAAAGACTGATACTTTAGTCAAGAATTCATCTATCAATTGGTTGACGTAGAATAATGTTTATAGAGCAATTCATCAATACAACGGAAATATTTTTCCTATGTAGCTACCATGGGAGGCTCTCAAAACAGGGATGAAACTACAGGATGCTCAGAGAAGGCTAAGACTTTGTTTTGGTGGTATAGTTCACACTAAATCTGTGAGTGGGATAACATTTTTTGCGTCAGCAAGTGTCTGCTCCACATTTGTAACCCAAATACCTGGTCTGGTACAACTTTATCATGTGTATCAGGTTAATCATTATTATTAGGTATAAATTCATCATTATCAGTGAATTTGTGACTGGAAAATGAAAGCTATATAGTTTTCCTAAAATTTCTTCCCTCTTTTATAAGATGTCATACTAATGCTTTTTATTCAGAATGCCCTTAGGACTAAAGTCTGGCCCTGTGTTTTGATCCATGGTTCCAGCCTAGCATTTGTAGGAAAATGTCTTTTAGCAGACATTCAATGAGCTGTTGCAGGGTCAGACAATAACAATGGATGATGTAGAAGACACTGTTCCTGGCAAGCTAGTTAGAGGAGGATTTTCTTCTCCTAGCTTGGAAGTGCTACTGGCTTTTTCAGTCACAGATTTAATACCTGCCATTCTTTTCAACAGTTAGTTTTTGCAGCTCATCTCTTTTTTTGTGTGTCCCAGCACCATACTGTACATGTTTTATCACTCTGTGTTGATAAACATTTGACTTTTCTATGCAATTGCTTGTCTCTTCCTGTAAAAGAATGAGAGGACATCAAATAGAGTTGTCAGATTCAAAACAGAGGGAGGCAATGTAGAACTGAGCTTTGGAGCTCCTCACCTCAGTAGACTGCAGATGCTAAAGTTATACACAGCTTTAGAAAAAAAAACTAAACAAACTACTAACAGAGAAATTAATTAACATAACCCTTTCTTCAATAAAATTAATAAAAGTTCTCACCAATGACTTTTGCAGGACTTACCCAAATCATAATTCTCTATTAGCCAAATCAAAACTTGCCTAGAATGCCAAATTAGTAATGCAATGCATTCTCTAAATATTGAGTTTGATTTTAATGGGTCAAAATTGGTAAGTGTAGTAAAAGTATACTTAATATTCAGTCTTAACATGTTCACTGAATATACTTTTATTGCATGGGTCTTTCTTTTTTTTTTTTTGTAAGAGGCATGGTTTTCCCCCAGGAAGCAGTACTAATTATCCATCATCAAATTAAGAATCCTATATAACTTATTCAGCAACAGCAAACAACAGCTACATATTAGGAAACTTTCTATCAAGAGCTAAAAGGATCTTAAAACTTGCAGAAAACCAACCAATGATCAGAATAAAGTCAATGCCATTCTTCAGCTTAGTAAATTGCAAAGAGAATAATATGAGTGTATGTCATAAAAATAAAAAACCACAAATATAACTGAAGAACATACTAAAAACAGTAAACATATATATATATATATATATATTGCAGTTGTAATCAAAACTTGGCATAATTTTGTCTTTAATGAGGAAATGAACTTTGGAAAACTTACCAAGAAAGTTTCCAATCTACGAAGTTGCTACATGTATTAACTTTTGCAACACATTTCAAAGGCATTTCCAGAGAGTCAATGTATGCCACATTAGACAAACTGAGGCGAATAAGAAACAGACGACTTTTCATAAAGCAAATCTAGATAGAAATCTTCAGCAAAGTAAATTGCATTTATTTATATTAAAATACTGAGAGATAAGAAATGAGCCATGTTTTTTGATTTTTTTTCTCAAAATAATCATTATAGCTTAAGTAAGTTAAGCTAACTCTACTGATCCATAGAAAAAAAATCCACATCTGGAAACTCTTTGCTTCATCTGTGTTGGGGTTTCATGCTTTTTGGTGCTTTGTTCACCAGTTCCCATGACTCTAACTTAAACCTCTCCCTCAGGAGCATTCCAATTCACTTAAAGATATAGTGATAATTTCATTTCCTGAGATATGCTATTTAAGCTTCTTTACCTGTTTCCCTAAACAAAGCAAAATAAATCCTCAAAAAAAAAGCAATTAAAAAAAAAAAAGGACAATGTGTCTTTGAAGCATGCTGCAGTATGGACAATTATTTTAATAGATTGAAATGAGATCAAAAATTGTAATTGTCAAAGATAACAGAGAAGTACATTTTTTGTTATTGTAGACCTCTAGCTGTTTTTAGCAAATAGAAGTTTAGATACAATCCAGCACCAAAATACCGTTTGCCATGGACCATTCACAAGAAGCACTGATTAAAATATTATTCCTGCTTGAGTTTTAGCCCATGCCATTCAGTAGTTTTCTAGAAAAGACCCATGAATGCTTGGAAGATAAGATCCAGGTAGGAGATTCACACTTACTTGCAGGGTAAGTCATTGAGTAGTCTGGATCAAAAAGGTCAAAGAGATTAATTCATTCTGACATCCTTTGTCTACCACAGACTTCTCCAGGTTTAGTCCTTGCTTAGAGGATTCAAATAAAAATTTATGAGCAAATCTTCCTCTCAGTGGAAAGATCTTAGCCTCTTGTAATGCATGGAAAATATACCTCAGTGAGATTCTAGCATAAAAACTTGAACCACTGCTTTCATTTATCTCTTCTCTCCACTTTCCCTCCTTCTGACAAACTGACTTCACGGTTTTTATGTTTGAATTTCTGCTGCAAAGGAGATTTAGGAAATTAATTTTTTTTTTTGTTTACAGACAACTGGATCTGATAACTGCACTTTTGCCTTTTAATTGTTTACCTATCATGCAACAGTTACTAGTTCAGGAGGGGAAAAAACAGTGAAAATTAGCTATACTGCTGCTCTGTTACAAGTACCTGGAAAGTGGGGCACAAATGACTTTCAGCTGCTTCCCTTAAAATGGCAGGGTAAGGTAATCCCTGGCATAACTGTAAAGAAAGGTGTAGCTGACAATGGCAGGTATTAGCAGCTATCCTAAATTATGCTCCCTGTAGAGCAGCTTTTTGTACCAGAGTTTGCTGCTCCAATGCTCCCCTTCTTCTGGGACAGACCTGTGGAATGGGCAGAGTTATGCTGAGCCATGCTTAGCACTTGCCACTTACCTGCCACTCCCAAACCATGCTGAGTATTAGAAGGGGTAAGTGGAAGTCACTGTAGCCATAATTATAGCCTGCATGCAAATTGTTATCTGCATGAATTCTCGCTCTATAAGCAACCTAACAACAAACTGATGAAGCTTGAGAAAGCCTCTGTGTGTGAAAGAATAAAGAAGCTCAGGTACAAGGCTCCACATTAATTCAGTGGAAAACCACCCCACTTTTAACATCCTGACCCTATCAACACTGAGGAAGCATTGCCTTACCAATGTCCTCACACAGCAGGAGTCCAGATGGAATTTGCTTTTATTTCTAATGGACCTTTGAACAGCAGATCTCACTGATAAGAAGCAGAAGATTTCACTGATTCAGTCAAGTGACTGTCAAGTGAACTCAAAAGCATATTACTTTCCTGAGCCTGCAGCAATTAGACACTCACCCATTCATAGAACCTTAAAGAAACAAGAAAAGTGTGCTGTGTTCTCTGGTTTATGCTATAAATAGTAAAAATTTTGGAGCAAATTACCTTGATCAAGAAAAAGTTAATTTATATTCCAAGACATTAGAAATATCCCTATGTTAACACAGAGACGATCAGCTGACCCTATATAACTGTAACTGGTGGATAAAATAATTTCAGAGGGGCACTTAATACCAAACTGAAATTTAAAAGCTGACAAAATTTTATTTAAAGTTTATTCCTGAAGCGCATCCAAATAGATTATAGTAAGAAAATCAAAGAGTCATAGTTCTGCTCTTCAATGACATTAGAAAATTGGTATACCATGATGATTAAACTAGCATAATTTCTGTAATATCTGATTATCTTTAAATGATTTTGAAAGTGCAATGCAGTATTTTTTAGTTCCTACTTTGCCCGCTGTGGGTCTGTTGAGAGAAACACAGTGCCTAACTTGCAGTCCAAAATCAGTAAATCTTTTAATATTTAACCCTGAAAGGACACACACTACTCTGTAGCTTTGGCTGCAGTGATTCCTGTTGAGAGCAGTATTAACTCATGAAATAATGTGCTAAACTTTGTAGGTCACTAATTCATTTTTATTGAGACTTGGTTACATTTCCTATCCACCCTTCTAATTTATTCTGGACATTTTGGGACTTTTTGGATTTAACACCCAAATGAATTTCATAAAAAATAGGGACTTTGTTTCCACTTTCAACAATCAGGATTTAGCTGGACTCCCATCTGCAGGCTCTTCAACTCTGTGCTCCTCTCCAAGCGAGTCTCTCTTCACTGCCTTACCCCAAACATTTCCTGGTGGACTTTGCCAAGGAAGGCCTTTGCTGTTTCCAGCCTCCAGTTCCAAAGCTGACCCCAACTAGCTTGCCAGATCTCTGACTGTGAACTCACATCTTCATTCTAAGGGACAATTAATTCTTCTAGAATAGCTAAAGTTTTTAAATGAACCAACTGGTTTTTCGTAGTGTGTCCAGTATTTTTTAAATAATATATATTTTTAGTTAGCTTACACAGAAACAAAAATAACAAACCCAGCATTCTTTTTCTTGAATCACTTTCCTTACTTTTGTGATATATACTTCTGGCTTAACTCCAGTCATCTTGAATAGCTTAGGATCTTACTGTAGGTCATGTTGTGTCACTTGAATAGGGGAGGCTTTCCAGCTCATTTTTCAGAGCATTTTCATATTCACTAGCACAATCATCAGAAAGCAATGACTCAGTCTGTCAAACTACGTTTGTCTCTACCATCTACTGCTAAAGTTTTCTTGACACCTATTCAACAATTCATTTCATTCATAGTTTCTCTTTTATAAGTTTCCATTCCTTCAAGCCTTTTCCTCACATCTAGAAAAGAATTCTAGTACCCCTGGGGCTATTTGTCATAAACTGTCCACCTGGCAAGAGCTGACCAGAAAGCATACTTAGAGTCTGAACCAGAGCCTGGAATGAAGCTGCCTCATTCAGTAGCACCTACAAAGGCTCACAAGCACATTCCTCTATTAGCATACATAGCAGTCAATAGAGTCTACTGATTCTCATAAAGTGGATGTTTTATATCCCTTGTTCAGCTTTCCTGTATGCATTTTTTCATGGTTCTTTTCGAGTGTTCATTCAACATGCAACCAGGTGAGCACACTTAATTATCTCATATTTCATAGGGAATAGCTCACCAGTTGGAGACCATGCAGCTCTTCAAGAGGAGTTAAATACTTCTCTTTACATTCTTGCAGTGTCTATCCTTCATTTTTCACTCTTGGTGTTACAGCAATCAGTAGTATGTTCAGACTCTAGGATGTCTTTCTACCAGAAATGTTGAGAAAGGCATCTCTAAAAGTTATCCTAATTGTTTAGCTACAAATCTCAATGTGGATTTGTGTTCAAAGGCATGCTGTTAGCTTTTAAATGGAATTTATAATCTGGTTTAGAGTTCAAGCAATAATTTCTGGGTTTCACTATGCATGAATCTGCTATGTTTGAAAAATATATATATCCCTCTTCATGTCTTCAGTGGGCCAGACTGTGATTCACCTTAGCACAAATAGATTGAAAGTTGTAACTCCCTGAAAGAGAGCTTTGTTTTGAAGGTGAGTCACAGTGTTGCATCCCCAACTTTATTTCACTGCCTTCTAAGTTCAGGAATTCAACCATTTGCAGTAAACTGGATCATTGAAATGATTCATATTAGGTCTATTTTTTACTCTATGTTGTTTTAATGAGCTGACTTTCAGCAAGCTGTGCAAACAGTCTCCCCAGTACCATATGAGAGAACAGTTTGGTGCAACAAGGGACACAGGCAAAAAGACTTTGAATTATGAAATACTTCTTATAGCAGCCTTCTGCTGCTAGTTTCTTGGGAAATAAGTGCTTTAAAGAGGCTGCACAAGACTTGGAGAATTTGGTAGAGAAAATGTATTTAAATACTAAAATATGCAATTCTAACAGACCAAGAATTAGGACTATATGGCAACACAGCCATTCAGATGATACTACAACAGCCTCTTTTATTTAATAGAAACTTTTGAGTCCCTTCAGAAATTTGAGACTTTTACAGACTGTCTTTTGCAGACTAAACATCTCCCCTTCTACCCTTGTGTTTGCTGTGCTGGCCTATATGAACTGTACAGACATCCTCATCTGCCCTCTTGGTACGTGTGACTTGCCTCTGTTCCACTGCCTTTTGTGACTCTCCAACCTGTACTGTGCCCATGACATTGGTCCCCTAATTTATTCAGCTGAACTGATTTTTCTGTCAGTCCTTTAGCATTTCCTAAGTTATGTCACACACTCACAATCAAACCATGCTTTTACATAGTCTGTTGATATATCATCATGCTCGAGTCCTTCCTCTTCTTGCTAAGGGCCTCCATTCCTAACAGAGGTCCCCACCATTAACATCTTTTATTAGCTTTTAGGCATATAAAGATCATGTAACCTTGGTGCAGAGAGTGCTCTGCTGGGAACTGTAAAAGCAGTGTGTGTTTACAGTAACACTAGACACTGAATTTCAGAATAAGTCAGCATTTTTTGCCCAACAGGAATCCAGGACATCGGTTCTCAGGCAAGGAGGAGCAGAGTGGACCTAAGGTCAGCATGTGCTTGCTGTTAATGCACAGTTCAGTTCTTTGTTTCAAGCTTCAGCCCCACACTTACCTGGCCTTTTTGAGTTTCCTTGCTTGGTAGATGTTAGGAGTTAAGAGCTGGTCTAGCCTTATTTTTCTGAGAGCTCCTTTCATGGAACTGTCATTTATAAAATAAATATAGTAATTGCAAAGGTTTTCATGACCTTTTTTGAGTTCTACAGATTCATTAATGTCTTTACAAACCATACACAAAAATGTGATGAAGTCCATTTTTTCCATAAAAGGCTATGGAAACATCTAACTTTCAACAGATTATGAAGTTTTGCAACTAGCATGAAGTTAGATCTGACAAATGAGCAAGGCATTTATAGAAGAAATTACAATGTTTTTAAAAATTGATACAATCTAAACTTCCTTGGTCAAATAGAAAAGATTTCTTTTGGATATATTCACATTTACTTCATAATGCCTCTTAGAGAGAAAAACCATATCTACTGAGGATCAAAATACGCAGTGGATTTTGGTGAGCTATACATGCTTAATACATCATAGGTAACTATGACACCTTGTTTTGGTTGATAATCAGCAGTACTTTAGTGAAAATATTGTACAAAATGCACAGATGGACAATGTACATATGAAGGTCTTCTGTTGAAATTAGAGTGAAAAGGCTTTTTCTGCAGTCTTCTCATTCCAAGGCATGGTAAGTTTTAAAAATGACATCATTCCTCTAGATTACTAATATTCCTCTAGATTAATAATTTTCAGTATTTATCAAGGATGTATTTAAAAATTTTACAGTTTTTACATAGAGGAGGAGTTTTTCAGCATCAAATAACTAGGTTAATTAAGTTGAAATGAGGTTAATTAGTAACTGAATCTAGTCCTATTAATTGATGTTCAAAGCCATCATGACTTGACAGGGACAGAGCTTTTCAAAGTTTAGTATTGAAGGATTTATATTAAAACATGGAGTTTAGTTGCCCTTTTGGTTATTCTTATGCATTTTGATATACAGTATATATTTGAGTCTTGACCTTTTGAAATATATTTTTTTTATTCCTGACTTTTATAGAGAGTTATCCAAGCTCAAATTTTTTATCAGTACAATTTCAAATTTCAAACAGTCTATAATCAATATTTTAAGAAAAGTACATCAAGACTAGAAGGGTATACTTGCTTGTTGTACAGGAGTGTATTTTCTCCTATAACTTGTTGTGGAAGTTTTCATTGAATGTAAAGAAATATTTAATGCCTCCATATGCAATTTTTCTAGTACTTGACTAAAGGGTAGTAAGTTTGGACTGAAAAAAATTTGCAACATCTAAGTTTTGACATCTAAATATGCCATCATTTTGTTGCATCTTCTGAAGAATTTTAATGTTTCTCCTTATTTTGGTTCCTTATGCATAAAGTTTTATAGAGCACCAATGACATTCAAAAATATCTCCTGGATATCTTTCAAACATCTCCTAAAGACACACTTATTATGTATACCTTCAGAAAGTTGCCAGCATCAGCAAACAGGGCTGAGCTGATTTTAAAAACATCCAGTTATAATTTAATTAAACTTTCAGTTATGACTGAAGTTTTGATATGACAAATTTTATGTCTGAATAGCAGGTCCTTTTTCACAGGGAAGGGGTAGCAGGTTATCAAGGAACTACAAAACTTTCTGAGCAAAGCAAACCTACTTTCAGAAGATGTTCTTTCTAAAGAAGTTATGTACTGTGGTACTGATATAGGGTTCCCCTAATATTATATTCTGCTCTTTTGTCATATTTAATCTTTTTTTTCACTTTTGACCTAATACCTGTGTTTAAATACTACATCGACGACAGCTGATAGATGTGTCATTCTGTTTTACATTTGCACAGGGTTTTTTCCTTTCCACACATATTTTTTTGTCCATACATAAGCTCCACAGATTAATTAGCCTTAGTTTGGAGGAAAAACACACACAAACGCAATACTCTCCCCAATACCAAGTCTGTGTTTTGAAACCTTGTACTACTTTAAAACATGTCCACATTTTCCTTGATGTGCTCATGCTTAAAATACTTCTTGGCTCTTATCATTACTCTTCCCTTGCATTATTAGCTGTCATTTGGCTGAGCAGAAGAGGTTTTCATCTTTTCTTGTAAATCAAATTCTCTAGCCCCTTAATAATTTTTCTTGCTTTTATCTGAATTCCTTCAAAACTTGTTTATGTCTTTGTGGTACTGGAGAGACTAAAATTACATGCTGCATTTGAGAAGCAATTTATTTGTGCCAAACAGAGTATGTCTGGTTGCTCTTTATGGAAATACTGAGAAAGTAAATAATAGTTATTTTTTATAATATAGATGCATGAAAAAAATTATGATGAAAACCTCAGAAATAATAAAGAAAAAATTACATATATTTTACCACACTTCTCAGTGTGGTAATATTTAACATTATCCTTTCATCATTACTGCAATAGCTTATTTTTTAATAAATAAACCTTTAAAGTATTAGTTTAACCTATCAATCTCAGGTGTAGGCCTTGTTTTCTTGTCTGTTTTCTTCTTCAACTTCTTTGGGAGTGTTTTATTTCCTTCTTCCAAATACCACTTTTTTTCCAAGGAATTTCTACATCATCTACTCATAAATATGAAGTAACTTCTCCTGTATTTCACCAGGTCTTTCATTGCTTCCCTCCCCCCTTCTGCTATGAAGCACTTAAAGAAACATTTGTACTCACTTGATTCTAGTGCGCATCAAGATTTGTAAGTAGTTTTTCCATGTATGTGTTGCAGCTACTATTTTAAATACATTTTTTCAAGGCCTAATTTGGATTCTTTCAGAGCCATTAATATCTTTCATTGATCCTGAGTACAAGACTCATATTTCTTATTTTATTTAAGAACTGCATAAATTCACTATTGTAATCATGTCTCTAAAAATTTTATGTTTACAGAAGGTAAATAGAATTTTAGATTCTCTGATGTAATCCACTTTTTAACAAGAAATAACAGAAGTATGTTCAGACTGAAGAAGAGCAGAGCAGATCATTTTCATCATATGGGGATGCCACCATAAATGTTTATTTTCAAAATTATTTGACAATAAAAAATATTAGGTCAGATACAGCAAAATACAGATCGGGCTGCCAGTGCTACAAACACAAGGGTCACATTTCCACCTTGCTTCTGAGATTGTGAACATATTTACTAAACATATTCTAACAAAATGACTTACTAAAATAATTCAGGGGAACTTGCCAGCGAGCAACTAGTCTAAGGACATAAAAGACAGACTAAATACTGCTGTATCCTGTCAACTTCCTTTTCCCCAGACCATCTAGTTAGTCCAAGCTCACTATTTTTCCACAGCCAGCCTTCCAATACTAGTGTCATAATCTGAACAGCAAATTTCATGTAAAAGCAATTTTTGATGATTAGCTGTGAAATAAATTAAGTAAAGATTTGGAGAAATCCAGTTCCTACAATAATGCTGTCACTAGTTTCATGGAGTAAATATGAAACATTAACATCTTATAATAACTTTAGCTAGAGTTTTAGATTCTTTTGTAAGTTTTTATGTCATGCTGTGTACATTCACTAGCCACAAAGCCTTTATTATAGAAAACAGAAAGTATGTTTCAGTTGAGATGATGATTACTTTAATCTTCCAGATAATTAAATTTGACACAGTCCCCATAAAGGTTCAAATAGCATCTGTGATATATTAAACTTAGAAAAGGTAAAGCAAAATATTAGTTCTTTATATTTTAAAGGTTAGGCCTTAGATTTGTAGTCAGCAAGATTTCAGTTCAAGTAACAAACCCCAGAAGAAAGACATCCCAAAAAATCGCATGAAACACTTGGGAAAATCATGGGTTTTCTTCTTGATTTTTTTTTTAAGAAAAAGTAATCTAATTGTAGCCAATGTTCTGAAAAAAAAAAAAATCTGTTCAGTGCAGAGAAGCTATTTGTTTGAAATTATGTTTACTTAGTTCCATCAGAGAAGAACTCAAGGAAAGCTCTCACTAGCTATGTAGTGGCTGAATTTTAATTCCTAAATGGAAGCATGCAATTAAAACCACAGTAGGTGACAGGTACTCTCTTCCCCTGGTCTCTTTCCCTGTGTTCTTGTCTCTCCACCAAGCAGTGTGTACCCATCTCCCTCTTGGCCCTAGCAAACCTGTATTAACATTTCATTCTGTATTAACATTTCATGAGGGACCAATACTTTTCCACACTTCTGTGAAATGAAGGTGGAGCAAGTAAAAGCCTGTAAGAGACATCTTGCAGGGCTGGCAGCACCCTGGAGCTGTGTTTGCAAATATTTGCCAGCCTGTACTTAACCCAGGAGAGAAAATATCTTCTAGGCTGTTGGTCACTAACATCCAAAGTTGCAGAACTGCTGAGAAATATAATTTCTCAGAGGCTTGCCAATGGCTACAACAAATAAATACTCCCATAAATGAACTTACAGAAAGATGAAAATTGAATATCCTTACAAAAGAGCAAATTGCCTTACCAAATCAATATCAATTATTTAGGGATAAATTGCTAGAATTTCTCAATGTCAGGAAAATCCTCTCATTCATTTCCCCAAAAAAAAAATGGTTTTATTATGAATACACAGAAAAAGGACCTCAAAGAAGTCATGTCACAAACAACTCCAGAACGAAGAGTTAAAGCATGGTGGATACGTCAAACAGAAACCCAGAGTCTGTGGAAGTTAAGCACCTTTAACAATAAATCCCCAATTTAATTATGTAAATGAACATTTGCACAAAAAAATGACACAAGGAGCAGATACCATTAACAGACTGTCCAGCAGTGCCTTAATTAGTGAAATATTGAAATCTACTGAAAGTTTGGTCCAATATATATCTGAAAGTTTAGATTCAGCTGGGATCCTGCTAAGTCATTGCTCCCTATGAAAATTCCAGTTTTTCAGCTCTTTTCTTTACCAATGAGGCCACAAACCAGAAATTCAGGGATGGTTATTACATCCTGCTTGTCATCACAGTAACAAACCTTCTGCAGAGATTGTGTTTCACAGTGCTGCAGTGGCAGCAGCAGGGACGAGAAGGCAGGAAGACAACTCTGCCTCTTTGCATCACTTAATAAAACACACATTACACAGGGTGGAGACAATTGAAGATGACTTACATGAGACCCTTAAATATCACTAAATCTTCTCAGGAATAAGCATTTTCCATTTTTCCCTGCAAGTGCTGGGACTTTCTCTTTGATTTAAAATTTCTTGCCTCTCTTTGATCTCTCTGTTCAGAATGATCTCTGTACTCTGAATTGTCCCTCTGCTCACCCTTTGACTTCAATGAGTCCAACTCACATAACACTCCTCACTCTCCCCTTGTGCTCCCTGCTCTGTACACAGACACCAGTCTGCCACCATTAGATTACATAGAACTCATTGAACCAAATCTGTCTATTCATAATCACTGGTTACATTGGTCACTGCAGACAAGCTCAAAGGCTTTATTTCTTTGGTATCTTATTGTGCCATTTTGTACGAGAGATGTCTGAAGAGGAAGATTTTTAGGGAACTTGCCATCTTAGTATGACCAGGAAGGACAGAGAGAGTGAAAAAAGAAAAAAAAAAAAAAAGAAGAGAGGAAAGGATAATTTCCAATTATGAAACAAGATGGTAGAGAAGATTTTAAATAGGCTGTAATATTAGTGAGTTGGGGGTTTTTTTGGAAGTGTTGGGCTGTTTGTTTGGGTTTGGGGATATTTTTGTGGGATCTGTACTTTTACTGCAATTTCACATACAGCCTAATTTGCATTTATACTGGAAAGAGAGAAGTATCTACTGCCATGCTGTTTATTCTATGAAATTGTATTCATCCTGCTCTAATTCCAGTGATGGAATCAGTGAAGTTATAATGCATTACTCAGATAACAAGAAGCTCTGTATGGGCATTTTGCCTGTCAGGTCACTGAAGGAAGGAGAAACAACGCTGTTTAATACTCTTCTGCTGTGGTGAAGCATAACACATGGCTAATACTAAAAACTAATCTCAGTTCACAGCTTATTGCCATCAACCAAGACAGATCTTTGCTGAAGTTTAGATATTTGGAAGTGTTTGGACACACCCATAGATTAATACTCCTATAAACTTCTCTAAGCAGGTGCCTTACATATGGCAAAACAGAATGAAGCTTTAACACTTCCTTTCTCATTTGAATTTTAAACTATGGCACCAGCACTAATGTCTCTTTTTCTTCAATATGTGGTATTTCAGAAAACATTTGGCTGCAGGGGCAGAACTTGTGAGTTGTTTTTGGTTTTATTCAAATAACCTAAGAATAGTTTATTGACAGCTACATTAAAAAGAGGTTAAAATGGAACAATGTGAAAATGAAACTGGAAGAACATCTTTCTTTCATGTTATTCACTTAATTATTATTTTGTATTTATGGCTGTGATTAGGAATTCTTTTTGCGTTCCTGCGTTCGTTTATTTATTATTCTTGGAGCACACAGTGATAGTGAGACAGCAGTTCAGAAACAGCCAGATAAGCTTACACTTTGAAGTGCACAGAACTCTAATTAAGCTGTGAGGCTGTTTACAAAGCAGGGCCATAATCACACCATGAAGATTGTTAATATTTATTTGAGATCATGTTTAATTTGAGACTCATGGATGTATATTAGAAGGCTACACTACTCAGTTTATATAAGCCCATTAATATGTATTTAACTCACAACAAAAGCTAATTAAGGTAGATACTTTGAGAAGAACTTCTCAGTGTTCCACCAGAAGAAGGCTTCAAGGTTAAGACATCAAAAAGTTCATGAAAACAACAGCTGTAGTTTGCATCATGTACTGCTGCTGGGGTGGGTGGATTTTGAGTGTTTTCTTTCTTAAAATTATACACCCCTGTTGTTCAAAAATACAGATCTGGACCATGGAATAAGAGTAAAAAGCATGTACATCTCGCAAAAGCAGTGTGTACAGAGGCAATTATGGTCACCTGGAGAGAGAGCAATTGTCCCTGGGACTTCTCCACCCCTCTCCCACCACGAGGAAGGAGAATGCAGAGATGCCTGGCAGGGCCCTCTTGACATCATGGAGGTCACCCAGGAGACTTTCTCTGTTGGTCTACTCTCTCATGGTCTGCTATGACTGCAGCCATTTAGGCTCTATGCTGTTCAAAGGCCAACACCAGGATGTTGACAGGAGTCAAATGGGGACTGTTCTGAATGCAAAATATGGTGGGACACATAGCGTTGAGTCCATGAATGGATAAATTGCCCAGATATTTGCACAGTTACAAAAAGGACACATATGTGCTAAATGAAACTTCTGGATATTTTTAATTTACTTAATTGGAAAATAGAGATTTAAAAATAAAAAAATCCAAATGAATCAAAACGTGGCTTTGTCATATCAAGAATTTTGTTGAGATTTGTCAAGCTTCTACTGAAATGTTTATGTTTTAACAGAATACATTTTATTTCCCTGTCTTTCTATAGGAACTTCTCTAAATCTTTCCAGTCTGCTCTGATTTGTGGCTGCTGCTTAACCTGATACATATCATATTTCTCAAATACTGCAGATATTGCAGAACCAGATTTTCTTTTGGAAAGCAGCACAAATAAAATTCAAAATTCAATGTGCTTCTTTCCAAGTCTGGTCTCCTAGATAGCATTTGGAGACATCTCTTGAGACATAAAACAATGACACATGCCATGTGCCCAGCAGCCTTTTTTAATTAGATATAGAATTCTGATTCTGAATCATTCTTTTGTTTTGTGATACTTTCAGAGAATTATGGCATTAGTTTTTTGCTTCTCTAACAAGGGGAAAGATGTTTGTATGCATCAAATCAGGCAGGCTGCATAAACCAATTGGCAAAGACACTCTGGATTTGCCACACCATTTGTTGCAGTCTTTAGACAAGTCACAGCAAAACTCAAACTGGCATCAGGTTAAAAAACATATGTACCTCTGACTACTTGGGCATATTTTGGATCCATACATCCTTCCAGACTCAAGGGGCCAGAATCACACAGAATAATCAGAGATATACATAAGAATTTGATGAAGTCTCAGAGGAGAAGTCAGTGTATTTTAGAGCAAGCTTGAAGAGCATGAGGCTTGTGCAATTGTTAGTTTATTTCCTGAGAGCTGGACTTACTTAGTTTCCAGAACTAAAAACAATATCTCCATTCCTGTCCATCCCAGTACCCAATGCATTTTTGTCTTAAAGAGCAAAAAGGATCTTTGGTATTATGTTTGCAGACCAGAGTATGGATGGAACCACTAAAGGACAAAAAACAGATAAGTTTGGCAAGTGTAGGTACTTCAGCTGGAAGTGCTGAGCAAGGGAAAGGTTATAGGGAATTAGCCTCTGCCTCCTGCCTGTGTCTGGTTTGAGAATTATGTGTTCAAGAACAATGAGCAGCACTTTACAAGTAGATTCAACTTTGAAAGGAAGATTGTAGAGGCACGGCTTTGCTTATGCTAACAAGAGGTTTCTAAAAATATTTCCAAAACAAGAAGTGGGAGAAGTCAGTGGTTGCAGTCCCGAAGCAGGCCTGGCCCAGGGGACAGGAAAGACTCTGCCCTAGAGAATCAGGGGTGGAGCTGGTCTGAGCTGGTGGGAGGGCTGGCAGGGCAGGGAAAGTAGGGTCTGGTCCCTCTAAATATTTGCTTCTGGAATTACACAGAGACTTCCTGGACGTGCATGCTGCTCCTCATGCATGAAGTGGGCAGCTGTCTCTCTCCTGACAGTGTGCTGTCACCTCACCCCTCTAACACCAGCTGCTGCAATCCCCTCTCGTCAGCAACAGAGCCCTGTCCTTCAGATCCCCTCATATTATTTTTGATTCAGCACACACCTTTGTTGACCCATCCCTTTTGCAATCATTTACTTTTTTAGGGGTTTTTTTTTTCATCTCAGTCATTAAACAGAAAACTCTGAATAAAATGAAATTATTCTGGAATATAGCTGGGGTATTGACTGCACTATGACTGTTGTCAATACCAAAATTCTTCAAATACAACAACCTGTGTCTGATTGTGGTCATTCTTAAGTTTCCAGACACAGTGAAGCCAAAAGATAGAGCTGCATCATGAATTTTATCTAGATGCTGGTTGGTGGATTAGGACTTGGCTTATTTTTGCATACATTTTGCTGTAACATCTCTATACAGCTAATTGAATGTAAGACATTAAGAGTGCATTTTCCCAGTTACAGAAAGGGTATTTGTTTTCAGGAGATTTTCCAGTACATTGTCAGATAGAACAGCAAAACATTTTCCATTTTCTTTGAAAATACATTCTTTGCCAAGCCATAAATCTCAACATTAAAATCTTTTGCCCTTAATGTCATTTGCAGTGCTCCAGATCAGCTGTTTGCTTTAAGAACAAATTAATCTAGTAAACTCATGTTGATCAACATCAAAGATTCACCTGGTGAGGTCTGTACCGCGTGTACTTGGTTCCAATGGCCCCCCTCTCTCAGTTCAGACTGTCAGCATGAGTTTACCAGAGAAATGGAGGAAGTTCTTCCACACAAACAATCTGCAAGTAACTGCAGGCCTGTGATTCAGGTAGATGTCTCTGTGAAAACAGCTACACCTTCAAGGGGAGCAGGAACAAGCCTGAGCTGAAATGGAAAATATCTCCACATAAGCAGACATTGTCTGGGAATTAACAACTGGGAATGTGGGAGGTGCTTGCCTGAGATTCAGAGTAGGGCTCTCAACAAGAATAATGGCACAGTGGTGGTGGCAGCTCAGCAGCTTTCCCCTGAGCACATGGCTGTTTTCCAGCACTGACCTCCTTGTCATTGTCACCCTGGCCCTGCTGCCACCAGTTGCCTTACATTGGGCTCGTGGATGCCTTTTCAGCATCATGTGGGTATTGAGAGGTGCAGAGCAAAACTGAGTGCATCATTCCACAAGGGGTCATTTTTCTAAATGATGCAAGAATGGAGATTGCAGCACAGCTCTTCACCAATACAATCTTTTAACAAGATTTTAAAAATCCTTAAAGACCATGTGCTTTCATATTGCATGGCAAATTCTTACCTCATTTTGTGACTGTAATGGATGTCTCAGGATGGATGTAATGGATGAATCTCAGATTTCCTTTGCTGATAATATGTATTTGCTTTTAACTGTATTCCCCATTTATATCTCTGTCTACACTTTTCTAAAATTAATATCCTTTATTTTCTATCCATATTTTTTGCCAATCTATATCTAATTATTTACCTGCCCATGGCCCATTAAAAATTTTCTGATGTTTAATGCTTTACACAATTTTACTTAGATTACCTATTTATTTTGTTGTCGCATCACACAAATAAATGTTTTAGCAGTATTTTCATCACAGTTTATTCCTCCTTTGCCATTTTCCACACCATTTTGTAGAACAGGTTGTAAGAACTGTTTTATATGTCTTAAATATATTTATGTCAGCATGCATAATGTAACCCACAGTAACTCTCAAAGAATCAAACCCTAATTAGACATATATGTATGTTGCTGATTTTATTTTTAAATTCTTAAAAGTTGTTTTGGCTTCTAAAATGAATAATGATCTGCATGTTTTTATTGGCATTGTAGCCTGGACTAGGCATATGATTTTGAAAAGATTCCCCCAACATCACTCCTTGGTTCATATCTCCAAGCAGTCTTGGAGCATGAAAATTGGATGGTTTTCAAAGGAAACTAAGCCAAAAGATGCACCCTGGTAGTGTGCCAGTGATCTCCAACCCAATCATGAAACCCTGAGGATTCATTCCGTTCACAAGATGCAGACAGACATAGTTCAAAGTAACTCCACCTTGAGATGTGTCAAAACTTTGGTACCGTTCATTTTGCTCTATAAATCCATTCTTTCTGGGTTATGTTACTGGTAATGTAGACATGGCCAGTGGTAATTAAAACCTTGTTGAGACTGTATTCACCCTTGTTGCCTTCTACAATAGAGAAATTCAGCTCCTGATTAAGTTATCACTTACTGCATCTTCATTTAAAAGTGAATAATGCTCTTCTGAACTTTTTACTCATAGAAACAACAGCAGATCTCTTCTGAGCACAGTATACATGTTTCAAAACAGATACTTTGTGCCCTGGTCATCATGTCAGCCTTTGCCTATGTAAGCCTATGTCAGGATTTGCCTGTGCAAACATTGCACTCGCTCTACCAGAAATTTTTGCAAGAATAATAATTAAGAAAAAAAAACAAAACACAAAAAAAAAAGAAAGGCAAAAAAAAAACCACACAAGAGTGTGTTATTATATTGAATTTCTCTGGAGAGTTGTCTGCTTCTTTCTCCAGCTAGCCTCAGAAAGAAGGAGGGGTGTAATGAGGAAAGCAACTGCAAACTATAGGAATCACTCACTGCTGTTTTGTTCAAATTCACACACAGGACATTAGTATTTGCAGAGGTTCTATAAAGATAAAAGTCAAAGGCCTAGATGGGAAGAAATTATGATCTGCATTAAATAGATGGTGAGCCAGTTATTTCCTCAGTTTACACTATTGCAAATCCCATAAATTTCATTTCATTATCAGAATGAGATAATGATTTCTCTTAAAGGAAATGACGACTAGTGAAAATGAAGGAAACTGAGAAGGCACCAGAAAAAAAAAATTACAACAAATAAGAAAGTGTGAAATAAATTATCTAATGTTATGAAAAGAAAAACTATTTTTTAGGAAGAAATTCAAAGGAAGTGAAAATCCCTTTGTCAAAGGTTAAAACTCTCAATTCTCTAATTTGGTATGCCAACCTTGTGAGAAGTTAATCAATTCTAATTATGATACTTCTAAAGAAAATAATGGTATCTAATATATCCATACCATATCTAATAACTTTAGTTGCTGTGAAAGGAATTAAGGACTACCTGTAGAATTAACATGAAGACAGCTCTATTTAACAGTTTTTGCTTCCCCATATAATGGAGGGGATTAGGTTTTTAAACTGGTATCTCTCGTCTCTTCACACATTGCCACATATAGTATTAAAAGGGAAAGAGAGTCTCAGGTACTCCTTTATTCCTCCCTTTCTCCCTCAGAGAAGCCACAGGACACAGTAATCAATTTAAAAGGTCAAAATAAGCAAGGTCAAATGGTTTAATTTACTGTGACTATTAATCTCAGTTACATTCATAAATATTTTTCATATGGGAACTTATCTTTCCACTCAGCAAAGATGTGGGGGCTTAGTTCCCTCTCCTTTTTTATTATCTCCCCTCTTCCTCTCATTTTTTTATTTCCTTTCATTAGTGTATTATTGTGAAGTACTAAATATAGGGAACTCAGAATCAGGCCCTATTCTCTGCCTTAAGTACGGTAAAATGCAAAAAAAAATATACTAACAAAATAAAATACCTGATCTCTAGATACTTAAAATTACTTTATCTCTCTTCTATTTCTTACTTTTTTCATGTCCAAACATGAAAGATTACCTGAAATATCAGCTAAGCAGGGAAATATCCTAATAAATGAGCATGCAAGTATGTGCCTGGTAAGTTATTTGATTAAACAGGAAGCTAGAATCCTATAGATATCCACAAATAAAGCCCCAAATCTAAATGACTGTATCGTTAGCTCATTTGTAAACTGTTCCAGATGTAAGATTTTGGCAGCTTTCCAGTAGGCTGGCTGCAGTCTGAGCTTTCCTGCATCCGCAGTGAGAACTGCAATGCCTGACTCTTCAAGGAAAAGCTCCACAAGGCTGATGACAAATTATATAAAGTAACAACCTGCCTGCCTGGCAAAGAGGAATCCAAACAGATCCCCGGGCAGAGAATGCCCTTTTTCCTGGGGCTAAGCTGCAGCCGTTTGACCTGGATGTGTGATCGATCTGCATTATGCATCACTCGGTGAAAGCCCCTCTGAGGAGATCATTCAGTGATCATATCAGGGACTCCACTGCTAGAGCCTTGGATGTTATCTGGAAAAACACGAGAGACAGACGACTGGCAGGTGAGAAGGGCATTGCATAAATATATTTTAAAATTCTTAAGGGATCAAAATCTATAACAGTAATTAGTGGTATCATTTGCATATGTATCAATGTAGCCTCTGAGTATTTCTCCAGCCTTTTGTTTGTGTGTCATGTTACATCTGTGCTGTGCCTAGGGGGGAACTGTGTGTGCTCCTCTAACTAGATGAGACAAACTTCAGTTAAAAGGAGAAGAGCAGTGAATTTTGGTTCGGTATTATGGCACAAATTCCTCAGACTAAAGTGTGCTGAAGCGTTTTATTTTGCTGTTAGGTCAGACCTTGTGCTTCACTGCTGTGATGTGCTTCAGTGAGTTGCGTTACGGAGCGTTTTGTAGCCAAGGAGTGTTTCAGCTGGAATATCTGGGCTGTGCACTGAGCAATTACTGGTATTTCCTCTGGCAAGGATTTCAGTGCTGTGAGCTCCAAGTGAGTATCAGGTATGCCAGAGCTAGGCTTCTGAGATATAAATTACCAGCCATCTATATTGCTTCAGTCCACATTTTTATTTTGACTTGCAAATATTCAAAAACTTGGGGCAGACCATAATAGAGGGCTGGAGAAGAAGATCATTTAACTCACTTTATTTTTCTCTTCAATTATTGTCTGTTAGATGAATGCATCTCATTCACCCTGCTGGGGTTTTTACTTTTATTTTGCAGCATTTAGAGGTTTCAAAAAAGGCAGCAGAAATGCACAATGGGTGTGACTGCCAGAGGGATCATTTTGGTTTGTTTGTATACTTACAGTGGGGGTGGTTTATTCCAGGGGGAAGGAAGGAGGGAGGAGAAAAGTGAATAATGATAAGATCGGATGAGATGACCAAGAGGCAGACTTTATGGCTTACTAATGTAAACTGAACTTTTACATCACTCTCCTACGTTTACGTTTTGGAGAAATAAGAGTAGCTAAGTGCATAACAGACATTTGGTGGAGTACTGATTCCAAAGCTGATTACATTGGGTAGTCAGGCAGTGAGTGGCCATTGCCTATAAAGAAGCACGTGGGTAAAAATCTGCTCTGAATTAGACCTACTCATAAAAACCTTGTTCTGCCCATGTGTATAAGTGACTGGATTAATTCTGTGCCTATTCCCATAGATGGCAAAGGAAAGTGAGTTTCCTAGGCAGAGGAATTCAGTTTTACACTGTTTTACAGTAAAAGCTCGTGGTCACAGGAGATGGGGGCATCATATTTACTTTAGTGCTCTGTAGGTGGACACAAATACGGCAGTATCATAAAAGCAGTAGACATTAACTTCTCTTCACAGCAAACAGAACTGGGGAGACAGTCCACTTCATGTCTCAAAAGTGTGTTATAAAACTGGGATTCTTTGGTAGCCTTAACCACTGCAGGGCATGGAGCAGCAGTCACAACAAAGGTCCTGATGTTCAGGACATTGCTGAAACTCCACGGGAAGAAGCACTGAGAGGAAAAAAATTCTGAGTGAAAAGACATGGATGTTACACAAATCTGTAAGAGGGAAGCCACAGGGGCCAAGTCAGCCATTGTTTAATCTGTGTGTTGCCTGGTCAGCTGGACACTTCTTTACCTTGAGATTCTTTGCCATTCTACCTGCCAGAGATGTTTCTGTGAATGGTTTGAAGTAAGATTTTTAATTTATCATAAACTTGCATCAACAGAATCCCAAGTACCTCTGGTCTGTGTCCACATACAACAACTGCTACCAACTGTCTTCTGTAAAATTGTTTCCCTCTCATCAGCTCACATAGGAAAGCATTTAATGATACGTAATTTATACCTTCAGAATGTGACCTACATATGAAAGTATGCAGATTTTATCAGGATACAAAGAGAACTTGATAAATGTGTATATTTAACCTTGCATATGATTATCAAATATTTGGAGGCTAAACAACTGCTAATTATATTTCTGGAGACTCTGTCACATTCCTAGAAACGGGGAGTGAACGTGAACCCTTTAGCCTCTTTAGCTGCACTGATAAGGGTCAGCATGTTCTTATTCTACTTGGCAGTTGGTTATGAGCCCTCACAGTTTTTATCAATACAAGGCTTAGATGTTAGAGGACCCTTAAAAACTGTGACAGTTCCATTTTCCAGGCTGTGCTGCTGATGTAGACTTGTCAGTCCACCAGTATATTTTGGCTGTCAGTCAGAAAATCTAGCAATCAGGCTAAACCCCCAAAAAGAAGTACAGTATTTAGTTGGAATAGATATCAGAGTGTATTCCAGAAAATACTTCATGATTCACAGAGATTCAGGGAGAGAAACAAAACAGCAAGTTGTGTTGCTGTTCTGTTTGTTCTCTGGGATATCAGCAGTTTAAACTGCTGACTACCTGAAAATGGTCAAGAAGGGTCATGACACTAAAAGAAGAAATCCTCTTAGATCAGCAATTTGTGTTATCAGGACACGCCTTTGAAAAAAAACATTATTTGCAAAAGAAAGAAGAAAATCTGAAATATGCATTCTTCATGGCATATTCAAGACAAAGTAAATGTTTTGCCTTCAAAAAATCTTTCTATCCTGCACACAGAAATAGCACTTTATGAAATGTAATTTGATATAATCATCAAACAGGGAGTACTATCTACTTCCTAAGTAGAAAATATATCATGGAAAATGTTTTTTCCATTAGATAAGAAGACGACTTTGGGAAAACCTTGTAGCAGCCTTCCAGTATCTAAAAGGGGCTTACAAGAAAGCTGGACAGGAACTTTTAGGAAGGGCATGTAGAGAAAGGACAAGGGGTAATGGACTTAAACTGAACGACAGTAGGTTTACACTAGGTATTAGGAAGAAATTCTTTACTACAAGGGTAGTACAAAATTCTTTACTACAAGGCACTGGCACAGGTCGCTCCCTGTCCCTGGAGGTGTTGAGACAGGGCTGTTCAGGCATCCCCTGACAAGGATGGGGCTTTGAGCAGCCTGGTCTAGTGGAAGGTGTCCCTGCCCAAGGCAGGGGGCTGGAACTAGTGGATCTTTAAGATCCTTTCCAACCTAAACCACTCTATCATTCTAGGATTCTATGATCATGTAGTCTTACTGAAACAAAAGAAAAGGAGCAATATACCTGTATAAAAGGTACCCAAAATATTTGAGATGCTGTTAAAATGTCATGGAATTAATTGACTGTAGCTAAAAACATTTTGATTTTGAGTGGGTGCAGTAAAGGAATGCAAATGAATGCCGATTGCCCTCTCAGGTCACCTCTGTGTGCCCTCCCATACTGGGCTCTGTAGAGCAGCATCTTCATGCTGCTTTCAAACCCCAGCACCAGGCCTGAGTTACTGCCTGTGCTGTCTCATCACATGGCAGAGCAGCCTGTGATTCAGCCTGCTGGGGTGGAGCACACTCATATAAATATATTATTATACCATATAATGGCATATTGTTACTGTTGTATAAATTTGGTATAGCATATAAATATGGCACATATTTATAAAATACCCATCCTGAGAAGCAGTGAGCTGCAGCTCATCACAATCACATTATAGCAGAACAAATCATGGTTTTCCATTCTTTTTTCTTCCTCCTTGATTTATGTAGAAAAAGAATATCTAGACACATTTATATAGTCATATCTGGTGATCTTAAAATGTGGAAAATTATTCACTAGGTAAATCATTAAATATTTTCAATTTCTGAGACATCTAAAATGCCCACTATAGGTGAGAAAAAATCTGGGGTAACAGATAATAGAGTGAACAGCAAAAAAATAAGGTCTAAGGAGAGAAGACTTAAGATGACAGAGCCTCTAAATAGGCAATTAAAAATTGTAACTTTTCCTGTTAATGCATTCACAAGAAACATATTTGGAGTTCCCAGTTAATTCCCCTTACTAATGTCAGACCACATCCTCAGCTGGGAAGGAAAGAACATTCTGGCTTCTTCAGTGGATAGACCTCCCAAAGAGACCAGGATTTTATGCACAAGGGCAGCAGCACAGACTGAGCTTTCACAGAACAGGAAGCATCATTCTCAGCTCTCAGATGCCCACACCCTCAAAACATTTGAAACAGATTTATCCTAGTGCCTTCACTGTTTTCTGAATTTACATCACCCAATGTAGCATTTATCTGCAATATATGAAGAACCATTGTGTGCACCATACAATATGACTAAAGATCCTGGCTTTTATGTTTTCGCCAGCATTTTTTGCAATGCATGATCAGACACTGAGTACAGCTGACTACTAATGTGCCTCTCTTTTAAATTAAGGGGTTTTTTGTTTGGTTGGTTTTTTTTTGGTTTTTTTTATGGTGCAATAGTTACATAGTTGTTTTCTAAAATTCTGCTATTATAGACAAAAAAAGAAAGAATGTGTAGGTAGTCTGAGGTTGGTGGATTACTGATAGTTTTGCTGTAGTAATAGCTTAGCCATTGAAAGTGTGAGATAAAAAATTCATTACTTGGTATTTTAAAAATAAATTTTCAGCTATTCTAGTTGAAATAATATTATTTATTTACCTACTTACTGTTTCTCATATTCAATTGTCTTTTTTTTTCAAATTTAAAGTTCACTAAAATTTCTCAATGTTGTATTTACCCCAGGAATGTGTTTAATTTGTACCTTTTAGCCACCAATAGTGGGCTTTTGCCAACATTGTTTTTCTTGGTTTGTTTTCTGTTCATTACCAAAGAAATGCAAAATTACTCAATTTCCAAGATCTATTACAGACCAATTCTCATTATTCCTACTTTGCTAGTACTTGAATCATCCAGAAAGAGTCTACATGTCCTCATAAGCTATTGCTAGAGATATAGCCAAAGAGGGAACACTGGTGTTGGTGTACAAGTAATATCATCAAACAATTAATTTCCATTTAGATTACTTTTTGAAGTCTGTCAGTCAAGTTTCATCTAGTTTTCATGGTTTTCATGGCTGGGTTATTTTTGAGTCTCCTAATAAAAAGTTATCTGCAAGATGCTTTGGGTAGATCTTTTATTCTTTAATTTATGATGATTAGCTAAAATTATACCATTATTTAATTTTTTCTTTCTACTGACCACTATCAATTTGCAGGACTTGTCAAGGAACACTGTGTGCATCTGTTACATATTCTCAGTCCTTGTTGATTCCTAATTTGTTCTCCATTATCAACATTCCTGTATTTCCAGTGGATTTATAATTGCTGTTTTCCCTTGTACTTTCCTCTTACCTCTGAAGCCTTAAAACATATCCATGTACAGATTGTGAAGTCTGTGTGTATATATATATATAATAATTCTTAAACATTTCCCAGATATTGCTCATAATTCAAAGCATGTCTGGAGCAAGTAAAGGAAGGAAAGAAAGGAATTTTTATCCTTTGAAATTTTTAAGCCCCAAGTTAAGTGAAGAATTTTGCACTACATTTCAACTGTCTCCAAAATTTATGTTCATGCAGAAGAGAAATTACATCTTGAAGTGTTTGCTTTGTTCTGAGATTGAAGATTTACAGTGTGTGTATGTGAAATAAGGTCTTAGAAAATGCATACGTTGCAGGACCCAAGACCACTTGATATATAGCTTCAGATATATCACTGTTTGTCTCTATCAGCATTTTTAGGAAATTACTGACCTCCAATCTGGAGACAATCTCCTACAGGTGTAGTACTTTACTCAGGCTATTATATAAATACTAAACCGAACCACCTATTATGATGCAGAGAGTGATCAGCTATTGATTTGATACATATTTGTAAATAGAGCATAATTTATGGAAAAGAAACAGGAAAACAATAAACAACAATTGTCTGATAACTAAAGCATCTGTATCTGTAATAAAGCAAGTGTAGCACATCCAGTGCAAAAGATATGAATAATTTATTTTGGTTGAATGGTTAAATATCATTACCGTGTACTAGTTCCTCTCTTTGAGAGTGCTCATAAGCCTTGCTGTTATCAATATCATTACTATAAAAGCTTATGGTGTAAGCATGTTTTTTGAGAAAACATCAGTTTCATTCTTGTAGTTTATTATTCACATCTTTCAAATTCAGATATCAAATGCAATCAGAAGTAATACATTTCATAAACAGCACACGCTTGTCTAAGTTTTGAAAATATTGCCACACTAAATTCCAAGAAGATATCTAGAGTATTGTTTGCCTTTTTTAGAATTGGAGTTTTTATCATGGAATGACTGTAATTCATTTAAGGCAAAGTCTTTCAATCAAAATACTCACTCAAAATGGCACTGGGTATTAAATGCATCATTGAATTCTTATTCCATATTCTGTTTCTTAATTTCTTACTATATGAAAAAGTAGAGAAGTTCCAAAAAGGCTGTAGGTGCCTGTAGTTTGAAGCTGGTGTTTATTTTCAGCTACCAGAATGTCTTTTTTCCAGCCCTTTCACACTTCTAATTTTAAGTCTAATATCAAAAGAGGTTGAAGCTCTCAAAGGGAAGAGAACATGTGCATACTCCATCACCTTGTCTATTAGCAATAGATATTTTCATACAACAGAGCTAAATTGCACTGCTGGGAGACTGGACAATTTGAAACTTTTATATATGACTTTCCCATTTTCCTCCAATAATGAAATTTTAAACATTTATCTCATGGAGCACCACCATCATTTCTGTAATCAGCCAAAAACAATGCCACTGTTTAGTCCAAGTTTACAATAAGAACACGGTATACTAAGCATATTGTAAAAGTGGTTGCTACAAAATTCTCATGCATTCAAATTACAACAGCTGGAGAGGATTATAGAATACACACTTTTTTCAGAGTTCTGTTTTTTCCACAGACATTGTAGCCAATTCCAAGACTGCAGCAATCAGCCAGCAAGCCCATGTCCTGTCCTGCCTGAGATTTTAGGGATGTGCAGAAGTATCCAGTCCCCAGACACTTCAGCAACTAGGAATTTTTAGAAATAACTTCACTGTTTTCTTGGGGACTCCAAACCGATTCTTCATTGGAATGGCTCAAGGAGGAAGGGAGTACACCCAGAGCCACCCACAAATCATGTCCAAGAGGAACTGAGCAATTGTGTAACTCTGCACATGGAGAATGAGCACCCAAATGAGAAAATGTCACTGTTCCATCAGGCAGCTCGGACAGGAGTGGAAGGAGAGATGCAACACACCTGGCAACCACCTGTTAGGAAACCAGCCTCATCATTTATATTTTTCAGCATGCAAGGCTTGTATGTGGTACACATTGTCAAATGAGGATTAAAAATGAGTGAGAAAGATGAAAATTATGATCTGCTCTCTCCAGGCCCAGTTTTGTAATTCATCATTGTAGATATTGTTAGACTCTAGTCTTAAACACTGGATAGCACAAGATAAGCAGCATTGTGTCTCTGCTAGAAGTCTGTGCTAATGACAGACAGCCAGGAGGCCTCATCTTCTCCTGCTCTTTGAATATTCATGTGCACTTACCAAAAGCAGAGGCTCACAATCCCCAGACCCGACTCCCCAGACTGTGTATTCTTTCAGTACTGAGCAGGCCTTTTGCACATCTAAAAGACCACTATATATTTGAAAAATGCCTAAAAACTGCTGAAAGTGCTGAACTGCCTTGTATCTGATTGTTTGGAAGGAGTCTTGCTCAGAAAATATTTCAACTGCTACAGTTCTGCTAACATCTGGACATCTTCCTTACGTCAGAGGTGGATGATGAGATCCAGATGCTATGACTTACTGATGTTTTCATTAACTTCTTAGCAGTTTTGTCTTTGTTTTGTTTACCAACTGCAACTTCTTAACTCCAACTCACATATGTGAATGTTACTGGAGAGAGGAGGGAGAAGAGCTGGAAAGGAGGGGGGCAGCCAGAGAAATTAAATTAGTCTTTGGCCCAGATCCAAAAGAATTGATTTCTCTTATTACAATGCTCTGTTCCAGGATATGCAGTCTGTGGGAAGGTCAGCCCCAGATGATAAGAAGCATTTCACCAAACTGCTATTTTCAGTAAAAATAAGCTATATGATTTGCTAATTATGTTCTAATTTAAAAGTAAACATGTTTAGTTATGAAGCCAACAGGAAATGAGGATGTAAGATAGTATTAATGGCAACCTTGTGAACTTTGCATTTACAATCATGCCTAAATCCAATTGCCATATAGAGAATATTTATTACTCTGAGGGAATGCCACTATTGGAGCAGACACAGGAGGGAGCCTACTTATATTGTAGGCTATACATTAGAAACTCTCTGAATAATTCTTTGGCAGCAAACAGAGAAAGAAACAAAAAAAAAATTAAAAAAAAATCCAAAAAAAAACCAAAAAAAACAGAAAACAGTCAAACATATCCAAGAATCTGTATAGTATCTCTGTGGCAACAAATGCCTTATATTTGCTAATTACACAAATTATTATTCTATACCAATTATAAAATTGCTTTAATAAGAATTTAAACCATTTCCAAAGACTAGTTCCTTCAGCTATTTATTACTGAAAATAGAACTAGTGCTGGCAGAACAGCTTTCCTTGCAATGTACATCCTATTAAGAGGTTGAAGTGAATTTTCAAAAACTGACTAACCTTGTATTTGCATTTTATGTAGCCATGCACTTAAATTTTTGAGGAGGTTGAAAGAGAGAGAAACATCACAGCACACTGATAGCCTGACTGATCAATACCCTTATTAATAAATATTGCAGCACTGTGAAAGAAATTGAGATCAAGAAAATCCTGTTTTGAAGAGATTATAATATGTTAAACAATTACTGTCAGTGCTCAATAGGAGGAGGTAAAATCAGAATCCGTAGAAGAATGTATTATGTATCCAAAAAAAATGCAGCAGCCACTCAGACCAGCTTAGGCAGAGAACTTATTAATCCACTGAGCTTCCTCCTGCACTGCCATGTTCACCAGCTTGCAGGAGTATGGGAAAACAAAAAATGGGCCAAATTATCCCAGTGCAGGAAGTATCTCCCTGTACAGAGTTTGCTCAGTGATACCAGTATTTCCAAACTCTTAGAAGGTCAATTAGCACTATAGTTTATTTTTTGAGTTATGGATGTGTTTGTCTCAGGGTGCAGATATCTGTGTTAATCTTCTACAGAGGCAACTAATAAAAACAATAGGAGATAAATGTTTAGGCAGATTCTACTTCCAAGTGGTAAATTAAACATACAAAAAAGGAATGAACAAAAGAAATTTATAACAGCTAGCCAATCAGTCAGTTAGTTGGGCAGCAAAAAAAAATACAATAGCACAAGTAGGTAATGAGATCTGAGAAGCTATTTTCAAAGCAATATATTAAAAATTTGGAACCAGATGTGCAAAGATGTAAGTTTTTGGGTTTTTTTTACTTCATACTACTTCACACCCATGTCTCTTGTGATTTGACTGCAAATGCATTTTTAATTCTCTTATGTGAAAATAGAATGGAGTCCATCCATTACAGTAGCTTTTGGATTATACTGTATTAGAAATTAGAGTGGTTTATGTTCTGTGATTTCTCACAAATAGGGATGAGAGTTTGGCACATTTTTTGCAGGGACCTGAACTAATAGAAATTGATTAATGGAAAGGCATAAGGAAAAAGGAAATCTGCATTCTGCTTTTCTCTTCTTTCACATTTTGATGTCTCTCTTGTGTACCAATACAATTTCATTTGGCAGAGAGTGATAAGACAGAACCAATACAAGGCTGTTCAGCTTTAGATGATCTTTTAATTGATGCTCTAAAAGGCTCTTAGTCTCTATCAGTATTCTGTTCAAATTTCACAGCATTCTTTCACGGTTTCTACAAGAGCTACTTGATGATGAAGTTCTGTTTTGGCAGCCATCCTGTAGTAGCAAAGTATCTGCCACGTGAGCTGAAGGAACTGGCCTGCCCTGATGAGCCATGGGCAAGAAGAGTTTGGTGGGTAACTGCCGGTCATTGCCAGCAGAAAATCTCAAGGCTTTAAGCTGATGCTGGTCCATGAGACTGAGGAAAATAGAAATTTGTGTTGTCTCATGTATAGTTCATATATCACTGAATGTACAAGATGGCCTTTTTTGCTTTTACTTTGTTCATCAATCTGGTAGCCTTCCAGGTGCTATCTGTGAAATACGTAAAAGAAGGCATGAATTCAAAAGGCGAAGTAAGCAGTTCACGTCCCTCCAAGACTCTTGTATAACATCTTGTGCTTTGCAATATCATTTGTCCATCCTTGCACACAGTATTCAGAGCTGAGGGACAGAGACATGACTGTGAAGTGTTCCCACAAGGCTGGTGCAAAAGAAGCCTGATCTCAATCTTATATTTTGTCTCCATACCCACTCCTTATCAAGACATGTCTATTTTTCCCACAAAGCTGCTTTGTGTGTTGTGCTTACCTTGATATACTAGCTCTTACCATGCCTACTTCTCTTCGTCCTAAACACATTCGTTTAAAGATGGTAAATTAAACCTTCAAGCATGAGATATTCATCTGCCATGATGTTATCTCTGATCAGTAGTGAATCAAATATTCCTGGTTTTTTGAACCCCACACAAAGACAAAAAGCATAACGTTTTTCAGTGCAGATGAAAACAACTTTACTGAGCAACCTGATTGAGAGAGGGCTTACTTTACCATCAAGTAGTTGTTAAGGGTGCTTAATAATTTGGGGGAGATATAAATTCGAGTGATCTTGCTATAAGGCAGTTCAGATTAAGCTGAAAGTTTGGTAGGTTTCAAAAAGCTAACAAAACTCAGATAATAATTTTGAGGACAGTTAATGAAGTCAAGTAGAACACTGATTTTGTTTCCTTCTGCTTTTTATTGATTACACAGTGAATGAATTTCATGTAATGGATCTGAAGGAGAAAAACTCTTTTTTTGTTTCTAATATGAGAAGGTGCTGCCTAAAAATGTCTCATTGTGCAGAACCAAGACAAACACAATTGCAATCAGACATTTATGTTGATTAATTTGTTTGTTTTTCTGCTGCAAGAGTTTGCTGAACGGACATAACCACAACTCCAAATTCTAATACAGAAGTGCTGACCATATTCTTCTGTGTACCACACATTTTAGAAGCCTGAGAACCTAAGGAAGATTACAGTATTGATAAAATCCTGACATTCTATCTTTTATCTAGAATTAGAGTAGTTATTTTTCACAGTTGTATCAACAAAGAAAAGGAAGATGATATTTACATGTGATTTTTTCAATCTAGTAGATATTACTACATACAGTGCATACATACACACAGACACACATATACATATACATATATATGCTTCTTGCTATGTTGATTAATCTTCTGGATTTCTACAATAAACTGAATGAGATAGGAAGAATGCTTAAGCAAAAATAATCTCATAGTCAGAATTTCTCTAAATTTCTCTAATAAAGTTCTCTAATAAGACTGTTTTTTGGCTTTAAATCTAATGTTGGGGTCAGTCCAGAATTCCCAGAGAGCTCTTTACTAGTTGACTGCCAGTTCATCTTTTTCGTGTCTCAGATCACATGGAATAGCCACAGTTCCTTTTCTGAGGCCAAAAAGAATACTATGACCAGCAGCTTTATCCTTCTACACCACAAATCCCATAAAATCTTACACAGTAACTTGCACATTTGAGAATTCTATATGGTTCATTTTAATTTATGAGTTCTGATATTTCCTGAATTTTCATACTCTAGTAGTAACCTCTATAATTTGATTTTCAGTCTTTTGTTCACTGGAAGATAAAATTATCTGTAGTCTGTTAGGACCCTCAAACAAGCACTCAGATACTTCAAGCAGGAGGGAAAATGACTGCACAAATATTTATCACTGGCATCAGCACAAGTATTGTAGAAACACAGATTCCTTGGCTTATATCCCAGACATGGCAGCTTTTAATATAACTTGAAGCCACTTTTCAGTGTGGGTCTGTCCTTTGAAAGTACTTGATAAAATCTGTTCCATTTCTTATGGGCATATGTTATCATCTATAAGCTTTAAGGGTTTGGCCTGCAACCTGACATAGTAAGATATTGCATACGTTCACTTCATATAATTTCATAAGAAACCTCCTTCTCTACCCCTTAGAAATGTTGTACTGCAGTGAAGTATAGGCACAGCTATGTTCCATGGTATGATAACCTTACTGAAGCTGACTGGTGTATATCTGTGGTTTAATCCTCTGGAGATTTTTTTTTCAACTGAATATGCAGAACAGTTTGAACAATAGACACTTAGTGAAAGTGGAAAAAATGAGATATTAGGTTAGAAATTAAATATCTCAATTTGTGGGTCAAATATTAGATATAAAGTAGATATCAAATATTAGATATAAATGTAGATATTGCCAATTAATTTAATTTAATTTAATTTAATAATTTCTTAAGTATCTTGTAATAGGCTATTGTATGTGAAGCAATAAAATTAGATGATCTCAAATTTAAATACTTTCACATTACAGAAAATTTAAATCGTTTTTTACTTACTAGGAGTAAGGAATTTTGCTAATGTGAAAGCCACAATAACTTTGATGAGGAAAGAATGTTGTCCAACAGAATATCTGTGTATTGAAAATAGGTATTTTGATGAGATTTCAAAGACCAATAAAAAGATAGTCAATATTTCTCAATTTTTCCAACTACCATGAGAAGTAGAAATGATTTAGCAAACCTAAGTAGAAATGTTTGTAACATGGTTTTTTTACACTTTACTGCCATTGCACCATTTAATTCCTTTCCCACTATCCCACTCTCTGAATTCCTCTATTGTTCTATTATCCATCAGATCTATGTGTTTAAGAACAGAAATAATGACCATCTCCTTTCCCTTGTTTTTTTCCTCAGACTGCAGAAAGCAAAAATAATTGCTAAGAAACTTGTCTTACTCCTTTCACAAGTTCATCTTCTTCTTCCATGTTTTAATTAGTACTATTTATAATACTTCTTTTGCTCATAAGACATCTTATATTGTAATGTCATGGAGGTTAGCATCCTCACACAGCCTGTTTGAAAGCTGAAACCAGTAGTTTCTGATCCCTGAGAGCCCACCACTGCTTTTAATAAGATCTACTGGAGCTGTTAGGAATTAAAGGTCATTACAGCTTTGTGTATATTTGAGCTATTTGGCAAAATTAGCTTGCCATGGTGGCCTGATGGGTAATGATGAGCACATCTGGTTCCATTTCTTTGGAGCTACCACAGCAAGATGTAATTTCAAACATGAGGTTTCAGTATTTACCACCTGGGGAAATCCTCACAGGGATTTAACTCTTCTCTGCCCACTTTAAGATCATTTACTGTGGTTCTTCCTTTGTCTTCAGTGCATCAAACCATTTAATTCCCACCATTTCAGATGTCTGCCAGGGGCCAGTTCACATATGAAGTAGAAGATTGTTTGTGACAAGGATAGACAACACCATATGCTCATGCAATGGAACAGGTGCTGAGCACACTCTAACTTACACATCTCTCCATAGAGTGACAGTGCTGTAGATTAAATTTTGTTTTAGGACAGAGGGTTCACAGCAGTGAGCAAACCTGACTTTTTTTCAGAATGGCAGACAGATTACATATTTTAATATGTTGCAAGAGATAAGAATTAGACCATCAGGAAAATTTATCTTAAATAAGTAAGAGTATTTAAAGAAATTATTTCATTCAAAACACTAGAAACTATGATTTTTTTTTTATGTTTCAAAGACAGTTCAGTTAAAATGTTAACTCCATTACCACAAAAGGCATAGAAAACCCCCCCACAGATGACTATAGTGCAGTTTCTTAGTGCTAGAAATACACACAAATAATTACCTTTATTACAAAACTTCTATAATATTTAAAATATTACTAAAATTGACCATTCTGTACATCTTATAATGTATTATTATTTTTTGTTATTTATTTTGCTGGTCATAACTCATTAAATTGAAAGGACATGAGTGGAAATAAGGAGCAGCACAAATGTTTAGCTGCACACAGGAGTACACTAGAACTTCTATTGATGGTTTCCTGTATTCTCAAAGTACATAAGGTTAGATTTCACACCTGCCTGTTTTACCATTAATGCTTACTAGAAATCATGAGAAATAAGAGTATATTATTCAGAAGTATAAGAGGAATTTATAAAACCAGGAATAGTTCCATGGGACCAAAATTAATTTATAGTTGTTCTTGACAAGCAGAATGCATTTTATACCCAGCAAGTCTGGGCTTTTTCTTTTTTGTCTCAATTATTTGCATCTTTCTAAATCATCATGAGAGCTAGGGAGTGGAAACTCCTCCTCCTGTGCATTTAACAACATAACTAAAGTCTCTACATGGATTTGTTCTCTATTTGTTCCTATTTGTGTGAAAGCTGGCACATATTGAAATTAAAGGCAAAACCAAAACAGGCACTTGGCCTTGAAGCAAAAAGCAAAGAGGGTCATCATCACTCTTATGGGTAAGTCCATAAAACTGGATTTAACTTCAGGTTCTTAATTGCCATCAGACATCTGACTCCTCCTGGTATGTGGCAAAAACATGGTACTTTTAGCAGAAAGGTGTCCCAGCATAGCTTTTTGAAGAAAGCTAGAACAGAAGACTGATAACTCATTAAAAAAAAAAAAAGGAAATGGAAATAAAATTCCTGTAGAGACAATCTTATCTGCCCGACTGAGATTTGTTCTCCCATTTGCTTAACACTTTGCAAAAAAATTCTCATGAAACATCTGCAACCTGTCCAAAAAATCAGTCTCAGAGGAATTTGTGTCATCATGCTGAAAACACTTCTTGTACTTATGACTAACACAAATCTGTATACCAGAACGAATTTATAATGAGAAAAAAAATCACACTTCCCCCCTCCCCTGATTTTTAATTTGTTTACTAGATGAAATCATTCCACTAAAAAGTCCAATACATTACATAAAAGTACTCATTTTACGTGTACAGAATAATTAGTACTTGTAACTGGTGAACTGGGGTAAGCAGGAAATAAACTTTGCCTTTTCATTAGCAAGACACCAGTTTCAATCATATTTGAATGTCTTCACCATTAAGGGATTTTTAATATAATTCACAGCTAAACGGAGTTTGGGAACATCATATGATCCAATATGTTGTGTTGAATATTGCAGGGAAGTCCTACTTCAAAATATTTTTCCTTTTCCCTCAGACTCAATCTGAAGCATGTTATGCACCATACTGTGGCTGAACCGGTTTTCTTGTCAAAGAGAGCATTGTTAATTTTAGTGGAGTTACAACAAATATTCAATAATAAAGTGATAGTAACACTAGAAGAGACCCAAAATACTTGAGCAATTCTTCCTTTTCTCTTGTCCAGAATCAATACAGAAAGCCCCTTCATGTTGGAAGCCCCATGTGTAGTTCTGCTGCCATTCCAGTACTCCACATATGTACACAGAAAAAAACACTTCCAACTCTGAAATCCAATTGTCCAAGGAAAGGTAAAGAGGAAAAATCTGCACATTCAGCAGTTTTGACCTTTTAAAGCTAATGTAAGCCCACCCTTTCCAGAAGTGTTCCTTGCAAATTCCATGCTGTTCAGCAGGACCCCCTTAATGCTTTCCCTGCAATATGCATATGTAGTGACTTCATCCCAGAAAAATTCCCCTGGCTCAGTCTGCTCCCAGTGTAGGTGTGCAGGATATGAGTACAGCCATGGCTCCAGAGAGTTCATCTTCTCACATGAGGATAGAAGAAATTTTGTAATGCTTGTCTATAGGTCTGTCCTTTAGTTCTTGTCTGTTACACAAATTAATTCAGAAGCATTTTTGTGTACATAATGGTAAAAGGATTCAAACTTTGTTCTCACTCACACCTGAGCCCTCGTAACAGTGCTTAATACCCTGCTTCTTTGAAGTCCCTTTAAATTCAACAGGCTGATAGAAATAGCAGTGAAACTCCATGCAGCTTTAGAAACCATCTTTCTCTCTGCTCAAGGTGAGGATAAGCAGTGCAGCAGTGGCTGGAACTGCAGCTTTTTAGGCAGAGTAACTCCTTTTAAGAAGAGAATAAAACTGCTAAATCTTTACAGGCAGTCAGACGTGCTCAGCTGGTAGCAACTATGCCTAAGTCTTACCTTATTCTTCACGCTGTGGGGAAAGACTAATGAAATTTTAATCTCTTGGCCTACAAACAGGCAAGCATGAAGGTGGGTTTTCTGCTTTTTCCCACAAACTCAGGGTGAGCTGATGGGTTTACCACTGAATTTCTTGCATGCAAATGAATGCATCCACACTTCACTGGGTATGAGAACCTAAAGATGGGAATAGCTTTGCATAAATAAAATACAGTGGGGTTCAAAATCAAATTTTATAGTCAAAATATAATTCCACTGTGTGGCAACAAAATAGACTTCAGGAGAATCAGAATCTGTTTTATGAGTTGTAATTTTCTATATGTGTGCCACTTGTACCTTAGTTTTAACTCAAAGCATGTTTTAAATATTACTGTATTTATTATTTTCAATATTACGGTAGCATTAAATAATTTGTAGTAAATTGGAATGTCACTACAGGGAAAAAAATCCCAAAAAATTCTGCTGAGACATATCGATTAAGCAGTTTTGTTAGTTAAGAGTGAAAGGAGAAATTCAAGAGCAAAGCTCAAAATTACATGCACACCACAAGACACAAACAAAAATCATCCAGCACTGACATTCACTAGAGGAAAATGAAAGGAACTCACTATTTAACTTACTACTTTCTGTAAAACCTTGTGAAACAGCAATAAAACCAAGAATCTAAATAACCAATCTATTTCAGCAACAGCTATTAAACTAAACAAACAGCAACATGGATGAATCTTATTTTATCTGTCTTTGGCATGACTCTTCACAGTTTCGTAGCAGCTGCTACATTAAAGAACACTCCTGAGAGAATGACCTTTGAGGCTCTGCAAATGTCTTTAAAACTCTGAACTTTAAAATTGGCAGACTGACTTCAAAAAATATTTTGTATGTATGTCAGGACTGTCATGAATTTGAGACACTGTGTGTGGTCTTATGGGTCTCATTAAATCCTATGACTAGGATAGCTTACTACATGAAATATACTATAAGTGTAATTAATAGGAGTAAGAGGGACCCCCTTGACTTATGCAAATAAGGCATCATTAGTTTATTCAGCCATCTGTTCTGATTTGAGTAGGCATTTCCCAGTATGCCAGAAATTATATTCACTTCAGTCTTCCACAAAAATTATTATTAATAATGATGACTCATTCTGAAGAAGGATTTCTTTCTTCTCCTACCTGAGTTCATTCCTTACAGATAAACAAAGATCAGCTCATCTGACAGGGAATTACCTCTGTCCTCACTATTCACACCCTTAAAATATCATCAAGAAATCATAGCAGCTGTTTCCAAATGTATTGCACTTAAGGTGGTAAGTGACACGAGTGCTTTATAGCTCTGTATTTACAAGATATCAAAGTGGTTTCTTAGAGAGTAGTGCAATTTCCCTTCTGCTCTGGGTGCATAAAATCAGTGAACCCAATAAACTAGAAAGCCCCATTAATGGAATCAACTGTCCTTTGTAAGTGAGCAGCAGAAGCCAGCAGATCAAAGCTGCCCCACTTCCTTCAGTAGTGCCTGCACATCTGTTTTTGTTAGATCAAATATGTGGTTAAGCTTTTTGGTTGACAACAACAAAGCTTTTTGCTATTACTGTTTTTCTAATATATGCTGACTTCAGTTTTCAGCCCATCTTTTTCTATAAATACTTAAGCGTTTTAACATGATGTTATGGGTCTGATTGATATAAGCTGTGTCTAAGTTTAGCTACAGAGTCAGAAGAGATGTGATGCCCCTCATCTGGCTCATGTAAATAAAAAGATTAGACAGCACTTTGCTGGAGTTAAGTTTCCTTCAAAATAACACCAAATGCTAATACTTTTTGCATCTATATCCAGCTACAAACAAGCCCAGGACCGGATCTGCTATTCTATCAGTAGGTGTTCTCTTGCTTTTGAAAAAGAGATAGAAATCATAAAGAATGGTATAACATCTACATAGTTTAAGAAAAAACAAAATAAAATTATTATTTAAAAAAAATATTTAACTATCAAATTAAAACACTGCCTGCCCAACACCATCCTTACTCTCTTTTGCATATTTTTCTACAACAGATTTTGCAGTAGGTCATGCATCTTGAAGAGCACCTATATCCCATAAGCACAGACTGCCCATCATATTAGACTGTTAATTGGAAAATGCACTAGAAGCTACTTTGTGAACAAATGTTTTAGTTCTAAAAGTGGTCATGCATATATATGTGGCTAGCAGACCATTGAAATTGTAAAACAGTTATCTGATTGTGATGAACTGTAATTATAATGAACAGAGACAAAAAAAAGTGAGGGAAGGGATAATCTAGTCCTTGACTAGATTATCCTTGACAAAATTTTCTCTGAGAGGACAGTAACAGGAGTCCTTTAAATTGTTCCCTCTCCTTCCATCTGGCATGCAGAGCTGAGGAAGTTGATCAAAGAAGACAAAAAATGCCACATATTTTTGTGTGGTACCACACGTGTCTGATTAAAGGCAGTGCTCAGTGCCTGACGCTGGTGTGACCCAATGCCCATTGGAATGCAGTTGACTCCTTCCTCCCGCTTTGGCAGACAGGTAAAACAGTATTTACAAGATTACAAATACTGCAAACCCCTCAGTTAATCCAGCCTCCAGTCCAGGACTTCATGATCAGGGTGATTACATAACTCGCAAAAAAAACCCAAACCAAACAAAAAAAAAAAAACCAAACCACAAAAACAAACAACAAATCTCATGTAAAATATGTCAAGAAGCCCTTCTCTCTACTCAGGAAGGAAAACAGATAATTTTAATTCTAGTGTTTCTATTTGTAACTTAACATATTTCTTCAGCAAAAGGAGACAAGAAGTGACTTTAAATAGGTCTGCTTGTTTCCTCTTGTTTATATCAATCTCCAAAGTGCTCTCCACCCTATCCTTTTTTGAGTGATATCCTTATTCATTCTTATTTATGAAGTTTAGGTTATTAAATTCACCAGGCATGCCCTTCTGGAAAACTGGGATGATGTTTGCCAGTTTCCAATCAGCTGGGACCTCTGGTTTACCAAGACCACTCCAAAATTATCAAAAGGACAACATCAGTTGTCATCTGGGACATCATCAGTTAGCTTATTGAGGATTCTCAGCTGAATCCCATAAGACCCCATAGATTTCTAGGGATCCAGCAGAAGAAGCTGATCCCACACAAGTTCAGGGTCTGGGATTTGATAATTCTTGCAGCAATGTTCTTCCAGCTCAGGCCTGCTTGGTCCAGCATCTGTGTTGAAGACAGAGGCAAAAAATGCATTAAGCACCTCTGCCTTTCCTTGTCCCTGTTTATGAGGTGACCATCCTCATCCTATATCAAACCTATGTTATTTCTACCTGGCTTTTGTAATTAATATATTTGAAAAAAAAGCTCTTTTTATTGTCACTTACATTTCTGGCTAGCTTCAACTCCAGTTGAGCTTTGGCCATGTGAATTTTCTCCCTACAGTACCAAGCAGCATCTCTTATTCTTCACATCAGCTGACCCTGTTATTCCTGGGCGTACACCTTTCTTTTTTTTTATTTCCAAGAGGACATCCCCATTGAGCCAAGCTGGCCTTCTGTCTGTCTGCTTGACTTGGGAATTGCCTGCTCCTGTGCCTTAGGAGGTGTTTGAAAAGTAAAAAGCACTGAAGGTAGTGTCTTACAAGCACAAAGCTTACTCTACAAAAATTAGAGCATGCTCTACATGTATCAAACTGCTCACAAACAGTGCTTTTAATTTGGCAGCAGAATTAGGCCAGAACCTAAAAGTATGAGTCAGTAAACTAATTATCAATGTGTTGAAAGTACATATTTAACAATCTGAATTATCCAGTAAAGAGCATTTCTTTTCAGCTGTATCATGAGTGTTAATTCAAATCCATAAAATTTCTGTAATCCACTTTTTCGTTTCATTCTTATTTATACCTAAGTGATGGTGCTGATGGATAGTTATCCTTATAGCAGACTAACAAATAGCAAGACATTGTTTCCATGAGGTTTTTTATGTAATTGGTTTTTACCCGGTTTAGGCTAATCCCCATAACAGATTAGCAATCTGTCCTGGATAGCAATGTAGTAACATGTGAGAAAGAAAACATGAAGATTTTTGGTGTAGCATTACGGTATTTTTAGAAAGTAGCTTGTGCTCCAGTAGTGGTACTCTTTTTTCTCTTAGAGATTTTCTTTTTTCTTAGGATCTTAAGAGAACAGACTCTCAGTATTCAGTCTTCTCCAAGAAGTATTATTCCAAAGTAGTCTATATCAGGATTTATTTTGTATCTATCAGTGTGGTTTAGCTGAAACCCATTCTCAGCAAGGGAATCTCCATATGTCATCTTCTACTACTGCCACAGAAGTGCCAGTCTAGATATTGCCTGGCAGCACTGATTTTAGATGCCAAAAATTTCCAGACTTTCTCTAATAAAACATTTTAATTAAAACCCTGTTGTATTGAAGGAAGTGGGAGTTTTGCCAGGATTTCATCCTATCTGCTTTCTGAGACTACCCATGAAAATGTGCTACATCACATGACATTCCCAGCACAGCATTGGGTAGGCTGTATCCTGCAGAACGACATCTTTTGTAAACAAGATTTAGAAATCTTGGAGGGAATTTCCTGCTGCTGGTCAGATTGTTTTGAACACCATTGACCTTGCTGCAGGTTTCTATTCTAAGAGCAGCTATTCATCTGTGTCCCATCCAATTGCTTTGATGACAGTAACTGCTGGGGAGGTGGATAAGGAAATCTAGAGACACTCGTTCCAGTTGTGAGGCCTGCTGATAACCCGCCCAGACTGTGCTCTGGCTGCTCTATACCAATTGAAACCGTTTGGAAGGAAATAACTTCACTGAGGAAGGAAGCAAAGGAATGAGGAAAGCAAACCAAAAAAATTCCAAGTACAGTGCTAACCTAGACCACATCATTTGCTATCATACTACCAACATTCTGCATCAAAACTCAGGGTGACCATGCCTCAGACTTCACTAAAAGTATATTTCTAAAATGCACTGGTACTCAAGGCATTCTCAGACACTCTTCAGATTGCTAGCCCTTATTGAGCAGATAAATCTGCACCATTTGTTCCTACTTTGCAAAGAATGTTACACTCCTTAACAAGAAAAAAGTATTTCATACTCTTCAAATTGTAATGACTCATTCATGGATTTTTTTTTCTGAATACAAGGAGGATATCAAGGCACAAAAACCAAACCACAGGGAGCAAAACTGTTTTACTTAGCTTTATATCTTCTAAGTTAAAAACTCTTCTAGCTTATCTCTCCTCTATAAAAATGTATTTGTGTGAGAATTATGTTTTAGTGGTCTTAGTTTCTGGATAGTATTCTTTTCTTTGGTCTCTTTTGATGGTATGACTTCACAATCATAAACTAGTTTTCACATTTCAAATAATTCAGAGGTCTTACCAACTGAGGCCTCTCCAAAAGCAGTTCCTAATCAGATCATAGAAATTTAAAGTAAAAAAGAGACAACCAAAAATTTTGTTAATCACACTGCATGAAGAGTATCTACTTAGCAGGGATGCTTTCTCTGAATAGTCTCAACATTTAATAGGAAATCTTTCAATTATCTGTCTGTTTTACTATATAATAAAGAGCAGATGTAGTCTGAAACAGCCTGAAATTATTAGAAACGTTAAATAATTCATAGCCTACATAATGAGGGTCAAAGATTTAGTAAATATTCAATATCATCATTGATATTGAAACCTTCAAGTGTATTACATAATTTTCAGTACTTTAGATTTTTATGGGAAGAATAAAATTATTTCTATATGGTGACTTACTAGTAGCTCTAAAAGAACAGAATGGAGACTCAAAGTATCAGTCTATGTAGGCATCTAGAACTGGAGTTCTGATTCATATAAAGTAAACTTCAATTTAGTATGTTTTGTATTATGTTTAGTGCATTCCTGCAAGTAAATGGTTCATTTTGATTTCAACAAAATTGTATGTCTTCAAACAGTTGCGGTTTTTGCAATGTCTTCAGAAACCCTCCACCAAGAGTTATGTAATGACACCCCAGCTTTAATATCACACGTAAGCTATAGCTCAAAGACTCACTGAAATCACTGATCATATTTCCACTGACCTATAATTTAAGAGAGTGGCAAAATTATGTTCTAAGTTTGCAGATCTCTGCAACTTTGGCTAAAACAGAAGAAGTTTTACAGAACTGTTTATGATCTCAAATGATGCTCATCTCTGAAATTAAAAGTAAATAATACAAACAAAACAGCTTAGATATAGCTTGAAAGCTTATAGCTTATAGGGTACAGCGTGCAAAAGGTAGATAAAGAGAAATTATATTTGATATTCATCCTGAAATTAAGTACAGAAGGATAAAATATTACCTATATGATGAAGGAGAATGTTCCTTTATTCAAAAGCAGTTAAACAGAATTTATAATCCGGACTTCTTATTCTTTACTCACATATAAGAACATTAGAGAAATACAAAACAAATTCAAGATACAAACAAGAGCATGATTCAGAGGACAGCAAGGGTGATGCAGTGATAAAGGACAGCACAAAAGCAAACAGCCTATTTCATTTTTGTCTTAATATTTCAGCAAAGAGTCAAACATTGAGGCTATGTAATGTTTTCCTGTTTTGATTAGGAGAATAAGAACCAAGTTCAGACCTGTATCATAATTGTCCCAGTTGTTAAACAATAGGCTCTGAAGAGTTCATTGCAGATGCAATACAGATTTGCATCTTAGGTCTGCAGAATAACCAGTTTCTAGTGACTGAGCTTTCTGTGGCCATGGACCACATGTTGTAAGAAGAGTGCTTAACTTTTCTCTATACAAGTTAGTGGAACCTAGGCCTGAGAGCATGATTTTGGTCTTCCTTTTCTAGAAGGTTTAGCTACACAGTCAGGTGGGCTTAAGATCCCTGACTAGTAACTGGATTTTTGCTTTCTTTCTACAGAAAGCTGCACCGTCCTATGGCAGATATAAGAGATTATTAGTGTATGATATTTCTGAAGCTACTGTTTAGAAAATTTGATTTTCCAGCAGTTTTCATGCATTTTTCAGAATTGAAGCTGAGCCTGATCTAGTCATCCTGATCATGTGTTTAGCTGTCATTGCATTGGGGTTTGTATTTTAGGCTGAGGTTAATTTAATCTAATGTTATAAGAAATAAGTGACAATACACTCCTTGGATGTAACTGTATCAAGCAGGTCCCTGCCACTTTCTAAAGCACATCTAATCCTCCCTCCATCATCATGGCATTTAAAAGATACAATTTTTTTTTTCATAAACCCTTATGCTAAGAACAAATGGCTTTCTAGAAATCTTTGTTTTAAGGAACCTTCTTTATGTACCCCATGGTAAGGCTACTGAAAGTTCAACCTGTTTTGAAATATCTTTAACTGTTAGAATGCGGCAAAAGCAGAACAAAAAAAATTAAAAAAAAAAAAAAAACAAACAAAACACACTCTCTACACTTTCCTCTGTGATGTTTCCCAATATAAAGCTCTCTGTTGAGTTTACATAACAATCAGCCATCACCTTGCCTTGTTTCTGTGTTTCATCACTCAGTTTCCCTCTGCTCTTGCTGACACTCCTGACACACCTTCCTTGCAGTCACTTGCATGTCAGTCAGCAGCTGCCTTCTCACACATCCCAGCCCTGATGATCTGCTTGTGAAGTACTGGAAGATAGTGCTGTGGATGAAATTCAGTAATACAATCAATCAAAGGCTGATCATACATTGCACTGCTGTAGATGTTAGTGTTGTCAGGTGCTGAGCTGAAGTAGGAAACCCAGTTAGCTCAAAATATTGGACATGAGGTTATTTTTTGTTTGTTTGTTTGTTTGCTATCAGGTTAGGTTTAGGTTTTAGCTGTCGTAATTCCTGATCCAAATCTTTGTGTGGTTTTGTGATCTTTTGTGGTAGAACAAAGGCAGGAATAGGAGTGCATAGGTGGGGATGGAAAGCAAAGGAAGGAGGCAATATTTTAATTCTAGCTCTCATTTATATCAGCTTTAAACTACTTTGAAACCACAGGCACCTTTACAGAGGTAAAAAAAAGTCCAAGACATGACCACCACTGATGAAGAATTACATTTGTCAGAAGTGCAAAGTAAATAATCGTTCCCATCCCTGGCCTCACCACTGCCTAAAGATCAGTATCAGCATTTGTTATCAGGAGTCAGGATCTCTTGTACCCAATGCCATCCTCTTCATTCTTCATATTATTCATATTATCCTGTTACAAATATCTTTGAAATTGATTTTGTGATGTAATGCAATATATGTGACCTGCCATGAGACCCTGGTGTATGAGCCTAGGGTTGAGGTTTTTTTGTATGACTTCTTTTTATAATGTTCTAAATCAAATAAAAAACCCAAATCATTCCTTTTCTTTTGAGATTATTCATAAGCCATTTTTAAGATGATTCACCAGGCAAAAAGGGTAATATAAGTGGATAGAAAATAAGATAGTCATCATTGCAATCCCCACCCCCAAAAGCAGTTGTTAAGCAGTTCCGTGCTACACAAGCAAGTTGTCCTTGCGTTAGAGAAAATATTACTAAATGTGCACCAAAGAGTACAAGGCTCTCTAATTTTAATAAATATGCACAAATACACTTGATATGCCAAGACAGGAGGCCTGGAGTATTGGAGACAAGGCGGCAGCACCACGCAACAGTAGTGCAGTTTGTATTGCTGGCAGCACTGGCATACCACTGGCCAGAACTTCAAAAGTGTCCAAAAGACCAAAGAAACTGCTGCAAACAGAGAGCAACTTTAAATGCCGATGGAGTGCTTTGAAGTGATTATTAGCAATGCATCCCATAGCCCGAGGCATGCACAATGTCTGTACACCAGGCTGCTGAATGGAACAGGATTTGTTTATCAGCCCCTCTACCGAGACCACAGAGGCTCCCTCTGAAACAATTTATTCTCCTCATCTCCTGCAGCTGAATATGCTCACAGGCATTTTTTCTGGGACAGATTCAGCTCATAAATGATTGGGTCAGTGAAGTACTAGTAAGGCCTAGCTGGAGAAAGCTGTAAGCCATACACCACACCTGATAAAAAAAGGCCCAAAGACAATATTGTGTGCTTGTGTTTGTGTTCCATTCCTGGCAACACTGTTTTGACTTTTTGTGGCCAAATGCAATTTCTGTGCAACTGCTGGCTCTCTGGATGTGTTAGGTGGGCACAGAGGTACCAGGAGAAATCACCTGACCTGTCATAAAGGGAGTAGCAAGGGACTTTCACTAATTATTGTTAAGACTGGTGCAAACCATTTTCCTTCTGCAGGCTCCTGTTTTTCTGCTAAACTTTGGCTGCTCTATTGCTGTCATGCAAGCTCAAATTATGCCTCCATCATTTGTCTGTATGGGTTTTCTGTCTTTTCCTGGGACCTGGACAAAAGGCTTTCTGGGCATGAATGGCTGCTTTGTTTCCCTGCTCTGAAGAGATCTTAGGCAAATGTAGTCAAACTCCAAGTTCGGTAGGAAAAAAAAAAAAGAAATCTGGCCAGGATTGTAGCCTTCAAACCCATGGTTGAATACTTTGAAGTGAGGATAGAATTTTTCCTCATGTCTTCTGTTCTCTGTGAAGAGATTATTTCATAGCCACTCTTCACTGTGTGGTGAGGAAACAATAGGCATGAAATAAGAAAATTTCTATAAAGAGGATGACTTAGGATCTCATTCAAAGTGAATATATCCTTTAAAGCTCAGAGAAGCAAATAATGAAAGTAAGAAACAGCAATTACTGCAGAAGCTGAAGTACAAAAGACTTATTAATGACAATTTCTGGTTTTGTATGTCTGTCAAATATGTATTCATAACCCTGTTGCCCTATGGATAGGTACTGTATGAAAACATTTTTGGCTGAAAGATACAAGAAAGCCACAGAGCTGCACTGCATATTTCAGGAAAGGTGGAATTCGTTGCATTTAGCTTGCAGTGTCCCTTTATTCTTTAAGACTCTTCTAGCTGCCTAAAAACAGAGCCAAGTTTTTTTGTTAGAAGACTAACTTCAGCTTTTGCCCATCTATTGCAACCTGTTTCCAAGAGAAGTCAATAATGAATGTTTAAGCTCCCTTTTCTTTTCCTGTAATAGGAGAAGTTTAATTAAACAAATATCCTGTTTTAATATTTGCTGCTACACTGAGGTCTGAGCACCTGAAAAGATTACCTACAATAAAATGTCAGCATTTGGTTTTCTTCACTGGTTCCTAGCTAAAAATCAGGAGTATAAATTGATTTCAGCTGCGTGGTCTGGCTAGAAATGAAGCTCTGACTCAGAGGGGTAGAAAAGATATTACAATCCAAATTTCTCAACTTAATTTCTTCCAAGTAGGGGAATGACAACAAGAGGGAATTCATCCTGTATCCATTGAATTATTTTGTTCTACTCCCAAATAACTGCTAACTCTTTCTAAACAGTGACATAGGCCACTGTGAAGCCTTGCTCTCCACACCACTCTTCTTATGCCTTGCCTAAAATCACCCCCCACCATGTTTTTCAGGGTTTCCCACAATCTTGCAGACTAGTATGGTTTTTAACCATCAAAGCAAAGCAGCAGGAGGATGGATTTTGAATAAAACAAAATAACAGTTTGGGGAGAAATGTCTGGTTTATGCTAAAACAGAAAGACTTCCTTCACTTTGAATCAGAAAATTATTTGTTTGTACCATAGGCATTTCTAACCATGCTTGTAAAAGTTTCATATGAGGCATCAATCACAAGAACAAAACAGAAAAGGAGGCAGCAGTCACATTAATCCCAAGTGCTTTTAATCAGTAGCCCAGCAGTTATGGTATTTATCTAAGATAATTAGGACACATGTATGACTTCTTGCACTGTACTGTGTGGTTATAGCAGCTCAGGACCGCACAGCTCACACCTCTGCACCACTTCCCACCTGCTTCCCAGCTCCACTGAACTCCTGACCTTCCAAGGAGAGCACAGATGGGCATCAGGTTTTCAGAGCCAGCAAGCTGCTCGGTGTTTTGTGCAAGGTTCATCCTCACACGAGCTATGCAGTGCCCAGTGGGATAACCCCAGCTTACTGGTGTGGCTGACAGCTGTGGGTCCCAGTCCTGTCAGGTGACAAAGAGAAGAGAGTGAGCAAACTGACACAGTCAGGAGACATTATTTTTAATGCAGAGGGGTGTAGGTGAGCACTGCTGGGTTGAACTCCTACTATGCACCTCTGTAAAAAACTGATCAAATATCTCTTCTGAGATATTTGACTAAAACATAGCTAGATATTCTTTGTCTTAAATCAGTAACATCAGAAGGCCTATGACTTGGGTTTAAAGGGAATCTGCAGCATCTGCAGATATTGTATTTAATTTGGTTGTTTGGGGCTATGTGTAAGGAGCATGGCCTCCTCTGGCCTCCAGTGCCCTGAACAGTGTGCTGTAGTATGGATGAAATACCTGGCATGATAATATTAATACCATTCACTAACCAATAAAATTCCATGTGGGACTGACTTGACTTTCCTATTTTATGTGGTAGCTGACAATTTTTCCTTTGAAAATGGGTATCAGGCAAGTAGCAAGTAAGAAACTCTAGGTTCAATTTGCAGATTGAAAACAGGAAAATGTATTCTCTAGTTCTGAGCTAAGCTTGATCATCTACTCATCCTTTTCAAAATCTGTTTAAAGAAATTCTCATCCCAAATTTAGCTCCCAACAAAGCCCCTGTTCCTTTGAGTGACATACTTTTATTTATGACTCGAGTGTAGCTCTAATTCTGCTAAATGATTAACCACCACAGGGTTTAACCATATGAACATAAGTGTGTGGAGCCCTTCAAAGGCCTTCCAAGTTGTCTTCATCCTCTGGACAAACCCTCAAGGGCCAAGTCACCAAAAGATGTTTTTGTTATTCCTTCCCCACCCTTTGCCTTTTTTTTTTCCAGTTCTAAGCAACCATAAAATATGTGCTACACACTTCTGTGATGCAGGGAGAATAATAAGTTGCCCTGGGCCAAGTCACGTACAGAAGCAATAGAAGAGTATTTTAACTGAGCAGGAAGCTATTTAAAATTACTTATGTTTAAGCACACTCTAAAAAATCTTCTTCTTTTGACCAAATCAAAACAAACCTCCAGACACAGATGTTCACTAAGTATCCAAACATAAAAATTCTCTGAATAAAAAACGTTCAGAGAAATTTGTGGGAAAGAACTCAGAACCTAAATCCAAAAGTCTTTACACAGATTTTATTCAGTCAGAACTTGCTCTGAATTAATTGAAGCTAAGCAATGAGTAAAGCTTTCAGAATTTAACCATCTCCTTACATAATTGCATTTTTAAAATTAGGCTTTTTAATCTGATACTTTAATACAGTGTTGCACCAGCAAACTCACAAACTATAAATTGTCTCCATGAAAAGCCATGAAATTGAAACTAAGAGCTTTTGGCTAACTTGAAATTTGCTGCTGCAAGAGATAAACATGCCAGATCCTAGTATGTGGGTCACTTGTTTTGCCAGACCATTCAGTGTACAAACAGATTTGTATTTCTTACCCTGAAGAGGGTACTGAATAAGTATTTTCACCATTTTTCAACTTTTTGTGTTTTACAAGTAAATGTAACCAAAAACTGGAATATGGAATTAATTATATTTCGATCATAACAGTGAATTTTATCTTTCTTTATATTCATGCTGTCATTTCCCATCCTAACACTTCAGTACACACATTGCAACATCTACCTACTGCTAGAACAGACACTAGTTGGTTGAAGAGTATGGATCAGTAAATTGAATTACTGCCAAAACACATCAAAACAGGGTAAAAGACTATTTGGAGGGCATTTTGAACAAACTTGTATTGCCACTGCTTCTGCTTCTCCTCTCTTGTCAACAAATGGAGAAATTCAAATACCAAAGCTCTCACAATAACACAGTCTTATCTTTGCAAGTGGAAATTTTCTTAGGATCATGAATCAACAATATCATTTCTTACTCATGTAATATGAGAGCATATCACAAAACTACATGGTCTGGAAAGTATGACTCTGAATCAAATAATGACTAGGCTAAAATTCTCCATAGCTCAATTACAATCGCCCATTTTGGTTTTTATTTCCCATTTTCCTTAACAATTAATTCTGTTGAGCTTTAAGAGTGCACTGTATAAAAATCTTTCTACAGTCAGACTTTAAGAAAGCAAGACAGGAAAAGTTATGGAAGAATCTTGTTAACGTAATGAAAGAATATGTTGTGAAAAAAATTGATAAAATTTCAGTTTGTTAAGCATATTTTTGTAGAAGCTTGGTTTGTTTTGTTTTTTGGTACGGGTTTGGTTGGGTTTTCTTCTGTGCTTTGTTTGAATGACCTAGTCCTTTATTGCCTATCATGCACAGGGCAGCTGTTCAGATTAATAGTTTTGAGGCTGGGTTATTCAGATATGCAGAGGTTTTGTTTTCAAGTGCAATGTTTCTGTGCTTTAGTTTGTCAACTTGTAACATGTGATCTTTGTTAAAACCCTGCTGTGGAATGCTGACACACACAGAGGATTATTTTCCCTGCCAGGGGTTCATATAGATTTATATGAAACCTGAAAAAAATGCAGACTCAACTTTTATTTTCCATTTAGAAAGAAATACAGCTGTCATGTTGGTGACAAATAGCTTTTAATTTTAAACTTTTGGACGGAAGGAACGGGTATCTTTCCTGACCACACTTTGGCAGGATAAAACTCACTACATCCTATGAGTTACAAACCACATATGGTATCTGTAGGTAACTGAATATTATATTTTACCAGAAGCTTCAGACAAGAGCTATTCTTAACGTCAGCTTTCCTAAAACCAGGCCATTGACACTGATTCCTCCTATAGTGGGGATCCACTGCTCTTCCAAACCAATCTGACATTTCCATCTATGAATACAAAACAAAAGGAAATAAAAATGAAGATTTACACAAAGAATGGGAGTAAGGTATGACTGTCCTAGCCAGAAGTTAGTAAAAGCAAATGTTTCCTTCAAAAGAAAACTCCAGGCTAAGATACTGTCAGTGGGAACATTTCACAGGATAAATATTCAAGGGAAGGAATTGCTTTGTCAAACCTTGGATTGATTGCAGGGCCAGTCAACAATCCTTGCAGAAAATTGTCTCAGTGGCAGTGTATACTCTGTCTGAACTAACTGACACGATTTCTGTAGTAATCCCCTAAATTCTTGCCCTTGCTGGAGGGTTTGCACCTGTAGAGTGCCAGATTTCCTTCTTTGTTTCTTCTTTTAAACCCCCACCCATTCAATTTGCTGAGACAATGCAGCGGCAGGACAGCCACAATACAGCACTAGGGTGTGAAAGAGAAAACCATGTGTGAGCCATCTGTAGGGTGCTGGGCTCCCCAGCATCTGCTACCCACATTCCAAGGATATATGGGCAGATCCTCTCCTGAGGTCAGTGAATGGGATGTGCCTTGCACAAGGAAGGGAGTGCTGCTGCTGCTGCTGCTGCTGCTGCTGCTGCTGCTGCTGTTGCTGCTGGGCTTCCTCTAGCTGGGAGGCTGGATGAAATAATACTACCCTTCTCACCACAGGGAAATACGGTTTCTGTAGCTTTTGTTGTTTTCTGTTTTGTGGTGTAAACCCTACTTTGATGTGGTTTTAGGGTAACCACACAGGCAGTGTCCCTGGCTGGCTGGCTCTCGGGGGCCCACAGTGAGAGGAGACATCTGGGCATCAGCTTTGTGGCTCTACACAGGAGAATCCCTTGATGGGGTCCTCTTACCCCCAGAAAATCTCTCAGTACTGCTATAAGAAATATTTTTCTATCTGCCTGTCTGTCTACCCTCACCTGTACTTAAGACTCCCTTGTCACTGAAGGAAATCAAAGAGATTTCCTGGCTCAGAAAGTCAGTCATTATAAATAAATGTGTTTTCTTTTATGATGCTGGCATTTTGCCACTTCACAGCAGCTCAGATCTGTGCCTACTATTCAAGACAGATAGAAATGTTTACACAGTCTATTCCCAAGGAAAAATTTTAAAATATAAATAAATAGAAGTAAAATATAAAATTATTCTGAATATATTAATATATTACTGAGCCTAAGCCTGAGAAAGGGATTACAGGGTATTTATCTTGTGTTGGCTGGAGAGATTTCTCTGTAGCAGTTGTAAATATTATTTTTGCTATGTGGAGTTAGGGAATTTTCCTACACAATAGATAACTTTAATTTATGAAAATTATATTTAATTCCATTGTCACCGCACTCACATCAAGGGGACCATCCAAGCACAAGACACAGTGAAGTGAAAACAGTTTCTTTGGTCTTTTTAGAAGTGCATTTTTCCCCATTCAATCCAATTTCATGTTCAAAATCAAAGCCTAATTTTAACAATATAATGAAAATTAATTAATTTATATAAATCATCAGAGTAGTTTCCCTACCTCAGAAAAAAAAAATTACAGTGGGAAAATTATCTACCAAAAACTATTCCAGTCTTCTGTGAGACTAATAAATAAGTTAATAATCTGAATGACTGAATGTGGTAAACGAAGCATATCTAATATCCCTTTAAAAGCTTTCCAGTTGTCTAAAATGACACCTGCCTGAAATTTTGTTTTACTCATAAAGTATTCTATCTGTAATGTAATAGGAGCTTCAAACCATTATTCTTTTCATGTAATCCTTTTTTTTTATTAGTTCTAGGAACTGAGTAGAGTATCTGTAATGAGAAAAAAATATTGCTCTGAACTTAACTCCATCTTTGACTATGTATTTCTAGGTAAAAAGTCAAAGGAAAGGAGTTTGAGCTTTAACCTATCTAAACTTATCTGCAAAATATACTCAGATGTAGTTTGAAAGACAGAGACAAATAGTGTGTTTAACCTTAGGAGGTGCTTGGGTTTTCCCTAATCTCGACCTGCCACATAGCTGAAAGTGGAAGCCTTTGAAATGTTTTTACAAAAATATTTACTTTTTTTAAAAAATTAGGAATGGAGAAGATTAGCAAGGCTTTTCCTCTCCCTTTCTTTTTAACCTTGCAAACAGTTTAGTCATGAACCTCTGTAGGTTAGCATGTTCTGTTGTGTTTATCTGATAGTGACAAAACAAACTTCAAATATCTCAAGGGCTCAGTTTAATCCGTTGAGCACAGAACAGCCTTTTATCTAAAGATGTCTAATTAATAGACCAGTCATTCAGCAATGAGCCCTGCATCATGTTATTTTCCTTAGGAACTTCTTCATTACAATTATGCATTAAAAAAAAAGAGAAGGGAAGTCTACAAAATTAGTTAAAACTGTAGAATTTGACATCCTGGAATCTTGTACTGCTTAAAGTCTGAATGCTAAATACACTGTACATCTGCTTCTCTTGCTGATATATTGACAAGCCCCACGAGCTATTGGGGTGTTGAGTATTTGGGTTCATATACTGGGAGAAGGAGCCAGCACCCCAACCCAGCAGTCTGAACCAACAAAATTCTCCTTGATCCCACTGTTGCTTTTCAAGATACTCAGTTTGGATTTGCTGCCAAGTCAAGTAAGGACAGGAAGAATTAAACCCTCAGGACTGAAAAGGGCAGTTACCTTGGTAAAGAATAAATTGGAGGGAGTATGCAGGCATTGTGCAACTGGGTGAAGGAGTAGGAGTCCCAGAACTGGGGCACAACTTAGTAAGGACTGTAGGACTGCTTCTTTATACAAGAAATATCTACAGCTTGATTCTTTGTTGTGACCATTTTTCTAACAAAAGGTCAGTTCTTATTTAGTATATTCAACATATAAAAGTGCCAGAACTAAAAAAGAAAATGCAGACTGAGAAAAGGAGGAAAGGATCTTTTTTTCTTTAAAAGAAGAAAAATCTATTGACAGCAAAATAAAACAGAAATTTGGCACCACACTCAGTGCATCTTCATAGGCAATAACCACACCACAAATTAATGACACATTGAATATTTTTGGCTATTTCAGTTCTTTCTCATAGCACCATTGACATTTCCATAAGCCTCTTGGCAGCAGAGTCAATTCTTCTGCATTCCAGTTTGCCCCATTTTAAGAGTGTGTTTTCCTGTTTCTAATCATCCATAATCTCCCATAACCCTCACTCATTACATCAATCTCCCAGCCAGCATGAGGAGCTGATGACAGCGCACAATGCCTGACATCTCCATGCTATTCCTAGATGCAAAAATCAACTTGTGTCTCAGCCAAAACAACAAATACTAAAATGACTGATTGAAAAACAATTAAGAAAATAGAGGATTTGATACTTGAGTAGATGGTAGAACTTCAAAGGTGTGGGGGAAAGATTGAAATTGCTAAACAACCTCAGTTTATTTTGTTTAACATTATTTTCTTTCTGTTTTAACTCCTATTGAAGTTACAGTTACATGATGATACAGTTCTTTGTGAACCAAAGAGAGTAGTGTATTTGAAGCTTTCTTTCTCACAGAAAAACTTCATTTTCTGTTCAGAGATGAACACACAGGTGGCTTGTGGAATGATTCACTTGGAAGCACCATTAAGCTGGCCCACATTTCTCATAGAACCCTTGACCTGAGGACTCCCTGCTTCAGCATCTTGAGAGGAATGCATTTGCTAGTGATGTTTCCTAGCATTTATTTTGTTGATGTGGTTGTTGAGCTATGTGAAAGACAATTTGAACTGCAAGTCAGCCATGGATACACTTGTCTTAAACAGGTTAACTCATTCCCACAGTCATGTCAAAAGACCAAGCCAGCTGCTAATACATATTAAATAAAGACAGGTGGTTGAGCTTTATGTTCAATTTATTTACTAGTTTATACAACCTCCTTCTGAACAGGATTTCTCTTCAGAGATGGTACAACTCTCCTTGGGTGCTACAATATTACTCAGCTCCTAAACTGCTCGTGCCTGAGCTTGCTGGATTAAAGCTCTCTGAAGACTGTCTGTATGAGTCACAGTTACTACCACTGTTAACAGTGTTACTATGCTGACAAGCTATATATTTAAATATTATTCTAGATAGAATCACTCCTAGAGAACCAGGGACTCCATATTCCTCTTAGCATATTGAACTCAAGTCTTCCTCACTATGAGGGTGGTGAGGCTCTGAAACAGATTGCCCAGAGAAGAGTTTAAGGCCAAACTGGATTGGGTTTTGAGCAGCCTGGTTTAGTGAAAAGTGTCCCTGCCCATGGCAGAGGATTTGGAAATAGATGATCTTTAAGGTCCCTTCCAACCCAGACTATTCCATGATTCTAAGTGACAATGTATTTCAAGTCTTTCACAGTGCAAAATTTCTGCATTTTGTATACTAACATGTCAAATGGGTAGTAATTTTAGAGAATTAGATATCTCTACCACTATGGTTGAAATATTTCTTAGGAAGTAACACAGCCAATATTGCATCTAAGGAAAACCTGTAGCAACTGGTTTTTGTTTTTCTAAAATACATAAACTAAAGCTGCATTTTTATTTTCAAAGCAGTAGCATTGAATTATTTTGAATAAGCAAGGGGTTCTTCTCTGTACTTGTGATATTAACTGCTCTGCTTTTTAAATTAATTCTGCTTTGCAACATTAGAGAATAGGTGACATTCATGAAGAGCTCAAGATCTTCCACTGGCTTTGAAACACGAGCTTCATCAGCATATTGGTGTCATCCCCATTGTGACCAATTAAATGGGAGGATACAACAGTGGGAAGATACAGACATTACTTGAATGATTTCCTCCATACATTGGGCAGAGCTCATTTGGCAACAACTCCTCCTGCACCAGGAGAAAGTGGAAAAACTTTATTGTCAACCACATGCCAATAAACAAAATTTTAGTGGCTGCTTCTGGTTGCCTGTGGAGGAACAGGTAGCTCGGCATTTTCAAACCACCCTGAAAATGAAGCCGTCTGTTGGTAATAGCAAGATTTGAGCTGTGGAATGAGCTGTGCTTATTTGCACCACACACATAATGCTACCCAGCACTTCACACCCTAACAACAGGATTTTCAGTGGGAATAATATTACCTCTATGCTAACTTGGCTTGTGTTATTGTACCACAATTTGCACCATCTTCCTTCTGTAGAAGTTGGCAGACAATATTTTAAGGTCAGATAACCAAAATTATTTGATGCTTCTTTGCTGTGGAGTTAAAATAAATTCCTCAGTTAAAATTCTCTTTCTGCTATATGTATATTCAAGAAATATCCAAAAACATCCAAGCCATTATTCACATTAGTTAATTCCTTAATTTTATGGAATTATTCATAGGAGTGCTTCTTTTGCAGAATGCAGTCCTACTATCAGTAAGAAAACACAGCTAATTAAAAAAAGATTTAAAAGACTTCTTTTTGCCAAAAACAAAGAGTTTATTTGTATTTGTAAAAGTAACATTGATTATAGTTTTCACAAAAAACATTAAAATTTTAGCTAAAGCAAGCAGCGGTTTTACTTTCTTATTGAACATCTTTTGGGAAAAAAAATCTTGAAGTTCTGTAGTGTCTTGTATTAAAAGTGTTAAAACCTGAATTAAAGAACATAATTCAGATGGAGTTCTGGTGACTGCGCCAAAGATTACATCGTTGGCTGCTGACTGCATCCAGATTTTTAGAGCAGGTGTGTTGACTCATTTTCTGAGAAGCTGAGGAGAAATGCTGGCCTCACTCCAACCCTTAACACAGAGCTAGTCCAGCTCCATTGCTGCTTTGGGACAAACCATTGCTGTCAGACAGTGCAATCTTCATGGAAATGCAAAATATGGCTTTAACATGATATTCCAGAGAGATTAGCAATTCTCTGTATGAAAGCTGGAGAATGATTTACATCCCGAGTTTAGTCACTCCACTGCTAACAGCTCTTGTCTATTGGGAGGTTTATTGTTATTGCAAAAGCAGCAGCCCCTCAGATGGCCATTTTTCCTGAGAAAGTTGCTGAATGCTTGGCCTGTGACTCTTAACTGGTTTTGAAAAACACATGCCTTTTCCAAAACATGTTGAACATTGTTGCCATTTCTATTGGAGGTTGTTCTTGCTCACTTTGGTATTTAACATGGCCTCTGTTACCCAGTGTATTGTCAAAATCACCGCATTTGTCATCTTGCTGGCAGTTCCCTGCTCACCTTTTCTTACCCAAATGATGTGTGCTACAGGACACAGAGATAGTAAGGATTTTATTTTACAAGTTATTCTTGTTGCATAAAAAGATGCCTTTTCAGAAATCTGAAGAGCATATTCATATGCTGAAAAAAAGTGTTCAGAGGTAATATCTGCCTCCTGTCCCCTTCCCTCTTTCTTTGCAATATTTGGAAGAACCCATAGGCATTATAGAAATACCTCAAAGCAAACTGTAATCAAGAAAAAGATGCCTTTACAGAAAGCTTTCCCTACAGCTAGGTCGCATGTGATTAAATACAACTGCTATTACTGTCACTGCCTTATTTATTTCTAAAAGTAGCAGTGCTGAAATGCTAATGTTTGGGATATCCAGTGTCATTACAATTATAGTCTCAAGAGTTCAAAAAGTACATCCAGTTGCACAGAGAAGTACGGTGGAAACCAGAGAGCCATTCTCTGGACTAGCTGAAGTTCATTATGTATCTCTCTACCCATTTGGAAAAAAACAGGTAATGAAGTAACGAAACCCTACATTTAAATATTGTTCACATTTGTGTGTAGGCAACAAAAGCATGCATTTACCGAGTCTGTTGGCAGGTGGCAGAGTAAAATTGGGCAAGGAATCAACAGCTCTCTCACCTTCCCTGACAACCACAGCTGACAACATCCAAGGGAGGCTGGATCTGCTCTCTAGTTTCGGTGAAAATATGGAGCACGTCTATGGAAGTCGGAAGAATTATGGCAGTCAGAAAATTAAATTTACTTTGAACAGGAGAATTTGTTCTACAAGCCTCATGATAGCAACTGATTAGGACGAGGTTTTCTGGGGAGGTTTACACAGCCTTCACAGATCTGTCAGGTGAAGAAACAAAATTTTGTGCAGAATTTGCAAGCATTCACCTTTCACCCTTAATCTGATTATAAAAAATAAAATCACCTGGAGATACACCACTGTTATCCCCAGACATTCATTTTGAGAGTTTTGAATTTCATAGTGGAAACTGCCATTTGAAACGTATTTTTAACTGCTGAATATATATTATTATTTTATTCAAGGCATCTGTGTGCTCAAGCAATGCTTTCCAGCAATGTTTTATATTTTTTGTGAAGACTAATAAATTAAAAAAAAAAACAACAAAAAATGTTTAGTAAGCTGATTCTACATTAGGCTCACCTTATATTCTTTTTCTGAGTCTCCTCTCCTTTGCTCTCTTTTGCTTGCACAGTTAATTTTCCAAACTCAACAGGGATATTTGAAATGGGAAATCAAGACGTGAGAGAAGATGCCTGGTGTGGTTACTGCATGGCAACCCACATTCCAGCTCACAGCCAATTACAGGCAATGCTGACATCTGAGAGCTGGGAAAAACTGGGATGTTAAATCTGCTTATTTGTACAGCAAATTTTTTTCCACAAAGTATTATTTTACTCCATGGAGCCAAGGGCAGTCTGCAACATCAGTGCTAGCAGAAAGTTAACGTTGTGTTAATAGGGGATGGTAAAAGACAATGTAGCTTTAATAATTTAGCATAGAGATAGACCATGGACCAAAACATTAATCATAAGCATTCCTTTATTGACCTCCTGAAGGGCCAGACTCCTCTAGCTAGGCTTATTAATCCCCATGAGAATAATAATATCCCATTTCAACAGTGAGAACAGAACACTTGTCTTGGTTTTAGTTGACGGATGACTTAACTATTTTTACTTTTTTTTTTTTTTTGAGACTAATAACATCCCTCTCCTTTTTTGAGATCAGACAGCATGGTTACAGGCAGAGTCTGAGAATATCTGGTGGATGGGATCATTGGTGATGTACTGAGCACTCCCTCTCATTGATACCAAGTTTTTTCGCTCGGCAGTTTATTTTCTTGATGTTATTTCCAACATATGGAAAAATCATTGCCTAGTACAGCAGGGCCAATACTTCTCTCTCCTTATGTTGTATCCAAAAGTGATCTAAACATGGTGAAATAATAACCCCACATTTAATAATATTGTAAGGCTATCAGCCAGCTGCAGCAGATTTTCCAGAGGGTATATTGACATCTTGCATATGTGGTTGCAAATATACTGTTTTCAACTTCTCTAAATTATATGCATTCATGACTAAAGCTTGTCAGAGAAAATACTCATAGCCTACTTATTCTTGCCAGCATTTAAAAGGAGTGATTTCCTGGGTTTTCTGGAAATGTGGGAGATTCAGATTCTGCTTCCTCTAAAGCACTTAACTGATATATCAGCAAGGAATGGACTGGCAGAACTCTTCAATAAGTCATTTTCTGTTCACTTTTTCCAGCTGTCTGTTTCATAAGATAAGAGAGCTGAGGAAAAAGGATACATGCTGAAGTATTTCCCATCTCACATTTACATTTAAACAGAGTCCTTGTTGCTTTTTCAGCATCATTATTCCAGAGAAATATTTTTTTTTTGTTAATTCATATGTTTAGTTAAAAAATTCTATTTTCCCTTATAAAAACACAAAAGTTGAGCACAAGCTACAGAATAATGTTAAGATCAAAATTTCCTATTAGCAAGTGTATTCAGTTCATTGTCTTTGAGATGTGGCAAACAAGTTAGATCCTCTCCCAAGCCAGTGGGACATAATAAGGAGTTTAAATTATTCCTTGCTTCTGGATGTTATTAGGATTATTACAGTTATTAGTAAGCCCATGTGCACTTTGCTGTAACCTTCAGAAGCTCACATCCCTGTGATTCAGGGGAAATAAAAATAGATTTCTTGTCTTTCCCTGACCTATTACTATTCAGTTTCTAACCTGTGGCCATCTCTTGGCCTGTGGCAAGAGTTTAATGAATGTGTCCTTTACCTAAAAAATCTCACTTTTAATCAAAAATTTTTGGATATGCAATAGACAGTTCAGGGGTTGAACTCAGCATGTTGCCCTGAATAGCAGAATAATACCCGCATATATTTTATTTATTCTGCTTTTCCCTACTCTTTTATATATATGTCCTATCCTGTTACATCCAGTTGGTGAATAGACATATTCGCATCAATTTTCATGCATCAGCTGTGCTCCAGCCCCAACAGAGACTCTTAATTTTCTTCTCTCCCCATGCAGAAGGCAGTATTTTAAAAAACATTTAGCTAGGTGCCATGAGATGACTTCATGGCAGTCTCATGGCTTCACTATAACCCTGAGCACATACACAGTAAGGGAGAAAGGCATTCCTCTTGCTGTCCAAGTTTTGGGAGGGTGGAGAGTGAAGGCTGGAGGTACAAATCCAAGGTCCAGGATCAGTAAATCAGTCTGCTGTGCAATATCCCTCCCTCCTTTCTACACAAGCCTTCTGGCTGAAGTAGCACCCAGAGCTCTTGGCCAGTTCTGTGGTGAGAGGACCCTGGGCAAAATTTCAGGCTCCCACAAGGGCTCTGGGGGAATTGCAGGCTGTCAACAAAGTTTCCTTGGAAAACAAAGCAGAGTATGAATAAGCCACTTCCCTTCTGACAACAGAGAGGTCCAGAAAAAGAGAAGATTTTTCTAGCAATTAGGCTGCAAGAAGACTCTGTGCAAGCATGACAGCAAACATGGCTGGGAAGCAATGCCTGGAAGAGGGCCACTTGAGTTTGGGGCAAATCAAAAGCCAGGTTCTTAAGTCCATGGTAGATCTTGAGAGCAAAAGATGCAGAGCCTGTGGTTCCTGCACAATTCAAAGTAGTTCCTATGTAATTCCTATGTCTACTCAGTGCATGTGTACATCCCCAGAAACTGCTGTGCATGCCATGTGTGTGCCTGCTGCCATGGATGACCCTCACACAGAGTCTCTACAGGCTATGAATTGTGAAATGAATTGTGAAGCCTTTTCCTCTGTTTGTGCTACAGGAAATGCTTTCAGTGTGCTTCCTCGTGTCCTTTAAGCTGTCATCTAAAATTCTTTCTTACCCCTTCTTGCACCCTACAGAGTTTCTGCAGTATTATTTTTACTTCATTTTGGTACTGCATCAAACAGCTAATTTCATCTGTTACCACAGGGTGCTTGATGCTTTTTTGCACAAACTCAGCTCTGAGAAAAACCAATTATTTGTACTTTCATGAAAATTTTTGCAAAATGTTTTGCAAGTCTTCACTCACTTATTCACATAAGAACAACCCAACCAAATGCCGTAACATTAAAGGAAGTAAAATGGAAATCTTGGAAATCTTACAGAAAAGTCAAGTAATACACTGACTCCTTGAACAAAATAACAGCTGGAAAAATGGGAATGACACAGACTTTAAATATTATCATTACAAAATGATGAAGAAATTGTAATTTAATTATTTTCAATTATGTTTCATTAGAAGAAAAAAATATGTGCTACACAGCATTTTCAAATGTAAAGTCTCAGTAAGCCTATTATTTTTTTGTGGAAATGTCATGATGCCAATTACACATTCATAGGCCTATGATGAAGAACTGATTTATCTGTGCTTAATCATTCAAGATAATATACAATACTGTGTGTGCAAAATCAGTTAAAATTGTTTTGCTGTCCATTACAAAATGGACAAAATTCACGTTTTCCTAATACTTGGTATCACTGAAGTTGTTACTTCTGCAGCCTGTGCTCTTCCCAGTTGACATGGGTGATTAATGTATAACAGGAAGGTTTCCAACACTTTAAAGATTTCTTCAGCCATGCCTCAAATGAAGTTCTTTCTGTTCAGTTTTCTTTCTGAGAAATATTATAATCAAGGTAAATTTGAACACCACAGACAATCCTTATTTTATTTCAAAACCAGTCCTTGTCACCAGAGTCTGCATATAGGTATTTTAAAAAGATGCAGCTCATTCTATAACTAGTCTGGTTTTGAGTTTGAAAAAACATAACTTGAAGAATCTGAGTTATGGATATTAAGTTTAAACTAAATGGATGTACAAACCTTTTGGAGATTTAGCCATCGCTCAATGCCAGAAAGTATGAAAGTGATCTATCTTAGAGTACTTTGTGTTCCTAACAGGGAGTTCTGGGGACTCACTGTCTTATTGCATAATACTGAACACTAGTAATCAAACATCTGTTAGCAGAGAATGGAAGTTGCAGATAACTGTGGTTTTAAAATTACCAAGAAATAGATATTCCTGGATACTTAAAATTACTTTGGTAAACTGGTACAGAATAGCTACACTGGCAAGATTCTGTCTTGCACCAAGTATTCCAAATAACACAGCATAAACACTAAGGTTATCCCTAGACAAGAAAACTATAAATGTTATTGATAAGGTAAAAGAAAACCAGGTGAGATTCATACTTGAATACATACCTTGCACCAGATACTAGTCCATACATCAAATTCGTTCTGTATTTTCTCCTTCTATAAAACAACACAGAACTTGAATTTTTCATGACAGCCTATATAAAACTATTATATTACGACACTGGCTTGCATTAGAAACAATGTACAGAAGTGTCAGAAGCAGACTGAACACAAAAACTTGAAGCAATTTTGGGTCTAGTACTGGAACCAGTAGGGTTTTCCTTCTTGCCACAAAGGTGTGAAAGTGAGGCACAAGCCAGTCCTGGAGTGTATGGGATGCTGTGAGTGGTACCTAAGGGTAAAGCCCAGAAAAGGGCAAAAGATTGGCAGATTTTGTTCAGAATTTTCTCAGCCAGTTCAGAATGTAGCTGTGGAAAATGCCCATATCTTCTTGTGTACTTCAGTCTCTCTAACTGTAGAATGAGAACCCCTGCATTAAAATTACTTTGAGACTAAAGCATTATTTGCATCATGCTTTGCAAACCTCTGTTGAAAGTGACACAGTAGTGCAAATGTGTGCTTTTTTCATTTAGTATTGTAGGCACCATCATGCAGGAATAGCACAGATAAACATACATGTTTTCATCATCATTTGCCTTTAAGTTCCTAATGTACAATCAAACACAGAACAGCTCCCTTTTCTGAACTCAAATTTTAAGTGTAAACAAAAAAAAATTGTATTTTTATTATCTTTTCCCTAGGAAAGCTTTAAAATACTTAGGTAGGCAATAGTATTTAGGCTGCTAATGATCTCTAAGAAATTACTGTCAGCAATTATATATTAATGTTTTTCTGTAACATATAATCAGCAATCAGAAACTGCTAGGAAAAACAGTGGTGACATGAAATCAGTCACCATAATGTGTTTTGTGTCTCCTAATTTAAAAAATAATTACCCAAACCACTAAATATGTAGGGAAAAATATATCTTGCAAGTCTGGCAAAAGATGAGCATGTTCCTTCTAATTTTCATCATTTTTTTTCAATGAAATGGGATAATCTTCTGCAATATCTGTAACTGGAACTAAACCTCCAAAGGGAGGTTATCCAAGATTGTTATTTCTAGTGCCAAAAGAAAACAGATAGTTGGCAGTCAAAGCACACCCGCCTATAAAGTACATTTTGGTCAAAAGTAGGCAATTCCATTTTGACTCCAAGGCTCCCATCCCATCCTTAGCTCATCACAGATGGGGCCTCATCAGTCACAGCTGTCTGAAACACCCAGATATTTCAGGCCCAATGGGGAGTGAGGAGATTGCATTGGTTTTTGGTCAGTATGAGCTTGCTGCTTTTTTTATATCTTTTTTCTACCTTCATATAACACTGACCTGATTTCTAGCATTGTTCGGGATCTTCCCATTTTAAATCCCTAGTAGGAGATAATCCCTAACTTTCACTGTGGAGTCAGTCACTAGGCAAGGAGTCCAGGTAGTTTAGGAATTTTGTGTCATTCTTTTACCTCTTCCTTCTTCCTCTTCCCATGTGATTTTCTGTAGAAGTCATTCCTCACATTCTTCACATCTTGGCATAAAAAACAAAAATCAGACTTGGCTAATCCTGTGCTTGAATTTTCTGAGGGATCAGGAATGAGTAAAATAGAATCAGCGTCATCCAATAAAACAGAATTCAGTATTAACTTGGAGCTGCACCTCTTCCAACTGCAGATGCTATCAGTCATCCATATCTACCCTTCTCATGTTTCTGAACATCTTTCACATGCACAGATGTGATGTTTCACCAGGTCTGGTTCTTCTTGTTTTATTCTGGCAGCACTGAGCCATAAATGCACACAGCAGCCCTCTCACTTGAAGTGTCTCTCTGATATCCCATTCTGGGTAACTTTATACATTAGAAAGGAAAAAACATACAACCACAAAAACAAAATAGAAGAAAGTAACAAACTGGAAGGCAATAAAAACTGGTAACATCAAAACAAACAAAAAATAAACCAACCTGTGATCAAACCCTAATCAGGGGAAAAAAAAAAAAAAGCTAGCTGTGGCAAGGTTCTGCCAAAGACCATAAAAAGATTCCCACCCATCACCTTGCCATTAAGCAGAACTCAATCCTGAAAGAGTTTAGAAATGGAAAACTATTGGGCAAAAAAAGCTATTTCTGAGAAGATGAAATTTTCATGCCCAAATGTTAAGTAAAAACTTTCCACCTAAGGCAAGGACTGATTGTGGGTTGCACACATGCAAGACTCAGGAAATGGGATGCACGTTCCTCTGATATGGATGGCCTCTGGCAGTGCTGTGGATATCCTGCTTGTTTTTGCTGAGAGGGTTATAGCAGTACACACATATTTTTTACACATTTTCCTGCTGGTTTTGTAGAGGGCAAGAAGGCAGTTGTAATCACAGCTTGTCATTTGGCTGACTTGCATTTTACATATTTTCATATTAGCTATATATAAAGGTGTTGACAGGTTACAAATTTGTACAATTTAAAGATTGAGAGAGCCTACTACATTGTCATTTCCATTCCACCTGAAATGCAGGACCATCTCTCTTGCTCATTTCCCAGCAACTTACCTTGTATCTTGTTCAAAAAACTGTTCATTCCACTTTCTTTGTGAGCTTATTCCATACTTGAGTGACTAGGAGTGTCAGGAAGTCAGAGTGAACACAAACTGGACCTAAGAAAACCTCTTCTTGAGGCTCAAAATAGTTCTTTTGTTTTTCTTCAATATTCATGCTTCTCTGACTTGCTGATTATCTCCCAAAAGCAGAAGTCCCAAATTTACTTCTGAGAAGACTTTTCCTGACCTACCAAAAGCAGAAGATACAGGAAATTGTATGAGAAATGTCTACGTATCTGTCACTATGTTTTCTAGGCTGGAAAATTAGAATAAATTTTGTGAAAATCGAGTTGTTTCTCTGAAGAGTTTTTTCTCAGTCTCATGCATGAAAATGATACTCTAAATAGCTTTATATATGAGTTTTGCAGTTAATGTTACAAAGGAGTATTTTGACATTTTTATGGTCTTTTTTAATTAAACAAAGCAAAATCTGCTCTTCAGAGTGATTCATTTATCCTATCAACCTTTCTATTTTTGTAAGATTAAATCAGGAAGTTCGCATTAAGCTTCCTTTCCTGGAATTCCAGTTGAACATTATTACCCTTTGTTTAGACTGTATCACTTACTCAGCTGATAAGAGTAGACTATTCCACTGGAGAGACAGAGATTCAGCAATTTAGATCCCTTAAAGAGCATTCTGTATTTTACAGTAAATGATTATACTACATGTGTCAGGAAGCTACTGAAAATTACTGCATTTTTTTAAATCTGCAGACATGAAACTGTCTACTAATGCAATGATGTGTCTCAGCAAAGCACACATAATATTTTTTGTCCTTGACATTAGGAGGGATGTTACAGCCTTGCATCATTTAGTTCTCATTGCAGTCCCACAGCTTGATTATGATCTCCAGGACAATACAAAAGAACACTGGTGAAATACTAGATTCTAAGAGGATAAAATTTTGTACTAAGACATACATTATAAATTCTGAAGTAATTCATCATGTTTTAAACTTTGAAGTTGTCATTTGAAGTCTTAAAATCAAGGTGCATTCCTAAGGGAAGCATTTTAAAATGCTGCGAGAAAGATTCTACTTGAAGCAGGAAACCTAAGCAAGACATGGTTCAGGTTGTTACAATGATCTTTAAAATCTATGATCAGTGATGTAAAAATATATACACTTTAATTCTGGACTGTTTTCTGAAATTATGCTGCTTAAATTCTTTGCCTTTTATGTTTGTTTTATTCTGTAGTATCCTGAATTCTGGTATATATGTGAAAACTGTCTAGATTTACAAAGTAGATTTACAAAGTATTGAAGTATTCATAGTAATTTGTTTTACTTTTTTGTGGAGACGGTTTTTCATTTGGTGGTTTGGGAGTTCATTGGTTTTGTTTGTTTGTTTGTGTTGCTTGGGTTTGGATTGTTGGGGGTTTTTGCCTAGGACAAAGTCTAGCTTTGCAAACAAAGAAAAACACATTGTTCTTAAACTAACACCTGAATTTCTTGCTATGTTTGCACCACAAGCAGATAACAATTCAGTTATGCTTCCAACTTAGCCTAGTTAAATCCCAAATTATTATTTCCCAGTATTTCCTTTGGTGCCTGGATCCAATTTGTCTTTCAGTATGAATTAAAAGCTGCTTCTCTCTGCAGCCTGACATATTTACTGATGCTCATAATCCATACCCTTGAACAGAGTGCAGATTTTCCAAAACACCTAAACTAGAGGCAAGGACAGTGTGATGAGCATTCCTAAATTGTGAAAAATTGTATATATATATATATATATATATATATATATATATATATATAAATAACTATGTATGCATTTATACAATAGTCACAGACAGACAGAAAACAGATCTTTATATCTTTTTATGTATTTTATGTTCTCACATTTAAAAAATATGAAGTAAAATTAAATCTGCAGAAAAAAGTACTTTTCGTCTTCTCCAAATCCGTCACTCTCTAGTTCTCTTGCATATTGGCAAAATCTCCATAAATTAAGGCAAAAAATAAAAACTTATTAAATGTGGTTGTTTACTTAGGTCAAATAACTCATATTCATATTAACTAAGGCGGGGGAGGGCTAAACCTGAAAGGGTTCATAAAATAACTTAGTGTCTAACCCTAATTATTGCAAACAAAGATCAAAAGGAAAGCTTATCAGAAGTGGAGACAGTTTATTTCCATCTTGGAACAAAGGACAAAAGACACAGTGTCTTGTCCTTCCTTTGAGGTTTCTCTGTCAGCTCCTTTCCACTCCCTTTCCTGATAGGTTGAAATATCTTGATGGCTGTTCTGTTGATTGTAACATAATAATCAATTCTGGGGAACATGTCACCTACTTATTTTTATAACAGGAACAATGGAAATAGCATCACATTGTTAATAGAGGTAAAAGTGATTAAAAATACCCTTTTGAGTTTTCCTTTCTAGTTCCTATTGTCACAATGCACTGGAATTGATCCAGAACAAACTATGACTGTAGATACACACATTTTACAGGAATCAGAGAACTTTGATTCATCTTTAGTCAATGAAGGAATGATTGTTTTTTAAAGCAGCTGCTGTATGAACCTAGAATAACTAGTTTGCTTTTTTTATGTATATATTTATTTTTTCAGATTACTATCTTAAATCTATAGCAAGAACAGGCATTTGTCTCTAAATTAGTCTCAGAGAGAATATTTATTTCTTTACAGTATATGCATACACAGTTGTAGCAGGTTGACCATTGGCCCTTTTTCCTCCTCACCAAAAATTCAAGTAAGGCAAACCCAGGACAACAGTTTATGTCAAACTGCTACAAAGAAAACTGACTAAGAGCCTCTATTTGCCAACACTGCAAATTGCAGAGCCACATTCTGTGACATCACATGGAGTTTGCATAGTACCATGTACTTAAAATGATACTTACTAATTAAGTAGAGAATGAAAAGGAAATCATGCTCATCAATAGCATCCTCAAAAGATTTATTAAACTTGTGCATAAACTTCATAAAATTTGCCTGGCTTTAAAAGATAGCATAAATTTCTCCAAATTTTAAACACGCACAGAAAATTTTGTTCCCTGTCCAACAGAAAAATGCTATTGAGCACACCAATGTAAATATCCCTACTGTGTTTTTATTTCCTTATTAAAAAAATAAATCCATGTGTTGAAATTGAGGATATCATATCCTGAATAAGCTTCTTGATATAAAGATGGCTAAGAAAAAGATCATTCAAATAGGTGAACTCTATTTCAGAGTTACAAAGATCAGATAAGCAGTTCTTGATGCACTCTGTTGAGACAAACCACTCATTCAGCGCCAAGTATTATTAAAAATTCATTTTCTTAGCTGACACATGGACTTTTCATGCAGAGAGACCATTATGAAAAGCCTTGCTGTTCTGATAATCTGTACTTCGATTTCTGGTATTATCAGTCAGATCAAAAGTAGTGGGTACAAGTGGCTAGAGGTTTAAGCATCAGGTTTTCATTCTTGAGGTGATATGCTTGATGGAATCAGTTTAAGAGTTTCAGATGAAGTGTGGCTGAGAACATAGAAATAGTGTGTTAAAGATCCTGGAAATCCATCACCAAAAAATCAAGCACATGATCCTGCAAGCATTCATGCACTCCAGTTTCAATATACCCTTCAAACCAAATAGAATTGCATACATGAATTTGTACAATTGAGGTTTAAATTCCTTTCAATTCTGAAATAAGCAAAGTCCCTTCTTACCAAGGAGGGAGATCCTGTAAGCAGACAAATACTATTGCATGTTAAACAGAGCAACCCATCACAATTGTCTGGGCCTTCCATAATGCTCTGCAATACATTATAGAGAAGATATAAAGTGTTAGGTAGCTCTCATATTGGTTTAGGTTATACTCAGTGTACTCTGATAATGTTTGTCCTAACATAACTAATTGCTATATAAAGCAATTATTGCAGAAATTCATCAGGATACTTGAAGGACATTTTTCTTCCTCCTTAATTTAGTACATTTGTTCATATCCAATGGTTCTGAGCACTGGATATCAATTGGCTCCATGGAAGCATTAAATTAATTGCTAGATTTCTGTTACTACAATTACAGATACAGTTTACTTGGTCACAGTTCACTCTGTCTGGCAGTGATGTTTTCTCTCAGTCTTCCAATATTTACATTTTGAATCCTAGATTCTCACTTCCTTCTAGGGAATCTAGAAACTCATTTCTCAATTCCTCCTTTCGGTCTGTATGCTTTTCCCTCATTGGGGATCACTATCCAACAGCTCTGGACCTAATGTTCTGCCTGCTTGTTACCTGGGTTGGCCAAAAGAAGAGAAGGAAAAGATCCAAGGAAGGCACTTCTGCCCCTTGCAACTGCTGCTAGTAGAAGCTATCTATAAAAGGAAAAAGAAGACAAAAATAGAAATGGAAAGGAAATGGAAAAAAGGAAATGGAATTTCCAAAAGGAAATGGAAAAAAAGAGGTGGAGAAGCTGGCAGTAGGTGAACTAAATATCCAGCATAATTGCTACAGACTTGAAGATGCAAAATTCTTATTCAAGGTACAAAGCTTTTTATATGGCTTAGTGGTGGAAAGGGTGTTATCATAAGGCAATGCAGGAAGTTACTTTGCCTTTTATAAACAGATGGAGCACCCAAGAATCCTAGGTTAGCTAAAATGTTACCTTGGTGGGCAGTAACTCATTACTTCAGAAGCAAATCTAAGGATGAACTGCTCCTGTTCTCATTCTGTATGCTAGCTAGGAAGTTTCCCTCATAGCTCAAATCTCATAATAAAGTTCACTAACTTTGTGAAGTGCAACAGAAATAGCAAAGGAGATAAGTTACTGAGCACTTCAGATACGTGTCTAACATAAAGGGGAACACCAGTTTGGGGATTTGGTCCATTTCTTACATATTTGCAATCACATAATCTTCTCAGCTTTGATATAAAACCACATTCAAAATATGATTTTGGGATATCTGGCTCATATAAGGCTCATAATTTTTTGACAAGTGGGATTCTTGCACCCTAGGCCATGTGACATGTGGCTTTTATTTCCAAATACTTTGGTTCACATGAACAGCTCAGAAAATCCATATTCTAACCTGTTAGCATCTAAATTTTCAGGATATTTTTTAGCTATTTTTCTTAGTGGTAACACTGATTCACATCAAGGAGCTAAGAGGCAATCCTAGTTCTTAGATCTTAGGTAATTAAGTTTGTAAGGTCAACATGACATGCACGACAGATTATAAAAATATACTGGTAAATCAGATGGAAAGTTCACCTATACACCTTTTGAGTCATTGTTTATACTTCCTGACTAAAAATCAAAGGCCAGGAGCAGTGTTAATCTTGAGATCTGTGGTTGCAAAAATAGATTCCTCACCGAAGAAAATTGAGAATATTTCTGTACTCCAGTGCTGCTCATGAGAAATACAATTCTACTGAGTGATGTAAAGGCTCTTGTTTCAAAGGAGGGAAAGTTCTAGTTTGGGCATGAAAGGTTCAGGATGTCCTATCACTGTTAATCACTTGCCCCATTGATCCTAGCAGAGGTATGTCCCTGGCTGCCTTGAACTCTCTGAGGCTGTGATCAAACAAAAAGCAGGTTAGTTAGCTCAATGAATTTTTTTCCCCCGTATTACTTTTCTCAAAATGAATCCTTAATTTTCAAGTACTAGACCAGAAATGATCCAAACCCTTGTTACCCCCTCATCCTATAAATAATGTTGTTCATAATTTTAACTTCCTTTTCCATAAGAAATAATCAGGTTCTAGATCTACTTCAGGCTTATTATTTTCTATCACCGATCATATATATTAATGAATCTTCAGTAAAATCAACAGAAACCAAAAACTCAGAAAATCCAATGGCAAAAACATATTTTAAACATCAGACTATTTGTTCCATGTATGTAACTTTTCAGATGCACATAGTGGGCATCATATTACTGGTGCAGCTGGCACTTGGTAGTCATGGAAAATCAAAGGGGTTCTTCAGAATACATTTGCTGCTATACTATAGCTGTCATACAGACATGTGAAATATTTGATACAGAATGGAGTAAGATAAACTTTGCCTATTATCAATTTCTTGTGTCTAACAGTAATTCAGTAATTCTGGTAGAAGATGCATAGCTCTTGCAAATTCCTATGCAACCACAGGCTTTAAAAAAGACCAACTACAACAGGAAAGAATCTGTTTTATAGCATGTTTGATTTAAAAAAATATAAAGCAAGTATAGGGATTACTTTGTTGCTCTAGTGACAGAACTGTTGTAAAATTTAATATAACAGCATGGTAACCTCAGTTTATCAGGTGTACTGGGCAAAGAGATTTAGGTTAAAGCATTCTCCAATCACTGCTATCTGTATTTACATTTTTAAGTTGAATTAAAAAAAAAAAAAAAAGACATTTCAGAATATGACAGAACCCTGATTTTTTTACTTTAACAAAAATAATGCTTTTTCATATATTCCCAGTCATAAGAAATAGGAGTTTGGGGTTTTTTAATTCAGAAAATAGGTATTCAAAAACTGCTCTGGGCTAAGATTAGATATAAGAGATTTACCTCTCTCAAGAATTAACTAATTTACCATATGTCTTTGTAAATTGATATGAAGACAAAAGTAAAACCTCAAAAACAAGGAGACTAAAAGAGGTAGCCCTTCATAATGTGACAGTGTTGAAATATGAAAGCATATTAACCACTTTCCATGTTTCTTTTTCTTGTGGTCATGTAACAGAATATGAGACTTTGTTTTTAAAACACGAAAGCTCCTATTAACGTGTCAGTCACTTCTATGCATTGTATCATGTTCACACATAACATCATGCAATACTTTCACTCTCTAACATAATGGCCTAAAAAGAGAAATGTAGCAAGAAGGAGGAGGAAGCATTTTCCAGCTAAACTGACCATCCATTTAGAATTCATAACCCTAAATTTTAAAGTGATGAATGAGCACCCCAACAATTCTGTTACTCCTCCTAATCCTCATCAGGTCTTGACTCTGTTGACAAAGTCCAAACAGCCACTTCTTTCTGCCTGATCCCCTCCCCTTGCTATTGCTGGCTCTCATTCAAGTCAGGATCACATTTATCTGAGCAATATACACCTAATAAATCTTCTCCAACTCAGTTTGTTCTTGCTGGCAAGACAGCTAGCTTCCCCCTCCACTTCTCTTGTCTTTCCTCAGACATCATTATGGGTGTTGACACTCTAGCAAGTTACTTAAGGTGCTCTTAAATAACTGTCTGCATGTACACATCTCCCAGTAAAAGGCAAGGTAATTGCTGCTATAAGCCAGGTTTCAGTTACAATAAGCAAGAGCATGGGCATGGACAATGAAAGAAGAAGCCAAACTAGCAATGTGCAAGAGGGTTTTTATTAGACACAAATAAAAATAATTTCATACAGTACTTTCCACAGTATTTCTCAAACACTTTGCAAAAAAGAAGCATGTACTATTCTCCCTAATTTATCTAAGGAAAAATGAAACATGAGAAGGGGAATGGATAGACCAAGGCTTCCTGATAAGTTAAAACAAGACTGCAGATAGGTATTTTGGGTCTCAGTCTCCTGTGCTGTCAAGAACAGGACCGAAGATTATGAATCTGTTATGGCTTACACCAGACCTCACTTTGCTCATGGGCTTATTAAAATATGTTTTCCTTCTCCCCTGTCTCTGTAGCGTCACATGACAATGTGACAACAACAACAGTTACTCTCCATGCTGTAGTACCAAGCTAGTACCTCCCCTGATGAATGCTCATGTGAAATTAGCCATCACAATGTATGTTCCAGTTGCCATAGTTATCATGTGTTTAAAATTATTTCCTGAGTCAGGAGATTTCCCCAAGGCTAAAACAGCAACAGTCCCTCACATAATAGGTCAACTGGTCCAGGTGGGTGCATGTGCTTATTTCCTCCAGAGGAAATAAGTTTAATGAATATAGAATTCATTTAGGTAAAAAGCCTTGGATTTTACAAGATGGAAGATGCAAGTAAGAAACAATTTGCTTTTAAAAATAAAATTTTAATTGTTCATAATTTTTTTTTACTCAATATAATTAAAAACACCTCCAATTAACAAAAAAAAAAACCAAAAAAACCACAAAACCCTACCCCAAAATCTTTATTTCCTTTCCCTTTACTCCTTTTAACACCAACTGGGCACTGCATGGCTGACAGTCCCAGGGTCTCATGCTGAAAAGTCTAGCATCTCATGTGTAAGATAACAACACAGCTGCTTTATAAAACAATTTTTGATCACTGTTTTGACATGTTCAAGGCATCAGTCTTTCAGTGTTCATCTACTTTAATGGGCAACTTACATCTTGTTTAATGAAAGGTTACTGTTGCCTCTCTGTAAAAGCTGACCTTTTTTCTTCATCAGACTGGAGGCCATGCATGAACAGAGAATGAGGCTTAATGAAATGCATGTTAACACTGGAATGCCTTGGAAACTGGTGGTTTTAAATGTGGAAGGTAAAATCTACTTGCTTTAAAAATGAAGAGTGAAGAGCAGGTTGATTCAGTGATGATATAGCTGCTGTCACAAGAACACAGAGTGAAAACAAGATCATTGTTCTGAAAAAAAATTTAATTTCCAAGGCAACACAAATTTGAGCTTTATTTCCTGACACCATTTTACACCATCATCAAGTTGCTCATCTTTTGATCATTTTGTAATACATATTTTGAGTAAAAGCATCCTTTGTGCCTCTTCCTCTCACACTTGATTGCACACTGTGATTTGTAAGCACAGAGGAAGAGAACTGGGATGAGACTTGGGCACCGATGTCTCCTTTTAAATGACCCATAAAGAAAGGAGAGGGCTCAGAGATGACTCCTGGTGTCTCGGTGCTCTGCTGCCCCTCAGCCACCAAGGCAATTGCCACCACTGCACCAAGGGATGGTGCAAGACGAACCTTCATTACAGCTTTCCCTAGGGCAGGGTAACAGTCAGTCCCCCTTAACTGGCATATCCATTAGATCTCACTTTACACAACCATTTTTACCACATACATGCAGAGGTTTTAATCCTGATAATTTCAGGTTTAGATTCCTTTTTGTGAAGCAGCGATCAGTTATGGATGCTGTCTTTATCAGTAATAGTACAGTTATTCTGAATTTTTCTAAATATAAGAAAGAAGGATTTCTATGTGTCACAAGCCATACACTTACTCTGGATCATCTCTGAGCTCTCATCACAGGTTGGACATTCTAACTATGCTTCTCTAAGCACTTCTTCTAGATAAGGTTTAGTTTACCTACTTATATAGGTTTAAATTGAAGGGAAGGCTGACCCATTAACAACAGACAATTCTGCAGCCTTTAAAATAAACCTTCACCTGTGACAGCATCTTAGCCACAATATGGGAAAGATACCCTACATCTCCACCTATTTCTATAAACCAATGGTATTCCATGTAAGCTAAAGAGCTTATCCTCTCTGCTTAAAATGGAATGAAAATACTGTTTTTCTCTCCTATTTATATTTTATCAAACTGTATCTTTGTCAATTTAATTATATTTTTGTTTCTTATTCTGTTGTGCCTTTAGAGAATAGTCTTTTTTAAATACAGTGTGAACTTGGTTATTTCATTTCCAGCCTGAACTGTTGAACTCAGTGTTTGATGGCATTCAAAGCAGGCAAAAGCACAGAGATCTTACCTCTTGTCTTAAAATAGCTGCTTATATGGACCACAAAGAATAAGGCAAGGCTAATTTTCTTTATTGTTTTTTTGCTGTTTAAAAAAAAGAGGGAAAATACCCAACTGAATGTTGCCTGGGATCTGCTACAAGAGTCTAATATACATGACAAATTGGTAACATTTCTAACAGTGTTCATTTTTATAGGAAGACCTCTAGAGCAGAAAGCCCATAAATTACATGCAGAGCACTTCCGTTTGTGCAATATAGTGAATTTACTATATATTTTGTGAAAAAGTATTTTGGGTAGATGCTTTCTTTCATTTTGTGATTCTCACCATGTCTTTCCTCCTCTGGAAGCAAGGCACTGTTAGGGTCACTTATCTCTGCAAAGTGATAGTGCAAACACTCTTTGTCAAGAGGCCTGAACAATTACAGACTTCTTAAAGTAATTATTTTCAGTAAAAACAAGTGCTAGAAAATTCAGACTTAATTATTTCACTGACAATGGTTGGAACATGAAAGTGCTTTGGACTGTGAAAATACTACACACAAATATACCCCAGTCAAGAAGGAATCCAAGCCCAGAACCAGAGGCCGGGAAAATCAGTTTGAAAGTGTCCATAATCTATCATGCTGTTGCTAAGAGGATATTAATGTTAGCATTTAGAATTGCAGTCATGTGCCTGACAATCCTGTGTTTGTACCAGCAGGTCAGTTGACTAATTGTGAATTGGAACTTCTCTGTGTACTGCACTATTTAGAACAAAAAGGATGACAGGGATACAGTTAACCATTAAGGCATTTGGGCCTGGGAGGGAAAGTAGAGGACAATCAAGTCCTTATTATTAGATGCCTTCCTGCAAATCACTCCCTTATGCAGTTACAACAGAAGGAGAATTCACCTTTTAAACTGAGTAATTGTGCCTGTCGGGCAACCCTTTACAATTACTTTACCATCCAGCAAGAGCTCATTGATTGCATTAAGGATAACAGTACTCCACAGAAACAATCCTCTTAGGCAGGCTACTTCCAAAATCCTGTGTCTCTGTCAGGCAGCTGCCTGCTCTTTGAATAGCCAGAGAGATAAAGAAATAAAAATATTAAAGGCTAAAGTTCTTCTGATTTCACAACACTCTTTAAAGCTAGATGAGTGATTAGGGTGTTTGTAGCCTGTTAAACACCCATGCCTCAGGTGGAATGCTCCTCTGAGCACGTTTTACAGCAAATGTGAGACTGGTGCCTTGCTTCAGCTCCAAAAATACGCCTGCTTAAGCAGCCCCTATAGAATTCCAAGTTAAAATGCAAGCCCGAGTGACTGTGTGTCTTCAGCAGTTGATAACAAACTACAATCAAAGCCTTTCTCTTTTAGATTACCAGCAAGAATCTAATCCAGGTCAGTGATAATCCTCCAGCATCTATTTAGCAATGATCCCAACAGACACACTGCTCCATCACAAAAGTCACTGTTTCTGACATAGCTGCAGAAACTGAATGAGGATGGAGATTCCTCCTTTACTGTGGAAGCTAATTAGATTTGCAAGGAGAACAGGAGTGCTGAACTAAAGCAGAAATATAGTGTTTCATTGTCAGCATCATCATTAAATAGCATTCATTTGCTATTTAACTAAGTGATAGAGGGGAGAATGATAACCCTTGATTTAATTACTGAGACTTTCCCATCTTCTGTGTCTGGAATGCATTTGTCAAGTATTCACCAATCTTATCATGCACCCTTCTCAGAATCCCCAAATGAAACTCTGACTTCAAATTCTTGATTTGCAACTATCACACAACCCTCTCACTTTGGATTTTACTTCACTATTGTACATGTCTCCTGTCATTTTTAGATTTCTTTGAGTTCCCTTTCACAATGCCAAGTTGCCCCAACCTTTCCCATTTTTTCTGTGAAGTCCATTCTCTCCTCCTTCAAAAGCTTCCTGTGGGTCCTATACAAAAGCTTCCTATACAAAATGAAGGCTTGGTCCAGGAAGCAGCCTAGGCAGTCTGTGTTTACAGGAACAAACCCTGACTTTTACAGAGGGTATTAACTTGACACTTGGTGGTCTCCTGGTTCCAGCATTATTATTGTGATAGAAATGCCTTTGGGCCAGCATGTTTCCCTACATGTTCTTGGCAATATTTTTTTCATTCCCCCCACTCCCCTTCCTTTTGAGGATATTTAATGGAGAATTATTTTTCCCCCCCCTGGAATTCAGACTGAGATTCACACACAATATGCAACCAGTATATTTCATCTCATCAGTACTACTCTGACACTTACTAGTCTACCAACTGCATAAAATGAAAGACAGTACATACAGAAAGCCAATTAGATTAGGATTACTTTGGCTGTTCAACAGCTGGCGTATAGCATATGTCTGTCTTCCCCATGCTGGAGTGAGGAATTAGCATTTTACATGCCTGACCTATCTAATAAACATATATCCTGACCTTATAAGAAACATTCAACAACGAAGGAAAATGTGGCTATGTCAAAAAAGTGCATGAGCCAGGTTAGATACGAAAAGGTAATTGATTAAACAGGTAACATATGTAAAGTTAAGCTCGAAAAGATAGTGCATTTCCATCCTCTTCTGGGCTATTAAAATAAATTAATGATCTAGAGCTGTGTAGGGTTTTCCAGAAACAACACTATAGTGGCCAATTGGCCACAGTTTGCAGCCTCTAGAAGGGGGAAATGTTTATTCTGCAGGAAATTGCCAGCTCAAGCATCTCACTATGTATACTTTACATCTGCATTCCAAGTGCAGAAATGACAACTGAACATTACAATAACACCAGTGAGTACAAAATATGATGTTGGCTTGGAAGAAAATGAATCATAATCTTTGACAGGGTCCAGATATTTTCAAATTTTCACAATACTTTTTTTTAATGTTTATAGTTTGGCAACTGCTCAAAAGTACCTGTTTTGTGCTGTTTTACAGTCCTGAATATGTCAACCAAGCAACAAGAATTCAACAAAACATTGCAAAATACATAGGGGAATAAGTGGCATAGGGAGAAACTCCTAGACACAGACTGCGAACCCAGTCTTTACTTCACTTATCTTCAAGTCTTGCCTATCACCGTTCTGTGGTCCCCATAGGAAAAATGCTTTTTTTCCATCCAGGTTCACGCTGAGACTTTGATGGTGCTCAAGAATCCTAAAATTTCACAGCACTCTCCAGCAGGCTGTCTGGAGGGGGAGGGACTAGCGTGCCCTGGCCACCCTGCATGGCACGATTCTGGTTGAAGGCTCAGCATCGCCCATGCCTTGGGCTGCCCAGGCAATTCCTAACCTCTCCAACTTGTAACACCAATGAGCCATGATGCCTTTTCAGTCAACTCTCTTCTCTGTGCTTCCTGGAAAAAGTACTGAGAGCTTTGGTGACTGCTTTTCATAAACCTGGTCACCGCAAGAGCTGACAGCCATTACCAACCAAAGGCACAGAAGCTTTTATGTCGTCTTTGAGCGCATTGCCTTTGGTTTGTGTCATTCCCCGGGACTCCCCAGACGCGCAGCGGAGGGACAGGGCAGAGGGGTGCGTGTGCGTGTGTGCCTGTCCCTGTGCGTGTGGCACTGCTCTCCCGCGCTCGGGGGGCTCTCCGGACGCGCCGGGGCCGCGCAGCGGAGCGGGGCCGGGGCCGGGGCCGGGGGCGGGGCGGCCGCGGGGGCGGGGGCGGTGGAGGGGCCGGGCGGGCGCTGCGCTGCTCCGCGGCCGGTGTCACTTGCGAGCCGCCGCCGCCGCGCAGGCAGGCGGGCAGGCAGGGACGCAGCCAGCCGGCCCCGCAGGCGGTCCCGCGGAGCCCCCGCGGCCGGCGGAGACCATGATCCTCACACGTAAGCTCTCCCTCTCTCCCGGCCCGTTTCGGGGTGGCGGCTCCGCGCCGGGGGCGCGGGCTCCGCGCATCGCGGGCGGCGCTGCCGGAGAGCGCCGGGGGCGCAGCCGTGGGGCGGACGGGGACGGGATCCGCTCGCGTTATCCCGCAGCGCCCGGGAAGGCAGCGCTGGCAGGGGGCGGCTGCCCCGGCCCGCGGGGCTCTGCGGCCCCAGCCGCGGGTCGCGGCCCCGCCGCCCGTCCCTGTGCGCGGTGAGCGGCGTCCTGGGGCCGCGCCTGCCCCAGGTGAGACGGGAGCCTGCGGGAGCCTGCGGGAGCCTGCGGGAGCCTGCGGGAGCCGGGTTCCTTCTGGGTCTGGGGAGCGCGGCCGGAAGGGTTAGCGGCGCAGGGGGGCGGGGGTACCGCGGGTGCGGAGCGCCGCTCGGGATGCGGCCGCTCCCTGAGGATCACCGTGGCGCATCTTTCTTTTTCGGTGGTTTGATTTTGGTTGGTTTTTTTTTTTTTTTTTTTTGTTTATTTTCCATTTCCTTTTTCACCCTACTAATTTTCATCTCACTGTTTTGGGCGGGTTTTTTGGTTTTTTGGTTTTTTTTTTTTTGTTATTCTTTGGGATTTTTTTTTTTTTTTTTGAGGGGGAGCCCTTGTGAGACGGGAACCGTCGAGTTCCTTTTGAAGTTTTCCGTAATTAGCCCGATGGCCTCCAGGAGCCCGGTGGCTCCCCCCGTGCGGCGGTGGCCAGCCCTGAAGTCACCCCCGGCGGCTTTGATCCCGGTGGAGGAGCAGCATCTCCTGCCAGACGGGCTCACCCCTACCCCCCTCTTCCTTTTTCCCTTCTCGAGGAAAGCAGAAAGCCGATGCCGTTTTCCAGTCGGTCAGTTTTACGTTCCGTGTCACCCTCCCTGTCTTTGCAAACCACAGCAATCACTTAGTTCCACCGAAACTGTGAAGCTGTTGAGCGATGTGTTGCCATTAACCTAATGAGCCCTATTGCCAGTCAAAGCACCTACTATTGGTACAACTGATTTCTTTCGCGTTTTTTGTCCCCTCATGCTCTCTTTGGGAAAATTTGAAGAAATAACTACATTTAAACAAAGTATTTAAGTCGGAAGGTTCTGCCTGATGTGTCATAGTACTTAACACACCTGATTTGAAAGACTGAGGAATGCAATTTATCTTAGCCATCAATTAGAGGTGTTTTTATTTTTTTTTTTTACAGGAGTAAGTGTATCTGTTTGAATTGCCCTGCCCTAATCAAGAAATTCCTGACAGCAGTTCTCTGCGTCAGGTTGTGTTTTAAGTCTATTTGTAGTGAACTTAAGGAAGATAATAGGCAGATTTCTTATGAACCTCTGAGTATGAATCTGTCAACAGCTCAGTGCCAGACTGATTCAGCATCTGTCTGGCAAGCTGGGCTGACAGCCCATGGGGTTGGTATTAGGTGTGTCTGTTGATTCCACAGCCGTAGCCTGCTATTGTGTATCTATCACGTGTTGTTACTGCTGTCCTCTAGGCATCGTGCTCTGCTTCTTCAGTAGAAGCAACAAAAAGGCTGAGATGGTCAGGAAGTGGGGTGGATATCTCTCAAATGAATGGGTTTGGGTTACTACATCAGTTTGCTGATGGGATCATAATTAGGACTGAGATTCTTTGATTATGGAATGCAGTGTATGTAAGAAAAGATGTAGATACTTATTTGACAAGATTCCTTTCACCTACAAGTTCATAGAAATCAGAGCATTTGGAGCTGTGTGACCTCTAGGACTCCTTGATCCCATCTTCTTTTAAAATGACTTGGGTTATTAATTGACACTTTTTTAATCAAAAGGAAGTGCTGATATATTATTTTAAACACCATAAGGCTTAAACTTCCTACCTGTCATAAAATGTTATTTCTAAGAGGTAGTTAGCAGCAAGAACATGACTTGTGGTTTTATTTCTCAGTAGTGTAGATTCAGTCTAGGATTTTTAGTTCTTGAGTCAGGGTCTTCCCAGCCAGTTCTGCAGCTGCCCTTGTGGGGCCAGAGAGGAAGATTGATGCTACTCATGGAAAGTTAGAAATGCCCAGTGTATTTTGCCTCTGGTGAGATGTAGAAAAAATGTACTGTAGTTGTACTCATGAACTAATGTGGAATATTTATATTAAGATTCCTAGAAAAAGGAGATGAGGTTGCTTGGTTTTACTTTTCTGGTTCTTCTGATTCATTACATTCTAACCAGTGGTTTGTGTGAGGCATGAGAATTTATGAGTTCTGCAAATATTTAGAGATGGAGTTTGCACTATAAAGTTTTGGGTTTTTTCTAGGCAAAATACCACAGTATGTTATGTTTGGACTTCTTGAGAGATTCAGACTTCTCTTCCAATTCTCCTCTGATGGGAGTTTTGCTACTGGCTTGAGCATAAACACAATGCACCCTCGGCTGGTTAAAAGGAGACAGAGGAAGAGAGCTCATGTGCTTAACAGGATGGTCCTGTACAGTAAACAAGCACTTTTCATGCTTAACTATCCTTCCTAGCGACAGGAAGAAGGAAATGAGGCTATGCAAAAGGACCCTGACACATTTCAGACAATGCCAGACCCACCCTAGCATTCATACAGTATAGCCACAAGACTTGGGGAAATAAAAATAACTTCAGATGTTTCCCCTTCCTTCCTGTGCATGTTATAGAAATACAGCAACCAAATGATATGCAGTTCACAGAAAATTTGCTGGTTTGATCTCCACTAAATAAAGAGATGATGCTCTGTATAATTTATATATATTCTTTGCATATCATATTGTTCTGCTTACAGTTTGAATCTCGGTATTTCAAGGTGAATTAATTAAAAAATTCTATATTCTCTACAGTAAGTGAAGATATACAGTAATTTTCATAATTTCAGCAATTTCAGGCTTATTTTTTCTTGCACCTAAGCAATCAGTAATTCTGCATGGTGTGGGGTATCAGGATTGTTTTGCATGTTTTTTGATTTCCAAAGTTTTTCGCCAAGTTTTTCACAAAGTTTTTCTTTTCTTTTTCTTTTTTTTTCTTTTCTCATCTACTTTCCCTTCTTCTCCTGTTCAAAGGAAAAAACAAATTCTGTCTTCAACGATGAGCAATTCTCATGAAAGGGGCACAGGACTGGGCTGTGATTGGAACTTTCTGGTTCCTTTTACTGGACACTTGTCAGCCATTCTTTCTGACAGTGCTACCCTATCCCACTCAGCATATCTTTGAAATCAGTAGATCTGCTAGTACAGGATACCATTGGCAAAACTGGCAGAACCAAAAGAGAGCTGAGAATGACTTAGCCAGCTAGCTGTACTTCACTGAGTTTCATTATCTGAAAGTTACAGGTAAAAATTACTATGGACCATTCTGAACTACTTTGGTGCCTTCAGAAGAGCACGACAAGCACTTTTATTTCTTAGGATGAATGTTCTTTCAAATATTGTATAGTATTTGTTTCCTTTGGGAAGGACTGTGGGAGATGAGACAGGATCAGGAAAAAATTTTGTCTGGTCTCTCTCCTGAAAAAGACACAATAGGATGGCTCATTTATTTCTTGTGGGGCATTTTATTGGATTCTAAAAGGGTGAATAATTCCATAGATGTGGGTTTAAATATATTTATTTTATAGTTGTCTAAATTTTTCTATTCAAATGCAGTAGTCTGTACTAAGAATGATTCCTGAGGATATGCTTGAGAGACATTTGCTGAAGTCAGTGGTGGAAACAGTTTGACCTTCCCAGATCTGTTCTTGTAATTTACTGAAGTTTCAAGATGAACAAAAATACATGCCCCCACCTCCCCATCTCCCAATCGCATTTTTGCATTCTGGGGATGTTCTCTCTGTTACCCTATGGACCTATAAAATTGGATGTTCTGCTGGCCACCCTTCACTCTGTTCTCCACGAGCTGTAAGAACAGATTTCGTGTGCACATAAGATGCAAGAAACTTTCCAGTGTAAAGCCTCATGATCTGTTTTAACTTTCCTTCTTCCATCCATTCAAAATGTGACCATTAGATCTTGTAGTGAGAGAAGCATTTTCAAGTATGCAGTATCACAGACAATACTGTAACTGTCTCTAATATCTGAAAATAGGGCGTTCATAGTAATATTTACTTTGGAAAAATCCATGTTTGCATCTTTAATTCTGCATCAGGGAAGAAGGCATTTGTCTGTGGTGCAATTAGCTTTATGCGGGGCAGTTCACTGCCACTGGTATTTTGTATCTAGTGTTGTATCATCCACACAGGATATAGTTTGGGACTGGCTCATCAATGAGATTGGCCATAAATGGTTATGATATAAAGGTAGTCATTCTTCCATGCAGTTCTTCCTACATGCATGGATAGTTTTGAGGTTGAGGTTTAACAAGCTCAAAGAAGTAACTGTCTACAAAATCTATTTTCTTTTGTATGAACATTGAGCCAGTTCAGATCAGTTCTTACAGCATCGTTATTTCCTAGATCTGAACAGATAGCCCACATTTTGTGCCTTTTTTAGATTAAGTACCTGTCATGCTGGGCCTACTCACTTTTGCCTCCCTCTGGAGCTGGATGAGCGTTTGAGCTGAGCTTTGCACACCACAAGCTTGCAGACAGGGGGCAATTGGAGGAATTAGTGCTGGGCTTGGGACTAGCAACAGTTAATGTTTGCCCTTCAGTATGTTCTCAAAGGTCATGCTGACCAAGAAATTTCTGAAAGAAGGTTAAAGTCATCTTCTGTTTCCCACTCTTTGGAGGAGGATTTGGTTCTCACTCTGGAATCTGTCAACATGACCTCCATCAGAGGATTTGACTAACTGCTTTCTCTGCCCCAAATAATCCTCCTCCAAGACCACCCTGTGTTAAGCAGGCCAGATAAATAACCCACATGCCCAATTATTTTTTGAGGGGTTTTTAAGTCACTTGACATGTTGTTCCTCTTCATCTGTGAGCCTTCTTAAAAACAAGATGGGAGAAGACCATCTTTAACCTATAAAAAGAGTTGTTATATGACAGGATAACGGCCACATTAAGCTGTAGTTTTCTGATTAAACAAAGTTAGTTTTTATCTTCAGATCACATTTGTTTTTAAATTTCTTTCCAAACTCTCCTGCATATGCTCAAAATGCCAAAAAAACACCCCAAAGCATCAACAAAACAAAACAAAACAAAACCCTATATAGGATAAATTATTAACTTGCAGTGTAAACCAGAAGTTGTGGTGATTCTTTTGTGTCCTAGATCATGCTTTCCCAAAGTCTTCAGCAAGTTAGGAAGTAATGCAGCTAACCTTAGGCAGCTAGAAGCATATTTAATGATGTGAAAATAAGCAGTAACTGCAATCTGTTACAGAGTGTATAGGGAAAGAGCTTGACAGACTATGGGGAATATCCTTTATTTCAGTAGCCCTTTATTAGATCCTGAAATTATGTTGATTTGGTGCTTTTCAGAGCTAATCAGTTGTGCTTGGACCTCTTGGCAGCAGGGATATGCTCTGGAGGTGGTGGTTGTGCCCTCTCTGACCTGCCATCAGACATTGCCCTTTCTTATGCTCTGATGAAAAACTGGGTTTCTCTCCATGCTAAAAATAGTGAAACTGGCCCCATTTATTCCTGCAAAAGTTTTGTTGGGTTTTAGACACCCACAGATCCACACTGGGAAAGTCCTGGTTAAGTCCTCTGAAATTGACAGAGGCTCCCATTGATTTTAACAAGCGTTGGCTTAGTTTGAAATATTTTCAAAAAATGTTTTTTCTCTTTTTATGTTGTGAGCCATAAAAGTTCTGAAGTGATTTTGATATGCGGAAGACGGTGATAAAGAGGTTCAAGTTTAATAATTAGATTTTGGTCCACAAAAGCAGTATTGTGCTTGCTGTGCTAGATAGAGTATTAGTGAGCAATTAAAAGTACTATATTCTGTAATGTGGTATTAGTTGAGAAGGAGGAAAGGTACATACAGCCCATATACACCTCTGTAGATATTTTGAAACCAGACATATTCTTTTTTTTTAATACTTATTTTTATTTAGCTTTCATCAATAAGGAAATAAACTGAAATCCTATCAGTGGAAGTGAACCATTTGCTTTTTTCAAAAGATCTGCGACCAAAAAAAAAAAAAAGGGGTGTTCAAGCTTCCTGCCTTTTTTTTTTTTTCAGAGAAAACATCAATATATGATCTTAAACATCTGTTTCCTTACTTCTTCATCTGTTCCCACACAAATTCCAAACATACTCTGTTTCTTCTCCCAGTGTCCTGTGGTTTATACATAACATCAACTGCATAGTTACTGTCTTGCTTCAAGGCTCTGTAACTTGAAAAAGCCAGTCAGTCCCATGTTTAACCCAAAGCCAGCAGGAGGCAACACAATGAGAGTATTTTTTAGTCGTCATCATATAGTTGTGGAATATCTGAGTAACATTCATCATTGTTTCTAGGAGTTTTATGACTAGAAAGCAGAATATGTATTTGGTGTCGTATATGGTTTGTCTTAAGAATTTATGAGTCCCCCTCTCCCCATCCCTCTGAAAGTTTTTAATAAGAGGTATTTTCTTAAAATTGCACATGCATCCATACTTGCTCAAATTGATTGCAGAGACAGGCAGCACTAAGTGGAGGTCACAGCATGTATAGTTCAACTGTAGAAGGTAAGTTAAAGCACAGTGAAATACAGGAGCACATCAAAAAATGCAGCTGCAAATGCAAAATATAACTTGCACTTTAAAGGTGAAAGGAGAAAAGTTTCTCTCTTAGAAGGTTGTTAGCTTTCACTTCAAAACCTGCAAGCGCATACCCAGTTCAAAAGCCATGCTTTATATTCTTTTGATCTCGCTGCTTCTAGAAATATATCCTACATGAACTGAGTGTGTCAAACTGTTATTCTAGAGCAGTTGTATAAGATTAGATTGTTCTCTTAGAAACAGAAGAAATTCCAAGTGTGTTAGAAATTTGGCAAGAGCTTTTAATGGGATTTTCAGAATGCTGTCATTTTTAGTGGTTGAATGTTTATCGACAAACTTCCCAAGTTTGTGTTTGAGTGCATTATTTTTACAAAATGCTATTCTTCACTAATTATATTTTTGCTTTCTTTAGTCCTTGTTATGTGCTGCTTTCTTGAAAGGTGGGGAGCACTAAGTTAATGATGCTGCCTAAGGAATATTAAACTATATAAGTTTGAGAAAAAGCAGACTTATGAGAAGGAATTTAATTATTTTCAAGCAACAGTCGCATATCTTCAAAGTGAAAACCATCTGAGGCCCTGGACACATAACAGGCTTACTCTTAGGAAGTCAGTCATACTGTCCCAACTTTAAAGGGCTGCAGGCATATGACATTACACAGAGCTGATTTATCATTTTCAATGCCTGGACTGCTCATTTGTAGACAGCTGCCACAGTGCAGTTATTTCCCCGGTTTGTCTCAGATTTCACATCTGTGTTCATGTAGCCATAGACTTGAGTGGATGGATAGTGTGATCAGGTCTAATGTTGGGACCACAATTCACATGTCTGAGATGCAATTCAAGCACTAGGAAAAATGATTGCTTGTACTTGGGCAGTGGAATTCTATCCAAAGGAGTATTTCTCACATGTACCACAGCTGGTCTTAAAAAATACGATCCTGAGTGATCTCAAGTTTCTTAATAGACCAGGACAGTGTTTTTGAGTTGAACAAAAGTTTTGCAAAACACCAGAAGTTTCAGAGAGACATGAGGTGTAGGGAGAGGCAATTTCTGATATAGACAGAAAAAGAGTGTGCCAGCCATTTGCAGCCATTAAACTGGACCATCTGTATGGGGAAGAATCCTTTGTGCTCTGTGTGCTCCATGTGCTTCTCTGTGCCTTAGCAAACATGCAGATAGTTTATGGAGTTTTAGACATTAAAGTAAGGAGATGGTGTGTTCATTTCCAGCTTTCATGAAAATCTGGACTCATTCTCTGCACTGTAAGGGAGAGTCTCTCCTGCAAGCTAATTCAGGAAGATGATTTTGTATTAATTTTCTACACTTTTTTTTTTCTCTCTTCTGAAAGAAAAGTCAAATAGTGAATTTCAGCTAGAATAACTTACTTATTAATTAAGATCAATGTGCAATTAAGAAGCTCATAAAAAAAAAACCAACCAGTTGTTATGTATGACATTGAAGTGAACCTTCAGAAGTGAAGCCCATTTTTTTCTTAAATTTGATTTTGACAGTGCTGATTTTACCAGTCTCACAGCAGATTTTTACAAGCTGCTCTCTTAACAGAGCCAAAAGGTGAGATGAGTAGAACTGATGTGTGGAGGTGCTAATATGATTGTAAAGGTGTCTGAGTTCAGGCAAGAGGAAACCATCTGCTTGGAAAAACTGCTCATAAGATGTTTAGCACTTAGGTGAAAATTGAGTCAATGCATGACTGTACAAAGATGCATCTGCTTTGCACCTTGTCCTGAAGACCCTGAAAGAGCTAGTGTTTAAACTGCCTGTTATTTCATGGAAGCGAAAAAAAAAAAATGAAAGTAACTGTTGTTGCCGTCTTAACTGGACTGCCATGTTGATTTTTTTCTGAAAGAATGTTATTGCAGCATCACTGGGTGGTTTTTCTTTTCTATGGGAGAAAAGGTATCATTAAACAAGACTATAGACATCTTACAGCTCTCCCTTCTGCAACTGCAGTTTCAAACAAGGTGTTAATTGAGATATTTTTACTCTCAAGGTCTAAACCTGCAAACTTACAAGGCCAGGAACCAAGATGAACCAAACTTTAACAAAAAAGGAAGTTAGACTTGCCCATTTTCATTTACTACTCTGGAGAAGGATTGAGTTCTCCTAATCCCTCTGAAAGTGGGTAAATAAGGACTAATGGTTCCCAGCCATACACAAAAGGAACTCCTACCCTTGATTTGAGCATGGAGGACTGCTTTGTAAAACAGATTAACAAATAAAGCTGTTTCCAATAAAAATTTCCTGTTTCCTCCTTAACACATTTGCCTGTTGTTTGCTTACACGACACCAAGAATAAAGACTTCATTGTACTTTTTGGGGTTTTGGGGGATTTGAGTGGGGTTTTTTTAATTTGTTTTGTTTTACTTTCTAAGAGGTTTTTTGGGTTTTTTGGGTTTTTTTTAATCAGGACATTTAGAAATAATAGCACAACTTCTTTCTTGCCAGCAGTTTTTTGTACCAGAACCTCCTGCTGCTGGGGGAGGGCACAGGATGCACGTCTGAAAAGCTGCACATACATTTCTTGCTTGGAATGTATACTGAATTGTAGTTTATTGTAAAGGTTTTAACTGGCAAGGATGTTTGATTCAGAAAGGAAGTGGCACGGCGGGGATGGAGTGAGAAGGAGGGTGTAAGACCAGTCCTTTGCCTGCAGCAGCTTATCAGTTCAGCTGCCAGGTCTTCATCAGAAATTGCTTTGCAAATTGTGGCTGAAGTAGGACTTTCCTAAAATAGGTTGGAAAGCAGTGTAGAGTTCCTCTGCAAGTTTCCTCTCCTCCCTGTGGCTATCAGATGGCCCCAACCAAGCAAATGCTGTGCTTGACAGCGAGTTCCTAGCTCAGATAATTATCTGTAACCTATGTCCCCTGGGATATTGAACAAAGGCTATTGAATGCTCTGTCCCTTCTAAATGTTTTTAGAGGTAGTTGGAGGATCTGATTTTGAAACCTGTTCTTCTTTCTTTTGTCTCTTACTATCTTGGTTGCCATTGATCAGGAAGACAAGGACTTGCACATAAATATTCTCATGTCCACTTGGATATGAAACTGGCAGCTAGTGAACCAAGAGTCCCAGGGCTAGTGCTGCTGAGCTGGAATTTGGAAACTGTAGGAATGAGCTTCTTCCTCTAGGGTAGCTTAAATTATTTGGCCAGAACTTCAGGTTTAACCAGTGTGTGTTATTCTCAAACACAGATTCCAGTTAAGATGCAGTAATGAACTTTTTACCTAGACAAGCCCTCAGCTGTTTAAATTTGTATCTCTTATTGTGAGGAAGCTTGTTCAGTGTACTCAGCTTTCTGTGCAGTTATTCAGTGTACCTTGGGCTGGATTCTCCCCCTGACTATATTTTGATCTGCCTGAAGCCTGAATTTCACACACATACACAGTTCTGTTCATACTCTTGCTCCTCAGTAGTCAGCAAGGTTGAGATAGGGAAGCTGGGTTAAAAAATTACCTTTCCCTTTGTCTGGTCACACCATTTGGGAGTACAGTCTAGGAGGAATCCTGAGTTTGGCCAACCTGAGTTGAACAAAAGGAGCTACTCTTTTAGGTCCCACCTCCACCCTGTCACCAGCAACCATCCTGTCCCTCTCTTAACCATGCTTTGTGTGGGTGGAGATGAGATGGAGAGAGCCCTGGCCTCAGGGCACTCCCTGGCCCCTTGTTCAGGATGGTACTCCAAACCCTTCCCCTTTCAAGGGCTTGCAACAGGACTTGCAACCCTTTGCCCTTCCAGGATTTGCAACAGGACTTGCAACTTGCCTTGTGAAAATGGGGCAAATGTGGTTTTTAAACACTTAGCACTGTCTTGTACCCAGCTCGAGGCATTTACATAGCCTAATCAGGGTGGACGGGTGCAGTTGTGTTTTATTTTCCCTGCAATTCTTGTGGACAGATAGGAAAAACTCAGGTATTTCATTGCCTAAACTTCTTGGGGGATTCACAGATGTATTTTGAAAGCAAATATGCTCTGAAAATTCCAAAGGCACATGACAGCTGGATGCCCATACAATGTAACTTTAACATAACGGGCATACACATTTGCAGAAAAGATACACAAAGCCTCTGTAGAGAATGGTTAAAAAAAGTCCAGGGAATGCATATTCATAATTTTCCAGCTCTAGAAATAATTTACAGGTCAAACACCTGGGGTGCTCAGTAAAGGACCTGTGAACAAATATTTAAACACATTGAAGAATGCCTATAGTAGTAAGGAATCTGACACTTTTTTCAATTGCACTGCAAGCATCTCTCTGCATTTTTTGCCAAATGCTTGTTATTTTCTTCCCCTCGTTTTAAATCAAGCAAAATTCTCTTTCAATCCAAGCACTGCTGCAGAATGTGACTTATAAGATACTGCATTTTAAGTACTCTTTAAAATTAGTTGCGGATTTTTTGCTTTGTAACTTTGCTCATGAAGTATTAATCTATCATCTTTTTTGTTCTTGCTTTAGCGGTACAAGTTTTTTTTCTTCTTTATTAAATTTCCCACATATTTCCTTAGCATACTGAAATTCAAATACTACTTTAATCAAAACTTTGTAATAGTTTGCAATTGGAATTGAAGAATGCCTTTTCTTAATCAGTAGCTAAGTCAATATGTCCGTACGTGCTTGTTCTCATGTGGTCCCATAACCCAAAGGTGAAGCAAACACAAGTTGCACAAATGCCTGCTTGTCCTGACTTCAACAGGAGTGGATTTTTAGATGTTTATTTATCTGGAATGTTGTGTTTTGGCTCACCTTAACCCTTTGGTTTGGATATGTTTCTTAGCAAAGAAGTCTGGCAAAGCACAAATATTTTAACACTATTGTAGCAATTTGGAAAATGAGAAGGGGGTTGCCATCGTTTTGGAGACGCTAAAATGTGCCTGGCATTTTGTCCAATTTTGTGTACCTATATTTCACTGGGAATATTTCACAGCGTGACAAAATCTTGTGGTATTTTACTTACACTGTGTTTGGCTTTTCAATGCCATGTATGCAGTAACCTGTATGTGGAGCAGTTCTGAGAGGGCCCCTTTGTGCATGGCTTCTGCAACAGGTAGCCATAGTATCCTCTCCAAGTAGGTGGCAAAATTGTGTACTGAGTTGTGCATAATGAAGCTTTTGTTTCCTGGTCCATCAGGAACAGTGAATATAATGAAAGCCAGACAAACTTCTTTCTGATTTCTCATTGTTTGTTTGATCAGTTCTAAGCAGGGAGCTAAATTCCCAGTAGCACTTTATTGAATTTTTTGAAGACCATAATTAGCCAATCCATTTCTTCAACACTTGGAGAATACCCTAGGTACCTTTTATCTTTTTCTAGTTTGAGCTAATAGGATAACATGTTCTTTATCTCTACTTGTGTTAAGTAGCAGATGAATCTATATGTGATTTATTCACAGACTAATATTTCTTTCTTTCTGTGTAATGTATAAGTGTGTGAATAATTTCATTGTGTGGCATGCTGTTTTGGGTAGTGTGAGGGATACCTTCCTGTAAAACACCAAGTAACTCATAAATACCTCGTAGACTTCCAATGAAACTAGGTTCTTGTTGGGTAGTAAATATGTGCTTGAGTGAGCTTCAGTACAGTGTGTCAGTTGTTCTTGGACTTGAGTCTGTCAGTACTATCTACAAGGTGTTAAAGTGCACAGTAATGCGAGCTCTGCAAGCAATTTCTGTCAAGACAAAGTAGTTGTGCCAAGAGGACCATAAGATTTGCTGAACAAGCGCTGCTCATGTTGATTGCAGATTGTTTTTTCTAGTGTTAACAAATACTGTACAGGATAATCCATAACTGCTGCAGTTTTCATTAGTGCCTGTTTCTCTTACTATTAAAATGATGAGCTGTTGATAAATAGCAGCTGAGCGTTAGTGACTTTCCAGAATCTAAGATATGATTGATAGTGAGAAGAAAAGCAAACTGGGATAAGCAAACATGTGTCTCAGTTCAAAGTTTCTGGAAACCTTTGTGCTTATTTTGCAGTGGGGATAGTAGAAGTGGTGGAGAGGAAGTTTTATCTCTGCAGATCACTAATCAGAGGGTGATTTGTTTCTGTCTTTCAGAAATCGAGGCCAAGGAAGCTTGTGACTGGCTGCGGGCTGCTGGGTTCCCACAGTATGCGCAGCTTTATGAAGGTAGGCACCTGAACTCAATCCTCCCCCAGCAACTTCTGGACAAGGATTCACCAGTAATATTCATTAGTAATATTCACCAGTAAATGAGATTCAGGGGCACCACTGAAGTTCCAGTACATAAGATGACTTTAAGGGACTGGGCTGCTCTCTGCTGCCCACCACACAGAGATGTACCAAATGCAGTGAGACTCTGAAGCACACTGGAGTTTTGAATCTGTTTCATGTTTCTGTTTTAGTCTGAATTCTTTGAAATAGCATCATAACACTAATCTAAAGGTTACTACTATGGTATGTTCCCTCTGATTAAAACAGAAAGGAACATAGTCAGCCACTGCTACAAGCCCAGTCTTGGAGAAGTACAAATGCTGTGTACAGCTCCAGTGGCCAGCTCTCCTAATGGAGCAGTAGTTGGAAGTTCTGCAAATGCATGGGGACATCTGTGTGCCTCACAACTCCCAAGTCCTGTGTATTTATTCAGAATGGTTTGGGTTGTAGTTAGACATAGGCTTACTATGAAGGGAAAAAGAGCATACAAGCTGTTGTTGTGCAGCTGTTCCTCAGAGGAGTGGTTGCCTCCTGCAGTCATTTATCGTTCTCTGGGATGCATTCATTTTGTGTGTCTGCTTTTACAAGGTTTTGTTCAATGAGAACTGTTTTCTTCATTACCTCTCCACCTACTAGAAACCTGCATACAGTTCTTATACTGATGCAGAGTAGCCAATAGAAGTTTGTTTAAAAGTGTGACATGCTTTTTATATGTCTATATTATTTTTTCAGAATTTGCCCCACACCACTTAAAATTACTTTCACTGCAGTGAAATTATTATGCACTCTTAACTGCCTCTTCATTTTTATGAAGCAAACTCCAGCTGCTGCTTGTAAGAACGAGCATAGAAAGTTCATTATTACAGTGAATAACTGCTGAAAATTACAGCAAATGCTGAGCTGACCTTCTTGAAAAATGATCTTGTTTAGCTTTGATTTGCAGCTGCATTTGCAATATGAGATGATAATAGCACTTTCAAAAGCTGCACTTGGCAAAACTTTTCTTTGCCTGTTCAGAAATTAAATTTCCTTTAATTTTTTTTTTCTTATTTTCTTTCCTTTTTTTTTTCTGTGCTAATGGAGATGCCAAGATTTTCTTGGGATATGGAACTGGAACTGTAGTTTCAGTCTTTGTTACAACTGAAACAAAACTCTCAGCTGAATATGTGGGCTTGTGGGTTTCTTACAATGCTGAGACATAAATCCCCTACTAAATTACTTACATTCAGAAAACGTCCTACCTGTGTAGGACCATTACCCTATCTAGCGATTCTAAACTTACATGAAGTTTCTATTGTCCTGCTTAACATCAAAAGGACCACAGACGTGAGAGAAGCAGTGAGAGCAAGGCCAGTCATACCCATTGAAGGGACAGCTGTCCTTACTGAAAAACAATATGCCATTGTCCTTTGCAAGTCCCCCTGACAGCAGCAAGAACAAAGCCAGCAATAGCATAGATTAAGCATTAAAAAAAAGGATCTTATGCAGACTGTCAGCTTCTTTCAAGTCACCTCTCTCACTTAAGTTCTCACACGTTCTCTTGTGGACATTTAAAGATATGACTTTCCCAGTGGAAAAACTTACATCAGCACTGCTGAAAAATATGGGTTAGATGTGCTCACCCTCTTTACTTGCACTTTCTACTTAAAACACTGAAGAGGAGACCTGTGAATCAATTAGGTATAGTACAAGAGTTCTAAGTTGCCTTTATGGTGTGTTTCCTGCAGTGTACATTTAATATGGGAAATTAATCAGTGAACCTTTGCCATTTGCTTCGCTAAAACTGAAGTTTTCTGTAGAAAATACAGAAGTTCTAGCATTTTGCAGAATATGTCATAATTTGTATCCCTGAGGCAGTTGTGGAAGCTGTGGATACCCTGTCTCTGAAAGTGTTCAAGACAAGGTTGAATGGGTCTTAGGGAACCTTGGTCTAGTGGAAGGTGTCCCTGTTCATAGTAGGGGGCTTGGAAGTGGATGAATTTTCAGGTCCTTCCAACCCAAATCATTCTATGATGCTGTGAAAATGAGGACATAGAATTCACTTCTGTTGTTACAGAAAATGAATTAATTTCATAAAATTCATAGAGTTCATTTTCTGTTAGTATGGAAAGTACCTTTCTAGAAATTAATATCAGTCTTAATTCTTTTCCTCATTTCAATTCATTCTTCCCAGTCTATAGAAATTTAAAAATTAGTAGATAGTTCCTTGGATCAGAAGAATTGTGTGCAACTGCATCAGTCTGCTCATAGATTGACCTTGTATTTCTGTGTTCCCTGAAGAACCAGCATCTTTGGGTGGGAGTCTTAGCTGTGCAAGGAATGCCAGATCAGGACCTGTATGACAGTCAGGAATCTGTGGAGTACAGTAAATGATATATATGTGTTTGCTGCTTCAGAGCTGTAGTAAATTTTCAGCTCTCTGCCAACATTGTTTCCTCCCCCTCACTCTCCCAGTTGTTTACCTAAATAATCTCCTAAGGAAAGGAGGTGGTATGCTCTCCATGCAGCTTGGCTTGCTTTTGTTCCAAGCCATATCTCATTAATGAAACGGTGTCAAACTTAAATAGCTTGATAACAGCTAAGGAGATTCAAGGGGGTTTTTTTCATTCTTTCACAGAGTCGTGGCATTTACTGGCCTTTTTTCTTTAATGTGAGATTTTTTCATGGAGATTGCAAATTTATTTTAAATAAAGCTAGCATGAATTAGTTTACACGTCTGATGTCTGATAGGGAACCTTGCATTTGCCTTTTTCCATCTCCCATTGTTTCACCTCTGCTTTAGTAATTTTTCCTTTATTCTGTGTATGAACTCTCAGTTATCAAGGCAGCCTGTCAAAAATTTGTAGATGAAAAGGAAGCACCTCTGGCATTTGAGGTGATAGCATGTGTTTACCTAAGCACCAACCACTGGCATCTTGATGGGCTCAGTTGCAGGCAGCTGGTTGTTTGAAATAACGCATCACTGGGAATGAGCGTCACTTTGATTTTCGATCTGTTTCTTTTCTTGCAGATCTCCTTTTTCCAATTGACATTGCTCTAGTCAAGCGAGAGCACGACTTTCTGGACAGAGATGCTATTGAGGCGTTATGCAGGTAGGTGAATAAAAATCACACTGCATTTTGAAACAAAACCCTTCCTATGTAGCAGAAAGTACCTGGGGAAAGCACAACAAAAAAAGCACACAAAATTATGGGGTTTTCATTAAAATACTTTATTGGGTTAAGTAATGTTTGGGATCTTATTTAAAAGAATGTTGGGAGGAGAGTGGCAGGAATCTTTGTGAAAGGGATTTCATAGGCATATTTTTTATTATTCCTCTTTGTTTGCTTTCTTTCCTAATTCCCAAGTTAGGCATGTGAAAGCAGAAATGTGCTGGCTATAGCCATCTGTACATACAACTGCAGCACCAATTCGCACTCAGAAACTGGGTTTTGGAAGTAGTATCAGCAAAGCAATGCTGGTGCACTCCATCCCTCTCCTTTCTTACCTTGGTGGGCAGCTGTGTATACAAACAGAATGCTGTGCGTATAAACAAAGTGCTCTATATACAAACCCTCATGCTGGCCTCAGTGCATCACCCTGTAACGTGGGTATGCCTGAAAGAGATAATATAAGGGAATCTATTAGTTTGTCACTACTCCAAAGACAGGTCTGCCCTCAGCCACATGCTCACATTAACTCATCTTTGTTGTTTATGGGCTCTTTCCACAAACCAGTTCAACTGGCTCACCCCACAGAAAGGGTCTCGATAGTCCTTTTCTGGGTTAGTAAATTAAATCAGTGAAAAACCATAATGAAGTTCACAGGAGGTATGAAGAATGGGGCAGGATTCCACAGCCAGCTGCAGAAGGAGAAGGGATAGTAGAGAAAACGAGGGAACAAGACTTGCTGGTGTGTGACAGGGTGTTTTTTACAGAACTACAGCCTCAGCCTTACCAGTTTGGTCATATAAGCAAAGGCAATGGCCCCATCTGACATCATCTAACATTAATCCATCCATCAGTTACCTCCTCTAGTGCGAGTCCACAATCTTAAATGGCAAAGGAAAAAAGCTTTAACATCTTGTATCTCCTCTTACCTATAAATAAATGCAGTTTTATGGCTTTGTCCTTCAGTATGGCAGCTTTCCAAACTGCCTGCAAAATGAATGCTTTTGGATACTGCATGCATGGTGTGTGCGACTCTAAATGTCAGTAATTCTAATGAATTACAAAACCCTTTTAAGAACAGCTTTAAGTTTATAATGTTCTAATGCCATCACTGCCATACTTGGAAGGGAAAGAGAGGGACTGGAATTTAAAGTTCTTCAGAAATATCTACAGGATTTCCAAACTAAGAGAACAGATTTGTTGTCCAGTCATTAGAAGGGAAAAAAATCTCATTAATGTTAAATTCATGCAAGATGGGCCTTACTTATATGTGGAACACCTATTCCATCGGTATTTAAATATGATGTGTTGGTCTGCTTATTTGTGTTCGCTGGAACTTGTGAAGTCATTGAACAGAAAGTACAGCAATGCAAATAAATGCTGATTCCAGAAGCATGGTCTTCCCTCCCCAGGAAAACAAAATACAGTCAGGCCAGCATATTTTGCTTTTGGTGCTCTCCTCCAAGAATATTTTTAACCTGGGATTAATTAATTACACAGGGGAAAAAAACATAGTGGATTGCTTCTCACTGATTAAATTAGCAACGTGTTGTCCATATATCTGTGAGACAAAGATTTTAAAGGTTGAACTGTGTCATTCTGAAGCCTGTGGCTTATACATCAGAGTTATCTTTTACAAAATAACTTTAAATCTGACACTGAAGTATCTCCAGAATCATTCAGATCCCACCTCAAAATAAAATTGAAGTAATTCAGGTAGCCATCTTAGATATCTGAATTTGGCCTTCTATTGTGTGTGTTAGCCAAAAGCAGTACATTATCACAACATTTCCACCTTTTGATTTTTCCCACATCTCTGTGTTTAATTTTGCAAAGCTCATTAAAAACAGCGGAGAAGCGCAGTTTGGAATGCCGCATTTCTGCCTGCAGTCCAGGTTTATTTTGACTCATGCCACAGTCGGTGTGTAAACAGTAAAGGGGTTTACTCAGTAAAGGCTTTGAACAGTTTCACAACTGTAAGTCTATGGCTATTTCTTGACTGAAAATCAGAATACTTTGGGAGTTGTTTGCATTTTCAGTACAGAGCTAAGTGTACATTGTACACAGTGGATGGTAACAAAATAGTAAAAGGTCTGTCCTGACAATCTGCTTTTTCTGTAGCAGCCAGTGTTTCCCAGAAATTCTAATTACCTTGTTCTGATAACTGTATGTGAAAGAATTGTTTTTAAAAAGATTGTAGAAATCACAGTGGCAGGGATTTCTGTTTTAAGTTTGAAGCATTTTAAATGATAGCTTACATCTGAACAGTATTGTTAATTATTATTTAATAATCTTATTAAAGTAAATGGGAAAATTGGGTTAACTTTAACCCACCCCAGTATGTTTTTTAAGGAAACTTTTCGAGTGAAAAGTGAGTTGAAACTTGAACTACAGAGATAGCAAATGGCACTCAGTAAGTGTGCCATATTAAGAAAGAATTTAAGAAATGTCATTTAGTGATCTTACCATGAAATGTTAAAAATGTAAGAGTGATGACCGTATTTTAATTTTCTTGGATGCTTTCTTTAGTGACTGTGCAAACCACTGCTGGCCTTGGTTTCATAAAGCTTTATGTAGATTAATGACTGGGAATTTATCTCCATTGGATAACTGGATGCATCATGTGCTGATGAAACTAAGTACTGAAACATGTTTAGCCTAGAGGTTGTTGCTAAGTACAAAATACATAGCAAGCCATGATGGAATCCTTTTAAATCTCCTCATGCATGGCTAGGAATCTGTTTCACTATATATGCAAGAAGTTTCTTAAATCTTTTATCATCAGGACTTCTCGTCCAAGAAATTGGTTGAAATGTATTCACTGTTTGTATCATTTGGTCTGTGGAGAGCTGACCTCCTTTGCAGAAGAACATGCAGACAAACCCCAGGAGCCAAAGTAGAGGCTGTCCACTGAGACAAGAAGGCCTTTGTATGACAGCTAGTTACAAGTATAATGGAGCTGGACTTTGCTCTATAAGCAGAATTGTGAATTTAACTCCATCAAGAAAATATTTTAAACTTTAAAACTAGAACACATAGTTCCTCAAATTCAAAATCATAATTTAAAATGCATAAATCCAGTATTCTGCATTGCTACTACTTTATTTGGGTGCATGGGGTGAGAACTTCTGTTAATGAGAACATAATTAATTACCTGGTGTTATACTCAACATAGAACTGACTAGTACCTAGTTTAAAAAAGACCTCACGTCATAAACCCACATTTTAATTTAGAAGTTAGCTGTTCACACTGCAGTTTTTCATAATGAGTGTCTTGTTCAGGCTGCCTCTCTTAAAAGAAGTTCAGGCTAAACTAGTTTGGCTGTTTCTGGGAAGACTAATAAAAATGCATCACCTGCATCATTTCTGAGAGAAGCTCCAGTGCCTCATGATTTGAGTGCAACAGGTTCAGGCTGTGTAATGGCCACTCAGGGCTGATATGGGCTGACTTGGGGTCTAGGATGGAGAGGCAGGTCCTGCTGCCTTGGTCACCCTCAGGAAGAAGGGGTTTGCAGAGCTGGGTTGAAAGAGAATGAGAACTGAGGTAAGAGTCCATGGAGAGTGAGGAAAAGTGACACCTTGGAGATAGACTGCTCCATGGGAGTGAGATAACATCTGGATGTGAAGATGTGTAGAGAGGGCTGACTCAAAGACGTTTCTCTAAATGATGGGAAAGAATATTATCTTGTCATCCAGACAGTCATGTAGAGAGTGGCCAGGGTAGGAGGCATAGTCAGAATGGAGACTGAGACAGCCAGGCAGTGAAAGTGGCTGTAACTGCTGTCTGCAGCAATCCTGCCCCGTCCCTTCGTCTCCCATCTTGTCTTCAGGAAGGTGTTACTGAGACAGGTTTGGGCAGAATAAGACAAACCTAAAGAATGAGGCAGGTCTGCTGACTGTCAGTAAGGAAATGATAAGTGCTTATCCACTCCACTGGGAGTGGAGTTAACAAAGGAGAAGGTCCAGACCCAGAAGATAAAATTGTGGTTTGTTAGCTAGCATCAATTTGATGAGAAGATCTGTAGAAAATGAATATGTGCTTATAGGCTTAAAATGAATGTATGCTTATAGGCTGCAAAGCATATGTGAAGGTTAGTGACGGTTGTATAGTTAAATCTCATCCTGACAAAGCAAACTGTAAGCTTAGATTTTAAGACACACTAATGTGTTTGGAAGGCAGTTTTGCATATTGTACTGTATTTTCAGTGGTGTGTAGTTCAAGGACCTTGGCACTCCTGAATTTGAGCAGAAGTTAAAGCAGGATGTGTGATGTATGTAATGGAAGTTGCAGACCTGATGCAATTGCAGCAGAGCATTTAGATTTTAAAAGGGAAACTGGTTTTGAGATGCATCCGTATGAAATATGTAACAGAGACTTTATTTGCCTCACTGCTATTGAATTTAACCTCACTGATTGGGAGTTACCTTATCTTGCCTTTGTACTAATTTTTGTGAGGTGTGTTCCAGGAGAATATTTTTTTAAATACCCTCTGTGAAAATAAAGGTCTTTGCTTTACCCTTTTTCACCTATTTCAGGGGTTTTAGTTGAGCAGGAGAGAAGTCTGGGGATGTAATCTTTGTGAAATCAGAGATTTTCTTTATTAGTGGTCAGACAGGCTGGAGCTAGATAAAGCCTGATCCAGGGATTCAGTGGTAACTTCTCTCTGCATAAGTCAAAGGTTGCAACACTGTGAAATTTGTAAATTATTACACAATATAGAACTAAAACTGGTTTAATATTTCCTGGTCTTGATGTCCAGGACTTTGAGAGGAGAATGTGTTTATAGCAGAGAGGGAGGCAGCTTTCAGATGCTTGTGTGGCCTCTTGAAAAAACACCAAACAGTTTTGTGTCTAGCATGTAGATGGGACATTCACCCTTCACCCACATCATAAATACAATTCCTCTGAAATCACTGGACTTGTGCATGTACCCACCAGCTGCAGCCTGCAGGACTGAGCCTTTTGCCTTCCAAATTCAGAGCAAAGATGAAATCTGGATAAAAAAGAGAGATCTGGGTAACTTTTCTAACCTGCCACTGCCCTGCTATTTGACCCATGGCAATTCTTCCTGTTTCTCTTCTTCTCTGCTGTGTTGTGGCTGGGTCTAATTATAGATCAAAATGTCTTTTCTTTTTTGCTTCATGACCTGCAGCGAAAGCATCAGTAGCAGCTTTCCCAATTTCTTTGATGGCTTCGGGATCAAGCCCTGTGTAAATACCATCTGGAGCCAATCCTGTGCATAAAAGGCAAGGGAAAAGAGAAGAAACTAGTAATTCTCCCTGTGCACACATTTTCTACATCCAAGTACATGTTTCATGACTCTGAGAAAATTCATTTGAAGCAATAGGGCATGTCAGCATTTCTTTTCTTTTTTAGATTTTCAAAACTAAAAAAGGGTCTTTGCACTTCGCTCAGATGAATTTGTATGTGAAAATAACATAACTTCCTTTGGAATAATAATAAATTAAGGCTTTTTAAAGCTCAGCTTTGCTTCTGTTGAATTTGGGCTGGGGTCCAGTTTAATGAAAGGGGCAGCCCTACTCCTGTGCCTCCTCCCTGCACACGCTACTCTTCATGCAGCTCAGGGTACTGACCCCGGGGAAATTCAACTCTGAGAAGTATTGAAAAATTTGTTTTCAGCTCAGTTAGTCTCTTCATCAAATCCACAGTACAGCCTCATGAGCAGAAGTATTGACACAGGACTAAACTATCATTCCATGAAGCTGCTGCGTCAGTTTTCCTGCCTTCTGCATTGTGCCCAGCCTGTTTCTTCCTTTCGCCTTGCCGTAGCACAGGCAGTTCTCTAACCACACTTTACCAGTACTGATTTTAGCCGAACCATGTTCTTGGAACAGTTCCCGGGAAGGCAAGGACATGGAAAAGGGCAGGAGACCATGGCAGCCTGCACTTAGCTGAGCCTAACCTGCCTTGGAGCTGTGTCACGAATAGCACTTGAGCTTTGCTGTGCTTTAAGTTGCTTCTGCTCAGTCCTGCACAATGAGTGACTGGGGAAGAGAGAAGATAATTTTTTGGTTGTCTTAGGGATAACTACCAGATGACCAGATTAGCTCACTGAGGAATAGAGGAATGTTCATATGTATTGATAGAGTACTTCAAGATATGTATCTAGACTTCTGTCACATTTTACAAAGAGGCTGGTTAGCTATTGCTGCTGCAGCAATTTATTTTTGTTTCAATTTTAGTCCTTCAGAAAAATATTTTTATATATGAAAGAAACTTATAGGTTAGGAAGCAGAAATTTGGTCTGTGTTCTGTTTTGTTTTTTTTAAACTGACAAGTGGTCTTGTCCCAGGACGGTATTGAAAATAATCATTGTTCAAAAGCAAAATAGGCATCTAGTAAGTGGAAAATAACTTCATCTGGGAAGTTTCAGCTTATAAAGTACAATTTTAAAACAGCATGCATTTTTTTAATATAGTCACATATTTACAGTGTCAAACTGGAAAACTTTTCTGATAGTTTTAGTCTATCACAATTGAGTATTTCAGGGTTCAGATGTCTGCTATTTAGAACAAATGTAATGATTACAATTTGTAGCATGTGATGTACTTTTCAATATATTCCAGGTTTCCATTAACTTCTCTTTACTTTGGTTCAGGTAATTGTCACAAGTAGTCATCCATCTCTCCCTCTGAAGTTAGAGTACAGCCAAATGTAATGGGTTAATAGTTAAGTAAATTAGGGCTCTAATTGTAACTGTGCTTTTGGCTATTTGTATGCAGAGCGGTCTGGGGACAGCCTTCACAAAAGCTTTGAACTGGAATAGCCTATGTCAAAACACTGCTGTATTCTCTTAATATGGTTTCCTTTGCTCTTTGCAGGCGCTTAAATACTTTAAACAAATGTGCAGTGATGAAGCTAGAAATTAGTCCCCACAGGAAGAGGGTAAGTTCATTTAATTCTTCTGTTACAGCACTGTGTATTAATAAAACTGAAAAAAACCCCACATCTAGCAGATTCTATAGCTTCAATTTAGGATTACACCTGAGTAGAACCTGGCAAGGACACAGCAAAAAAGTAAAACATCTGCTTACATTTCTTTTTGTGTTCTCACTGAGTGAAAAGTGCAAGGCTTGGCAGTGGATAAAGGTTGTCTAGAAAACTTTTCCCTGGGATGCTGCTTCCAGTGTGAAAGGCACTGGAGTTCTCTGCCGGTGAGGTTGTTGTTGATGTCTATTGCCTGCACTCAGGCAGGATTTTACAGAGTAGGCTTCAGTGACTTTGAGCTGACTTTACTGTTAGACCACCATCTTGTACATCATCTTCAGCTTTGGTTCTCTGCAATCACGTTAGAGTTGTATTATTTTATTATGATGTAGACACGATCAGTTAGACTGTGCTTGGCCTGCAAAGGAAAGGATTAGGCACATTGGTTCTTTCCCAGTATATTTTCAGAATGCAACAGCTACCTTTTAAAAAAGTTTGCATGTTTCCAGGGAGCTCAGCAGGAATTAAAAGTATTTCCTGAATCTTCAGGATTCCTGTGGAGCAGGGTAAGAAACAAGAAAGCATCTACTGTAATTTCAATAAGGTAGTACCAACTTGCTAATAAGGTACCACTCAATAGCTGTCTTAAAACTATGTGTGTGTCCTAGGAGGGATCAGTAATTGATACCATCCCCTGGGATATGACAACTGCAGATAAAGATGGCTGAGTTAAGGCAATACAATGCTGCCCTACCCCTAACAAGAATGCATACAAATGCTCTGAGGTTGTTTACCAGGAATTAATCCCCCCTTTCCCTATCTGTTTGAGGTATGTTGGAAAGAGCATCCAAGCTCCAGAAGATAACACGCTATGTAGAAACTCCTTAAAAGTAGGGGTAGACAGCTGGATTGCCATTTATGACCACCAGAAGATTTTTCATCTTTTTTTCCTGAAGCTTGTTAACAGTGTTGATATTAGAGGTCAGATCAGACCTGACTTCAGGTCCAAACCTCAGATCTTCTAGAGTCTGGATGTTACTTTTTGTTTCAGTTCTTCCTGAATTTCATTCACCACCCATGTTCTGGAAGATGGACTTGGAGCCTATTACCTTTCATTATTGATGTCAATAAAATCAATACTTAGCTTTTAAAGCTTTTTAACACTAGAGAAGAATTCTGCTGGCAGAATCATGTTTCTTTATGTTTCCATGGACTTCTTTGCAAATTAAAATTATGTTTCTTCTCCTTCTTTTCTTCCAATCAATCTCATTAACCCCCAAACCATCATTATTATCCACTGGCAGTTTCAGATTACTTTTTTCCTGCTGAAAACTTTAATAACCTAGGAATTCTGACTTGCTTTTCACCTGAATCATGGACATAAGTAGTTTGCAGGAGTGAGGAGGCAAAGAAAACTATGCTTGCTCTGTGTCACATGTGTATTTAGTCATAAGAAATAAATACAGTATTTCACTTATTTTCCTGAGCTGATGAAATGTCCTATAAAAAGAAAAAAAATAAAAGTAGGAGATAATCAGGATCTGAAGTATGCATACATAAACTACTTGAAATATGAATAATTTACTTGTTTTTCAAAGAATAATTGTTTGTAGTCTTAGCACACAAATAGCTACAGTTTGGGGGTATGCATATGTGTTTGTTTAAAATTAAAGCAACTTAAACAAATGAAGTTAAATTCATGGAGTTGGGTGGCAATTAGTGTTTCTTACTCTAAACACCAAAGATTATTTTGTGGTTTCTTGGTGTCATATGAAAATAACTTCATTGGTTTTATTCCTCTAACGTGAAGCTTTCCATATATTTGGAAGACCAACTATGTCAGGATCATTCCCTTTCAGTTTTTAGATGAAAAGATTGTAGGCGTAATTGATGTATGTGTAATTGTACTCTAAGCATTACTCATATATCAAACATGTTATTTACAAGTTACTTACGTGCTACTCCGTCAGTGAGCTCTTGCTGCTCACTATCTGTGAGTGTTAAAGTTTGCCTGAAGCTAGACTGAAGTAGAGAATTCACAGAACATTCTTTAAATGTTAGCTGCTCGCCTGTGGGAGGAAGAGTGGACCAGGTAAGAGCCTGGAGCTGTCACACTCTACCAGTGCAGGAGCTTCTTTTGTTGTCTCATTAGTCACAGAGTTCCCAAATGGGTAAGGAATTAAGCCACTAAAATTCACAATGTATGAGAAACATCTCGTAATTGCAAAGAGGAGTATAAACATATAGCCACTATCAACAAAGTGTAGCTTTGGAGAAAGTCCAGAGGGACCCCAGCCCCTGACTGACTCCAGTTTAAAATGTTATGTATGCCAGGAATTTCCATTGATGTGAGGGGCTATCCACTGTGACCAATTAATTAAGTCTATGGATACTAGGGTTTTTAAAATAGAACAATTTAAAGTAGATTGTATTGTTTGTTTCTTTTTATGAACAGTATATCTTTTGCATTTAAAAACAATTAAAATATATTGCCTGTACCATGTTATCTTTTCCCGTGACAGGCTTTATGGCCTAATCTTCCTCTCCCTGAAGTAAGACTGTTTTCACTTTAAACTCAGTGAGAGCAAGGTCATGCTTAAAGCAGTTTAGTGGACATTGTATTTAAATGCAATTGCCTTTTCTGTTTGAGCAGTTTGCAAGCATTACTTTCAGGGTTCTTCTTTGCAGAGTGAAGATTCAGATGAAGATGAACCTTGTGCAATAAGTGGCAAATGGACTTTTCAGAGGGACAGCAAGAGGTGGTCGAGGCTTGAAGAGTTTGACGTCTTTCCTGCAAAGCCGGACTTGAATATCCCATCCCCAGAAGCTCCTCCTCACCTGATGAACGCAGCAAGCCGGGAGAGTGTGCTCACAGACCTCAGCGAACGCCAGGAGGTGGCTTCTATTCTGAGCATCAGCAGCACCAGCAGCCACCAACAAACCCTGCAGAGTGAGGCGTCTACCACCAGGACAAACTCGGTAGTGAGCGTCTGTTCATCGAGCAATTTTGTAGCCAACGATGACTCATTCAGCAGCCTGCCCTCGCCCAGGGAACTGAATAGCTTCAGCTTCAACACAAAAGCCAATGAGAAGAATGCCAAGTCCAAAACAAAGAGCCTGCTCAAGAGAATGGAGAGTCTTAAAATCAAGAGCTCTCACCATGGCAAGAGCAAAGCTCCTTCAAAGCTTGGCCTGATTATTAGTGGGCCGATCCTGCAGGAGGGCATGGATGAGGATAAACTGAAACAACTGAACTGCGTGGAGATTTCCACCCTCAATGGCAATCACATCAACTTCCCTATGGTACGAAAGAGGAGTGTCTCCAATTCCACGCAGACCAGCAGCAGCAGCAGTCAGTCTGAGACGAGCAGTGCTGTCAGCACGCCCAGTCCTGTCACACGAACACGCAGCCTCAGTGCCTACAACAAAAGGGTGGGCATGTACCTGGAAGGCTTTGACCCCTTCAATCAGTCAACGTTCAGCGATGTGATGGAGCAGAACTTCAAGAACCGGGGCAGTTTTGCGGAAGACACCGTGTTTTTTATCCCTGAGGATCACAAGCCCGGCACTTTTCCCAAAGCGCTCTCCAATGGCAACTTCTCCCCTACAGAAAGCAACACCTCTGTGAACTGGAGGACAGGGAGTTTCCATGGACATGGCCACCTCACCCTTCAGAGGGAGAACAGTGGTGATAGCTCCAAAGAGCTAGGCATGGGAAAAAGGCGCAACTCCTCCAGTTCAATGAGCAGCCGCCTGAGTATTTACGACAATGTGCCAGGCTCAATCCTGTATTCCAGTACAAGCGACCTAGCCAACCTCGAAAATGAAGACATATTCCCAGAACTAGACGACATCCTATACCATGTCAAAGGGATGCAGAGAATAGTGAACCAGTGGTCAGAGAAGTTCTCAGATGAAGGGGATTCTGACTCAGCACTCGACTCCATCTCCCCATGTCCTTCCTCTCCAAAGCAGATTCACCTTGATGTAGATAATGATCGAAGAACACCAAGTGACCTCGACAGTACAGGGAATTCACTGAATGAAACAGAAGAGCCCACAGGGATCCAGGACAGGAGAGACTCTGGGGTTGGTGCATCGCTGACACGTTCCAGCAGGTGAGATCACAAGTGTGAGGACTTGGGGTAGCCTGGGGATGTCCCCTCCAACCCGAGCAGCTCTATAGTAGCTGCACCACACTTAGTTAAGGTACAGTAGAAGCTGTGTCCGTTCAAGCACACATGTGCTGTTCCATTGTTTCTCAAAACCATTATGGACAGGAGAAATATTTGGGCAAGACTCTGTGGTTCCTACAATTCATAGCTGTATGTTTGTATGTTCAGCCTGAGTTGTCATTGAAAAAACAATGTTAACACAGTTTTGGGGCACAATAATTCTTCAAACTGAAATAGTGCATGGGAGGGGAGGGCCATCAAGTAGGATTAATCACTTTTTAAGTTGGCTAAGAGAACCAAGAGTAAGTAAGTATGTTCTGGTTTGTGTCAATATGTAGTAAAAGCCTGGACTTTTAGACTGTTTCAAAAAAAATGCATTTTTCAGTAGCAGGCTGTTTTTAATAGCATCCTAGGGCACTAAATCTATAGGGAAAATGGGACTTGATTGCTTTCTCTTATCACTGTATCACAGTGGAATCTAGGGGAGTTCCAGTGGCTTCCAGATTCTGCTGGGAGTTTTACCATGGCTGGATTTACCAATAGCAAGGATTTTAATTTTTCTAGCTTTGTTTCCAGTTTTCCTTTAAAAGTGATGCAAATCATTTAGTCATCTGCTTGTATAAACTTAACAGGACTTTTAGAAGCGCAGAGTTCCTATTTGGTATGTCTTAAAAATTCATGCCATTTTTTCTTGATGGATATTTTTTATTCCCACTGCCCTAATACTGAAAGGACTTTGGGAGAAAAGGGTTGGAGCCCTTGGAGGATATCTGCTAGGGCATGGTTGTGTAGATAGCGCTGAGCTGTGGGCCAGCTCAGAGTGCACATTCCCATGTGAAGCCCCTGCCCATGCTGCATCTCGCCAGGTGAGGCAGAGACGCCGCTGGCTGACGCCTGTGAAATCTCAGAAGAATGCAGCTGCCAAGGGCAGGGATCTCAGCAGTACATTTGCATTAATTCCTGCACGTGTCTTGCAGAGACCTTGCAAAGACATTTCAGTAACCTGCCCTTTCTCTGCCTCCCATGTTCTCCACAGGCACAAGCTAAGATGGCACAGCTTCCAGAGTTCCCACCGGCCCAGCCTCAGCTCGGCATCACTGCAGATCAACTGCCAGTCCGTGGCACAGATGAACCTGCTGCAGAAGTACTCTCTCCTGAAGCTGACTGCTCTCCTGGAAAAGTACACACCTTCCAACAAGCATGGTTTCAGCTGGTAAGGAGACAGTGTTGTGTATTGTGTATAGAGAACCCAACTATGCAAGCACGACAGTTGTGCTTGTCCCAGGCAATGTTTGGAAAGATGTAATGGATCCATCCAATCCCTCTTTTTCCATATTTGCACTTCTTCCTCCAGCCTGTGCTGACAGTGATTTGTGGTTTCCTAAGACGGGGCTAAAATCACTAACCCTTTACGTAAGTGTAATCCTATTAGGCATCAGAGATGTGTTTGTGGGGACATGTGAGGGAACCAAAGCGATGAAGTACAGACCAGCTTTCAGAAGAGGAAGATGTTCAGAAGAGGAAGAAGTATCTATAGCAAAAGAAGGACCACTTCTTTATTGAGGCAGCTAGCAAGCAGTGGCACAAATTGCAACCACTCTTAATAGGCTCACTTTTTTTTCAGTTATTCTTAAATATTTGCATTATTTCCTTTTCATAATTATGTAATTGAATAGTGTAAATTTCTCTTAATACTAGTATCTACTACCAATAGCCAAAATTCTGTTTTACCTTTCTAAGGCACTATAAATCAATTAGCAAAGGAGATGGAGAGAAGTAGAAAGGTTGAGAGAACTGTGGAGTATTTTGTAGCCAGCAATTTCTGTTATGGCCAGGTGGTTGTAACCCAGTTGAATACTTTTGTCAGAAGAATGTAATAGAAAGCTCTTTTATTATAGTATCTGCAGTACAGCCTTTGTAACCTTCAGGATGCAAAGGACGCAAATAAAATTTTTCTTGTCCCTACCACAGGCCAGCCTCCTCCCTTCCCCAGGAGTCATAGAGAGTATTTAGCTTCAGCATCAAAGTACCTCCTGTTCAAAGGCTGTTATTATGTCAGTCTTTCTAAATACAGAAGTTGTTTGTTCTGAAAGACAGAAATAAGTATTGACCAGTTATCCCTGCATGCTTCAGATTCTCAGTGGAGATCGCAATGTGTTTTTTCACATTCCATTGGCATGTTTTTTGACAAAGCAAGTATTATTCATACATGTATCAATAATCCCTAAACTTAACTATATGGCAATACAAATTGGTTCTGTTTTACTGTGTAACAGATTAGTCAGCTGTAAATCCAATGCGCTGTTTTTAAAGCTGTACTGTATGTTGAAATGTTAAATGTCTCCCTGTTTTCATTGCTACTGTGTCCTATTAGTTGTTACACTGGACATTAGCTTTCCTCCCTGTTTAGGAAAATGACCTCAATATTTTCACATTTTAGTGCCTTTTTTTTTCTTCTTTATAAAACCAATACTCTGTGGGACACAGGGGTAAATCATTCTTTTGTGTTTAGTAACTTTTTCCTTGGAGTCATAAGCAGATGGAAAGGCTTCTCAATGAAACTGGAGTGGGAGGTGGGGGTAACAAAAGTCACTGGCTGACAAGGAGGGGGGTCCTTCAAAGGAGTTGTTTATAGAGCTGAAGTTTTTAGCTGACAAACTCCAATGTATTACATCAGTTTCCTGCTGTTCTGCACACTGGTGGGTGGTGGACCCAGTTTGAGGACTTTGCAGAACAAGTAGTTGACATACAAAAGCTCATTGTTCAAATGCCCATCTTTCGTAAAACCTAAAGAAGCAGTGTTATAAGGGGTCACTGACCGCAAGATTTATTTTGACTCTTTTGCAATTCAATCTGGCCCCTGCAGTTTTACCCTGTAGCTTTGGTCCTCCTAATATTGATGGAGTAGCACCACATTAATACTTAAAGGCAGCATACTGCCCCAAATGTCAAGCATTTCTCTTAGAGAAACTCTTGTTTTCTTTCCTCTCACCCTTTCCAGCCCAGTGTGGATTAACTAATTTATACTGTCACTATTGTTCATATCACTAAAAGCATGTCACTTATTTTCATTTACTTTCCAAATCAGTGGAAATACAGACGATAAATAAACAGAGGTTTAATTCAATGTGTCATTTCCTTTGCTTAAATAGGGCAGTACCAAAGTTTATGAAAAGAATAAAGGTGCCAGATTATAAAGACCGAAATGTGTTTGGAGTGCCATTGCAAGTGAACGTGCAGCGCACAGGGCAGCCTCTTCCCCAGAGCATTCAGCAAGCCATGAGGTACCTCCGCAACCACTGTCTGGATCAGGTGTGTTTTGTTATTCTCCTATTCCACATACATGCACCAGCCAAAGCCCAGCTTTCCGTGAGTTTTTATTGTTCCGGGTCAGGCTGAAAAAAAGACTCAAAACAGGACAAAATAGATAATTAGTGTGTGGAAATCTGTCCACAAAATTAGAGCCCATATCTAAGAAGCTAAAGAGCATGCTTACATTTTAGATTTTCTAGATTCCTTATAAATGTATGTACTTTTATACGTGTATTTAGGTTGGACTGTTTAGGAAATCTGGAGTCAAATCAAGAATTCAGGCTCTGCGTCAGATGAATGAGAGTTCCACAGAGAGTGTCAACTACGAAGGCCAGTCTGCCTATGATGTAGCAGATATGTTAAAGCAATTCTTCCGTGATCTCCCTGAGCCTCTCATGACCAATAAACTCTCCGAGACCTTCTTACAGATTTACCAGTGTAAGTGAGAGATTCTGCAGCAGATAACAAATGGTCATTTGTGTAGCAAGGCTGGAACTTCGTAACACTCTGGGCACTACAGGTGTTTCTTATGTTGGTCCTTGCCTTTCTCCAGCAACTGTTACAGTTCAGGCTGCCTCTAATATTAGAGTGGATTTTTTGTATTGTAGTTTTACAAAAATTTATAGTACTAGTTCTTTTAATTTTCCCTTTCTCTCTAGATCAGGAAAAAATATAAATCCTTCATCACCTGCTCTAAATTTTCTTCTCTTCTTTGAGCATACTTGATGTTATGGTTTGAAAATAAGCCACATCTCATATGGCTAAGTAGACAAGCAGAGCAAACACTACATGAACAGAGTTCGGGGCTTTTAAGGGGATTGGCAAAGCTACCAAAAATTTTTACTTTCTTATAGTTAATTTTCTGCTACCCTTCACCTCAACTGTTTAAAAATGACCTCTAAGTGGTAAGCTTTTCTTTTACTGACTTGTAGCTACTTTACAGATAAGTACCATAAAGTTTTCAGAGTAAATCACATTTAAAAATTGAGTTTATCAATGATTGTGAAAAGAAATAAATACAAAAAGGTTACAGGAATTTCCATCAGAGCTCCAGAGGTGGAGATGATGTTTTAAAATACTGTACAGACCATTTTTTCAGTGCAAGCATTTTTGTGTGTGTGTTTGGATTCCCAAACAGTTATATGGAGAAAATTAATCAGCCTCTACACTTCCATGCATATTAAACAGCAGCTCTATGGGTTTAGAGCCAAAAAAAGTTTGACAGAGCATTGCAGAGTTTCTGTTCCTTTCCTTTTGCAGATGGTAGGTCTGAGGAATCCCCAGAGGTGGTCGGGAAGTATATCTGTGTAAAGCAAAGAGCTTTAAAACAGCTGTAAATTTTGCTTCCCTGCTTGGGTGCTATGCAGCAGGCTGCACACTGGAATGCACATGGCTTGAATGCGCTTTGAACTGATTGAGAGAAGAATGTGGAAAACAGTGGATTTTTGCTTAAAAGTGCTTTTTAAACTGATCTGCTAGCCTTACAAAGTTGCTGAAGCCCAAAGCAAATACCAATTAAGTATCTGGGTAGCACCATGTATATTATGAGACATGCAGTGAGGGTGGTAGGTTGCAAATGATGATATAAATGCTCGAGGACTCAGACTCTGATGTTGTCTTCAGAGACGGCTTATTGGAAATCGCTTTATAAGAAGCAGATCTGGTCTGGGTTATTTCATTTTTTGTTCCTTTCAAGTTTGGAGGAGAAAGCTTTATATAAAGACACATCAATTCTTTCCAATGGCTGTTTGTTTTTCGTAACCAAGGAGCTGTTTAATGGTATGGGGCTTCACAGCGCGGACTTTCTTTTTCCACCGCATGACTTTGAATGATCTGCTCAATAAAGTAACCCTCTCTGTTCAGTAAAGCACTTTCTGGATATTTTATGACATCACTGTTGAAAAGGTTTGCTAGCTAATTTATTTAATTTACCTATTCTAAAATGCATTCATGTTTGAAATTTCTTTGCAAGCCAAAGAACTTCTAAATTGGCTGGACTATATTTGCTTATTCCCTGCCTGAATCCAGGCTTCTCTCCTTTTAGTGCATCTGCAGGAGCATGTAGCTGTTGAAGCTAAATCTAAAATTAACTCTGGCCTAGGTACAGCTTCTTGCTTGCAATTCTTGTGACGCAGGAAATAGCTGAGGGTAGTTAAACCAGTGGGTTAAGAAACATTCCTTCACATTTCCTACAAATGGTATGCATCCTGAAGGAAATCACTTCAAACTCGAGTCAAATATTTGAAGCTGGAGTTTGCTTTGGGATGTATTCATGCTGTGTGTGTGGAAAATCAATGGGCTGATGAGAGAATTACTAATATTATGCAGATGTGCCAAAGGATCAGCGTCTCCAGGCTATCAAGGCTGCCATTATGCTTTTACCTGATGAGAACAGGGAGGTCCTCCAGATTCTCCTCTATTTCCTGAGTGATGTCACAGCTGCAGTGAAGGAAAACCAGATGACACCAACAAACCTGGCCGTCTGCTTAGCACCTTCCCTCTTCCACTTGAACACTCTCAAAAGAGAGAATTCTTCCCCAAGGTAGGTTTTTGGGAGCAGGGCTCAGTGCTGCTGGTCCCGTAGCACAGCTGGCAGCGATGTGCAACAGGCACAGCCTGGGATGGATCCTGCCAGTTGTGATCCCCTCAGAGAGCATCAGCTGTAGAACAGTTATGGGATCTCTTACCTTTTGTTGGAGCTTTATTAAAATACAAACAAGCTCATAAGAAGGAAAAAAGTGTGGGTGGGGGAAGGAGTTTCCAAAGAAAAGGCTTAGAAAGAGTAGCAAGAGAAGTTTGCAACACCATGCCAATATTTGGTACCAGGCAGCACTCCTCTAAATCACTAGCAGATGTGAGAATCCTACTGTTTTCTTCCCAAACATGTCTCTTGCTCTGCAACAAATAACTGGATTTTTGTGTATTGTGTGCTCTTTTCCCCTGTGAAGGGTGATGCAAAGGAAACCAAGCCTGGGCAAACCCGATCAAAAGGACTTAAATGAAAATCTGGCTGCAACCCAAGGGCTAGCTCATATGATTGCTGAATGCAAGAAACTCTTTCAGGTAAAACACCTGTTTACAAAACTGATGGCTGGAATATTGATTAAGATGTCTTAGATCTGCTGTATACTGAAAAGCTAGGAATGTTTCTGTATTTTAATGAAGTTTAACACATGATAAATAGCTTTTTAAAAACCTTTGCATCCTGATCTCTGTGCATACATGAATTAGAAGTGGTGCCAGAAGGGAAGAGAGTTGTTTTGTTGGCACTGGTGCTCTCAAGTCAGGAGGCAGTTGTGGGGTTTGGCACATTTTTGTTGCATCCAAGCTTCATTTGGAATACATTTTCAAATTTTTATTGTGCAGCCAGGAGGGTCTATGAACCTCAGCTCTAACTACAAAGCAAGAAGCTATTTCCAGGAATTTCAGTGCTCATTTTATACTTAAATTCCCAAGAGTTAGCAAGACAGGCCACAAAAGCATCCTGGAATGTAACACTGTCAAAGCAAAGGTTGAGGGATCTGTAGGAACTAAAGCATGCTCCCTCTAGGGCCTGTGATGGAGAAGCCAACAAGTCGAGTCCTGGTTTTCCTCACTGTCATCAAATCTTTTTAGAGCCCTCAACTGAAGATGTGCCTGTCTCTTTTCTTGCAGCTGACAATGTTCCTTTCTTCCTTCAGTTTGCAGGATAAATTTGAGAAACTAATTTTGAGTTAAATCAGAGTCAAAAACTTAATTTTGGCATTTCTTCTTATCGAGTGGTTAACCTGACACATACACATCCCATCACTTACAAAACTAACATACACGTGTCCCTGTGGCTATTGAGCTGCTAGACTAATGCAGTGATCTGGGGAGAGAGCTGCAAGAGGATGATTTCACCCTTGTCACCTCTCAGATACCAGAAGAAATGAGCAGGGGTCGGAACTCGTACACAGAGCAGGATCTGCGTCCCCTCAGCCTGGAGGAGCTCCGGGGCAGCAGCAGCAACACTGAGCCCTCTGACTACCACTGCTACCTCCAGGACTGCGTGGATGACTTGCTCAAGGAGATGAAGGAGAAGTTTAAAGGCTGGGTCAGCTGCTCCACATCAGAGCAAGCAGAGCTGGCTTACAAGAAGGTATGCACCCTGCCGCTCACACCACAGCTCTGGGTTTTAGCTCTTGTGGCATAGGATGTTACAGAAGGTTCAGTACACATCTTTACTTTGCAGACAGATAATAGAAAAAACCCTTAATCTCGTGATGTAGTTGCACATCATATAGAAACACCATGTACTTTCAGCAGTACTTTGCCAGCATACACTGATTTGTGTTCTTCTGTTTATCCAGCCGAGGAATGCTCACTTTATTGAATTTACACACCTTCACTCATACATGCAAAGACTTAACAAGCTGAGTCACTATGCAGGCAGTAAGAAAGAAATTTCTCATCCCTGATCTTGTACAGCTCAGAACTACCAGATTAAAAAATAAACTTGAAAAATAAAGTGTAAGGAAGAGTAAAATTAAGGACTCTGCTACTTTTCCCCAGGTATGTGAAGGTCCCCCACTCCGATTATGGAAAACTACCATTGAAATCTCAGCTACACCAGAGGATGTTTTAAATCGTTTACTTAAAGAGCAGCATCTTTGGGATGAAGATCTTATAGAGTCCAAAGTAATTGAGCCCTTGGATAGCCAGACAGATATATATCAGTATGTCCAGAACAGCATGGCACCTCACCCAGCCAGGGACTTTGTAGTCTTAAGGTAAGACATTCATATGTTTATATCCTACACATATGGCAATCTTGATTATTTATCATATCAGCTGTACTGGTAAACATCTACTTGTGCCTAATTTGAATTCTTCTTAGATGCTTGACTTACTGTTTGTCAAATAAAAGATTTTTGGTTTTCTTCTTTTTTCTTAGGACATGGAGGACAAACTTCCCCAAAGGAGCCTGTGTGCTTCTTGCAACCTCAGTGGACCATGACCGGGCTCCTGTGGCAGGTGTTAGAGTCAATGTGCTCCTGTCGAGGTATCTGATTGAGCCCTGTGGGTCAGGAAAATCAAAACTTACCTACATGTGCAGAATTGATTTAAGGTAGGAAATTCCATTTTTGTCCTTTGGAGGTGGTAACTTCTCTTGAATAGTTTCAGTGTGGTCAGTGGAAAACTTAGACAGTTCAACAGACTTTAGCTTGGCCAGAGGCAAGCACACGGGTCTCTGAGATGTCACAGAAAGCTGGCTTCAGTGCACATCTGGCAGCAGTAGTTTGTTGCATTAGAAGCCTCCAGTATGTGTTCCACTCCCACTATTGGTGTACAGCCCCAGCCTTTCCTCTAACAGTCATACTGGATGCAAGGACATGTTAATTTTAATACTAAGCTAGTAAAGAGAACCAGGTTGTCACAAAACTTCCCATAACTTTTCCTTACTGCGGCAAACTTGTTTTTGAGCAAATCTGCTAGGGTTGAGTTGTGCAGTAAGCAGTACTAAGGAGATTTCCTAGCCAGGCATTTAGCCAACTAGATACAGATTTGATTGTGACTAAGAAAATGCATACAAAGTCACCGGTACCTTCTTCATCATTCCTTTTTCTTCCATGCAACAGGGGCCACATGCCAGACTGGTACACCAAGTCTTTCGGACACTTGTGTGCATCAGAAGTTGTTAAGATACGAGACTCTTTCAGTCAGCAGAGTCCTGAGAGCAAGGAAGTAAAATCCAGGTGACTACTGAAGAGGAACAGCCATGTGCTCCCCACCTCAGCAATATAGACATTACCCAAAACTGAGACTTGCACACTGCAGACCGGCCCTGGGTTGCACCTGCAAGTCGTGATGTGAAGGGATGACAGCGTGAGAACTTGACTGTGAGCATTCCTATAGGACTGTGGCCATACCATACACTTTAAAGCTGCTTCCTGTCTGTGTAAGGTCTATAGTAGGCCTCGACTGGAAAACATAGGAGAACTGTGCAAAAACTAAAAATCTAAAAAAAAATACTATTAGATGGTTTGAATTGCTTCTGAGAAGCAAATTTCTTTAAATGCAAAATATATTATAAAATATGGTGAAGGCTCATCATTCCCATGTGAAATACTTAGCTTTATGTACATACTCATGTCATTTTATTTGTAGTGCATTGAGGGACTGGTGTATCCACTGGAATAGTTGGTACTCTTCAATGTGTTTTCACTGAGATAAGCAGAGAAAGGTTTGCACAGAGATTAAAGTGTGAATGTGTTAATGGTTGAAAGGATAGAAGAAGTTGCATTTGAAATGTGTCTGGTACACTGATAGGCAGCCAGAATGGATTTTAGTATGCTGGATACAGTTTAACCTGGAATGGGACTCCCCTGTGGACCAGGAGTAGCCATCCTTCGAATGTGCTAGTTCTGCCTTTTGCTCAGCTCTAAACTTGTTGAAAACCCTAAGCAGATGTTACGAGAGGCTTGCTTCAGCTACTGTCCACTCCTTATCCAGATGATCTTTTAGGAGTGATGAGCAATTCTATAGCAAATGTTAAGTAAATACACTTTTGAGCAACTTAGCAGCTTAGAAATTAAATGTCTGCAATGGTGAGGAGAGCCAGTAAAATCAGTTGTTATAAAACAAAAATGTCCATTGCTTTTACTCCTACCTGCGTTATCTATAGGTGTTTTAATGAGCTTTTATATATTTTATTGCAATCTAATGGCTCAAGAGGAAAAAAGTCAACACTGGAGTTGTGGTGCCAAGAGGTGGCAGGAACTCCTGCAGTAGCAGCTGGGGTGACTTGGCTAGGAAGAGTCACACAAAGAGTTACCCACCCCCCTTTGCCTTTTTTTCTAAAAGCTGCATATTAACATGAACAGAACCTGCATGTGAGCAGTTTGGAAGGCTATATTTGGAGGCAGAAAGGAGGGTGCAGTTTTTTCTTTGGTTTTGTTGTGTTTTAAACCCCTTTGGGATATTCTCTCCTTCTTGAGAATCAACTGACATGAACTGTAGGAAGTCCTGAGGTCCTCTGGAAAGATGCCTTTCTGTAGGTTTTACTGTAAAGGTAAAGATTTGCTTTCAAGGTGCAGTATTAAGTGATAAATGTATTTTGTGGCTAGGGTATGAATGAGTTGCAAGATGGAATCTTGACTGAGACTTTTTTACCATTGTCAGTATTATTTTAAGCTTTTTTGATGAAGATTTTTTTTTTATAAATGGCAAATAATGTAGTACTTCCTGTAACAATGTTCCTCATGAGTAGGAAAATCTTGTATATTCTTCTACATAAAACACTTTTGAATTTGTAAAATTGTATGTTGTACATACCATTCTATTGTAAACATGTATACTTGTCCACAGTGTACTGTCAAACATAGATTAAGCATGATAAAGATTATTTAAAATATACCTGTATTTATACCTCAGATATTCTTTTTGGGTTTTTGTACCTCAATTATGTTTTCTATTGTAAATGTGCTTTACATGAGTATGATCTATGCGAGAGAAAGGAAAATGTTTAACTTGCTATAGATGTCTGTACAGAATATACTCAATAAGTGCACTATTAAATGTTTAAAATTGGATATTCATAATGAGTTTTATTTTGTTTTGCATTCTTCCTTCCACTCTCATACCAAGAGGGGGAGGTGTTTTTCTTACTTCTGGTTCTTTGCCTACTCTGCCAAGAGAAGAGCCACCCTTGCCCTCTCCCAAGCTGATATGTATAGTATTGTTAAAGGCAGGTGCCAACATTTTCTTTCTTTCTTCAAAGTTTTTGGAAGACAGGACATCACAATGACAAATAGCTGGACAGAAACATTCCCTACTCAATTGCTTCATACTTTTATAATAGTGACAAGAAACCTCTGGTTTCTACAAGACCTGTGGTCTTGTAGAAAGGTATGCTTGAATTTAACAGGATGGAAAGCAGCAGAATGCAATGCTGGAGAATGATTCCTTGCTTTCCTATTCTCTAAAGAGAGAATCAGGACATGATGAGTTGTGGAGTCATAGGTTTGCTTCAAAAAATGCAAGTGTAAAAGTAATTGGAGAAAGTTAAAGCACACTTAGCATTAAAATGAAGCCAAAGAGGAGGCCAGGAAGATATACAAGCAACTGACTAAGGTGAAAAACCAAGCCAAAGACAACTGTTAATTCAAGCAACTTTTCAAAGTTGTTAAAGTCTTAGCCAACAGAAATATAATTTGGGCATCTGAAGGAGGGTTTTGATTTGTGAGGCTTGTCTGATACAGCAGCTGTGAGAAGACCTGCTGCCTTTCATTTACCATCATCCTATTCTTTCTCTGCCCGATCATCCCAAACTCCTGATCGTTATCACTTCCTACTTCATTCCCCAGGGAGCACTGAGGGATGCTGCTTCAGAGTCTGCCAAAAGCAAACCTCTTGTTGCTATGGTATTAGTTCTCACACACCAGAGTTTTAGAGAGCCTTTCTGATAAAGGACTGTCATTACTTTGGCGGTTACAGAACCTTTTTCTTTCCTAAGTAAATACTTAAACAACTAAACATGAAGAAAAATACTGAATAGATTTGTTCACAGTTTTGGGCCCTTGGAACAAGCTATTTTTTAGAGGTATTTTTTTTCTATAATGATGGTTTTGTTTGGATCTTTAAGCACACAAACTCATGACACTCCTCTGGCAACTTAAGGATTTACACTGCATTTTGTTTAAAATGCATTTAGTTTACTTTCAGATTAGTATCTTCTTAAACATTTCTACAATATGAGTTAATTTTTAATCTTCTAAGTAGTCTCAGCCTCCTGAATGTTTGTGTTCTTGGCACCTTCATTTGCAGATGTCCATGGTGTTGCAGAACAACAGAATTCAGTCTTCCATGTCTGTGGGTTTTTTTGTCAGCTGTCACTCAGGGCAGCACTGGCTCCTCTGGGGACATTCTGCTTTAATCAGTAGTTGCCACAGAGGAAGGGCAAGCTGGACCCCTGTTCCGTTCTGTCCAGGTGCTGCTATGAATAACTCTGTACATCACAGCCCTGGTGTAACACAGGTCCAGTCTGCCCTATGCTTTGGTAATGCTGGATTTCAGTACTTCTTTCTGACAAATTCAAACAGAAGAAGCCATGTCTCACTGTCATTCCTCAAGTAATGCACTCCACAATTAGATATTTATGAAGCTGTAAATAATCAGTAGCCTTCACCTTAAAGGCCAGAGATGTCACTAATGCACATGGACAGTCTGGGAAAGGGAGACTGAAATGATGCACAGTAGTACTTCTGCAGTCTGGTACAAGACCTTGAAAACAGCAGGACCTGGTATCCACAGTAGGCTGTGCCAGGAGAAGGTTAATATGAAAACAGCATCCATTACTTGGGCTACATTATAAAAAGTGGATATTTTCAAATAAGGTGTATAAAAATTAACTGTTATACACAAATCTGCTAAGTGCTGAAAGCAGTGCCCTACAATCATAAGGAATGAAAACATGCTGCTGTTTTAACACTGCATTAAGAAATACTAATTCCTTCGTCTCTGTTATACCATAACTTCTCAATACAACCCTTCACTGCATCTCTGAAAAGTTACTTTCATCTATTTCTCATCTGCCAACCCAGAATGTTTCATACCTCTCTCAAGGAAAGGTTTCAAATTCTAAACCAATTATTTCATAGCACCAGAGATTAGGGTGAAGATCTGATGCTAATATGCAATGTTTGCACCCATGTGCCTTTGCATTGAGTGCTCTCCTAAGCTCTTGAGACTTGCTAAATTTCTCCTCTCCTCTGCACCATCCTACTGTATTTTCCTGTATATTCTGAAGTGTCCATATTACTTGCAAGAAATTAACTTGCAAGCTGAATCCAGGGACAGTAAAATGGAGTGAAGTATAGGAAAGAATTTAAAGAAGAAAAAATTCCATCAAAAGAGATTAAGGCACTGAAGAGGCACATTCATAAGGAGAGATTCAAGACACAGTCTGGCCACTAGACAAGAGGGATGTAGTAAATGTCTGCTAGCATTAGAAGATCATAAAAGCCCAGAAGAAGAGTTCAAACCAGCTGAGTGGGTGTACAAGATGGGATAAAAATTTGTTAATGGAAAATGTGAGGCAGAAAGGAAGGAAAAGGCATTTTCCACACAGCAAGAGGTCTTTGAGACTGTGGGACAATCTCTCCCTGAGAAGCAGCAAGAGCATAAGTAATTTAAAACTGTTCATGCTCAAACCCTGGAATCATTGCATCCCAACTTCCATAAAGCATTACAAAGACATAATAACAAAGGTCCTGTCTTCATTATTTGCCATGATTACAGGACTTACAGACTACCAGTTCTGACCTTTAAGCACTGTCAAATATCACTGCCTTGCTGAGCAAGAAAATATCTGGTGTCAAAAATAAAATAACTCAATTATTTTGAAAGTTAATAATAATAAAAAAGAACTAATAATAGTCCTTTCTCTAAGAATTATATTTGAGGTTGTGGAGTGCAATTTGCTTAGATTTTATTTAAGTGGACTTTCACTTAAATTAGATGCTGTGTCTTTCCACCATGGGCAAAGAGCATGAAGATCAGCATGGGGAGGTTACCACATGGAGACCTTTAATTTCCTAAGTTTTACTCAAAATCCATAACTGATTAGCATGATTTCCTCAACACAGAAAGCATCAAATCCATTCTTATGTAGGCTCAGGGGATTTCCCTTACTACAGGAAGAAAAAGACCTACAGCAAGTGTGTTGTGCATGTTTTTCCAGGTACCAGTGTTCTATTAGTCACTTCATTAGCTCAGCTAATAAAAGGGTGATGTGGTGGGTCTGAATTTCACAGTTGCTCCTAACCCACACAGACATTTCTTAAGGCTTTATAATACCAAAAATGGAAAAGCCCCTTAGGAACAGAATTCTCAGTGAATGAAAGAATACTACTATTCAAAAAATCAAATATTCACAAGGCAGAGTGTTAAAAGGACTGGTACAGTTATGTATGCTTTCCAGGGAAGGAAATTAAACAGCTTTTTCCATAATATGATGACATAAGCATGTTATAAGCCGGTAGACAGAGTGATAATAGCCAAGATGGGTCTGATTTGAAGGAGCTTATACCTTCATTTATTAGAGACATAGGAAGATGGTTAACAAATGAAAAGGGAATTTCAGGGAAATGTGGCATCAATTAAAACACTTGAATGTCACTTGAGAGAACTCTCATTTTTTAAACTAAACCATCTTATATTCATAAAGTCAGATTATGTTCATAAAGCAGCCCAGACTTTGATTGTGTGAAAGGTTTGTGTAATAGAGGAATGGTTCTTCTAAAGTTTTGGCCTTACACTTCCAACATGCTTAGTGACAGCAACCTGACAGGTCTATTCAAAACAAGCAAGTCATCTGATAAGTATTTGCCTTTTTTTTTTCAAAAACAACTAAAAGAAAATAAATTTCAGTCAAGGCACTGTTATGAGCTGGTTCAATACATCATCTTCAGCTAGGCTATAATTCAAGTTCATAGAAATACTGACAGTATGTTAGTGAAGTTTTTAATAGGCTACTTTTTCACTCCAATCTCTGGACAAAGTTGTACAACAGAGTGTATTCTAAGTAGTCAATTTAAACATATGAAAAGGAATGCAAAGACACTAAAATATTTGTTTTAAGTCAATCATATAATCTCTAGTAATCTGTATTTTTTTCATTTCTCTCTCTCAACAGAATGTCTGAAGAATACACATGGGCTTTTTTTGCTTCTTATTGAAGCCTTTGTCACCTACATAATTTATCAACTACAGTTTCCAAAGCATAGAACAAGTAATAAATCATGCAATAATACCAGCAATAATCCAAACTGAATTTGAATATCACGCCTCACCAATACCTCCCCTCACCTATAGCCTACAAAGCTAGAACAACATTAAAATTGGTACTTAAGTAAAAGGAAGAAAATGGTAAAACTTTCCTGCCTACAAACAATTTCATTCAGCAGATAACAATGAAAACTGCTTTAAGATACATAGAAAAGCAGCTTTGAAAGCCTTCTAAACCTTCTTAGAAAGAGAGGGAGATTCATTAAGGTAATGTGTCTGGAGAATAGAACCTGCACTCCCTCTACTTAGGTGCTTTTGCTCCATTATCTAAGACAGGGAGAAGTACATACAAATTACTGAAACTGAAAAACTCTGATGGTGACTCCTGTAATCCTCAGCAACAGGATCAGCAATCCTGGGTAAGCACCTTCCTCCCAGTGAGGGGAAAAGCAGATGAAGATGATTCATGTCTTCCACAGTGAGAACTGATGGTAATTCTCTTCCCCTAAGGGCATCCCTGTGCTACTCATCAATTCAAAGTATGCATATAACCACAGAATCCATTTGGGTAGAAAAGACCTCTAAGATGGTTGAGTCCAACCATTAATTCAGCACTGCCAAGCCCTCCATTAAACAGTGTGCCCCAAGTGCCCCATCTATACATCTTTTACATAACTCTGGGGATGGTGACTCCACCACTTCCCTTGCCAACCTGTTCCAATGCTTGGCAACTCCTTCCAGAAAAAGATTTTTCCTAATATCCAATCCAACCCTCCCCTGGAGCAACTTGAGGGCATTTCTTGTCCTCTCACTTTTTCCCTAGGAGAAAAACTGACCCTCACCTCACTAGGTCCTTTCTGAGCCTCCTTATGTCCAGGTTCACCACCACAGCTCCCTCACTGCTCCTCAGAAGTCCTGTGCTCCAGAGCCTTCACCAGCTCTCTCGCCCTTCTCTGGACACACTCCAGCACCTCAATGACTTTCTTGCAGTGGCAAGCCCAAAACTGAACACAGGATTTGAGATGCAGCTTCAGCAGTGCCAAGTACAGGGGTGTGTAGCATAGAAACACATAGTCCTCATAATGCAGGGCAAGTATTCAATAAAGTGGAAACATTTAGATGGAGTCACAACTGCTCATGAATTCCAGAATTGCAATGGTACCCACAGTAGCACTAACACTGCACAGTTCTTGGTCTGCCAGCTCCCTTACTTGGCTTTGGAGACCTCTGAAAACACATTAAATTGCATTTGAGGCCTTTAAAGAATGACCTCAAGCAAGTAGAAAAGCCAAGATTTTCTAGCTAACACCTGAACCAAAGTCCAAAAGAAATTATATTCACACTCGCTGTCTTCACTATTTCAACCTAAGATAAGAATAAATTATTGTGTATAAAATCATCACATAACTTTCCAGGTAAAGCACTGGCCTTGTCATGTCAGTTGTAAACAAGATCAGGCAGAGTAGCTACTGAACTAAGTTCAATTCAACAGACATATGGGACTGGGGAAGGAGGGGAAGCTCTGCCCCAAGCATCCTACTGGCAAGAATGAATGACACCTCAAGAGCAGTAATAGAGTTCAGAGGCCCTGCTGAGGAAAGAAGGCAAAACAAGCTGTTTTCTGGCACTATCCGCTCTATTATAAAAGTAATTATTTTCATAATTTGGAATTTCATAATTTGAAACTCTACATGGAATTCACTATTAGTTTTTTTGCAGAGCTTTGAGAAAAATATAAGTATCAAAGTATTTATTTTTAATTTCTGCACTAGGCACTTGGACTTACTTCTGGATGTATTTTTCATAAGAGCCTGCACGAAGTTTCTTGTGCTGGTGTGCAAACAGCCTTGCAATGGTCACTATCAGAGACAGCATTTGTTTAAATTGATCAGCAGCACAATCTGGGACATAACATGATATTTACTATGCTCTTTTTTTTATAATGCACCATGTAAAAAGTCAAGCTTATCATACTCTTTGGTTTTAATTCCTTGAAAACCACCAAAAACTTTTTACTGTTTAAACATTCCGTCTTACTGATGTAGAGATTTTCTCTGAGGCTTTAAACAATTTTTTTTAAAAAAGCTTCTTTCCTTTGCCTCCTCTTCCTATCCTGTTAAATGAGTAAAACAGTTTCCAGAGCCGGCTGCTCCATGTAGTGCTTTGCTGGTTTGCGATGACAGAGTTGCTGCCAAATTTTGTAAAGAATGTTCCCTGGGGCACAGAGGGGAGGGAGGTATTCTTCATGGCCTCTGTTTTCTTCCCATATTGTTTAACAAACAAGCAAAGTCGCTCTGACCCCTATTTAGACATATCCCTTTCAGGCAGCCACACAAATGAGCTAGGAAGGAAGTGCCGTCACAGCCCTTAGAAAAGACAGAGAGAAATAAAGGCAAACATTGTGTGTCTAAACAAACAAGCTCACTCTGCTGCCCTTCTCTTCTGCCTAATTCTTACAGAAACTAGTCCCTGAAGTAGTATTTGGGGCATGAGCATTTTCCATGTTGTGTAGGACTTGGTTACCCACCCACCACGTTCCACTGCCCTGCCAGGTTTTGTCCCAGCCTCAGAGATGAATGAATTATCCAAAAACCTTTGGTAAAAATATGAACTCAGCCCAGGCTCCTTGAATGACTTAAGCCTGTCCCTCAGTTGGCTTTCCTACATGAATTTCATTCCCTCTGTCTCTTGCCTTCCCTAGTTATACTTCCCCAGAACACCAAGAGGAAAAAAAATATTATTTTCTTCAGTAATCATAAGTTTAAAGTGCAAGTTTTGCAAGAAACTGAAACAAAAATAGCTAAAAATCTTTCCTTTGAGCTCCTTTTAGTCTATACACAACTCCAGAGAATTTCTAAATCAAATTGCTTTTGGTTGACAAGAGATGAAAAGATGTGTTATCAACTACATTTTGTGATGGGGCGCTAAAGTATAAAGGATGCAAATAGAATATTTGAACCTTAATGTTGCATGCTAATCACAGGAACAAGTTTTGACATATCAGAGCTTATAAACCTCATTAAAAGACTGCTTACATAAACTCAAGGGTAAAAAAAAAAAAAAAAAAAAAGAAAATACTGTCATTTAAAAGATTACAAGTATGATTTTTAAGTATTTCCACATTTCTCTGGTAACCTACCTTCGTAGTGGCAACCTTAAGGTGGTTACAGAATCTGAAGCCAGCACTGGATAACAAAGACAAGTCTTGTTTTAGGATCATGACAAAGCACAAACACTGCATCACCCCCACACCCCCTGGACTGCTGCAGGTGATCTCTGCTCTGCAGGGCTCTTCTCAACACAGCAAACCCTGGGGCTGCTTTTGCCCAGACATCAGCTTTAGCCTGACTCAAAGACAAGAAATCCATTTTCAAACAAAATGCTGAGCTGATTGCAAGACTGAAGTCTTATTTGCAGTCTACTCTCCTGCTAAAACAGACTCCTAGATTTTGTTTAAATTTTGCCAGAGAAGATCATAGGACATCAAACCCCAACATTTGTGAAGGATTTGCTGAGAGTATTGCTTTGCCCTTGCTCACAGCCCTTTGTCGATAGCGCCACGCAGAGCAGACAGAAAACAGAGCTGTATCTGGTCGACATCATGCACAGACTGCAATATGTGTGCATTTGTGCCTGAGGAACTACTTATCACTGTGATGAATGGCTCTGCATTTAGCTAGCTCCTTAAAGAGATAAGATGCTGTAAGTTTTTGTTATCAGTTGTGCCCAGATTTGTACCATTAAACAAAAAATTGGATTAATATTTTTAAACAAATCCGATTAATGTTGTGCACCCGTTACCATGCCCCAGGGGATCATAAACTGGGAAAAGAATATATACATATCAATTGCAGTTGTTTCAAGCCATGAAACAGAGAATAGCCAAGGAGATGCCCCTTGTAAGGACACATTTCCTAGGGAGCTGCTGAAAAATACTGATTTCTTTTTCTACCTTGATTATTAATCAAGCATACTGTATGTGATTTAAAGATGGACACTTCACAAAAGCACCAACAACCCCTGAATGCTTCCCAATCACAGAGAAAATATTCTTCTTGCTCTCTGTTGAACACTGCAGAAGTCGAGGCTGAGAAACAACAGCTTCTGAGATCACTCACTGCTGTTGCAGTCCTCCTCTTTTCTCTGTGGACACTTTCTGTTCTGCAAACCTCCTGTTAAACCCTGCAAGCTCTCTTTTACAATCAGTTCTACACTGCTTGTGTGTTTTGTCTGCCTGTGACATTCTCTCCATCCTGCCAGATCCAGCACTGCAGTCAGATCAGGCTCAGATCCTGGTATCTCATTTCCTTCTCTCTTTGCCCACCCTGATCTGATACAAAACCTCTCACAGGCGTATGCACAGCTCAGACTAGGTGCTTAAATTGCATCGTGCTTAGCAATGCTCTAAGGTAAGGGGCCTGTCACCACCCTCTTGGGGAGCTCAAGTTCTGAACAACCAGCCTTCCCCCTAAACTGCATGCATTTACATAAGAGGAGGGACTGTCTAGAAGCTTCCTTGGCTGGCATAAGAGGAGAACTTGATTAGACCTTGATCTGTTTTAAGATATTTGGCTATATGTGTCCAAGAGCAAGAAATCTTTAGCTTCTCATGTGTCCTATACCACAACCTACCTGCTCCTGGAGAACCGAGACCCACTCTGGCATTGAACGGGCTGAGCATAATTTTCTGCCAGCCTGGAAAAGCAACAATTACAAATTGTGGCTAAAGCTGGTGTGTTCAGGGAAGTCAGCTGCCTCACTCTGTATTGCTTCTGGTGGCAAGTATTGCACCCAGTCAGTTTTCATCAAGAGAGAGACCAAACTGTGAGAGCACAGCCTCTATCTGGAGCTGCTGCATAGCGATAGCATTTGTCCAAGTGTTTGAGAGTCATACACAGACACTTCCCAAGGAGGAACCAGCCACTATTCAACAAGGTATTTCTAGGCCTAGTAAAAATTAATTTGGCTTTCATTCATCTCTTTTACTGTCATATTCCCTGTGATGCATCTGTGATAGGTGGAAAAGTACCTACTTTTTTTCTTGGTAAACATGGATAAGCCTAGGCCTACTGCTACACGGATGGCACTCTCCATTGTGACAACTCTTTCCAAATTGCCTCATCCTGTGCTTTGGGTAGTCATCTGTCCATTTCCTCAAGCTCATGCAGGGACCTCAGAAGAAGAGTGACCATACTGATCTCTTCATCAGGCTTTTTAAACAGGTACATATAACATTCTTCTCCTATTGCCTTTAAAACGAGGGAAGAAACATGAGAGACAACATTCCATGCCAGCAGCTTTCCTCTGGGCAAACACTCTCCAAGAGCCAACACAAAGTACATTTAAATTGTTTCCTTCCAAAACCTCACTCACTGCAGTATTTTTAACTTTCTTTATTCAGACTGATATCTACAAACCCCAATTCCACAATTGCTTCACTGCCCTGCTCCCTTCTGATGTGGGAAACTTACCTGCAGGTGGGGCAGATGCCTGGCTCCAGCTAAAAGCACATCTACCACTACCAGGTCTCTCCTCCTTCTACCCAGCAGCACAGGCAGGGGGGGAGGCTATTGTGGGCAGCTTTACTTAGATTTAACTTCTGAAAATATGTATTATTTAGCACCAGGCACATACAATGATAAAGAAGCATAGCTCTTGTTTAATCTTCTCTTTTCCCTGCAGACAAACTCGCCTCAAGACACCAACTGCCCCCTCGCTGTTTGCTCTGGGACCGCTGGGAGGTTCACATTCACAATAGCCAGGATTAAGCTTTTTGTTAAGACGAATCTCAGACTTTCCCTTGGTCATTATTACCCATCACTGTTCTTATACTCACAGAGTATAAGAAATACGCCCCTTTGAGAGTCCAGTGCCATACCTATAAATTAGCCCCAGTCCAGATAAACCCACTGAGCTAGCTCAGGGGATATTTATAGCTGAACATAACTTCCTCAGGGAATTACAGTCTTCAGTCAGTGCAGTTGTTCCAAAAAAAAATCTGAGAAAAGCTGCTTCTTTCTTGGTCTCCTCAAGTATAGTAAGTTCCTTTCACTTCAGAACTGTCAGTATGCAATTCACTCTCAAATGCCACCAACTGGCTTAAATAACTTCTTCTGTGTGCGGCTGAAGTTCCATATCCAGAAACCGTGATCATCACTAACTACACAGCCATATTTACATGATAAAAATATGGTGGCATTAACAACTTGTGTCGGCGTGCCTTTCCAATTGTTGGGGCTTTACATAAATATAGAACTTGGCCTATAGATTGTTTCAGAGACTTTTTATATCTGATTATGGCTCCAGGCTGATCATTATCTGTACAGACACTGTAATTAAAGATCAGTAATTCTGCCCAGTGGCCAATAGTCCTTTACAGTGAGAGGCACACGATGGGTTTTCAGCTGCTCAACATTTCAGAGTTTCACTGGAAGTCAGCTATTAGAAAGTTGTGCTGTACAAGGACAGAGCACCAACCTCAAAGGAAAGCAGCCAGCAAGCATTTCCATTCCAACATCGCAGCAGGAGAAAGCACTGTCCTGAAGACCTCCATAGGAAACCATTTTACTTGGGTATCTGCACAGCCACACATGGGAAGCCAGAGCTCCCACGTGTTCAGCTGAGGGCAGGCACTGGGAGCCAACACTTCCCTCACGCCTCCACCTCAAACAAATACGCAGCCACACTCGTTTCTTGGGAACGAGCTGGATACACACAGAAAAACAAAGGAGGGTTCTTACATTTCTGAAGTATGTGTCATAGAAATAGAAAATAAATAAAACATCATAAATAAAAACATTTTTCTGTAGTGATTTCACAGAGGTGAGAATTTCAACAGCAAAATAAAAATTGGCTGCAGCAGATCCCAAGTTTTATTCCCACACTTCACAGCCAAGGTTTCTGCCAGCTGGGAGGAAAACACAGCTGAGCTAGAAATCATGGATGTTTTTGAATAGTAGGAAGAGAACACCGTGTAATAGCAGTACTGATTCCAGCACCAAAGACATCAGTCTTGAATAGACATGCAATTTTAACAAAATCAGCTAATGTTGTTGGCTTTTGGTTCCTGTAGGCTTGTTATAAGCCAAGGCACACATGACAAGGCAGTTGTGAAATCTCCCATGGGCATTCCTGGCTCATCCTGAGACCATTGGCTCCTTCCCCCAGCCCTGCACTGTCACAAAACAACACCCCTACATACATACATTCTAAAAACCTTTTGGCTGAAAGATTTGTATGAGCTTGATTTGAAATACATCAGACTAAAGGAAGAAAAGTATGAGACTTAAATTAGAAGTATGCAAGAGCTAAACAACTTAGTTAAATATCTGGGGGTGGAGGGATAGGTAGCACTAAGCTACAGCCTCCAGCTCATCTGGAAGTGCCTTCACTAAGACACAGGGGACATCAGGTCCTAAACCTCCTAAATTTACCATGCTAGGAAAAAGTACCTCCTTTTGGCTTGCAGCCAAGATATTCAGAGGCTCACAGCTTAGTGGAAGGATGGCAGAAGGCAATTCCGGTGACCTCCAAAGCATAGCCTATATTAGATATATTACTTTAAAAATGGTTAGCGTAGGTCTGCTATTAATAAGAGTACTTGAATATGTTTCTTGGCAAACACTGATACACACCTTCCAAATCACATGTTTCTAGAAAAAGTCTTTCCATGTCTGATCCAATGCAGAAACTTACCCTTTACTTCAATACCATAGCCAATATGAGAAAATTTAAACATTCTTTTTCAAGTCCCTGAAGTTACACTATGAGGCTGCTGGTGTTGGAGCTTGGAAGCACACTGTGAAGATATGAGCTGATTTTATTTTCATCTTCCAAGCAGGGAAGCTGAGCTGAATGAGGAGGGCTGAAGAGGTTTGCTGAAGGATAGCACAGAGACATTGGACAGCTGGTTCCCAGTTCATCCTGCAAAGCCCTGCTGCTGCTTCTTCCCAGTGGTGACCCAGGTACCTCCTGGGCTCCCAGGCCATGCTGCCCCTGGCTGCTCTGCCAGCTCCAACACTCACAGGAGGAACATGGACTGGTGTTGGTTTTCTTCTAACCACCTCAGGTACAGTGAGGTGCCTTACTTCATCTTTTGTTATGTAAAGTCAGATACAGCTCTGGGTATACTCTGGGTATTTCAGAGGGAAGAAAAGCAAATCAGGAAGCCTGAAGGATTTTTGTAACTGCCATTGAGTCTGCCCATTCTCTGTGTCTTGTAAAATTGCACAAACAGACCAATGGAAAGATTCAGTTCTCTCTCTGTTGTACCATAACCAGTATTTAAGCCACAACGAAGAGCAATGCAATAATAAATACAATAAACTAGTTGTTAGATTTTGGGGTCTGTGTTAAAGTACACCATAATTCCTCTACCAGATTATTTCAGTAATTCCCATGACATTAATGGCTTAATGGCTGGGTGAATGGGATAACTGCACTGCAGTGAAATGAGGCACTCCAGCAGACAAGAGCAGTAACTTGCAAAATATCACACAGATGACAGGACACTTGTGTCAGTGTAGAAAATGCAGGCTGGACAATAGAATTCCACACTGGGGGTTTCTGAACTCCCAAATCACACAACCCAGCAGCCACAGACTCAAAGCAAAACCAACTGGCTCTCTGGGCAGACTGCAGAGACAGCCCTGCCCCGCTGCTGTCCCTATGGACATTGCTTACCAACCCTTCGGAGAGGGCTTCGTCTTACATGAGCACAGTTAGCCTTTAACTCTTTCCCTGGTGGACAAGGGATGTAAATTGAACTGTTGTCAGAAACTACTGCTCTCTTTTAACAAATACCTCAGACATTTGTATTGGCCCCTCAGATCACTGCTCCCTTAGGTATGCTGCCAGTCTTTATGTGGCTGGGGTAGAGAAGGACCCTTGCAGCTCTCAGAGTAATGATTTTACAGAGCCTTAGGGATTAGCAGTTCTGCTTCACACAGCTACCTGGGACACAGCAGACAGCCTCAGGAGCCATAGCCCATGTGAGTGCAGCCTGCTCAGAGCAGGTGTGTATGTGAAGCACTGAAAGCTGTAGCTGGGACACAGGTACACACACAAGAGATGGGCTCTGTTTTTATGAAGCTGGACTGAAGACTGTTACCTTCTTTCTTCTTGTACTTTAAGTAGCAGCATCTGGCCCGCTTTGTCTGCTTGATAAATGTCTTGCTCTACACCATCCCTTTTCTGACCTTTCTTTCCTGAATGTTCTTCAGGTGCTGCCTTCCCACAGCAGCTCTGGTCTGGCCAGGTCTGGCAAAAGAAGAGGTTGGTAACCTTCAATGGTCACTAGGACCAGCAACGTGGGGCCAAGGCTACCATTAGCAGAGCTATGTCTGGTTCCCCTTTTCAAATCCGTATTGGCACACTCCTCTCACAGTGTCTATCTTGTCTTCTATTTTCCTGCACAGAAGTTTCTGCACTCTCCCTGCACCCTCAGGACCTTTCCCAAGGGCCTTATCATGCCTTGCACTGGGAAAGGTGCCATTTCCATTTAGTACAGTGGCAGTTCAAATACTTGATGCTTTGGAGATTTCTTGAAAGTTTTTGGATTCTCCTGTCTTGAGCACTCTCCCCTTAAAAGCTTCAAATCCTGGTGCTGCTGGCTCAGGACCGACATGAAATAAGCAAGCAGAATCTCCACAGCAAAGGCCAGACTGCTCCTTCTCTTCCTTCCTTCTCCCCTGTTTCCCTGGAGCAATATCAGGGTCGGAGTTTGTGGGAGTTTTCTTAACTGCTGTTAAATGGAAAATGTAAAGCGAACAAAACAAATAGAGGCACAATTAAAATTAAAAAGTCATCCATTTGGTCTCATTCTTTCAAAATACCTCTGTTTGGTATTCACAAAAAATGTAACTATTTTTATAGCAGCTTGGCATCAGCTTTTTGCTCTCAAATTTCTTCTGCAGATCCTATTTAACCAAAAAAATAGATTGACTGACACCTAGTGGAAAATTGAAGATTTTCTTCATCTTATTTGGTTAAGTGAAACATTCAGGCAGTATTCAATTGACTTTACACGTATTACCATTGCTGTAGAAAACAATATTATTACTGGATCACCTGTATTTTATCTCTATTTCATTAGTGTATTCAAATATTCAACAGAAGCACAGACAGGACAACCAACAGGAATTTATTTAAAAGATATTCATGTTCTTCATTTAATGAAGGAACTTGGTATTAAACCAGGCCAAGCACATCCCTTCCTAACATTGAGAATATCAGTAACACATAGCTCTGGAAGCCCATAAAGCACTAATGAATAAACATAAATTTATTCTCAAAACTAACAGTATTCTGGAGTTGTTGTTTTTACCAAAACAGAATAATCGATTCCCTTATTAATAATTTATGTGTAAATATTTAAAAGTGAAAAGTACATTTTTATTTCTAATTACCTTAAAAAAAGTTCACTGTATGTTATCATTAATCTGACTAACAACAAAAATAATAAGAAAATTTAGCTTTCTCATTAGGATTCATAGAATGTTTTAGACTCTTGTCTCAGTGGTCACCTAATATTCAGGATCTGTGAAGTGATTTTGCAATGGCAGGTAAATGCCAAACCCATCTGAGCTGACTGCACAACTTGATTTGAGGTGACCTTAAATGTATGTCTAGGTCCTGAGAAGTTATTTATAAGTTGAGTCTGTTCATGGCACTGTTACCCCAAAGTTAATTTTCCTACATAAATCCAAGACTAATAATCCCATAAGAGCTTCTTTAGTCCACCTATATGATGATCAGGTCTTACTTTTAAATTTTTCTATTTCTCAATTAAAAAATATGTTGAGAAACTTCCTGTGGTCCTTTGAATGGACTCTTGGCTGGTTTACATGAGAAATACACTGCCTTAAATTTCATATTCACATTTTTTTTCTTCCTTTCCTTTAGTAATTTTTTTAATTTCTTCATTTAACATTTCTTTCTTAACTGTGGTATTCTCCTGCACTGTTGTGAATATTCCTACCTATTGTCTCTCTCCTTCTTCCATTTATGAATCCTTCTGAGTTATTTGTTCAAACATTTGCACTTGTTCTGGGTGTAAGCAGGCATGCAAATGCAGGAGACCACTATGACACTGATAGCAATGATCTGAGCCTTGGCAGAAAAACATCATTTCACCTTATTCTCTACACACAAACAACCAATCCAGGAACAATCCAGCTTTGGCACACACAGACCAGCTGGAAAGTAGCCCCAGATCATGCCCTGCTGTTTCCTTGATTATGTTACTCCCCTTGTATTTAAGAAAGAGCACAAGTCTGTCTCTATTAGAGGCTGCAGTGATGATTTTCACACTGTCAGCTCGATGTAACCAAGATGGCCTTCAGTGAACTAACACCTCAGAGAAGCCACCCTGACAAATATCCTGTGAGAAGGATGCAGCTCAGATATGGACCACAATGGTGTATGAACATCAATGTCATTCAAAGTCCTCTTCAGGATGTGAAGAAGGGACTGGAAGTGTCACCTAAGAGTGACGTTTCCACAGTGATGTCCAGTGAGTTAAGTGTAGAATTTCAGGAATGTGCGCTCATCTCTCCCTTTTCTTGATCCTCCTTCCATTCCATGGTTTCACATAGGCATCTTATAGCCTGTTACACATAGGGAACAACCCTTTTGACCCGTGTACAAGAAAATATCATTTTTCCTTCCTTCAGTTTCATTGCCAGAGTTCCATTTGCAAGTCACCATTGCCAACATTCCATTTTCATATTCCTGAACTCTCCGCATTTATCATCACCAAATGGCTATCGCTGCACATGACTTTTTGTTTATTTCAAAGTTCAATGTAAGTATGTCAAAACTGTTTTGCATAGGTGCTGTATTAAATCTGTTTTTTGTATTTATCTGCTTGAGCATGGGTTTTTCATACTCTGTCTCCAGTCAGTTCTCCTTTAGGCTTCTTTACTCTAAATAAACCAGAGCCTAATATGTTACCACAGAGACACGATCCAGCGCAGATTGAAGGGCTCCTGTGGTTAACCTGCTTGGAGACATTAATGGTTTGTTTATTTCATAGATATGTCAATTACAAATTCAGTTCACAGTCAAAAGGCTGCTTTGCACAGCACTACATAATTTACATCTCCTGTAAGGTCTTTATGAGAACTGAAAGGCAAAGCTGCACCTGAGGACACGTTGGGATAAATACAGCATGCACGCACTCTGTGTGGCAAAATTCCCATTTAGGAGGTTGACCCAAACACTAGCAAAATCAATGGCGGTAGCTCAGAGCAAATTCAGGTACAGAATCACTGGTTTTTCGCAGGTAAGTTTTAAAAGCTTCCTTTCACTTCAGAATTTGGTCTCTCCAGACAAGCCTTAGGTATTTTTCATAGCAAATAAAAAAAACAGGCAAAGTTTTGGTGCTTTGAGTACCCACTCAAAGCTAGGTATATGTTCTCACCTGCTACCTAGGAGCAGGTGAGAACATATCACAGCCCAGTCTGCCCTTCATGCACTTTTTTTTTCCCTTTTATTTACTTGTGAATCTCAAGTAGAGGCAGGAGAGAGAAAAAGAGCTGGGTGTGCCTGTGGGTTGCTCTTCTAGGGACTGTGGAAACACTCCTGTGAAACTGTGGCCAAACATTTGTTCCATGATAAAACTGACTGCTCTACTTCATATGTAAACATAAATTAGACCTCCCATGGATCTTCGTTTCTCCTCCGAGCCACAGAAAGGAAAATCCCAGGGCAAACAGGAATTTCTAAGAACAACCAATACAAAGACCAGGAAAGTCAATGGAATACTTTGAATCAGATTCTGAGGTAATTTTTCCCTGAATGAGGTCAGATTTCACAGCCTTGAGAAACTTTTTGTCATTCTCTCTAATATGATTCTCCTAGCACCTTCCCTTTCTTTCCTACTACCTCCATCCAAACAGGCTCTAGCTCAACTCAACTCAAACATGCTCATGCTCAACTGTATGCATGGCTTAGTTCTTTCTTCCTCACTGTCAAATTGTTTCCTTCCCTTTCTGAAATTGCACCATTATAATACCATTGTATTATAATGTAACTAAAGCATTTAACATATGCAGGGAGAAAAAATTTAAAGGTTGCATTAAAAAATAATTATACATGTAATATATGTAGGCAGAGATATATTTGTATCTGCTCATTATTTAAAACTCAAGAGTTAGACAGGTATTTTTAATGGTTCAGTGGTCACTGTTAGAACACCAGTCTTTGTAAAGTGGAGAGGGCCAGATCCCAAGAAGCAGTGAGCACTCTTGATGGTTACTGATGTTGATAGCTGCTGCTAGTGCTCAGCACAGGCAATGACCTTCATCAGGCTACATCATGGAATAAAACACAAATTTAAACAAGCCTGGAAATGCTGTATACAACTTGTTCCTATTAATTTTTTCATTGTCTCATCTCTTGCATTCTCTTGGACATACCAGTATACAGCTTTGGCCAGTGAGCCACAAAACATTCTGCTTTCCTCTTTTAAAGTAGAGAGGTTTAACCTCATCTGGAGTATCTGTCCTTTCTCTGCACTACAGCATTTGTTCTGCCCAATGGCCAATTCCTCCTTTCACAAGAAACACTTTGTTCAGAATTAAACCTGACTATCCTGTTAGTTCTGTGGTAAGGAAGCAGAGATGTGAATGGTCAATTTATTCCCAGTAATTCTGACATGTAGCATGGTGTCTTCTGCAGAGATGAAGAAGAGAGACACAGAAGAATATGATGCTGCCTCTCACAAAATTACTCTCAGATTACTTATTTTTATCCTGTGCAACAGGAGCACTGGCTTTCAACCTGATTGTGCACACACAGACATCTTTGTTATCACATGAGTAAGAGGATGTATCTTCAGCTACATAATTTGCCTATTTTACTTGTAACAGTTTCAAAATGACACAAAATACTGTCTTCATTCTGAAAAAATAATTTGAGATGCTGCATAAAAAGCAACAATAAACTGAAAATTTTGCAGAAGTCAACCTACTTTGTCACAACTGAAGAGGGCAACCTAATACCATCTCACTGTTCCTGCGTCCACTGTCCCATCCGTAAACCCCTCATCAAAACAGAGCATAGCACCTTGCCAACAAGGCTAAAGGGGATGGAGAATTTATATCTAGGAATCTTTTTAAAGCTAGGAGTGTCACACATAATATCTTTCTTTTCTTTCTCCTTCTTTCACATTTTTATTTCTGCTTAGAAATGATCATAATTGCTGAATCACCCCTACTAGTGTTTTTTTTTATTAGTGGTAGTGGTGGTTTTGGTGGAGGGTTGGTTGGTTGCTTTTTTAAAACACAGGACAATTTGTATTCATTTTAAGACAACTTATCTCTGTTGAGCTCTGGGGGAAGAAGCAGGTGCAGGGGAAGAAGCAGGTGAATTGCCACAAGAGCAACAGAGGCATCTGCTGTCCTCAAGCACCCCAAGCTCTAGGAAGATGTAGAGATAGCTTAAACAGTTCAAAGGCAGAGATCCCCTCCTCCGCAGCAAATCACTGTGCTTTCCTGTTCTGCATTGTGTCCATGTGGCCTAACTTAATGAGAAAACAGCACTAACACAGTCTTCTCAAATTTGGCATTCATTAAGATCTTTCCAAGACAAAGATTTTCAGGGGCTATTATATTTATTAGCTAATGCGAAGACACACAAATTTTGTAGAAAATTATATTTTAACCAAGTAGGATTTATTTCTGTTGAATACTAAAGAATAGATTCCATGTATGGACACAGAATTGACTCCAGAGCAGTACCTAAGTATGGTTTTCACCAGCAGACTGGAAGATAAAATTATGGCTAACTGCCAGGATTCATATACTGGAAGAGTAAGAAATGCTGAAATCATAAAAGAGAGAAACACTTGTATATATCTAACACTGAAGAGAGAAGCACTTGTATATATTCAACACTGACACACTTCATTTTCCCTGAAGTACTGAAGTAGTCCCAAATCCTGTGAAAGTGCTGAGCAAGAAAATGGGTAGTGCAGCAGATTTAACACACTGTCCATACTAATACAGCCCAACAGTGATATGGATGCAGTCTGATGGAGATATGACACAGCAGAGAGCATGCAGGATCAGAGCTATTATTTCTACTCAGAACCTACCCAGTGGTTCACTAGCAGTATTTTGCTGGTGGAACACACAACTCTTCACTCAGCATTTTGAACTGTGATCATAAGCAACCTGTATAAAAATAAGTACCAGAAAAGTCTGCTAGAATGTTTTTAGCTTTCACTTCTCAACTGTGATTTTAAAATTCCTACAGGACGAGCTTGGAGGAAGTAAATTAGTCACTGTTAGTACCAAAAAAATTACACATGTTCACTTCTAATTTATCAATGATTACAACTGTATTAATCCTGGAAAAATAAGTCTGTTCAATGTATTTTTCATTGCTGTTGTGGTGCCAAACAATAGGATGAGAGGCAATGGGCAGAAACTGATACACAGCAAATTCCACCTGAATTAATTTTGTAAGAAACCAGGGTATCTTTCTCATGTCATCAAAACTTCTCCACATGCTATTTAGTGTTACATAAGCACCTTAGGAGCAATCCAAGCCCACTAAAGCTAAAAGCAAGTTTTTTATCAGCAGAATTTAGAGAAGATTATCGCCCAATTATGAGAAAAGCAATATAAAAACACATTTTCCTTTTACTTTATAACAGTCAGCTCTTTCAGTCTTGACATTGCCGAAAGTTTAGGCATTCAAGGACAGCTAGGTTTTACTTATTCATTAATTTATTATACTTTTTAGTGGTATATCCACTTCTCTGACCACATTAACTTTGTAAGCTATTAAAGTCTGAGATCACATGGATTCTGCTGGAAATTACCTTTTGCTTAAGGTGTGACTCCTAAAAACAGAAACCACTCAACAGAGATCTTCACTGTGCTCTCAGTGAGCTTATGAGATGATGAAGCTGTTACTGATCCAGGCAGGCTCCATTAATAGATGGGAGACTGCAAGAAGAAAAGGTTTGCTGTGCAGACTTCACAGTCACTACCTCAGCTGATTGACCCCACTCCATAAAAATTACGTTACATGGTGATGATACATCCTCAAGGCCAACTGAATATTTGGGGAAGAAAAAAAAAAGCTGCTTACCAAACCTCCCCTGTCCTTCTCCTAGGAATTTACAGGAATACAATCCAAACTCAGCATCAACTTAAAACATGAGAAAAATCCAGCACAGAAATAAGTAATTGTGAAAAGCATCCCTAGGCAAGAACCTCAAACCAAATAATGCATGGAAATCTACAAACACAAAAGTGGTTCAAAATACTTCAGCAAGCTTTGAGGGGACAACTGTTATTCAAACATATAGAGCTAGAAGTACTAACTGGAGCCCAAAACAGATTCGGTCTCTTGCAAGGATGATAAGTCTATATTCTAAAGAGATTGAACACCTGTCCTTTCTCAGTTTACCCCAAATTTCATCAGTCTACTTAACTATACATCAAATGCACCACAGTCAGACTGTAGAAGTTCATGTAACAAAATTGTGATGTTCTTTCTTCCAAATAACTAAACTCAGCTGTCAGTTAAAATTACTAATACTTAATAAGTATTTTTATATATGTGTAATAGTTTCTGCATGCTAGCATTTAGGGGTGAAGTTTCAGAACTGGATATAGCATGATAATAATCTACCTGTTTCTTAAATGCAGCCCAAATTCCAGGAGTGCTGAATACCCACTGGCATACTTTATCTGGAAGCAATTGACTTCTCTTCTAAAATTCTTAAGCTCATCCAGACATTCCCAACAAAAGAGGCAGGCCTCCCCTGCCTGACACAACCACATTGCAAATGAGGTATGGAGCTCAGCACAATCCATGCTGGCTCTGCAATATGGGTACTTTGGCACTAAATGTCTAAATCTGGAGCCTGAGGATGCAGCAGATGCAGCCCCCTCAGCCAGGAGCAGCTGGACCCAGTGAGGCAGGGAATATGGCCCATTTTCTGAAGTATGGCTCATACACAGCAACTGAAAGCCACAGCCCGAGGCTGTACTGAAAGTAACATTTAGATTAGAGTGGGATGGTATTTCAGAAGTCTCAAATGTATGGCTCTTTGGCCACACTTTTATTTTCAAAGGCCTGTGAAGAGTGCAAGTGGTACAGACCCAGGAAGGATAAAGTATAAGGATGCTAAGCTATGAGGAAGAAAAAAATGATCACTTGAGGACATCGCTCCAGGGGAGGGGGGAAGGGGGAAATTTGTGCAGCTCCATTAGAGGTCACAAAATCACACCAGCTGAAGATGTGCCCTGCACTGCAACCACTAACTATGAATTAAGCCCAGGAATGGAGTAACTCTGTGCTAATGAGGCAATTAGCCTCTTCTAGCCCTGCTTCTGTTGGCAGTTCCACTACTGATCTCCTGAAGCCAGGTGCTTTTTTTATCCCCAGCACTATAAAATGCTACAACCTACTACAGATGGATAGTGTTGGTATGTCTTGGAGGGAATAGGAAAGTTGTGTAAACCATCTATTATCACTTAGGTCTCAAAAGGTTCATTTAAACTTCACAAGACAAGAATTTGTAATTTATATGCATACTGGGCTTATCCTCTTCCTGCCTATATTATTTAACACACTGTTAATATATACTCTCATGTCTGTGAACAAGAAAAGTAAATACAACAGCTGACCAGATATGCACTGCATTTTTATTAATTTAATCTTAGCTTCCCAGGCTTATCAAAAAGATATATGTATTCAAGGATTTGATATTTTAGAACTTTACATAATACTCACACTCTCACAAATCCCTCTGACTTTTATATATACATAGCCAATGAAAATCTACAGCAAACGAAATTAAGGTAATGTGTTTGTGAGAGCTAACACATAAGACTTCACCTGCACCTGAGAAACAAATTAAATTATTTTTAAAACAAAATTTAAAAATACTGTCCAAAATCTGTGCTGTCATTTACTCCCAAATACAAACATCAAATGACAGAATATGCAGAGCTTGTTTGGTACACAGTTTTTTGCCCATTAATAACTCTACTCCCAGCTAAGGAGCACTGGGACCATGCTTGCTCCCAGTTCTGCAGTATGCACTCCATCAGTGTGCAGTCAAGTACAATTTTAGACCTAGTGTCTATGTCTCACTTATAGGACTTCAAGAATAGGGAGCAATGTAACAAACTTCTGGCATCTGAAGAATAAAGACTAGACTTTCTGCTGAGAGGATATTTCTCATAAAAGATGCCCTGATCCTTGTTTTATAAAAAGGTTTATTTCTCAATAGAAAAGTATATTTTAAAACACAATTATTTGCTAACAGCAGTATAAAACTCTACAGTTTTAACTTCATAAAAGTTTAACAAAACATAAATATTGTCTACCACTTACATTCCTATATACAGACCTTGCTTTAGCTAGTTAAATAGTTAAGAGATAATAACTCAAAAATGAATGGCACACAACTACATTATTCAAATTCCATGTCACAGTGCACAATCACAGTAACACAAGGAAGAGCTTAAAATCCTCAGTCACTGGATTCTGCTTTGTTCTCTTTATAGCTATGTTCCTCTTCTCTCTGCAATAATGCACCAGTTTCCATGGTCGTAGCAGGAGGAAAGTATCTGAAGCTCAGGCACATTCTCTTCTACCAGAGAACTCAGCTCCCCTTCCCGAAAAACATGGTAATAACGCATGAAGGCCTTTGTATCCAACATGGCATCAGTCTGGTCCCCAACAGACACTGCTGAATCCAAAGCCGAGTCAGTGGAGTCAGTTGTTGAAGTTCTTTTGAAAAACTTGCTGGCATCAGACTTACCAGCACCATCTTTATTACAACCACAGGTGCAGTCCCTGTCTTCCACTGGGCCATTTATTAATGAAGCTTTGTCCCCCTTGCTCTGAGCTACACTTTGGTGTCCCCCATTTAAACTTAAATCCTTCGTTACATCTGTGGCTGGTGACCACTGTGGTTTTTTGAGAGACAGGCTTTCCACAAACACATCATCCTCATCATCTAAACTCTGTTCATTCAACAGTGCCCCATGGTGACCTAAATCCAAACTGCAGTGTCGTGAATGTTGAATGGGTACGGCGCTGTTGGCCCACACTCCTTCATGTTTCAGGTGCTTCATTTTGTCACTTTGCTTCCTCAGGGCTGATTCATCAAGGGATCTGGAAAAAAACCATGAGCGGAAAGATCTTCCTAAAGCACTGTAGAATCTGTTTTCTTCCTCAGAAATTTTCATGCAGCAGGCTCTGGGTAAGCAATGGTCCATACTGCGGGGATGTTTTGAATCAGTTTCTGGCTGCAGATTGTTTTGGTAGCTGCACTCAGAGATGACAAGCTTTGCAGGGTGTATGTCTTGGCCTTTCGCAGTATGGACAAACTCACCCTTATCTCCAGATTGATTTGATTCTGAAAAATGGCGTGAGCACAAGGCCTTGTTCCATGGAACAAATACATCTTGTTTCTCAAAGTGACGATTCTTTTGTTCCATAGCCCAAACATAAATCATTATTTGGCCTCCAGGCATCAATATCCTTGCCATTTCCTTTATTGCTTTGATTCTCCTTTGTTTAGTTGAGAAATGATGTATCACTGTGAAAAAAGACAGGTATTATGTACTGAATATTAGTAAAGACAAAGCATTTCCATCTTCAACCTGTTCTACATGTTCAAGCATTTCAGTTGCCTCATTGCAAATTATCACTTGCTGCAAGTCAGCAATAGTGCTGAATTTATAGGTACCACAATGGAAGGTTACCTCAGACTGCTCTCTTTTATGTTCAATAGATTAAAATAGGAAAATCTGGAAGGAGGAAATTAATCTCATCCAAAACAGGGATTCAAGAAAAGTCAAGCATATAAGCTGAAGGTTTCTGTTTCTCTGCATAACCCATAAACATAATAACATGGCAAGCTTTCAATTAAATGCATAGCCTTTAGGTGACTTAGTATCAAGTTGACTTTAGTTTTTGGCACAATTTTCAGACTTATCTTACTGAAAATATAAAATCTTTTCACCATATAACAAATAACAGCAAAATGTAACAGCAGTAAAAAGATACTTTGAACTTTTATACAGCACACTTGGAAAAGATCTAGTGAGAAAATTTAGACAAATATTCACCATTGCTTTAATTTTTTTAAAGTAAATTCAAGTTTTGTAAAAAATAATGTCTACATTGCCTGTCTCAGCATTTTATAATTTTTTTACATCATGTTATGCTAGTAAAAAATAAAGTCAAATTTAAAATAAAAACTTGGATCACAATATTTTGATTTTCTTTCCAGGAAAATTTCTACATTTTCAAATTTCACTCCAATGAAAAATGATACTACATTTCAAAATTTCTACATTATTTCTATCTTCCTATTCACCTGGAGTACGAATGAGCCAATTTTAACAGTCAGAGAATAGCTAAGAGAACTATTTTCTCTCTAAAATCTCAGAGGCATTAACTTGTACTGAGCTTGGACACACTGGTCATGTTTTTCTATATGCCATCAGTACTAGATTTGCTGACAGAGGCAGCATACACATACAAGCTTAATTTACCAGAAAGAAATCAAGAAAGAAAGAAAGAAAGAAAGACAATCAACCAATTGATTGTCAATCTGTGAAAACTGTTTAATGGGTTAAATATTCCATCTGGTTAAAATCACTCTGGTGGTTCTGCAGAAAAATCAATCCTATAAACATGATTATACCAGCAAATCCAAGAAGTGTACTTGACTAAGTACATAATTTTTCTCTGTAATAGGATGAAAAACACTTTATTTAGAATTAGATGGACATAGGCATACCACGTCTCTATTCAAGAGAGATTAAAATCTGTTATTGTTAAATGTACTGAAATAGCATGTGAACTTTTAAACTTGTCAGGCTTATAGTTGATATAAACTCCAGACAGATATGCTATCCTTCTGAGTCAGCTGATCTGATAAGCACTGAAATGATGCTATGAGACCTAAAATGTGAGTAGGGCTCACTGGTTAACTAGCCAACATGAAAGCAAAGTAATATGATTACTTCTTGTGAATTAGTCACCCTTTCCTTCCACCTGTTAATGTGAAAGCTACATTTTAAAATAAATTTCTATCACATTTCAAGTAGTTTGTTGATTGCTATCAATTTTAATTATCATGCTTTGTACTTTTGCTGATTAATTAAAAATCCCTGAAAGAAGCTCAGTCAAGACTAGAGCTAAAAATGTAGACTAACTGGGTACTCTTTTTTATCTACACTTTGCAAATTATGCTTCTCAAATTACAAGTAGTATTTTCAAAAAGAAATGTCAGAAGAGTTATGATGCAGAGATGCTCTGGTCACTTTAGACAACAAGCGTTTTTATGAATCTGAGTTCTTATGACTAAGAGAAATCCAAATTCATAACACATATTAGTTAATGCAAGTTCCAAGTTCTGCTAGAAAGTTTTCATTACAATTTGTATTGTAGATGTATTTGCTGATCAAAACAGATGCTACGGAGAAACCAAGAGTTTGTCTTGAGCATCTAATCTGTTTAAGCTGTAAACAGCCATGTTTAGATTAGTTTTCATTTGTTTACAACCCATGCTGGAAGGGAATCTTTTCTCTACCACATATAAACAAACAAGTGATATGCATATTTCCTTGGTCAGCAGTGCCTCTTGAGTAATGAGAGTTATGTTTATTCATGTTGACTAAATTAAGTTTTATCTCCTGTAATTCTACGGAACTGTTTCAAAACAATTACACATGGAAGCCACATGGAAAGAAAAGAACACTCAGAAATTCTCATTTGCTGGGGCCAGAATGCAGGTATGTTGTCTTACCTCCAACTGAAATGACTGCATTGAAGCACTGATCCCTAAAGGGAAGGTTAAGGTTGTCACACACCAGAACTTCATCACCTTTCTTCCTTGCAATTTCTACCAGTCCTTCACAATAATCACAGCCCAGATTATATACTTGACTGTTGACACTGAGATACTTTCCAGTTCCACAACCTAAAGAAAAAGATACTAGATCAGAAGTCACATATTCCAAATACTTGCTCTCCCTCCCAGAGCAGTGAAAATAACATGCAGGCTTTCCTAATCCTAAATTTTCCTGAAAAACAAGAAGAGGGTTTGTGCTGACTAGCCTAACTGCTGTTCATTTGTCCTGTTTAAATTGTATGTTCGCACTATTAGGATTGTAACAGTATCAACATCACCAACAAAAATACTTATTACACAGCCCTGTATAATAGCAGGTTATCTGTACCTCTGTTGGGAACAGGGATAAGTGCAGGTGGGAGGAGGAAAGAATGGTCCTCTGTATTATACATCTTCAAGAATAAAACAATGCTGCTTCACACTGAGTCTTTACATAGCCTGGTATCCTGTTACCAACAAAGAGCATAAATGGGCGCCCAGGAGAGGGTAAAAAAGGATAAGCATTAAGGCAGGCCCCTTTCCCCAGTACCATTCCAGCTTCCAACTACTTTCTGTTCAGGGGATTTCCTGAAGCCAGTGTGTTATGTTTCAGTGATCTGCAGCAGATCTCTTTTCTTAGCTTAACCCCATGCAGTACTTCTCCAGGGGATGCATCCCATTTCTCTCCAACAAGTCCTAAACAATAAATGCCACTGATACAAGTCAGAGTGGAAAATTTTTACTTTAGATACATGTGGAGACCCTGGGGGACATCCCCTAGGTTGGGGAAACACAAGAAGCTTCCCTGAAAACGCCAATAAAATCCCACTGGCTCCTTTCCCAGTTCCTACATCGGTTCCTGTGTCCCTGAGCCACTCCCTCCCAATTCCCTGATTAACCCTCATCTTTGTACTGCCCCCAGACCAGGGTTACCCCAGGCCCTTTGAGAGAGCAACCTGGACCCTCCAAGTGTATGTGCCTGAGACTGAACATCTCACTCCACGGCTGAATTAAACATCTGTGGATACCCTTTCTGCTTCTTTACCCTGGACTTTACTAGCAGCAATTCAGGCTGCAACAGATACAGACTCAAAAATAATTATAAATCATGAAAGTTCTTTCCATATTGCAGGCACATACTGTTTTTGTCTTTGTGCCAATGCATTATAACCCATGTAAATGTAATGAACTGTTCCAGAACTGTCTTCCACCTAAAAGTCTGTCTTCTCAAGGACTGTGCTGTAATAAACTGAAATCTTTCAGAGGATCCCTCAATGCCTTATGCATACCAAGCACTTTTGAAAATTATACTGGGAGCAGTTCACTGCAGCTCTGGGTCACTAGTGAGGAATAATTTCTGAAACTTGACAGCCAAGCAACGGGGTAGCAGCTTGGCAAAGAGAATCATCTCAGTACTGGTAATTCGATTTAAAGGCTTGGAGTTATCTTTAGAAACATCACTGCTTCTTGCAGCGCTGCTGCTCTCAGTGATGTTAATGTGTGCCATTATCTAGAGAGAGACAGCACAGGAACTACTGCAGAACAGAACAACACTTCAGTGGTGAAAAAGAGCATATTTCTCAGCTAAAAGCAAGCACTATTCTTTGAAGTAACACTTGAGAAAAATGGAAAATACTAATATTGCTAATGCAGTTCAAGGAATATATGCAATAATACATGAAGCTCTGCAAGCTACAAAACTACAAATTTTAAAAATTTGTATAAATTATTATTCATTATTGTGTTTTCAGAGGAACACATTTAATCAAGCATCATTAATTTCGAAGATTCAGTTGCATAATACATGGCTTTTGGTGAAGTACTCTTTAATCACTCTGTGGTTTTGGAAGTATAGGGTCCTCTCTGGAATGAAGCTAAATAGTGTCAACAATCCCAGTAGTCTAAAAATCTACATTTTCTAGAGATTCACTTTTAAATGAGTCATCAAGAAGGTGAATTCCTTGAAGCAAACAATGGCCAAGCTATTTTCATGTGTTTTGATCAATGAAAGACAATAAGGCAAATAGACAAAATTATGTTTTAATAAAAGGCAGTATTAAACTGAAAAGAAAATTACAAATTCAAGATCTCCTTTTGAAAATTTTAGTGCCACTAGGCACTAGTGCCACTTTAGTGCAACTCCTCCTTAAATACATGCCAAAAGTAAATACAATTGTCAGATTCCTGTAGAACTTATTAAACCTTATAAAAGAAGATACCTTGTGTGCCTGAGTGGGAGTATTCTTATTGGCAACTCTAAGAACTGATCTTCTCTTGATGAGACTGCAACAGGGTGACCTTAAGCTTTCAGCAATCACTGCTGATAAAGCCTCAAAAAACTTTAGCTAAGCTGCAAATGACTTCTATTGCGGTGGCAATGATTCTGGTTGAGAAGTATCAATCTAGCTCACAGCTGAGTGTATGCCATAGGAATTTACTGAGATTATCAGTGACAATAGTGCAGACATATAGAAATAGCTACATGCTCAAAATAATATCAAATATTTTTGGTATTATGGTCAACAGCAGCAGGAGAACTACATATTATCTTCTGATTATGGCCTACCCCATATTCAAGTAATGTTTTTCTCTTATAGGATAAAGCAGATGCATAATTTATTGTGCACATTTGTTAAACCTTGCAGTGTAGAAGTATTTTTTATTTTAAACAGTATAGAAAAGACAATGGTGCAAACAAGCATTTGTTTTGCAATGTGTTGTATAGGACTGAAGTCATAATGCAAGCAAAGGAAACATGCCAGCACCTGGAAGCCCCCGGAAAGTCTGCAAGAACAGAAAATCCAGGTATAAATACTACATGTAGGGAAGACAATGCCACAACAGGAAAACACCTAAATATGGTGTCCATATTTAGGATCATATGGAGATTCTCGTTTTTTTTTTTTTATATTTTTAACAGCAATCACATCAGAAGATTTCTCTTAAGAAAAAGCCTTGCTTGGAGGAGCTTTAGAACAAATTAAAACAAATAAATTGCAGACTGGTATTACATAAACCAAGTCATCTAAAGAAATTGAAATATTAAATAATTGGGCTATTAACATGATTTTTTCAAAAGGGCTCCAGGGGAATGAAAGACCATTAAGCCAGTGGGAAAATTGATAGATTACGACTCAGCTCAACAAAAAATGAAGGAAAAAAATTATTTACTGCCTATGTGATAATGTGATACACTGCCAAAGAATGAAAAGTTGTATATGGCATCTAGCACTGGGGCTTAGAAAAAATTTTAAAACAGATTTAAACAACTTTAAAAAACAGTTGATCTGAAGGCTAAATATAATTAACAGGTAAACTAACAAAGCTTATAAACAATCTTTTATGCCACCTCAAAGCATGGCTTACCTATATCAACAACGAGACTGCCAGGCTTCTGCTCCAGCAGGAAGTTTCGAACACGAGGCCATGCTTTGGTCTGCAGATCACTAAAGTAGGCAGCAGTATTTTCATACACACTGTGCACGTGCTGCTTTTCTAGCTGGGTAGCCTCATGTTCCATCCTGAAAACATAATGAAGATTATGCATACAAAACACAAACTGTTGAATTATAGACTTTGTATTTTATAATGTGGCATGCATAATTCAGGACCTTGTATGCTTATACTCATAAATTACATCCATCTACCAGTCATATTTTTAAAATAGTCTTTAAGGATCTGATTTTATTTCATGATAGTCAAGAGAAAATGTGAATGTATCACCTCCTGTGAAGCATTATGTAACTGAACGTGACTATGCAATAATAGGCACATTCCCAAGTTCACCAATATAGTAAAAGCTTATCTGGTGCAAAAGAGAGACTGTATTCAGTGCAAGTGCAGAATGGTTATAGAGTCACAGAATTATTTAGCTTGGAAAGACATTTACAATCACCAGTGCAACCAGCTGTGAACAGGATTTTAAGAACCAACTTTCCTGTTGTTGCTAATGTAATGTAGGGAAACTACTAATATGTTACTTGAAATATAACCTGGTCCCTGAAACCTAAGCCCCTAAATCATTCATAAGTGATTTGTGGTTTATCAGCCCTCTAGAAGTGATTATTCTGCTAAAATTTTTTGTCAACAAAACCTCACTTTCCCTACTATCCCTACTCCACTATCTTAATGTCTTAGCATATATTTTAGTTTAGTGATTCAAGAAGTGGTATCTTCTTAAACTTCAAGTATTACCCCTGAGCTCATGTAGAATACCAAGTGGATGCAGAATCCCATCGTACAGAATCTCACATCTTCCTTGATGTATCCTCTCATCCAAAGACCAACCAGGTCAGGCTTCATCTGATGAAGGCTGATGAGATTACATTCCAAAGTGTTACGGCATTTTTCAAACTAATTTAAACTGCCTGTTTATATGGGAAATATTTTTTCCCATTATTAAAACAAAACTTATTCAATTGTCCAAGAGGTCCACAGACACTAAAGCCTGCTTTCAAACATCAAACACACTACGAAATGTATTATCAAGATAAAATTATAAAAGTGACTCCTTTGACTGCATTTGAAAAGGTCAGAAGCAAAGACTTTAATTTACTTTCCTTGGTTTTCAAATAATATACACTTAGGAACCATAATAAAAATTTCTTCTTCCTGTCACTTTTAGTATTGAAATACATTAGTATGAGAGAAAAGATGAGACTATATAAGAAATTATTATATCTATGAGAAAAAAACATTTTTATTTTTTTAAATGTATGTGTAATAATGTGAGCTGGCAGCACAGCTGTTCTACAGACACAACCTGTCCTACACTTGTCCTACAAATACAATCTTTTTCATTTAAAAAATTTTAAAAGCGGGAGTTATTACCAGTAATTGAAAAAAAAACAACATACTTCAAGTGTGTGTCAATGTTTACAGTTTAGTATGTAAGGCTTGATGCATTTCACTGGTACCGTGTAAGAGGTAGGGACAAATTGTTAACAATTTTCACAGTCTATTCTTACTGTTGTATCTATCAATATCTCTCTTCAAAACATTAATGTTCAATATTTTCACAGTCCATAATTTGTCTTTTTTTCTACAATCCACAATTTTCTTTTATTTTGCATTAGCTCACCTTTTACTAGGTGAGAATATACACATATACATAAAAATTAAATTCAGGAACAGTATAGCACATATATGGGCACGTTTTCAGTTTCATTGAAGAGTGAAAAGCTGTAACAGACTGAACAAAAGAAGCAACATAGACTTGAAATTATATTACATGTGCCAGAAATTACTCAATCAAACTTTTTTAAGAATCCATTTCAAGTTATATTGTCACATAGGTTAGTTGCAGTAATTTCAAATAAGTATTCCTTAGAATCAAAAGCTCAATCCTTTGTTTTTATTTGACCCTTAAATAAAATAAATTAGGTGTTTCATGTCTCCAGCTGTCTTTTTTCTCTGCCTCAAAATATACTCTATTTGGTTGTTCAACTGCCTAGCAGTCCTCTAAGCAGTAATTCCAAAGACTAACAATCATTTGTTTTATTTTGTTCCCTGATAAGCTCCCTGCTCTAATTTATATTGCATGTTTAGTTACCATGTGGTTCAGTGTATCCAAGTTCCTTCTTTTATCTTTCTACTTGAAGCTCTTTGTTCAACCTTTGCAGTTCTTAAAAAGAACTGAAAAGGCAGAATGTTTTCAATCATTCATATTGAATTCCAAATGCTGACTTATTTTCTCTATTTTCCTAAAATGCCTATGTTGAATTCCAATGCAGACTGAGATCTGGCTTCATTTCCTATTGAATCCAAGACCATTAAATTCTTCCTTTAACTTTCTCATTCACTGGAACTGGTACTGAGTCTTCAACTACACAGGTCGTGCTGGAAACTTCCATGTCTTACAACAAACCATTAGAAGTTACTATTTTTAGATATTTTTAATAAACAGTGTCAAAAAATAATTTGGTTATAATAAAATAATGGTAGTATACTTAAAGACAAATTATTTCACGCACCATTTTGTAACAATTTCCATTCCTGCTGATTGTTTCTATTTGGCAAACAATTAAAGCACATGACAATGAAACTTCCCAATTTGACTTTCCAGTCAAGATCAATAATACTATCAGGTTTTACTTTGCACCATGCAGGAAATGTCCCAGTATATTTCACATGCAGGAAATGTCCCAGCAATGAGCCTTTCCATTTCAATGTTTACAAAACAAAAGGAACAAAAACAATGCAGCTGTACCATTTTCAGACAAATATGCTGTCACCAAAAAACCACAGAAACTTAGATCCATGTAACTTTACCAGCCAAATTCAATGCCCCTATTTCTCTGTCTAAACAAAAACAACCATTAAAACTTCTTTGCTTTGAAAGTAACAGTGCCTCTGTTGGGACATGAATTGTAGGAAACGTTCATTTCATCCAACTTCTGGATTTAACTTCCTGGATAATTGGAAAGTCTGTTTTGCAAAGTGGGTAATGAAAATCTACCCAGAAATCCCACTGCTTCAGCATCTGCTCCAGTTCTCATTTAAGCTTCCCAGAAGCTGTCTGGTAAGAGCAGCAAAGAGAAGCAGAAGGTGGTAATTATGGATACTTTTCCCATGCTCAATTCTTCTTCTCTTCTGCTTATGCTCCTGCTAAAAGGCTCATGGAGAGGCTTGGAGCAGAGATGGAGTGTGCAGTAAACTGGCACTGAGCTGTTCAGTCACTCTGCAACAAGTCTTGCCAAGTCCCCAAAATATGAATGCAGCTCAACAAACATCCACCAACTGCAAACAGGCAGCCTGGATAAAAACTGAAGAGCAGGATTCTCTTCCCTTTCAGTGCTTCCTGGGCATCCTCCAAGGGATTCGTTCATGAGACTACAACAGGCCCTTGTTGCAGCTGATCTATTAAATGAGGAAACTGGATAAAAACTGTATTTTCAATTCTGCTGAATTTGCAGGGAAATGGATCACAAGTCCATAATATGTAACTTCTGTTCTTTAACAAATTGTTTGGAAGTAAATAGGCTGTAGTCCATTGACTTCTTCCTACATTCCTCTTTTCCCTCTTTATCAAAACAAACAAACAATCAAACACCCACCCCCCCAAAACATTACACCTTCCAAGAAGGCAAAAGGAATAATACAAACACGATATATATTTTCATAGCTATACATCTCACTAAGAGTTCTCTGACTCAAAGGTAATCTAATTTCTTTCCATTCCATTAACAATCTGCAACCTTTTAGATAATTAACTTTTCAAGGATACTGCTTTAATAAAAGTCATGTTGCTTGGGTATTTTTTATTGCTGCTGAAGTAAGAAATACATTTCAGCAAGTGACCTTGAAATGAAAACAAACAGAACTGATAACCCTCATTTCCAACATTTTTTGAAACTAATGTCTGGGTTTTTGGTTTTTTTTTTTTGGGAGGGGGTGTGTTTGGATTTTTGCTGTTGGTTTTGAAAGCATTTAATTTACAGTGTTGACTAGTGGTATTAAATACCTCATCCTCAAGTGGACAAAGTACTTGCTGCCTCCCAGATGTCTGGGGCGTCCTGAAACTGAAGCACAGAAGTAGCGTTCAGTCCAAAAACACTGCCTCTACCACAGTCTACCCCAAAAGCTTTTCCCACTTACCTGCAGTTCTGAATCACTTGCAGACCTCCTCACCTACCTCAAGTTATCTCCTCCCAGTCACCTACAATTTTTATCTTCCACATTCTTTTCATTTATTGCAACTTGCTATGTCAGCACAACTGTTTAATTTGATACAATACTGTATAACACTGTGAAGTCTTGACCTGGCTCATGTACAGCTCCTCCTTGCTTTTCTATCCAGGCCAAGCACAGTACCCAGGATACATCACAAAGCTTTTGTCAATGGCCTCTTGGAACCACCCTGTAATCTTCCTGCATTGCTCTGATTTGTCCTGAAATCAATTGCTCTTGATTAATTTGCGCCACAGGCCTTCCTCGTCTTCTCTTGCAACTGCCTGTTTTCTCTAACCCTTTGATGAGCAGCATGGATTCACTCAATTCAGGGCAAGATTTCAGCCTATTAATGAGAACACCTCTTAGATACACTCGTTTTCACATGCTGATGGGAATTCTCAACATCATTTTGGGTAAGAACAACTGCTTCAAAGATCTAGGAAATTCAGCACAGCTGTGTCTCTCTTTGTTGCCAGAGCAACATAAATCTTGATTACACATGCAATAACCTAATTAATCTTAAATGGAACAGGATAAACCACAAGGGCTAGGTCTAAGTCCTCAATACCCTTCTCTCCAGCAATAACACATGCACTTGTAGCTGTTATTAACACCTGAGTAAAAGGTGGGGCAGTCCAATTTGTATTTCTCCATCTCTAGAATAGGGAGAATCACCTATTCAGTGAGATATGTTTCCAGTTTACTTCCAAAACTTATCAGCCTTTTCATTCAAATACAGGCAGCCATGGAAAGCAAAGTGTACAGCCAAGTGGACTATAAACCACAGTATTTTTTTCCCATGCAAAGACAAAAATCCAGTAAATCTCCAACAGCAAAATATCATTGCAGCCCTTCTGAAAAACAAACCTAAGATTTCTTTATCAGAACTTTGCTCACCCTCGGATTGAATTTATAAATTCAATAGCAGCAACTTCCATTCTGATGGACAGTGATTTCTCATTTCAGTAATGCAGACAACAAACTGGTCTATGTTGACATACCAAGTGGCTTCCAGATATGGATCATTATGCAAAGCAGCTGCATTAGTAAACAAATGATAATGAAACAAAATAATAGGAATGCTGTCATGAACAGTTAAACTAGCTGCAATGAAAGTTTAGCATGAGGATACAATAGAAGATGATTTGCTTACATAGCTCCAGTAATTAATTTCAACCATGCATGAACCATTATAATCCCATGAAAATGCACAGCCTGAAATCAGAGCAAGGGGAGCTCCATGCAGCATTACTAAAACTTTTTTGAGCTGAAATCCTAGTTCAAACCATTCCTCCAGTAAAAATTGGCATATTCTGAAACAAAAAATAAAGAGCTAGGACACATTTGACAAGAACCACAGTTAGTGGAACACTAACTGTGAAATGAGCATTTTAAAGTAATTTCGTTTATTGAAGTCACCATCATTGTATTTTTTCTTACTAAAATGCATAGAACTTTGCCCCAGCAAAATAGTAAAAGAACTGAGGCTGCTCTTACAAGACCCTGGACAAAATAAGCTTATAGTTCAAGCTCTAGTAACTCAAAATGACAGCCATTCACAGACACATTCATTTTGTTAGCTTCATTTTCCAGTTCAGACAAAACCCAGACAAAATTCACTGCACCTTCTTGGATCAGTTAATCATTTAATATTCCCCCTTGCTGTTTCACATTTAGGGTCATAGTCTATGTACCTGAAACATTACACTGTAAACAGATTTATTTTCACTAAGTACATAAACTGCATTCTGTAGATAGGTAACATTCTGCTAAATGAAAATGCACAAATATGGACCCTTGGCCATTGCATACTCACGCAGAAGCTTCACAGTCCCTTTATGTGTCTGTTCATCTTTACTATCACATCAAAACTCACAAATCACCTCCCAGCACTGAGTCCCTTCCTACTGAGGTCCTACACAGTCAAAAACCCGTGATGCTGGATGTGCACTGATCTGGATCTTCAGATCCTGCACAGAAACACTCTGTACAGGCATCAGAGGAGAAGTGGGGACTAGGAAAAATTTGGCCTACTAAGCAGGAAGGAAAGTCTAATAATAAGTAGTGCTGAGAAAAGCAAAGTATTTAGGTTTTTCTTCTTCACTGTTCGTATTAATTGTCACCAGGTGTCAATACATCAGTGACAAAGGAATAAGAACTTAGGGAGAGAATAGGTTGGGCCTTTTAATTTCAGAGTTCTCTAGACTAGCCTAATAAACAGTATGTAGGAAACTGCACTGGTCTCGGGTTAGTCTCGGAGTCACAAGAAATTAGTTTTGAGAAACTGAGGGCAACATGTACAATCCCTGGTCTCATCATACTCTAGTAAAAAAAATTAGGGACAGTTGTTTTAGATTTTAGAAATTACACCAGAATGGTACAGTTGGTACCATTTTGAAGAGAATATTTAGAGTGTAGTTATCAAAATTCACTATCAGACTGGAAGGATACCCTCAGCAAACCTGACCAGAAATATGCTTTGGACACTTTTCAATACTTTTTTGTATGATACTTGCAGACAGACCAAACCATCAGGGTCCAAATGAACTGGATAATCGTAACAGAATTCAAATGTGTAAAAGATCAAAACAGACAAAAGCAAAGCATTACATTTCAATAAGAATAACCAACTGCACAAAGACTGAAGGAGGGAGGATGGGATGAAAGGCAGCAGCTCTGCAGAACTGGATCTGGGCCATATAACATTTCACAGATTTAACACCATACATGTTATGTTGTTATGGTGGTTTTAGCAATATACTGTTGCCAAAAAATATGAAAAGAAAAAAAAAAAAACAGGATCATCACACAGAAATAAAGCAAGTTACATAAGATTTTCCTTCTCCTACATTCAGCACTGCTGGTATATCAGGTTGAGCATTATGTTCAACTTCAAGTAAGAATAAATTAAGAGAACAATTATGGGATACTGTCTATATCTAGGAGATCAGAAATGACATAAATCCTGGAGAAAGAAATTTGTTTCAAAGTGTTGGTCCAGATTGAGAGAGGACCATCTCATAACAAGAAGGGCTATTGCAAAGTGGAGGGAAATACCTGTTTTCCAAAACTGAAGACAAAAGACAGTAGCTTAAGCTACAACATGGAAGATGCAGATAGGGCACTTTATAAACAAAAGCAGATGGACAGACAAGCACTGGAAATTACTGTGGACTGGGTAGGACATGGAGCTTCTATCAATGGGGTTTTAAAAATCTAAGTCAATTAAGCACCTGTCAGGAAATACTCTGTAACCTGCATCAGTATCTCAAAGCCCCTGACCATGCCAATCTACCCATAAGCTTTAAATGCAGCTATTTTTTCTCCTTGGTCACTGTATGTCTCAAACATTTGTATGCAATTATCATGTCTCCTCATTTTCCAGCAGTTAAGCAAGCATTAAATATTTAGTGCTTTCCATCTTCCCTGATGAATCAGTCAAGGTGGTCTTTTACAAGTACTGTTGTCATTCTAAGCATCCTCTCCATATGTCTTGATTCTTTAGGCCAAGGGATATTCACAGGAATATTTTATTCCTGAATGTCAGGAATATACAGTTCTCAAATTACAGGTTTTTAAATTTCTTTGTTTCCTCACACTCTGGGTTTACATTTAGAGTACTATTTTCAGCTGGATTAGATTTAATTTATGTAGTATAATTCTCCTTCTTTTTCAGTCATAGAGCTCATCACTGTTAGTGCTTACATGATACTTGCTGTAATACACAAAACCTATCCATTTAAAATGATTTACAAACTGACTTAAGACATCCAATTACTTGAAAACATATCTTCTGCTGAAATCTCAGAGACAGAAAGATAAGTAGCACATTATCAAGGAGGATCTGAAATGGAGGCTGCCAGTGGTTACCTTTGATCTTGAGATATAAAATGTTGTGGAATCAATTACAGTAATTACAGAACTACTAAGTGGTTTCTCTTGATACATTTTATAAACTACTCTTGATTATCATGTTTATTACAAGTGAACATATAATTTCCTATCTTAAAATATTCGTATACAAATGTATTCAGTATTCAGCATACTCACCAAATACAGTTTTAAAGAACAGATCTTGTGGTAGACAGTACTAGGTACTGTTACCTCAGTAAATGGCCACTGATATGAAATCAAAGCCAGTATGACTTTTGTTTATCCTAAAAAACTAGAAAATCTGACTGATACACCTTTTTTTTTTTTTTGGTAAGTTTTAGTTATAGGAAGTCAGGTATTTATTTCTTGAAAAAGAAAAGGTGTCTCATATGTCTTTGAGGCTAGTGCTCCAAAGTGTCTTAAGTACTCTCTAATAGCAACTGGGTGTTTATGCAGCTGACAAAGACTCCTTAAGATATACCAGTAATCCTATCAGGGTTCAGATTTAGACCTAGACACAGAAAAACTGCATTACATTGTTACTAAAAGCTTGAGGAGTAACCCTCTGTGAAGTGTCTGCCACTGACGGCTCCTTCCAGTGCTAACTGCAGTAGGCTGAGTGAAGGTCTAGTTGTGCTGTACTCAAAATCCCTAGAAAAGATCCTTTGTTTTCATAAATCACCAGACTTTCACTCAAAGATTATTTCCTTTTAAATGCATTATAGTATGAACGATACCTTTTCACATAACTTGTTATTTCTAAGCCCTCTATTTTAAAGACGAGAAAGGCCTTTGAAAAACACAATTTTTCTTCATCAGCATGGAAAGGAAAGGCTCCCTGGGGGGAGCTGAAATTTTATATAAACACTACTGAAGTTCTCTCTTTGGAAAATATTCTAATCCCGTGGCCTGTTTAGGTGTAATTTTTTTTCTTAAAATCAGGAAATTATTGTATGACAGGGGAAAAAAGTTGTTATCTATAAACATCAATATTTGGAGCATCAAAATAAATATTAGCTTAGCAGAAATTTGGGCTGTAAATAATTAACTTCTCTGAAATTATTACATGTTGATATGAATGTAAAGTTTTCTTCAAAATGGAATACTTTTCAACAGCAAAATAGAAACCAAGTAATACAGTGCCTTTTGTCCAACTGTGTTCCACTTAAACTTTTCTGACAAAAAAAAAATTGGCCAGGATTCTGTGTCACATGAGTTTAAGTCAGTTACATAAAGCCTGGCTTTGACACAAGTATTTATCTTATTTTTCAACAATTAGATTCTTTTTCTCCAGTCATTCAGTTGATATTCCTATGCCCATTTATGATGGTACATAGAAATTTTTTAAGTACCACTGTTTTTACTCTCAATTTTTTTTCATTTAAAAATTATTTCAAAAGCATACAGAAATCTGAAATAGTTTTTCAGTCTCTTTAATCTTCATAAATCCAAGAGACGTGGCCCTCAAGCCATGTTTTTCTGTCACACAGTATTCCATTGCCATTATGACCTATGAACTGGCCCATGTAGATCCTGATACTGCAAACATGTGGACATCTGCTTAACTTTATACCTATACCTTACTGACCTCAGGTAGCCTATTGATAGTAACTAAAAGCAGGAATTTGCAAAATATACTTTTTAAGACTGAGCCTTACACTGCTTCTACTGTCCAATATTCTGATTTATCCATCTGGAATGGATCGCACAATACCTGCAAATCTGAGAGTTTGCATGGGAGGTATTTATCCCTTGATGTAGGGCTGATTTCAAACTCTGTTCAAAGACATGGTCTATAAATAGCATATATTACTGAAATAAATATATTTATGTACTAGACTGAAAACAAATTACTAAAATGAAACCAACCCTCTGGAGTCCATCAGTGGGCAGGAAAAAGTCTTGAAAGGACCAGTTCTGTTGCTCATGGAGAGGATGCTGAATGTTTTTCCTATCTCTTTCTCGAGTTTCATGCACATAATCATGAACTCCAGCAACATGCTTCGCCTGACCAACTAGATCAGCAAGGAATTTTATCCTGTGCACTACGTCAACACAGCAGGGCTGCTGAATTCTGCCAGAAATTCTTTGCAAAAGAAAAGGTACGGGTGAGCTGACTTCCTGAGCTCTGGTTGCTCCCACCGATGCTCAGCGGGAATGAAAATCCCTTTACAAACATTCATTAAGCAGCGAACACTCTGCAATGCTGAGAGCCCTATGTGGTGGCAATACCTCAGTCTTTAGACTCCTCTAGGAAAAGAAGAAAATGATCACGAAGTGTTACGGCTTAGGATTGCTCCAGGTCATTGCTTAGGACTGTCTGCCAACACACAGAGAATACTTAATTTTTAACTAATCAGGGAGACCACGGAGAAACTTATTATTGCCGTGGTAAATTCCCCCCCACGTTTCGTAAAAACTGCCCTCCCCAAGTGCTACACCAAATTCAGCTCCAGCAGCCGCGCCGCTTCCCAGCTCTGCAACCCGCGGCTCCGTTCAATTAAATGTGACACGGGGGGAGCGGGGACACCGCACGTGTGTAAAAAAAAATCACTTCAATCTCCAAATCCTTCCCTCTCGGGCTGGGCCAGCGCCAGAGGGGCGATTCCCGGCTCTGCGGGCAGCGTTTTTAAGACGATCATCTCAATCTGCAGAAATGTACCGCGACGCTTTTTTTTTGGTTTTTTGGGTTTTTTTTTTTGGTGTGCGGTCGGGGTGGGGTTTTTTTGCGCTTTCCCCACCGCCAGGCTTTTTTACCTTGGAGCGGGCTGCCCGCCGCATCCCCCGCGCCCACCCTCCGCGCTCACCTGCTCCCGCGGGGCGGCGGCGGCTCCATCCGCGGCGGCGGCGCTCGGCCGAGCGGGCCGGGCCGGGCCGGGCCGCGGGGCCCCCGGCGGAGCGGCGCGGAGGGGAGCCCTCCCCGCACCTCTCCGCCGGGGCCACCCCCGCTCGGCGCGTCCCGATCCCTCGCCTCGCCGCGAGCGGGAGGAGGCGGGGTAAGACACAAAAGGGGCCGGGTTATCAATTCCCTGTTAACTCTTCTCCTTGCGGTCTTCTCTAGTCCCTTGGGCGGCTTCTGCCAGAAGGACGGTGCTGATGGGGATGATGGTGGCGGTGGGATGCTCCGTCAGGGAAGCGGGAATTGCTGTGGGGGGAGCAGCAGGGTCCCCGAGCTCCTCTGAACCGAGGGTGATGGGAGCCGCGCTGTCTGCTGATGGCAAAGGCGGCCAAGGAAGATTAGCCCCTGTCATTTAAAGGTTAAGCGCAAAGCTAACCTTTGTGACTAGGTCCTGTCTTCAAGTCTTCCCATCTCGTGACTCTTGAGAGTGAATATTTTTTTCCCCTTACTCCCGCACTGCTTCCTATTAAAGCAGTCTAAAAATGGCAGACTGTTTCTATACTTTTGTATACTTACAGGTGTTTATTGCACAAGTGCGAAAAAACCGAGCCATGCACTAGGACCCTAATACAATTATCACTATAAACATGAGCTAAAGAGATAGTCCTGTCCCAAGAACTTATAAATTATGAATAAGCGATTACAGATAAAGAAAAATGCAATGAAACAATACCAGCCAGTATGACAGGCACAACATTGCACAAAGTACTGAATGTACTGAACTGTTTACTGTTACAGATAGTCTTTTGCTCAAATCAGTTTTAAGACCTGAAGACAGGATTATGAGGAACATGACTGTATTGATGGGATTTTCAAGACTGACAAAATTACTCAAGAACATGTATTCCTGTTATTTTGACAATCCCACCGGAATGAAAATATTCAGGGCAAGATTTTAAGAACAAGGTGAGAATAAGCACAGTGAAAACACATAAACCTAATATTCTATTAAATGTACCAAAGTCATGGAGTAATGATGAAACTCGTGGTCTCCTTATGAAGGAATTCAACAGCTAGATAATAACTAGCCTTCTTAACAGCTTCAAAGTGCTTTGACTAACTTGAGATACATGAATGTCCTTTGCAAACATTGTGTTAACTTGTCCCTGTTATGCCATACTTCCATGTATGTTCTGCTAATTAAATTCTGTAATATAGTGAGGGCTAAATTGGCAGACAAATCAGGGTCTGCCATTCCCACGCCCTTTCAGATACCTTTTTTGGAAGATGATGCCATATATGCCTCATTCTTCCTTCAGGTAAAATTCCTCAAGTGTGAATATCACCTTATGTTATTTGTTGACATAATTTACTTATTTTAAAAGCTCTTCAGTTTGAAATAACTGCCTCAAATTCAACCTTCTTAGAAAAAGATTATGAAGTAGACTCATAAAACTCTACTGTGGGCAATTCACACAGCCTTTTCCCTTACCACCTAATCTTTCCTGGATGTTCCTTAAAACTAGAATTTTGTATCAGTCCTATAGAGTCTCTCCAGACTCTGTGCTTCTGATGCATTTCAAATATTTATGTTAGTCATGTAGCTTAATACACTTTAGGAAAAAAAACAAACCCTTTTTTAAATTAAGGCTAAGCCAACCCCCACATTTATTAAGGTCTCATCATGGTCTCATCATACAAATTTAGGCAGAATGAAAATAGAATACCTTTTCCTTTGGAGTACTATGCATCTACAATTACCTAATAAACTGCAGTCTGTAGCAACCCCTCCTCCCTAAACAATTAAAAGACCTCATTAAAATATTTTTCTATATTAAAAAAGGATTTAGGTCATTAAATTAAGTGACCAAACATTGGGAAAGCCAGAAGGCTGCCTATGAAACCTTAATTCAGACCTCTTGTGCCTGTGTATTGCAACCCTGTACTTAATTATGAGTTTCTCTGCAGAATGCCAGGCTCCATTTGGAACATTTGAAATTATGTAGCAGCAAGCATGTAAGACTGGCTAATTATGTTGCCTCTTGCATTGCCATTCATTTATTCCTTTACTTTCTAGCATCTCTTTTGTGCTCATCCCTTATCATCTTTCATCTGGAGATTGGTCTCTCCCTGGTCTGTCTGAAACCTTTACCCTTAGATAACCTTTTGCAGTCAATCAGGTAAAGGTAACCCCCATAGGGTTAAAGGAACTGCTAATTATTCCTTCAAATGTTATTTGTGATTTTTCTCCAAAGGTGAAGAAAAAAAAAAAAAAAGAAAAGGAATAAAAACAAAGCAAGGGAAAAAAAGACAAGGAAATCCAAGGAAATAAAAGTTTCCAGGTTGAAGCAGTAGGGAAGTAAAGAATCAAGGTCAGTCTTCATGATACCACAGAGCTTCCTTATTACAAAGGATCATCTCTCAAATTACAAGCTTTACAAAGAGACAGTTGTACTTGAAAGCAAAAGGCAGCATTAAGTTGCCTGGTGCCTTGGAGGGGAAGGATCCTGCTGTATTTATATATAAATAAGGCTGCAGTGTCTCAGTAGACTTTCTGGAAAACTGATTTTTTTTTTTAAGCTTGTGACAAAAACTCTACTTTATGTCTGCTTCCATTGAAAGAAGGCCTCATCAGTCTGATTTTTTTTCCTCTCTACAATAAGTAGTACAAAGAATAAACACCTTTGAGAAGCTTATTTTCTATGCAGATGCTTGAGAGGTAGTCATGAGCTAATGACTTACATCTTTGGTTGGTGAATTTGGTCTTCACATAGAATTATAATGTTACTGTCAAACTGTAATGTTGTTTTAAAAAGTTTTCCATGAGAATTAACAAGAGATGGAAGCAGTGGTGTTTGTGATAGTACTACAGTGAACTAAAAGCAGTAGCTCCACTTCGTGGGAAATTTTAGACCTTAAAAGGCTAAAGAAATAATATTCTTTAGCAGCAACTATTAATTTTTTTTTTTTGCAACATGAAAATGCAAAGCATATTTGATCTAGAAAAACCGTGCTATTTTTCAAATGAAATGGGGTTTCTAAAGGCTTAAGTTTCCCAGTTAAATTTAGTATAAACATATTTTGTTTGCTTGGCAATCTCAATATCACAAAAGTCAAATTTTCAAAAGAAGTTGCTAAAAATGGTAGTTACTGTCCTGAGTGCTTCAGTCTTTATGGACTTTCTTACCTTTTCCCATACATGCTCTTTGTAATCACTGGCAATAGAAACTTGATTTCTTAAATAGAATTCATATCCTCTACTTCTCATTTACTTACATGAGTTTTAATAATAACAAAATCCTCAAAATTTTGATAATACTGTGTGCTGAGCCATGCTGCAGGGTGTAATGGATTTACTTTGAGTGGGATAAGAAAGCAAAACAAATTTACTGAAAGTAAGCCATATTACAGTCCAGTAAAATTAAACACTCATGACTTCAGGAACATAACTGTACAGATATTTTTTTCCATAGGCTTACTATTCAGTCAAGCTTGTATCATGGGAGATTTTTAATGTGTGACCTCCATAGCCTACCATGCAGAGCTGCTGTGGAGATTAACTAGTTAAGATTTGTAAAGTGCTTTGAAGATTATAAGGCATTAAGTTGCACAAGTGCTAAGACTATTACTCAATACTTAAGTACAACCAAGCTTTACAGCACAACTCATGTTCACCTCACTAGGAAGAGTCTTTGTTATTTCTTTGTGATTTCAGTACAGTTGTTGCAAGAGGTAAAGCAGGCAGAACTGACCATGACAGAAGGAAATTCCTTTCTTGTTTCATTATCAGAGACTAAAGTGAGATACAACTTAGTGGTGTTGCAGAAAAATTAGTTGAAAAATAATTCTGATGAAATGCACTGGTAGAAATCCACATAAAATGCAGGGCTCCTTAATGTGCCAGTACTGTAATTTTTACTATGTCCTATCTTGCCCAAGTAGATCCACATACAATCCTCTAGAAGTAGAACTCCAAATCCCAGACCTATAGATAAACCAAATTTATCAGCTGAAAATGCTGCCAGGTGACAGTAGGGATGGGTAAAATCTGTCCATTGGTAAGTTGTATGTATTTCATATATATTTTAGCTTATTTAAGTCAAAATTTTGGAAGAAATATGAACACAGACTGCTGTTTTTATAAATAACATTGGGAACACCTTGTTCTGATGCAATTGCTTTGTTGGGTTTCATTTTGATATAAACCTTCCTCTTTCTTGTTTTATAATGTCAATTTTCAGCAGCAGGAAGTCATTGGGGTTTTTGTGGTATCAAAGGGACAAAATATTTGCTAACAAAGTATCAATGCAAAACAGGACAATGTGACATAATTTTGCACTTAAGTATGCTGGAGATAGAGGAACACGTGTTTCAGGATTGCTGACAGACACAAACTGTAGAGGTTAAGGTGGCATACTGTTGGACCCTGAGCTGCATCCTGGTATCCTGAAGTCATGAAGACCTTATTTGGCATGCAGAGAAGGAGGGTTTGGTGTATTTACCTTACAAGGACTAATTGTTATTCAATGGAAGTGTCTTTTCAGGACAAAGCCCTTAGTACTTGCATTTCTTGCCTCTGCAAAAGTGCTGCAGACATTTAACAAGGACAGACTTTTCAAGTATATGCATGTCCTCTCTGTGGCTAAAAATAAAGATTACTTTTCTATACTGTTTTGACATTTTGATCTCAGTTGAAGCATATAATAAAAAATCGATTACTGACTGTCTCCAGTGTGACTGAAACTCAGCTTTAGAGATAAGTAAAGGTAAAAGAGGGAAAACAGAAAGTGAATAGTGTACTTGCACAACAGAGATTCTTATCCATTGCTAGGTCAAGGAAGCTACAGGCCCCTAATGCTTGTACTTCTACTTTCTCTTCAGAAATCATAGACCTTGCTTTCTCTATTAAGTTAATAACAATCATTGTGTCACAGAAGATCAAATTACTTATCCAAAACCACAAAATAAGTCCATGAATTAGCCAGAGTTCCCCTTAGCTTTCTAGACACTGACCCTGTCCCAGACTGTTTTAGTTATTCAATTTAGAAACAGCTTAAAGCAGACTGGGACAGGGTAGTGCACATTGTTCAGAGAAATTATTTGTGTGTGGTGGCAAATTTGACTCAGTGCACTCTGTTAACAGAGTCCTACCAGGCTTTTGACCAGCTGTCCCAGGAGATGTGGGAGACTCTTCATTCAGATTTGCCTCTTTAAGCTCAAAAGCAATCTTGCAGAGATTCAGGGCTTCTTTGTTCTTAACATGCTTTAGAGCTTTTCCAAGCCTTTATCTGAAACTCCACTCACCTCCACAGTTGCTCTCCCACCAGTGTCACAGCAAAGGCAAAAAAGCAATTCAGCTGTAACATTGTTTTCCTTTGTCTTTTCAGGAACCTTTTTCTTTGATTTTATTGCCTTCTCTTTTGTTTAAAGAATCTTAAATCATACAATGGCAGCTACTTGTTATTCATTTTAGATTCATTATGGGTTACTTATGGTGTTGCTCATACCAACAGTAAACTACTTGACCTGAATTAGTATTCTTAATGCTTTTTTCGGCAGAAGTGAAATTGTGTTTCTGAAAGGGCAGACATTTACCAGGGGCATTACAAATCTAGTTAGAATTTGAAAAAAGTTGGCTCTTCTAACACCTGAGTTACTGAGCTTGAAAGGTACAATGACTGCTATTAATTTCTCATTCTGTGCAGATTGTCACACACAGTTTGGAAATAGGTGAACATGATTCAGTTCTCATGTGATTTTGGTGTATTGAACAAGAAACACTTAAACACTGTAAAAACAGAACCATCAGCAAATGTTTTTAAATGTTGCTAAAGCCACTCTCTATTGTACCAGACAGAAAGAAATACAGTAAGAGAGCATCCCATCAATCCCTCCATGGAATGGGTCACACACCATTAACAGGCAGTGCCTTTGTGTCACATGGGCAGTATGGAAAGATGGCATCTCCACAGTCTCCTCATATTGACAGCAGACCAAGATCCATCACAGCAAGACCATGTGCATCTTTCTTTTATTTTCCTTCCTTCAGGTGGAAGATGAGCTTTGAATAGGACTTTAAATACTGTCTTTTGCTGAACTAGCTATCTGAGCTACTGTGAATACGTCAGCTCTCTGGTACCCTAAGCTCTGAGCAGAAACTGTTTTTCTGGGGCTGTAGAGTCCTCTGACCTTTCTCCATAGTGCCTGAGGCTCCTATTCTTCCCGTGCATACCCAATCTTATAACTCTCAGGACCAATAGCCCAAAGTATTAATCTTGACTCAAAGCACAGAACTCTGTTTTCTTGTTCCCATTTCATGGGGGGAAGAGGGGGTGACAGGGAGATTAGTCTAATTTAATTCTTCTGATCACCAAGAAGCAGAAAGCACATGTGATGTGCTCCAGTAAAACCTTCTTGTCTAACCTGCATCAGAACTAGGAGAATTCTCACTTCAGCTGCATATGTGTAACAGTGAGAACTTCTATCCTAAGTAGAGAAAAATATTCTGTCTTGGCAAGAAAAGCTGTTAACATCAAAGAGTCTGAATTTGAGCTCTCAGTGTTTCTAAACTTATTCCCATGGTATTTCTCTTGCATACTCAATCCAGTGAAATGCTGAAAATGTTTCTTCTATTCTTTTGTATTTAAAAATAGATTGATGGGAAAGGAATTCTTTTGGAAGCACTTCTTAGAGATGGCTCATAGATCTGTTATATTCCAGGACCTTTGCCTTTGCCCATTTTAACACTATAGTAATAAAGTGAAGTGTCTTATGCCTCATTGCAAACTGATTTTCTCTCTCTTGTCTTTTAGTTTAATTTAGTAATATGAAAAGATATTTGGGAAAAAACCCAAAAACCAAAAAATGAAGAGAACATTACTAAAAATAAATCCAAGAAAAGAGCATGTGTTGAAGAGTTGCAGAGTCCTCTCAGTCCAGAAGAACAGACTTAGTAAAACATGTGCCTTTTTCTTAACCCCATAACAATTAACACAGTAATAAGTAGGAGCTTCTTAAGATCTGGGAAGAACTCCTATTAGAGTTATGAGTCTCCACACTGGGGGATGGGATGAGCAAATATCTATCCATTTTTATCATAGTCTCACCAAAAACTTCTACCTCAACCACTTAATTCCAGAATCTATCTTTCTGCACCCTCCTATGAGCAAGAGGAAACTCAGATTCAGAAAGCAAATGGAAGAGGAAGTGAGTGCTGAAGAGCAAATATGTGGCATTCTGGAGACCACACCTCAAAGATCTTTCTCAAAGGCCATCTCTAACTTCAGATAGTAAGTTGTTCATAAAGAGGGTCTCAGCCAGTGCTGTGATAGATACCTGATCAAAAGATAGCAAGTCTTCACAATTTGGCTTTGTGAGGCTGTATATCATGTACTACTCACAATCTACTCTCCTCAGTCCCTGTGCCCCTCCCCAGCCCACAGAATGGCAGGTGTACAGGTGTTGTGAAAGCACCCCTATGCTATGCTCTGGATAGGAATTAAGTCAATTACTGGCTTTCCATATCTAAAACTTTTTAATAACTTTCCTTTTTGTTATCCAGAAAGGAGAAAAATCTTGGAGAAAATCCTGACAAGGCTGCTGAACTGCTAGTTCAGTCCACTGCAGTTCCAGGCACAAAAGAACACTACCTCACTTGGAAATTTCTCATCCTTGTTGCAGGTTCCCTCAGCTTTACTTCTCAAGAAGACCCATGCAGAGCAGGGGGATTCACTGCACTCACAGGGGCAGTAAGTACTGAGTTGCTATCCTGGTTGTATATTATGGAACTATTTCCATTTTGAAGGGAGTTGCCTGTAATTTCCAGCTGCATCTTTAGCTGAGGTTTTTACTTAATTGTTGACAAAGATTTTTTCACTTTTAATAACAAACTGTCTTTCTGAATTTCACTTCTCATCTTGAAAATATACCTTCTTTAGTTCACTAAAGCTGTAGGTTCACTTTTCTCATGCCTCTGAAGTACCCTAATAGCAGTAAGATCACCCAAAATACACAACAGAACTTTAGCAGACATTGAAATGGTTAGCTATTTTAGACTTACCCATAGAGATTACTTTCCAAGAACATTCAGATTTCTCCTTTGGAAGCATACTGTTGTTGCCAGCAGGGAGAAATGAACATGTTCCTCCATTGATCTTACTTGGAGCATTTAGGCCACAAGAGAATGACCAGTGGCAGGAAAAGCACCTGGCATAAGGAGTAAAAAGATATGGTTGAAACACAGTACTCCCAAAATCTTTAAATAGAAAAGCTGTGTAAAATGTTCTTGAGCACAAGTTGACTTGAGGTTGGCATCTCTGTATTTTGACAGGAATTGCAACAAAGACCTGAAGGGAAATGTCTGGTAAGGGCCAGGATGCTGAATATTTTTACATTCAGAGGGACAGCATATCCATACTGTGGATATGCTTACACAGTAAGTTTTTTGGCTTCTACCAGTTTAACCACTACCAGTCACACTTGTCACATAGCTGTGCATGAGTTCTGCATCCACAGTAAAGATTTTAGAGCTTGCTAACCACGTATCTGCATTTGGACAACATATGCAATTCCCACTAAATCAGACACATGGATGCTGCTGAGCCATCTGTTTGAAAGTATGTTTAGTTATATAAGTTACAAGTACTTCCTCACAGATGAAGATATCTCAGTTTAGAAGGCTACAGAGAGGGGACTGTGCATCTGAAATATCCCCACAAGACCAGAAAATACAATGTAGGAACTGTATAAAACCTGTACTTTTCTGCAGAAGTGTGGAAACGTGGCAGGATTCCTTGGGTCATCACAAATGGCACTGAAATCTAGACTCAGACCACTGACCTGAACCTTACTGTCTTCATCTGAGTGAATATGCACATATTCCTTAAGTCAATATAATACCTATTTAGACTGGAATTCAGAAAGCAGATCAGATGGCAAAATATAGGGATGTTAGGATTTATGAGTCTTAACTAAAAAAAAAAAAGTGTTCTTTTTGGTTGTTTCAGAATAAGAATCACAAGATCACATGCTGTTCCCAAATTCGCACTTGCTACTCGTTTGAAGTGCCCCTTGAGATTCTTGTGCTGATTTGATAAATACCAACAATCAGACCAACTAGAAATGTGACTGGCTTTCCTTGGTGCTATATAGATATGAACTTAAAATATTTTTTGAAACATATTATTTGTTGCATATTAATACTATTTTGCAGCATTAGTAGCTCTTATCTTCTGTATCACTCCACAGCTTGGTTTATATTATATGTCGATCATATTTTAATAATGGAAACAAACATTTATCAGAAATTTTCAGTGCTCTTCTCCAAGAGTCATGATATTTTCCCTAGTTTCTGATTGATATTGTTACAAATGAAATGTTTTTGCTTTGTACATGTGTCTCATTTGTTCATTTAATGGTATTTTCCTGTTCTACCCAGACTGTCAACCCATACTCATCATCTAAGCATCTGAATCACTCCTCAAGCATATGAGTAGTATGAGAGGTACAGATCAGTTGGCAGTCCTATGATTCTGCCCTGTCTCTTTAGCTCAGCTCTCACATTTCAAACTCTTATCTGAGTCTGGAGATCAGTTTAGTGGACGCCCTAGCCCAAAAGGCTCACTACCCCAGGATGCAGGAATTCTACATTATGGCAGAAAGCTAGGTTGTGTCACACCTTTTAAACATATCCTCAAGACTCTGAAACCTTTCCATGACTATTGATGAGCTTATTCAGGAGTCTTGTGAGAAGGATGATGAAGGAAGATCTCATGCTCTGATGGAGAAAGATCATATAAACAAAGCCTTTCAGAGCTCATGCTGGTGTGCATTCAGGACATACAGCTGTTAAGATCAAAGAATCACTCAAGGTTAATGCAAACTTTACATTCTGTTTTGCATAGGCCTAACTCAAAAAGGACTGGCTGGCTGGTCCCATTTCAGGCAGCAGGTATTTCTGAAGTGACTGTATACAGGGAAAAGGAAATCTACTTCTGTGTTATATCTCAAGCCTCACAATGGCAGTAGGCTACATAATACATCTGATCATCTGGACACAAGTCCCAAGTCTCCCCTACTGTGTATAATGCTATATATCTGCCCAATTACAAGCCTGAAGAAGTGCTTCAGCTAGTTCAGATAATTAAATTTTAAATCTAATGTTCATATGAATTTTTAACATGCCATGAAAACCCAGGGTTCATAAATCATTTACAGTAACACATGAAGGCATACTTGGCCATCTCCACCAACCAATTTGTCCCTCAGATCAACAAAAATTATTTCAGAACTTTGATAAGCTAATATATGCCTTTTTAAAATATGTCTCTTTATAGATCCTGAAGAGCTGGCTCTGCTCTATAAGAAACATTGACATAGGCATACCAGCAAAGGAAGGGGAAGTGGTACATATATACTTATTAGAAAGAACCATCTCAAAAAAGAAAATATAACATCTATAGAGGCTAGACAGAGGAAGTAATTTTCCTTGGCTATAAGAAGGATACTTCTGCCTGACCTAAAGAAGTGACTTTGCATTATAGCTGATGTGGCAAGTTTGGTCTATTCCTTTGTTGGAATATTCATTTGTATCACTTTTGGAAGAAAGGGCAGGCAATTTGGAAGGACTTCAAGGATGTTGTGATGTTATGAAGGGAAAAAAATAGAAGGGCCAAAGCTCAGCTAGAACTTTGTCTGCTGACACAAAAGACAACAAAAACTGTTTCTACAAATCAGAATCACAAGGAGAGCTAAGGAGACTCTCCAAAGGCTAAGGAGCCTTTATTGGATGCAGAGGGAAACCTAGTGACAAAGGATGAGTAAATGGCTGATGTACATAATGTCCTCTTTGCTTCAGTAGAACCAGGTGCCCTTGGGGTACCCCTCCCCCAGAGCTAGAAACAGGGAGAGGAAGCACATTCCCATCCTCAGAAGGAGAAGCCAGGGAACTACAGGCCCATCAGCCTGACCTTGGTACCAGGGAAGGCTATGAAACAGATCATCTTGATTGCCATCATATTACACATATAGCACCAGGGCCCAGACATCATGGGATTAGGAAAGGCGGGTCCTGCTTGACAAACCTGATCTCCTTCTATGATAGGGTGGCCTGCCTAGTAGATGAGGGAAGGGCTGTGGATGTTTGTCTATCTGGACTTCAGCAAATCCTTTGATACTGTCTTCCACAGAATTCTCCTGGAGAAACTGGCTGCTCATGGCTTGGACAGATGTACACTTCACTGTGTGAAAAACTGTCTGGATGGGTGGGCCCAGAGAGTGGTGGTGAATAGAGTTACATCCAGCTGGTGGCCAGTCCCTATTGGGCTCCCCAGGGCTCAGGGCCAGTCCTGTTACCATCTTTACTGATGATCTGGACAAGGCAATCAAGTGCATTCTCAGTCAGTTCACAGATGACACTAAGCTGTGCAGGAGTGTTGATCTGCTGGAGGGGAGGAAGGCTCTGCAGAGGCATCTGGACAGGCTGGATTGACAGGCCATGCTGAGTGATATGAGGTTCAAAAAAGCCAAGTGCTGGGCTCTGCACTTTGGTCACAACAAGCTCATGCAAAACCACGTGTCTGGAGAAGAGTGGCTGAAAGCTGCCCAGCAGAAAAGGACCCTGGGGTTGGCAGCAGGTGAACACGAGCCAGGGTGTGCTCAAGTGGCCAAGGAGGCCAATGGCACCCTGGTCTGTATCAGCAATAATGAGGCCAGCAGAACCAGGACACTGCCTGTTTGTTTTTTTCAAGCTCTTCTGATTGATTTGGTATGTAGGGGAGTAATAGGATTGTAACAACCGTGATGAAGCTTTCTTAAATAGAAACTGACATTTCTGACAAATGTTTGTGCTTTTTTTCTTCTCAGTATCCAAAGTGTAATTCACTGCAGAAGACATGAAAGCCCTTTTTTCTGAGACTAGTCTGGAACTGGTGGGCTGTTGGGATTTAGTTTTCCTTAAACAAAAGAAGAAATCATATCTTACATATCATCTGCTATTCAATCCAAAATTTTCTTTGCTCAGTCTCAACTAAAGTGGGCAAAATTCCTAATATGCCTAATTTTCCTTGATAGCCTACCTGCTGCACACACAGCATTTTCCACAGGAGAGAAGTTTTTCTTTTCCACAGTGAGGATGTTTTTAATTGCAATATGCAATGGTTTGCATATCAACAATGAGTGGGACAGCCTTTTTTTTATGCTCAGAAACTTCTCAGTAAGAATTGTGACAATTACTAGTTTGTGAAGCAGCTGTTTCTGAAGCTGAGGAAGGGGTCTCAACAGGTTATACTGAAAAAATCCTCTGGAATGGAGACAGAGTAAAGTGGTAAAAAAGGTTATAGAAACAGGAGATAATGAGGAAGCTGTAGTTAAGGAAAAAAATGAATTTTACGGGGAAATATGTCTCAATTTCTAAACCATACCTCATTTATGATCTATATGTTCTTTTTTCTTGGAGATAAGGATCTGATGGAATCCTGCTAGTAATGGAGACTACACAGTCACTTCTAAACACACAATAAAGGAACAAATTTACATATTATATTCAATTATTACATGAAAATAGGAAATGTTTTTTCACAGGAAAGAAAGAAAGATGTAAGTAGTCATCAAGTGGTCTGTATCATAAAGTTCTTGATTATATTCCAAATGCTTTTTACAATATTTCATCTAATCCTCTGTGAAGTATTTTAGTTTTAAAAAGTCCTAGGGTTTTCCCTCATTGTCTGGGAATTACTAATGGGAATTACTGCTTCATATAGAAGCTTTTTATAACATACCCTAGGGATTTATTGAAAGTCCTGAAAAAGACTTTGGCAGTGCTCAAGCTAAGCAGGAAGTCAAATACATAATAGCTACACACCACAGGGCCTCACTGCTCCTCTGGTACTTTCTCCAGAATATATAAGCAAATCAATGACAACTGTGTGTGAAGGCTATGTAATGCCATTAATTATCAGTGGGTAAATTAAAAGGTCTCCCACACAACCTCTACACAGAAGCCAACTTGGCTTTCTCAGACAAAATACTGTGCTTAAAAAGAAAAAACACATTTATTCTAAAACAATTTAGTTACAAAAAACTCTACCTTCCATCCTTATCCACAACCACTAAAACCAGAAACCTTTTCCCTCATTTGCTGTAGAACTGTTGTCTCTTTAAGAATCTTAATTTTTAGCTACATAGCAGAGTGTCAGGGTAGCTTCAGGAGTTCAGGACATAGGACAGATGTGCATGAGTAACACTCAAGCCCAGATATGTCACAGAGTCACTTGGAGATCATGGGTTTTTATTTCCCAGAGCACAGACTGGGCACATTGCTGCCTGAGCACAGTGCTGCCTCAAGCCTGTTCCAAGCATTAACACATCACTGTTAAGCTAAAAAGCAAAGTGCCCAAAAAGAAAATGTCATCTCCTTTCCCTCCAGAAAGCTTTGTTCTTGTCCCTCTCTGAGCTTCAGGTTTGTCACTACTAAATGCTCTGTTGGGAGGTCTACAAGAGCCAGCCCTGAACTCCAGCTAACTCCAAGTTGAAGACTGGCTGAGCTTATTCAGACATCTGTGTCCCTGTGCTGTACCTCCCACTATGCCTGACTTTGAGAAGATGTTTGACCAGCAAGAAGCCAGCTAACATCAAGCTGGGCTCACTGTTCAGGCTCTGCTCCAGCTCAGAGCGTCTGTCTGCTCCAGATGAGCTGTCCCTCAAAGCAGAACAGCTGTACTCCCATGACTGTCATCTCAACTAAGTGCCTGCACAGACACATTGCAAGCCAAACTAGCAGTGAATAACAGAGACAACTGCAACACAGCATTTCATCTCAACTCCCTATTGTCACATGTAAAGAACTGGCCTGAGGCTACATTATGGGATTTAAGTCCCATTTCTGGTTCTGTATATACTCATTATACAGAGATAATAGTCTCATGGCTTTTCTCAAATATGTGTATGTCACAAAATGTCTGTTTCCTCCCACAGATCTAAGAGCAACCTCCCAGTCAAAGTGAGGGAATACATAAATAGAAATTAAATACTGTATTTGGCTTCAGAACACCTTCACTGAAGGAGTGGGCAGGAGGCAGCAGATCCCTTCCTATTGCTTCTCCAAGATATCACACTATACTACTGCACTCCTACAGTATGGGCACAAGGCCACATGTAATGACTAGAAGAAAATACAGTATTTCAACATCAAAACACATCAGGAAATATTTTGCTGATTTTTGTATTTGAAAGAATTAAGGAGGTGTAGAATTAAGCTTTGAATGACTAGATTTATGCTTTATTCCTCTTCAACCACCCTGAAGTCATAACTACAAACACCAGAGAAATAAATATCAGCTTTATAGGGCTAAAAAAATTCCAGAGTCATGAACTTAGCTCTGTAACAGTTGAATGATAGTCACTGTTCAAGTGAAGCTGCTTATATGCATGAAGATTTTCATATGGGTACATTTCACAGAATCCAATTTTTTGAGGCATCCTAGTGAATAAGCATCTCCTGAAAAAATCCTTTTAAGCAGCTGTGTGAATGGATACTAACATGATTGGAAGACAATTCCTCCATGACTCATCTTCAGCCTTCTGCAAAACAGAAATGCTATTACAAGAAGGTAGTGAAAACAAGTAATTAGACTGCAGGTGATATGCACTGAGAAACATCTGGATATCTTTCTAGAGGATGCATCATGATCACTGCTACTCCCCGGGGGAAAAAGGTGATTCTTGCAAAATAATTATAACGACAACAATCGTACAGTTACTGTTTCTTACCTTACTGTGATTCTCACACATGAGTTTTGAAAATATCCAGTATTCAAGTCAGTTACAGAAATTTCCCTTTAGATGGCAATCTATAAGAGATTTCAAGGGAAGAGAGGGCTTTTGAAGTCTGTAATTACAGACACAAAACACATGTTGCCACACACCCCTTCCTTAGCTCTGTTGCTTAATTTCAAGGCTCAATGCTGCTATTAGCAACTAAATTGCATACTGTATCCGTAATAAAACCAAATAGATTCTTCTGGAATGGAGATACTTAAGCACATTAAAATTATCTAGTGTCTTTGATCTCATTATACCAACATGGCTCCCTTAGGGGCCCAAGTAATGGGAAGGAATAATGTCTGATATTCCTGTGAGTTAATCCTGCTTATACAGCACCTGTATCCTTACCTAGCCCACTGTAAACCTGAGAGAACTGCACTGAGAACAGTGGGACAAATATTTGTGTGTGTGTTTGTGTGACTGGCAGGCATTCTGCCTTTGTCATAATACTTAATACAATGTACAATTTACAAATACATTTTGTGCTGTAGACAAGTATTGCTGTTTCTGAACTGCTTCCCAGAGTTCCATGACAAAAAAAAGAATTTTTCAAAAGAGGTATCCACTGCTCAGCAGTTTTGATATACTGCAGCTGACAGCACATTGTCTTCAGTTCCTCTACTAAACTTAGTCCCTTATTTTTGTATTTATATATAAGGATCTTCAATAATTATCATAATTCCTTGAAACCCTCATGGCTTCTCTATTTTTATTTTTATGGCAAGTAATTCTTCTCCAGTATAACTAGAGAACATAAACATAATCTCCAATAATAACTAGTGAACACTTACACTCTAGGTGAGTTTGGTCTCATTAATCTGCTTATATATATGAATTTAACATTTTAAAGATTAAAGCAAAATACATAATAGGAGTTCTGAATGTTCAATTTTTTTTTTTTTTGTTCTACAGTAGTCTCTAAGAAGTGAATGAGAAAAAGAGAGGGAAGAAACTAAAAATTATTATGGATATAATGCCCAAAAGGGAAGGGAAGGCCAAATAAATCCAACATTTAGATGCTTGAAAGTGACTTCAAAGGGAAGATGGAATTATGTCCTATTAGGTTTATTTAACATTATGAAAATGTTCTAAAATGTACTTAAAAACTCTGAGAAAATTATCTTTGGTATTGCACCTACAAACATGAACCATATGGCCCATAAGAACTGTAACATTTGGAAAAATAATGAAAATACAATATGGAAAGGATGGAGACGAAAAATGGAGTGGAGGAGGTTCAGTTAATATCTGTTTAAGATCAGAACATCTCGTTACAGTATTACAGGTCCTGGGCCTTCATTCAAGTGTGAGAGTTGATGAGAGCTGAGCCAGCCAAGAGACTGCACTGGCAACCTGGGATTGGACTGTTTCAGGAAGAGCATATTTTGTAGCACCAGTTACCATGTGATTTCCCTTTCTCAACTTAAAAGTCCCCCATCTAAATAAAGACAAGCTCAATTTCAAAACAAAATCCTTTGCAAGCTGCTCTGAAGTCAACTGCTGCTCCACCATCAACTGCTGCTCTAATATAAGAGTTTCGTGTAAGCATAAGCCACTTCTGTCATTTTTTCTCCTAAGTTTTCTCTCTTCAGGTAGAAAAAGGACAATAGGTGCTTATATATTCAATACAGATTTATCCCTAAGTTTCAGAGTGGGGAGACTCCACAGTTGAAGTTAAGGAAACTAGTTTTAGTTTGATAGGAAATTTTAGTTTGATAGGTAAATGTAATGTATGCATCCTAAAAACTTTGTGGGCTTCCAACTCTTGTATAAGTGGCCATACAACATGTACATTCACAACCAAAACAGCATCCAAGCAATGCTTGTGAGCAGGCCCTGTAACATCTGACACAGCAACACTCTGGTTGGGTGCCTGAGGTAAAATAATTTATCTGACTGGACCCAAAATCAGTTATGCACTCACCACAAAGAAATGCTGGAGAGCACTCACATTGCATTTCCTGTAGGCTGTAGTCCACCTTCATCTCACACACACACCCACCCTCAGCCCCCAGTTCTTACAGGAGGTCGTTCAGGACAGTCCTATGGCCTATTTCATCCAGCAGAGCAAAGAGCATCACCACTGCATCACCTCATTGCTATCTATCAAACTCCATCTCTTCTATTAAAGATGTCAATTTAGCTTCTGTGGCAATTTTTGTCTAGAAGTGGTAATTTTTAGCCTAAAAGCCTTATATGGAATAAGGCATTGTATAACAAGAACAATAAATTTATTATTTTTCATGTAAGAATAGCCACCATGCTTCAAAAATCAGAAGCTGAAAACTCACAAATCTCTTAAAAATATAAATTTAATGTTTTCTTATTTATTTTAATGTGTTTGAAACACAAGATGTACCTTAGAACAGAAGCTTAAAAAACTACATCATAATTAGTGTTGAAAATGTAATTACTAGATTCAGACTTCAAGATTTTGAAGTTAAAATAGGTATTTTAGACCATTCATTAAAATTATGATATATAGATGCAAGTGTACTTTCCCATTTTTAATGAAAGATATTATCACACCATTAATTTGGCTTTCTTTAGTTTAGCATTCTGTCAGGTAGTTTTCAACCTTTCTGGATGTGTGGACCATTATAAGTTTCCAACTGAAGCTCAAACACCTCTAAAAAGATTTTATGGTAGAATGTTCAGAGACTACAAGTAATCTGATCACACCCCTCTGGACACCACAGGCTAAGCCAGTTTATCTAATCTCTAAACAGCCCTATTACGTTTCTAACAGCCCCTGTTACGTGTGTTTCACGAAATATCATACTTCATAAAGCACCTACTTCATTGCACAAGTTAATCACCCACACTGATAAAAATCTGATTCTACAGCTGATTACAGGTTTCCTTGGTTTTTATTCCCAGATGCTGGGGTTTGTGGTGTAATTTTTTTAGACTGAAAGAGAATATTACTACCTGATGATATTTTCCTGGAACTTTTGTACCATAATCAAGTCACCTCTCAGTTATCTTATAATCGTTAATTATGCCATTATAAGACATTTTCTCTAATGTTCAAATAACTGTGACAGTTCTTCTCTGAGGCCTCACTATTCTTTTCTCTGCAAATACTGTAATTCCACTGTCAGTTTACAATCATTTTAGCAGTCAGGTAGATTTTATTGACTTAACTTACTTGAACTTTCTCAGGTACTGAATGAGTCACTGACTGCAAAACTCTCCTGAACTATGTCAAAACTGTTCAGTGTCAGAGTTCACTATGTGCTGACCATTGCAACCATTTGCCTATTTATCCATTCTCCCAAATAATCAGAAGATTTTTAGTTCAGATCAATCCGTACAATTATGGATCCCGTCTCCACCCAGAAAAGCTCAAACAATTGCACAAGTGATTTCTGTCTCAAATATTCATCTTCCATGAATTTTCCATAACTCTGACAACCTTGAGTGTGAATATATGAAGATTCAGTTTTGCAGCTAGACTGAAGAGAAATATACTGCTATAGTTGGCAGCACCATCAGAGATACAGCTTCCTGTGTCTCTAATGTTGCTCTGCTGCTATTTCCACTCCGAAGTGTCAGCAAGGTTCTGTGTATAGACTTTAACAGCATCAGTAAATGTTTAGTGTCCCAAAACCCTTTGGTTGCCATGTCTCATATGGTGAAATTAATGCCACACATTAATTGTGAACTCATTTTGAATTTGTCCCTGTAACATTTCATTGGTCTCCCTTGTATTTTAAGATTGTGAAAAATAGTTTTGGCAGTCTGTCATTTGACATATGTACCAGCATAGCTAGCAGATGGCTTAACCTAGATGAGCCTGCTGCAGCATTATTTTTATGTTGATTACCTAACAGCACCCTAAGATTTTACTGTTCAGGATTTTGTTCTGCCAGCAAGAGACAATGCAGCAGCAGTTTGTTTATTATCAGTAAGGCAGAGAGGTAAATCCTTTTAAAAGGCAATCTTCTGGCTACAGAGCATTAGATTTTACTCTGATCTAGAATGCTGGCATTACTTGCTTGGAGGGCATTACCTTCCAAAATTAACTTATTGTCTCCTGGCAACCAAAATGCTCTTGCTATAATGTCAAAAAGCATTCTGCAGTGACCCAGCAAAGGAGGTGATACTAATTTTCTTTATTTCCATCTTGAACCAAGGCCAGTAGAAACACTGTAACTACTTCTATTTTTTTTTTTTCTTACAAAGGAAATTGCTGAAATGTCACACAGTTTCTACAGTATTGTAACACAGAGAAACATCTCTTCCTCTGGCTCTGTGTCAAATGATATAATGGAATATATCTAATTGTATCTATTCCTAACTGTACTAATCTTGTCAACACCTGCTACAACACAGGATGAGCCTTGCTGTTACCCCACTTCCTTCAAACTGCCGTTCAGTGTATGTCCAAGTTCTCTCTATTCAGTACCCACAGATGTTGTCATCACCCCGCTGACCAGAATCTCCAATATATTGGTAATAAAGCACATTCAATGTCCAGGAGACCTAGAAAGCCAGATAAAACTGATGATGGCAGGCAGACAATCCCAGGAGACAAGGAGAAGGGCAGAAAGTGGAAATCGTCATCGTTGATTCTCTTGACAATGTTTTGGAATGTGTCTTGATTTTTGGTTGGCCATTTTTTATTAACTCTCTGTGTTGTGCTCTCTGAACCAGAAACAGCTGCAGTGTTAAATAGACAAATGCTGTTGAAGCCTTTCTGCTGCTCTATAAAGTCTTAGAGAACAAATCAAATTGATGAATATGTCAGTAGTGTTTACTTTTAATTTCATTTCATTGCTAAGAATAAGACTTGCGGCATTTTAATAATCTCACAGTCCTGCAACTTGAATATTTTTCTTCTGCTGTTAAAAAGAGGGGAATTGAAAATTTTTTTCTGCAGTAAAAACTTAAAACATGGCTACACTTACATACATGCACAAAATGCACAACAAGAAGTTAATATATGGACAAAAACCTGAACTAAGCAAGCAGTTACCCAGTTTTCTGAGATCAGCTTGTTGAGCTCATACCCTAAGGCTATGCCATAGATCATAAGGTGCTACAGATCAGAATAAAATTTTCAGTATCAATATTAAACTTCTGTTTATCTCTCATGCATATAAATAGCTGTAGCTTCGAGGGCTGACTTAATAGCTCTGTCAAAGGACTGTTCACACTTTCCAACAATCCTATTAATATAGAAGACATTAAGTTCTATTGCTAAGTAACTGGATGTACATCCGCTGAAAACATAACGCCTCAGTGCCAGAGAAGATAAACATCAAAAGTGTTCAGAGTGTGATAGTATCAGAGTGTGATAGAACTAAGTACATGATTTAACAAGTATTTTCCACAGAGGAAAATCTACTAAAAGGCACAGAAGGACATTTGTATAATTTGTCACAAGTTCACTATCAAAATCCAATCGCTATTGCTGAACTTCTTTTTCGGTAAATGAATGGACAAAACACATGCACATCCTAAGGACCTTTGAAAGAAAAATTCTTTTTAGGGGGTCTACATACTGACTATAAACTTTAGTATATCCAAAAATATTAGTTTGCAATGTAAGTAGGAAATTGTAGTCTTGCTAATCTTGATGAATTTCTTGGTAATCCAATTTGGAGCACTAAAAACAGCTTCAAGGATCCTTTTCAAGGATCAGTTTGCACACAGAAAATTTGAAGCTTTTATATTTCCTTTAACAGAGTTGTCAAGAACAATACAGGTACAGACATTGTTACTTGGTTAGTATATCATATGAGGATCACCCAAACTACAAGTGAGACACTCCCTTCATGGTACACAAAGACATTATTCAGATCTGAGTGAGGCTGCACATCCACAGAAGCAGGGTCAGAAACATGCACAGCTTTGTATTCCAATTGTGGGGCTATGAGCAGGAGCAGGAGGAAGCAGTCAGCTGTTAGGGTAGTTTGAAGTGCCAAAATGGCCTTTCTCTATCCCTTCTGAGGGCTCACGAACCACAGCATGCTGACTTAGAATAGTCCATAAAAGATTATTGAGAGAGCCACTGCTGAGTACAGTTTAAAATACTACTTACTTCGTGATGCATTGCTCACATGCCTATGCTGGAAGAGACATTTTCTGCTGCACTGCCACCTGAGGTTGCTTTCTTCCACCAGGACCCCCAGCCAGCATGGCAGGGAACATTGCCACCATGCAGTATGGGGGATGCAGTGGAATACCTGAGCAGGCAGCCAGGACAGAATGTGCTCACAGCACAGGGAGACCTTGGAGCCCACCCAGGCCAGGAACTCAACAGCCGTGCCTGTGTTCCAGTGACACAACACAAGGTGCACCCACACACAGCCTGAGGACCTGCAAAATACAGCACAGAAACAGCATGTGCTTTATTTCCTTAACAGGCTTCCCACTAAGGCAGCCACTAAGTTAGATGACCTCATAAATAACTGCTTGTCTTTGCTACGTGTCAGGTTCCCCAAATTCAATTCTGTATGCAAAACTGACATTCAGGAACAGATCAATCCAAATCTTTGGAAAGCCACATGAAGCCTTTAAAAAGACAAGCTATTCTAAGATTTTATTGATAGTTCAAAGCTAATCTGGAGAGATGAACACTACAACCATCCCTTACCTGCAAGTTGTCAAGGTAACAGGATTAATACTCAAAAGGTAGTTTGTCTTTCATCACAAACACTACAAACATTACATGGATTCATCAGCTGGCTACTCACCAGCCTTTTCTTTACTGGTGCTCTTCCCAGGATACTCATTCTATTAGCTTTTCAAGAGCAATAGCCCCAGATCAGGAGGGAGTTTTTAAATTGCATGTTTATACATTATTTATTTACTTTTCAGCAGGCATATGATTATTGCCAACTCACTTCTCAATTACCTCATCCACAGTGGTTCATTTGTCTTCCAAGACAAATAATATTACCTCTGTATTTTAATCTTGTGAAAATACATTGCATATCTTTATTTTGAGAAACTTTACTGAACTATTCCTGTATTTCCAAAACATCTACCTCTTTCTTTTTTTTCCCCCCCTATATTGTACAGACCTAAAGGAGGATATTAAGTCTTCTCTTAAAGCAGACCAGATTTCCCAAAAGAAAGAATTTCTCTAAGAAATTTTATGTCTCTTAGCATTTTCCAAACACCTTACAGGGCATAATCCTAAAGACTGAACAGTAATTCAGAGGAAATTGCCTTGCAAACGATGAAATATTTTCTGTATAAATATTAAAAGGACACCTCTGGTTCACAGATTTGGTGTGTATAATAGAAAATCATTCCTCAGACATATTGGCAGTTGATGTGAACTCTGCTGACAAAAATAAGCAGCCTCTAGGAACTCCAGTTCATTTGTTATAGACATCCAAAAGCTTAGTATTTTTGTTCTCTTTATTTCTCTCTTGTAAGGATCCTCTGTTAATCTTGAGCAGCAATGTCATTTTGTGCCTTACAAATTGACAGTGCTATGGAATGATTAAATTCAGCAGCCCTGTGACCTTGCTTCTTGCTACACTGCCTCAAAACAACTCATTAGACTTGCTCTATATACAGTATCATCCAACAGTCCCAAAGTAAAGGATCATCATTTTTTTCCTAAGAATACAGACAGGAGAAATAAGTTAATTCTGTAAACCAGAACAAGAGGTGATAAAGGAGTAATTTTGACAAGAAAATTCCAATAATGGGGAACATCAGGTTAGGACATGTGGCATTTTTTTCCTCATCTAGGTGAGTTTCACAAATTGCTCCTTTCACCACCCAACTGAGAAAAGTAAATCAGGAGATTCTAGAATTAAGTCTTGTTGCCATTGTACTAGGACCATCCTGTACAAACTGAAATCCTGTATGTGGCAGTTGCTGACTTGTTTCAGAGGAAAAAAATTATATGGCTAATGTCAGGGTTCCAGTTTAAAAACTTCCACTGAATGTTTGAAAATATCTCATGTAAACTCATTACATAATCACAGCAAAAGATGGACTTTTACTCATATGCTTTATATACAAATCAGTGCTCTCGAAGTTTTTTCTGTTTTCCCTCTTTACACAAGAAAACAAAAGCTGAACCTGGAAGAATACTTTTTTTTTTTTTAATCTAATTACTCAATGAGCTCTAGTAGTTGAACAGAACTCATTTCACTTTCCTGCTACTCAGGCTTCACAACTGACATGATTTCATGTAAAAGAAAGTAACAGTTACAATGTTCCTAATCTCTTTTATAATTTCTCTTATTAATGTGATATCTGAAACGTTAATTTGAAAGGATGATACTTATTTGTGAGAATACAAATGCCTTGTTTGTAGAACAATATTGAGTAAGCCTTAGTGACATACTGACATTTTTGAAAATCATGCCAGATTCTTATGAATTATAGCTGAGGATATCACACCAACACTTCTAATACTTATAGCTATTTGTATAATTAATTATCTCCTGTTTTAAATTGATCTGAATGAAGAAAAATTGAGGAAGCTGGATGAATTTCAGACTACTAGAGGAAAGGCAGAAAACATTTTAGGGTGTTTGGGAAGCCAACTTTCATAGCCTAGCTCACCCTTCTGTGGTAACGCTTCCATGCAGACTACTTTGGAGTACACTAACAGGAGGCTACCTCATGCAATGGCATTTTTAATGACTTATTCTCTGAGTAAACACTTTCAGTTATTTACTCTCAGGGTTAATATTGCTCCAACAGGAACTCAGCCTGTGAATACAACATCCAAGCTAGGCTGATGTGCTGTGTTCAAGCTTGTATTTCTGGGTACCGATTTTAGCAAGAAACAAATAATTTGCTACCTTGTAAATCATTATAAGAGGAATTTCCATTTTCAAGACAGCTTTCATTGTTAAACTGATATTCAGATACTGCAGTTATGAGTTTTGCATAAACCTCTAGCTAAATAATTCTTTTATGATAGCTTATCATGAAGACAAAATTCTTCTTCAATTCCTTGATTAGTAATAACATCCCTATGCTCCCAGCTGTTTTATCTGGAGCACTAGGGAGAAAAAAGGAGCCAATTCCTCCTCATAAAATTTACATGACTTCTGAATATGCCTCTGGGTGACACATTTAACAAGACAAGGACAAGATATATGGTATCATTTTTCACAGGACATTCCTCATTAAGTAAGTTGAATTTATCAAGTACCCAGCTGAGCTACATTGCACAAGATAGTGCCCTTTAAAACTGGGAAATAGGTTCCTAGCCATAAATTCAGCCTTCATTGTATTAGCTTGCTGTCTCTGAAGAGGTCTAAATCTGGAAGTTTCTTCCTATCTGCTATTATTACTCTAACTTTAACAAGCTACAATTATCAAAAAAGCAGTTATGATGACAGAGGGCACAGTCACAAATTATTGAGAGCAAAACAGGGAGTAGAGGGGATGAATTCAGGCCTGCAAAATCACATATTGCCACATCACCTAAAAGCTGAGCTTTCCCATAAATCCTAGCCTGTCCATAGTGCCAGATATTTATGTTGTGTTCTTCAAGTAATTACATAATCTTCTTACAGGGAAAAAAAAGAAGAAAAGTTAGGAGTTAGGTTAAAAAAAAAAAAGATTGCTTTAAAAAATAACCATGATATTAGCCACCAAAAAAGAGAGCTCAAAATGAGTCTCCCAACAAGGCATGATTCCTGGGTAGGTGATACTTCAAAGGGGACTTAAGAGTAAGAGACATAAGTAATGAGTAGAACTCGGAAAGGAAGAAAGGAGGAAAACTCTTCTAAGGACCAAAGACAGCATACCAAGAGGTAAAAAACCCCAAGATCACTAAAAAAAAAATAGATAAAATAAACCCACCAACTATGAAGAAATTCAGTCCTGCGTGATTACCCTGATTAGAGTAGGGATGATGTGTCCATCACAGAGCATCTGAGTTTCAGGATCTTCCCAGCCTGGCAAAAGGTTCTTCAGTTTAAATCCCTACACAATTGTAACCTCACTGTGTCCACTCTATGGGGACATTAAGTGAGTTCAATCAACAACATGAGAACTTACTTACCTATCTGGAAAAATGATAAAGAAGGCTATTGGAAGATTTGCAAACTTTTAGATAATGTGAGCACGCTTTAACCTGAGCTAACAATGTGCTTGGTGTAGCCCAGATGGAGACTTTTAAACAATACTGAGTGTATTTTCATGTAGAGAAGAACTTAAGAAGGGATACAGCTACAGAATCAACAGCTTGTGACAGTAAGGACACAAAATGACATATGCATGTACAACAATATCTGATTAACCGTTATTTATAGACAATAATTTTACCATTATTGCTTATTACTATCATTACCTTTGAATTAATTTATATTTGCTTCCTTTTTCTAATCTTTATGTACACTATATTGTCCATTCTTAATTGAATTTCCCATCACAGTGCCTATGATTTTAGATATTTCCTGTAACTAAAGAAGAAACAGAGCACACGGGATGAAACTGTAACAACCCTACATTTGTCTGCTTCTTTTGCAGGAAGAACATTTTGCCTTTGCCTGAATGACAGTTCCTAAACCACTAGATACAGCCTTAAAGAGCAGAGAGTGATTCCATATATAAAGAATGATGTGAATCCCCCTAAAGGATTCTATGCTTGGAGTTTGCAGGTCACTGGTGATGGAAAGGATAAATAGAAGTGACATTAGACACCCACACATTTCTACCAAGTTACTATCCAATATATTATCAGAAGATTCAGATTCTAAACTAGTAATTTGATGTTATTAAAATCCTAGCCCACAAAAGCAAAGTGAATTTTAGAAGCTTAATAATATCTTGCTACTGCCATTTTTAACTTCATAGTAATAGCAGCCTCTCATGTGATACATGAATATTAGCTGGCGTTAATGGCCTTTGAAATGTCCTTGCTGATACTGCTAACAGTCTTGTAGGCTATTGTTCCCTAATAGCTTAGATTACCATAGAAGCCAAAGGTCCCAGTTAAGATCAAGAGCCCTTTTGTTCTAGGCACTGAGCAAACATATCCTGTTCTGAAGAATGTATAAGCTGAAAAATGAGAGATGCTCAATGAGGGTTGAAACAGGAAAGGTATAATGCAATGCTTACAAATCATTACTGGTATGTTAAAAGGTTGCAAAATAATATCTGCCCCTTTAGGTGCCATCATTCACTAATTTGAAAACCAAACTTGTTTCTTGTCCTATGTAATACTGGTTCATTTGGTTTTCTTCAATTTGATTGAAAAATATAAACAGTTTAATCTAATTTTTGCTTTGGCATAATGCTGTCTAAAGCATGACAGCAGAAGAATGACTTTAGGATATTTCCATAAAAATAAAGAGTCCTCTGGGAAGATGTTTATGTACATAAAAGTGCAATGAACCTGTACTGACTACTTTGTGACAATAGTGAAAGGTAAGACATGTTTTGCTGAAAAAAATACTTTGATGAATCGGGATCTTAATTGTATTGTGCTAATAAATTAACTAATTAATCCATAAATGCCAGCTAGTTCCATATATATTTTTCTTTCCATTAGTGCAAACTTAATGTGACCCCAGATTGTCCAAATCATGATACCAGACAGTTTTCTTGTGGAATGAGGTGACAAATCTGATCAATCAACTACTCCAGGTCTGAATACTTTAGGTTGTTTTATTTGTAGAGCTATTTTTACTTTGGTCAGCTCACCTCTATTATGTAAAATAAGTGTTATGATGAATTACATTCTTCAGCAGATTTATGAATCGGTATTATATACAATATACTGATAGCAGTACATAAACACTTCCTCAGTAATCACTCCTAATGGCTGTAAGACTAAGAATTTACTTCCATAATAGATTTCCAGTTTCTGTGTTATCACTGTCACTTTTTTAGGCACTCAAAGGGTGAAATACAGCTTTCAATAATGTTTAATGAATAAGCAATTCCTCTAAGGAGGCTAGTGTAATTTCTAAACTATCTTTATTCACTGGAATAAGCCAGAAATTTCCATTTTTTCCTTGATTACCAAACCTGCAATTATTTTAAAATAATAAGATTGTTAAGATTTCATAACTGGAATAATTAACATGTTGTACATTTATGTATGTGTGTTGTAATAATAAGTGCAAAAATTAATGTTCTATAATTAACAATAATTAATAACATATTATTAATTGATAAATAACGTAATGCAGTGGTCTCACTACAATATTAATTTCCTCTGAGTGAAAAAAATGAGGTTCCTTTACATGGCATGGTGGTGGTCTGACTGGTGACATTGAGCAGCTGGCCCAGCAGGGTTCTGGAGGATGCTCTGGCAGCTGGACTGTCATGTCCATTATGGTTACTGCTGGCTCCAGCCTTGCACAGGGCAAGGCCACCCACCCCCAAAGCCATGGCACAGTGGTTCAGATGTCAGATTACCAGCAGTCAGAGCAGGGCTGGTGAAGGGCAAAGAAATTATTATCCACTAGCTGAAGGATAACCACTATTGGGCCATTAATATCTGTATGCAAGGTCACTGCATGGTCCTGAGTGATGAGCTGGCAGTAGTTCTTGTGCCACAGAATACTCATTTTGACATATCCATCTATTCCCAGAAATGGGTCAGTTGATGCCAAGAAATCTTATTACACCTCTCAACACAATCCATGGCTCAAGCAGCTTTGTGCCAGTAAATTGGCTGCCAGAATCATCACAGTGGAGCTGTGTTAAGCAGTCTACCATCAGGGTACACCCTGTGTGGGCTCTCAAACATCAGAGCCTTTGGCCAAATCATATGCCTAAATGTACTAACACCATGAAGAAGACACATTTCCAAACCAGTGTTCCTGCAAGGAGGCTTCAGAGAGGCCAGTGCTCCCGTTATTTCAGTTACTTCCCTTTCAAGTACATACAGTACAGGAGCTCCTCGTCCAAGTGCTTCCAAAGCAATCTTCCCAGGACACGGGTGGGCACGCCCACAGCCCAGCACCAACACAGGACTGCTTCCTCAGCAGCCACTGCTCCCATGGTGAAGGTGGCATCCAACACCACACTGTGCTTTTCCATCCTGCACTGCAGATCTGAGCGCTGTCTCAGGCTGCTGTTCTTCCACCACGGAGCAGGGGGATGTCACTATGCCACTATATTAAAGGGGCCCTTGACTCTTCCCTGCCATAAAGGCCAACTGGGCTCTCTTACTTAGGTCTCACATCCCAAAAAAATGTAGAAAATGGACAAAGGAGAAAAAAGCAAAGCAGTAGAAAAAGAAAATTAGAAGAGCAGGCAATATGCTGGAAGTTATGGCTGCTTTTCAGAGGGATCATGAGAGGCTGGAGAAGGGGTCTGGCAGGACATCATGGAGCTCGACAAAGAAAAGGAAAGTTCCTCAGCTGCAGAGGAGCATCTCACAGAGTTGTAAACAATAAGTGGGCATTGGGTATGTGCAGGGAGCTGAGAATAACCAAGCTGTGCCAGGCCTCTGTGAACTAAGAAAGGTTTCAGTATAAGGCTGCAAGTCATCACAGCAAAGTACAGGGAACTGCTAAGTCAAGACTGGCTTGGATGTAACTTCACTAACCCCGCACAAACATATTTGGCATTGTAGCAACATAAGGACTAACCAAGCAGCTGGTCACAAATGAAAGATCTCAGTATAGGAAATGCTGAACTAAAATAAAGTAATTTAACATTTCTGATTGAAGGCTATTAATAAAATACAAGAAAAGAGTGCAGTAACAGTGCCACTGTGGCACGAGGACAGAGAAATGGTTTCATGGAATTGTGACTGCTGGAAAAGAGGTGCAGGGTGAGGACACGGTGACCAACAATGAGCAGTTGTCTTTAGATTGAACTGACTCAACAGAAGCAATGAATAATCTCTCTGAGAGATTACAGAACTATATACTGAGAAGTACAGAAGGTCACAGCACCTTGAAGGTATAAAAAAACAAAGACTAGAGACTACCAAGGTAGGATCAGCAGAAGAGGATCAATGTAGAAGATCCCAGCATCTAAGAATTGATGGTTACACTGATAAACAGCCACCCAGGGCCTCTCAACATATCAGCTGCTGGGACTGTGGGCCCAGAATGCCAAGGGAGGGGTATTGAGGACTTACTGGACTGGGACAATTCAGGAATTTGCTGCCATAACCATAACACTGTGCTGCTCATGGTTCAAAGAGCAATGTCTAATGTCTGCTATCCAATGTCTGCTAATGTCTACTGTAGCTATCCAATGCCATTTTCATATTTATTCCTAAACAGCTATGCTTATTCAATGTCACCAAAGTTACCTTGCAGTTCTCTCATTTGTTCTCCCTTAAGTACTGTATAGTTAAATATTGCTGAGACATAAGCACATCTTCTATTACCATGCTTGAGTTCTCATGTTGACACATTACAGTCTACAAAAGCTGTTAAAAATCATCACATATAAAGCACACAGTCACAGTCTCTTTCCTTGCTGGATGTCACTGTTGCATGTTACTGCTCTTTCCCAGTATCAAAGAAGCATGCAGTGGGTAAGACAGTCTGGGCACTGGTGCATGTAATGATGTTTTTGACTCAGCTGTGCAGACCATTGATAGGTGCTAGAAGATTTGGCCATTTTAGACAGAGACAATTATGAGGCAGATCATCAGTACCATGGATTTATGGCCCTGAAAGGCACATTAAGGACCAGACACACTTGAAGGAACACCAGGTGAGTGTTCTCATGGAAAAACCAGAGATGTTCACTAATACCTTTGAGAGCTGGGAAATTGGGCCTTAAAAGCACTGAAAAGGCTATATCTCTACAGAACAGGGTAGTTGCTCATCTCATTTGCCAGAAATAAATACTATTCCAATAAGTTTCCATCAAAGGGACCAGTCACAAAAATTATTTTGCTAAAAAGAAGTTCTATTTTCATATTGTTATTCTTTCATGAAGGCCAGTCTTCCTTTGTTTTCATGAATGTCCTTGTCCAGCATTCCAATTTTAGTGTCAGTTAATTCTATTTATTACATTGTCAGTTATCTCAGACATCTGCATTTCTCCACACTGTGTGCAGTGTGTGCCAGTGCTGATGAAAAGGAAGCACATGTGTGGAGGAAGAAGCAAAGGAATCATTAAATGTTTGGGACTGCTAATCAGACTAACAAAGAGCAGAGTTTATGCAGGCAGCTGAGTGGAGCACACATCTCTAAAACCATTTGCTTCAGATCCAACCTTTGCTAAGAGCAATTAGAAGTAATTGTCACCCAGTAGCTTTTTTGTAATCCAGATACTGAAAGGCACAGAGCTCAGGTGAGTTATTTCCAAAGTGCAGGGATCCAAATCATGCAGAATGCTGCCACACTGGTCTAACTGGCTGTGCCTGTTTGACCGTGGCTGGATGCCAGGAGCCCACCAAAACTGCTCTGTCTATTCCATCCTCAGCTGGACAGGGAAGAGAAAACACAACCAAAGGCTTGTGCCTTGTACATAAGGACAGGGAGCAATCACTCATCAGTTACCACTATGGATCAGAAACCCTCCACTTGGGGAAATTACTTGAATTTATCACCCATCACAATCAGAGATGCACAATGAAGGTAAAACAAAAGCTTCAAAAAACTCCTTCACCTGACCTCCCACTCCTTCCTGGGCTTAACTATACTCCCAGTTCTCTACCTCTTTCTTCTCATTTGCACAGGGAGATGGGGAATGGATTATGGTCAGTTCATCACAAGTTTCTGCCACAGCTTCCTCCTCAGAGAGAGGAGTCCTGCCCCTGCTCCAGTGTGGGGTCCTTGCTGTGGGGGGGCAGTCCTCCATGAATTTCTCCAGTGTGAGTTCCTCCCCTGGGCTTCAGTCTTCAGTTCCTCACAAACTGCTCCAGAGTGGGTCCCTTTTCACAGAGTACAATACTTCAAGGTGGTGTGAGCCTCCTCCACAGGCTGTGGGTGAATCCTGCACCCCTGTGGCCCTCCATGAGCTGCAGGGGCACCGCTGCTTCACCATGTCCTTCATCACAGACTGCAGGGGGATCACAGCTCTGGCACCTGGAGCAGATCCTTCTCCTCCTTCTTCACTGATCTTGGTGTCTGCAGGACTTATCTCACATATTCTCACTCCTCTCTTCTCTGGCCACAATTACTTCTCTGCAATAATTTTTTTTCCCTTCTTAAATATATTATCCCAGGGGCATTATTGCCATCACTGGGCTCAGCCTTGGCCAGTGCTGGATCCATCCTGGAGCCCACTGGCACTGGCTCTGTCACACATGGGGAAGCTTCCAGCAGCTTCTCACAAAAGCCACCCCTGTAGCCCTGCCCTGCCACAAAAACCTGGCCATGCAAACCCAATACACCAGCCCTTTTGGATTATCTCTGAAAAGAAATAGGACAAGCAGCAGAAATATGTTTTTTAAGGTCTAAGCTGACTGACACAAGAGAGCTAAGGCATGAAAAATTTTAATAGGATTCTAGTTTGTGGATCTATCATTCCTTGGGTTATTTCACTAGATTTTACATGAGCTTTAATGACCATTTTGTTATTTCATTTTTCATGTGAAATACAATATTCTCTGAAAATGACTGGTACTTCTATTTGTACTGGTGTGACAGAAACTCTATATTCTGCACTGGAAAAGACTCTGCTCATTTCTGAGAAAGCCTTATTAGACTGATAGACAGTAACAGTTGCCAACAGCTCACACCTCCAAGCTCTCATTGCCTTAGTATTTCATGCAGTCTTGCTATTTTATAAATATGGAAGAGCTGCTTGTTTCTAGATTTGATTTAAGAATTATACATGGGTCTCAGAAAGATGGAATGTTAATAAAAAAAAAACAGGAAATTTTCTTGGGAAAAAGTGTCCAATACCAGCATAAGTGACTTGTGTCATTGCAAAGAAATTCTGCTTCAGAAATTAAAGGAATTATTAATATTTTCATTCTGGGTTAAATTTTAAAACATTCTCATTTCACAATAGCAAAATTTTGCAGTGTTTCTGTAACACATATACTTACATTTTCCATAATACAGAAAATTAAATACTTCCCAGCCCCACAAATAAACTTCACTTAATTATTTTTCTTCTATTTTTGGTTTTTTTTTTTTCTGTTTTAAAACAGTCTTAGTGGATCACCAGTTACAGAAAGACATAACTGAGTATAAGATTTAACAACAAGCAGATTATTTTCAATATATTACTTATGGTAAGAAACTGAGGAAAAAACCATACTGAAATTGATGGCTGTGGGGCATATACCTATCACTAATGTATTTGAAAGCTTTTTTTGCAGTTTAAATTTATTATTTATTGTGCTTTGAGCACAATAATAATGTGCTACCTTAACAATTGTTACTAAACATTAGTATACAAAGGAAATATATTCATTATCTGCCTATAGGCAGTAATAAACTATGGATCCATACAAGTCTGAATAACTGATATAATATAAAAACTAACTTTGTGACATTTAAATTGTAGAATGATAAAACACAAATTGACAATGAAATGACAAAATTAGTTTCATCTAAAATTAGCTAATATTAGTCCTTCTTTTCTGAACTGACATGAATAGAACTGTGCAGCTCCTATAGCAATGAAACCTGACAAATTCAGCTTTACTTCCTCCTTCTGTTTATGCAATCCCTTGTTCACACACTCCCTGAGCTCTGAAAAGGTGTGGATTGATTATGGCATCCTGTGTCTAAGGGAAAAACATCCTCAAGCCCCAAACCCTGGGTGCATTTGGGTTCTGCCATAAAAGCCACTTCCCATTTCTACAAATTAGTATTCTGACACTAGAAATATATTACAAAAATGCATATAAATTTACAAGAATTTTATTCATGATAATAACAATGAAAAGGGGCTTCTGTCACTGAATGCAGATGACAACCAAGTATAAATGATCGTTTGGAAGGGTGGTCTCTTGGTAAGTAATTCTGTAGCAGTTTTAAGCCTGAGGAAACTCGTCTATCCTGCAGCTTGCAGAAACACCAGTGAATACCTACCAATATAAGCATTTAGGTTCATTTAAACAGCATATATGAATAAATATGTGAAGGAATGAGCTGAGCTGAAGAAAATAATGCATTATTCATGCAGCTAACAACACTTATTCATGCCTAGTATAAATTGAAACCTAAACGTGCAAATCTAGGACACTGAGATTTTAAATCAATGCTGAGTTATATTTAAATTCAATCTAAGCCAAAAATTCTGAGTTAATTTCATGTTTCAATTCAGCACAGAAGTATTTCACACTTTCCCTCACTGGCTACATTTTGGGAAACACAAATTATAAATGTAGCAGTTTTTGCAAGTGAATGGTAATAATTGCTAGGTGGATTTCACTTGAGAGGCAAGGGACATGAAATTAAGTGAAATGCATTGAACTGGTGCTTAGTTTAATTCCATTTGACAGCTCCTGAAGAAAAATATTTAAATCACAAAAAAACCCTGAAAAATGAGCAAATTTTACAAGTGAGAAAAAAGAAGCTAGATTTTGCAATTCTATTTTCTTCAATGAAACACTCATATAGCACAATTTCTCATATGTCCTGCTAACTCAAAACTGTGATGACAATAATTTTTAGAATATGATACCCGTTTTTTTGCAATTCATGTTGTCCTACTCTCTCAGCAATTCTTATTTTCAGAATATGGAAATCATGCTAAACTCCTACACTAAGCCACTGAAAAAGCTAATTGGAATTTGCCAAGTGGAAAAATCCTTTTCTGTTTTGCATAATCAGGGCTCTGTAATGACACTTTTCCCAAAGATACCTAAAAACTTCATCCCCTGACGTTGCTTAGTCTTAATTACCTAAGAAACATATGGCTGGGAAAAAAAAAAAAAAAAAAAAAAAAGAGAACAGACATAGCTACTGTCCTGAAAGGAGAGTTTAATTCAATGGGAGAATCTGGATGCACAAGAAGTTATAGTAATTTCAGCTCACTAAGCTGACTACCTTCTAACCCTGTTAGATTTTCTTATCTGAATGCTAAGACCATTTGAAGGCAGAGGTGAGCTAATACAAGCTGTACAACAGCACAGCTCAGTTTCAGCTGGAGCCGCTGGCACAACTACAAATTAATTCGCACTGGATACAAGCAGTTCAGCCACTTCCTCTCCTCTCTCAAGCCCGTGAAACAACAGGACCATGCAAATAAGAACTCTGAAACAGCAATTCTTTTTATTACTCTAAATGCAGAACAGTTTGCAGTCAACCTCACAGGCCTTTGCTTTCTAGCATTCCTGCCAGGGTATGAGTGATAGCACAGCAGAGCAAACACCCAGTGACTTTAAAAGCAGCACTTTAGTATAACATTGTACCTGGACTAACTGGTAGCTGTCACACAAACTGATGCTACTTTGGTAAGAAAAGGGGGAATTCGAATCCACTGTGTGGTTTTTGCATATGGTTTGCTTTTTCCACTGAACAAGTCAATTAAGTTTTATGTAACTGCTATTAGGAAATTGAACTTGATGATGAAAAATCTGCAGACAGATACAAAATAACTGTTATCAGACTGGAAATTCTTTTTCTTTTGAGGTTTTCCAGTCCTTAGAGAGGAAAGAAGCTGTATCTGAGAAGTTACTTTAATTTACTTCTACACTGTCCTTCAGAGGACTGAACAAGAACTCTGAAAGAGTGTAAATGATATCAGTTCTCCTTAAGCTGGAAAGGATTAAAACCCTGCTCCAGAGGACTTTGCACAGTTTGTCTCCCAGGAAGAGTGTTAGGCAAAGGTCTTGGTCAGTTAATGTATTATAGTTTCAGAAGAGTGATGTGGCAAGAGCCAGATTTAAGCACCTTATAATGGATTAGTCACTCACAGTGTGAGCAATGTAACAGGCAACTCTGAATTTCTGTTGTACAGAAAATGACTACACCACTGAGACCCATTTCTGAGCCTATTTCAGATCTGAAAGGATGTGGTGAAAATATCATGCCAGGTTTTGCCTTTTAAACAACAAATTCAAACTGGCCAAAGTCTATTTGCAAGAGCAAATACTAGCTGATCCAACGTTTAAGGCTTTACAGCTTCCTCGCCTCCAAAGAGAAGCACATACTGTGGTAATGTGATTACAGCATTTCCAGCAGCTAGCACAGCCTTCAGGCAGGCACATTATTGGCAGCAGCTGCTCAAACAAGTACTCACCTCACTATGCTCACAATATCCCAGCAATTGAAGGAGTGAGAAAATATGTCAATGAAATCAGCCTCCTCTTAAAGCTTGCAGAGTGTGCTTCCATAGCAATCCAAGTACTTGATGAACAATTACACTTGCCAATTTGGCAAACTCTTTTCAAGGTTATTTAAATCTATCAAGGTTATTTCATCACTGGAAAGGAAGGCTTTAACAGTCTGGATATAAGTAAATTAGGCCTAAGCCACTAACCTTCCCAAGTACTAGGCATATCACCAAATTACCATCCAACATAAAACAGGAGAAGATTACAACTGTAAAAGACTAAGATAAGGCTTTTGTAACAATTAATCTGACACAATTTCACTATACATATACATATAGGTCCACTGTATTTAGAGTCCAATAAAACAGATGAAAACAAAGACTACCAAAGCAGAGGCATAGCAGCTTCTCTCAGGGATTTTTCTTAAAGGCCATATCTCTTCCTTTTGCTTGAACTGGGTACCTTTCATATCTTCCTGCCTTAGAAAACATTCCTACTTGCTGGCCAACTGACCTAGCATGTAAAAAATTATAATCTAAAGCATATCAGTATTATACAGATAATTTAGACAATAAAACTTAAATGTACCTCAATGGATAGAATTTCCAGTAATAATATCAAAACTCATTTGAGAGTGTACCAACTGCAAAAAAAAAAAAAAAAGAGGTCATAAAAATTAATCAAATTACCTGAAAGACCAGAGTCAAGTTATTAAGAAAACAGATGGATTGCCACATATTTTCAAAACAAATAGCTCAATAAAAATACTCATTATGAATACACAGATTATTACATGTTAGTGAAATCTGGACACACAGCACATTTGTTTGCTATTACATCAGCTAAGTCTAATTTAAAACACTTAACTTCTAGTCTGTGCTTTATACATCCCTGCACAAAAGGGAACATATTAAATCAACATTTCTGTTTATTGTGGCATAGGCGTCTATCACAGCCATATGGTAGAAAAACAAACACATGCAAACTCTCATATTCTTGTATGCTTCCATATTCATCTTTTGTAATCACAATGCATGTATAGTTATATAATTTCTTGATTTCCAATTCCACCCATATATGTATAATGACATACTCTAGTATTATTTGAAATCTTGATCTCAGTTTTGATCCAGCTTCCTTATTAAAATGACTTTAGAGCAGAAAAAAAGCTGTTTATCAGGGATTTTAAAATACTATTATCCTCTGAGATCTATATAAGGTGCCAATACAGTGCTGATACAGTTCCAAGTAAGTCATCCTAGTTCTTCTTTAATATCATCTGAAGATCTAGACCTTACATCAGTTGTGAAAGTCCAGTAGATCTAAATTTATGCTTCTTCATTATTCATGGCTCTTACATGTGCCAGCTGCTATGACTCTATTGGACCAGCACAAGGTTTCATGCAAAACATTCACATATGCCATTCCTCAATCAGCTCACCCCTATACAGGTGCAAGAATAGTGACCACAGCAGAAAAAACACAGTGATTTCTTTTGGTGGCCAGAAAGCTCCACAGAGAGAGTTGCCAGGTCATTTGGAAAACTCAAGCCAGTCCTGAAGGTACTTTTTGATGCAAAAATGAAATTTCAAACTATAATGGGATGAAAACTCTGAAAGTAAAGGGGAAAAAAATTTAGAAATCCCTCCCTCTTTTCCTTTTTTCCAAGTGTCCCAGATAGGCAATTGGATTAGTTCAGTCAAAATTTTAAACTGAAAATTTTATCAGATCTTCTGAGTCTCCACCATTTCTAATTCTAATTAAAACAAAAACAGTGTTCAAAAAGCAATATTTTAAAGAAACTGAAAATTAAACAAGTTAAGAAAACAACTCAGCAAAACCATCATTTTTCAGAAAAAGCCTTTGGTTCTTATGAATGAACATTATCTAATGATAAAATATATGCCATAGAATTCTATTTGATGGGAAACTTCTATAGCACTGTTTTGCCATTTCAGATGAAAATCTGGAATGGTGAGAATGCAAACAGAAAATCTTTTAAGATGGCATGTAAGATACCATGGGAATCCATTTATTATTTACTGCCAAGTGATGATATCCTAGGTGTTGGGATTTACTTAGACATTTATATCTAAAGTCCTCTGTTTATCTAGAAGTAGAACTAGCTATCACTGTTGTATGCTGGCTAGATATTCTCAGTGCATTATCAACAGTCTTCTACTTCAGCAAAATATTTTATTAAATTTTCCTGGCAAGAGTTTACTCTGTATGAAAAATGGATGCATTTGATGCACTTCCAAATTGTTAAGTGACATGTTCTTTATGATTCTGTAAAAGATTTCAAAGGACAAAGATACAGTGTGGAACTACACGTCAAAAAACTAGTACATTTTTCACTAGGATGTCTTTGTTGTATAAAACACTTTACCATAGGTTATTTCACAGCCTGAACACATAATTGTTTTGTCAGATGAAGACACAGGGGTGGCCTTTGTGGCCTGGAGGAAAGGAAAGCTATGATTCCTCTGTTGGCAACATACAACAGTTAATGAATCCTTGGTACACTGCATTTTTTCATTAAATACTGTGCAAGTATTTTCAAAGTAAAATCCCATTGGCTATATTTCACTCAGAGTCTCTTTGGGGGCTCTTGTTGCTTTTTCAGTGTAACAGCAATAAAAAGATCAGTGGAGATGTGCTGATCAAATAATGTAACAATGCCTACAAGACATGCCTGCACTTCACTGGACTGAGGTGTGTTATTTTCTCTTAAGATAGGCAAAGATAAATTATAACTTGAAATAGTAGTTTCAAGTTTTGAGATTTACAGTTCATTTAATCAGAATTTGAATACATGTAAACATGAATCTCTTAACTCATTCTGACATTGTCTATAATAAGGAAACTGCACAGTAGCAGCTTTAACAATCTTTGTCATTGTAATTATATAAGCTGAAGCTGAAAGGCCAACCTTGAAAATTGTGTGCAGGCTAATGAGGTAAATAGGTCAGAACAAAATATTTTAGCAGCATAATTTCCAGATACTCATAAAATCATAGAATCATTCAGGATGGAAAAGACCTCTAAGTTCATGAAGTTAATCATGTTTACTTATGAGTTAATCATGTTTACTCTTGTACAATATATGGACATGCAAAATAACTACAGCCTAATACAGGATTCTGAGCTCTTAAAGAACATGTTTCTCCATAGTTTCTCCTGCATGGATGGACAAGCAAAGCAATGTTTGGTATATCTGTTATTGTCAGTTGGGGAAAAAACGGTAATTAACAAAGAGATATTTCCAAATGCATTCAGGTGATTGAGTGAAGATTAGATTGTCTACAAAGATATACAAACTGCAACACACGTACAGAAAATAATCTTGAGAACTCAAAGTGACAGCTTCCTTCTCTGGATTTTTGAAAACAAGAACTAGCAATTAGTCTGACATCTAATCAGTTATGAAGTTCCTCTAGAAATAGAACTGATCAGCACTTCAAATTTCCACTTCACAGGAAACAAAGGTATTCCAAAATCTGAACTCATTTCAATTCAGAATAAATGCAAGTACTCTCAATATTTCCTTCAAAATACAATTTAAAATGCTGTGTTAAAACTGTTTTTTTTTCATGCTTAAAATTATTATTTTTATCTTATTCTATTATAGGTACGTGTTATATACACATTATTGGATGTTATCAATGCACAGCATAATTTATACTATCAATGTTCTGGGTTTTGAGCCTCCCAGAAATCAAGTATATAATTTCCTGGAAATGGACAGGCTCAGCAGTAGTTTTGAGGAACTAGATGCTCAGCATATCTGTATGAAAATTTTACAGACTTGAGAAAAATTCATTCTTCAGCTCACACAGTTCACAGGACAGCAGTTCAGTAACTTTGCTATAAACTAGATTGGTTTTTATTTGTGCTGCGATGAGACAGTGTGGTACTTTGATGCAAAATGGATTGTTTTCCTTTCACTCCCTAGTAGCATAATGAAGAAAACAAGCTTTTGATCTTTTTGAATATTCCCTAGACACATTTTGCTCTGAATATCCTTGTATTCATAAAAATACTTGTTACTTTATCAAATGGCTCTTTATTAATCAGCCTTTGCACTCACAGATAAAGACTAGAGATATTTCTCACAGGTGAAATACATGCATAATGTATAATCAGAAGCAGAGGTGTACACAGACTTAATTTATATTATCAAATGATGCAAGCTCTCAGCTCTTCCCAAGATTCATCCTGCTCTTCTCAGCTCTTCCCAAGATTCCCAAAATTCATTCTGCATGCATCTGAGTTCTGCTTATGCTCTCACTTGGAATAAAATTACTAGATCCCCTAAAACTCTTAAAGACTGTCTGGCCATTGATGAGCCACTCTGGAAGTCTCACTTGGACAGAGGCACTTCACAACTACACACCCCACACACAGTCAGACCAGGTTTCCATAGCAGAGTCTCAGACCTCTGGATCCTTTCAGTAATTTAATCATGGTGTAACAAACAATAACAGCTGGAGCTGGTGCCTCTGGGAAGGGACCCCAAGCAAAAGAACCCCTGGGCTTTTACACCCTCACAGCCAAAGTGCAGGGAAGTCTGGGGTCTCCCAGCTGAGTCTCAGCTCCTGCCGTGTCTCTGAGTGTCCAATGCCCTGGCTGGCACCACTGATCCCTGTGCCCTTTGTTGGTTCCAGTTCACGGCCTCTTGTCTGGGGCTCTCACCCCCAGAGCTGAACCCGGAGCTGGCACTGCAGCTGCTCACAGAGCTACCAGCACTCAGTGTATTCCTCAACAAAACAAAGCTTAGGTGAGGGCCAGAGGTAATTTTTTATGAAGACTTCAACCTAAATTTCCTATGGACAAAGTATCACTAGGGCTGGCTCCTTCTTCCTTATACAGTCCCCCCAACACCATTTCAATAGACCCATTCTCAGTAGAAGAGTACTCCTAAACATGTTTAGAACACCCTTGGTGGGTGGCCCCTGTCTGATTGTCAGGTGTCCACCAAAGCTGCTGTGTCTCTGCTATGACAACAAGTTTGTGTGTCAAGATAAGGGCAGGAAGAGATCACTCAGTAATTGTTTTGACAGGCAAAATAGACTGAACTTGGGAAAATTAGTTTAATTTATAACCAATCAAACCAGAGTAAGGTAATGAGAGGTAAAACCAAGACTTCAAACGTCATCTCCCCAACTCCTCTCTTCTTCCTTGGCTCAGTTTCACTCCTGAATTCCCTACCTCCCAGGAGCACAAGGAGATGGGGAACTGGGGCTGCAGCCAGTACATCATACATTATCTCTGCCACTCCTTCCCCATCAGGGGCAGGATTCCCCACATTCTTCCCCTGCTCCAGTGTGGGATCCCTCCCACTGCAGACAGTGCTGTGTCCTTCCCACAGGCTGCAGGGGAATCTCTGCTCCAGTGCCTGGGGCAGAGACCCTCGTCCCTGCAGGGCTGTTTCTTCACATATTCTGACTCCTTTTTTCTCCTGGTGCCATTACACGGGTGTTTTCCACCCTTTCTTAAAAGTGTTATTCCAGAGGCACTAACCACTGTCGCTGATGGGCTCAGCCTTGGCCAGCAGTGGGTCCCGCTTGGAGCCTGCAGTCATTGCCTCTGGCAGACACATGGGAAGCTTCTGGCAGCTTCTCACAGAAGCCCCCCACTACCAAAACCTTGAGTCCCAAACCTAATATACCCACATAAGCATGCTCCATATATGCAGTACATAATCCTGTTAACATCGTATAGAAATGCAGTGACATTTCTCACTACATTCTCAGCAGCCCTGAGACAACCCTTACCTGACCACAGACATTTTCAGCATAACTTGAAATTTCTGTCCCCAGAGGGACCACATGTATTCAGTGCATATTCAGTGCATATCCTACATAGATGTCCTACCTCATGGAAATCACCATTAACAACATACTCCACAATTTGGAAGGCCATGGGGTTTCTTCCAGAGATATTAACCTTCACTCACCTGTCATCATGTTCTCTATTCAAAACCTGAGTTTTCCTCCTTTGATATGAAGAGTTTGATTTTATGGGTACAGCTGAAATGAGCAATGCTCTGTTCTGGAATATCAAGAGTGAACAGTAGCTTCTAGAAGGCTGTAGTCCCTGCTGGAAAATAGGCCATTTTTTACCAAGGGCAATGGCAAGTCTAACATCAACAGACAGAAGTAAGTCTTGTATAGAAAAATATAGGTAGAAAAACATGAACAGAATTCTAGAAAGGTAACATCAAAATGCAGCATTAAGACACTAGTTTCAGGCCAAGAGCAAATTCTGCTTTGTATCTGCTGCCCCCAGTTGCTCATTCCTATCTGCATCTTTGTTGTATACATTGGCTTTGTTAAACAACCTGGCTTCAAAAACACAATTTGAGAGGGTGAGCAATTGTACACAAGTGCAAGAAGTTTTGAAAGGACTTTCCTACCAATCCTCCTGTAATACTGTGATCTCATAGGATTACCATATGAAATTACTTTTATTTATTTTAAGTTTTGACTGGAATTCTTGAAAACCTAAGAAATGAATTTATCTTCTTGTGATTAAAGAAATAATTGTGTTTTGGTTCTTTGGGGTATTTTTAATTATTTGTCAATAAATGGGGGAATCACCCTTAAGATACATTATTTCATGCTTTTTCTGACAGAGGTAACCTGCATAGACCTGAATTTTGCTTCAAAATACAATAACAGCTGATACTGCTTCCTGCATAAGCCTTTTATTTTCTTGCTTTTGCACACCGGCCTATAATACAGGAATTCTGTCTCACAGCATAGTTTTATGAATTAGAATCTATACCTAAGTGGACTATAAGAGTCCTCTAAGAGATGACCTTCAACATTTTCATTAGTGTAAAAGCAGTCCTGCATCATCTTTAACAAATTGCTTGCTGATCACCATTTTCAGCATATTCTGTAAAACAACTTCACACAGAGCATAAACGGTAAAGCTATACATTAAAAAATACAAGCTCTTCTTTTATAGATAATTATAAATAGAATATGAGGAGCAACTCTGTTTTGGTGGTTTTTTTTAGTTATGTCCAAATTATATATATATATATATATATATATATATATGAGCTCCTTCGTTGGTTCAGTTCTATATAAGTGTGCAAAAAATAGAAACATTATGCAGACATTTGAACTGAAGCGATATTTGCAGTACCAGAACTGGAAAAATGATATGACTCTGTTCCAACTACAACACAGCCATTATTCACAGCCACAGCACATTCATTTACTATAAATGACTATTCACTTGGCTGTGAGCAGCCAAGTGCCTAATCAGGAGAAAATAAATTAAATCCAAGAGGTTTTTTCTCTTATGGTGTCCCTTGGCACAGCTTTCTGAAAGAACTACATAAATATAATTGTATATTTATTCCAAACAATGCTAGCATTAATAGACCTTTGTATAAATACCTTAGAAAAAAACTTCATGGCAATCAACAAGGAGGTGTATCAGCAACAAAAGGGATGGCTCCTGTTATCATCAGAAACTGATTTTAATTGAAACAGGAAATAATTATGTACCAATAACATCAGTGTTCCTGTCACAAAAAAAGTCTCTATTTTAGTGGAAGACTAATACAATCTACAATAAACAAAGGTTTTTGCTTTATCACATTCTATTTCCTGTTGGATATATTAAATTTGTTGACTAGGTTAAACTCACTGTGCTCTGATGCAACATGTAATTCCAAATAACCTTCAAGATAAAGAGCTACCTACTGCCAAATTAGTTGAATACAACACAAATAGTGGGTAAACAAATCAACATAATGACTAATAAAATGTCATCTTTAATATGAAATGTGTTTGCAGAAAGACAAACTGTCCTGGGAATGTTTTTGTAGTGGTCCTAATTTAGAAAGGAAAATCTTCTTTACTGAAAGACTTCACGACTATTCACATTCATTTTAATCAATGCTAAAAAGTTGCTATTGATGTTTCTTGTTTTTATGAGTCTGAAGAAAAATTATTATGACATTGCATATCCTTTGAATAGGCACATAAAGATGAGCCACACACAGTAATTCTTACATCCTAAAAATGGCCTGCAGCACTGAATTGTTTCAGACATTGAAGCTCTGAAATACTGGCTGGATCCCAAAGCAATTCAAGTGCCAAAAGACCAAGTTGAATTATTTTCAGATCATTATTCAACTCACAAAGCATTCACAATACTTCTACCTTTTGATTGCTAACACAGTCTCAACCCGTGAGAGTTCTAATGTTATCTCATTGTTCCTGAAAAACAGTATAAGTGCATGAGCAATACAATGTGCTTGGAAATGTTGTCTCCTGTCTTCAGGCACAAAAGCAATTCAAACACTTATCCCACATGGTATCACACCAGGCTTACAAGCCATGACCAACACCACAAAGTGTCCCAAGTGGATGGCAGCTTCTGAAAGTAAGCAAATGTTTCTGACAGGGAGCAAATCCATGTGAAGAGCTGCAAGGTTCCTTTGCCAAAATTTAGCCTTGAACTAGAACATCATACTGTTAAAAACCAAACAAAAATTCCCTTGTAAGGAATATACAGGAAATATACAGGGTCATATACAGGGAACAGAAATGTCCTTTTGCCTCCAGTTATCACATAATTAACCAGCCAGCTGCTGAAGTTACCATTATCTCAGTTCTGGTTAATACTAGTATTTGCTTCACCACTCTCTTAAACAGACCTGTGATATTACCATAAATTTAAAAACAGAATAGCAGCATAAGGTACACATATAGGGTAAAATTCCCATTATAAAAAGGGATTTTTTTAATTGCAAAACTTTAGCAGATACAGCAATCAAGCAAATCACTATTATAGCAGAATAAACAGTCAAAGTGACAGTGCACAGCTGGGAAGGGGGCAGGGTCTGTACCTGGATCAGCCACTAGTAAAATAATTTCTAAAGCTACAGCCTCATACTGACAAACACAAAGCAAGCAAACAAACAAAAACTGAAAGGAAGAAGAGAAAACAAAAGCAGAAATAAAAAAGGATTATAAAATGACAAAGCTATCAGAAAGACTCAATAAAAGTAATTCTTGTGAGTCTAGAATTACTGACTTACTGCCTACCTATACTGAAGTATACTATTAAGAAGCTATTGGAAGACTATCACAGAAACGGACATTGACCTGCTCTTTTGGCAGAGGGGATGATGCCTCTGCCCTGGCGAAGCCCGTTCGAGGCTCAGAACTCAGGACAGGCGGCGCAGGCACGCCCGGCTTCTGCTGCATCCCGCCGCTGCCGTCAGCACCGCGCGGCGGGGAAAGGCAACACCGCGCTCGGCAGCGGCGCCCCGCAGCACCGCGGATCGCCGCAGCTCCTCTCACCCGTCTGCGTCTCCTCACTTCCTCGCCAGGAGCTTCTTCCCTGGCTTCTTCAACAACAACAAAAAGGATTACATTTCCCCAAAATACATTGACTCCAAACACGCTCCTTAGCAATGCCTGCCTTCCAACCACAGCCTCTGTTACGTGCACCATGTGAAATCTATGTAAGAAGTCTCACAGTAGGACTCAGTATGGGTGCAAAAGATCAAATCTTTTATCTTCAGATCTAACAGGCTACCACACCAAGAATCTAATACGTTTCTTTTGGAGAGTAATAAATCAACTCCCACCCCAATTCCACCTTGAACTCTCCTACTCACATGCTAAGAAAATTTTAACTCCCCATATCTATGACAGACTGAAAGGATGCCAGAGAGATCATGTCAGTAGAAACAGAAAATGGTATTCCCATTAAATGAGGAATTCAATTATTTGTCCAATATCCTTCACCTCTGCTCTAGTTAGCTTCCAGAAACAGCAATAAAGAAGAGTAACCTCAGTCTTACACTAAACACCTTCAAAAAAAAAAAAAACCAAACCATATATTGTATATATATAACTTGTATTACAAGAGCGTAATGGAGTCCTGGATGCTTGTAACATAAGCCATGTCTAGGACAGATAATACAACTGCAAGATTTGAGACAGACACTGAGACCAAGAAATTTGAGAAAGTTAAAACATTTAATGCAAAAAAGGAGAAGATAGCCTAAGGTTGCTAATCAACACCTGGCAGTTAATCATTATGGTATCCAATAATTCACATTTGTGTAATCTCTGTCCTAGCCTAGCAAACCTTTCCTTAAAAAAGCAGTACCTTAAAATGGGTTCAATAAGAAGCAGTAGACTCACAAAGTTCACACATATGCTGAGGTTAAAGAGATGTGCATCTTTGTATTAAACCACAGATGTCCTGAAAAACATTTTAAAGGGCAATTAAGGCCTAAAATGTTCATAAGTGACATTGTGCTGCAATGAGGCCAGTGCCCAGCAAAATCAAACTCTACAAATAAAGAGAGATCCTGACAGAACGATCAATAGTGATTTTGCAATACTTTCACTGGAAAGGTTCAAAGCATGCTGAGCTTCAAAACATCCTTTCAATCTTATGTGTTTGCTCTGGAGTTTAGAGAGATTGAGCCATCTGGGTAAATTGAAGGGGAGAGGTCTCTGTTACAGCTGAGACAACCCTCTCAGGTATCACTGGCATTGTTTTGCTCTGGGGTGGATTTTTTGTTACTGTCTAAACAGGTCTGTCTACTCCCAGTTACTGTCTAAACTGGGAGTCTTTTTATACAGACAAGTGTGATTTTATATTTAGACATTACTAAAAGGGATAGTTTCCAGTAAGGAGCTTTTTGTGAATGAAGCATCACTAGCCCTAATATATACTATCCTCACAATTACAATCATGAGAACAACAAAAGGAAAAATCATTATAAAACTAAACAGAAAATATGAATAAAAAAACTTTTTAGATCTGTATTAACGTGGCAGTTGTCAGACAAGATGGTCGATGTTAAAGAGTCGCAGTGTTCTTCAGACAAATGATGCCTATTTCCTGCAGGATGCCAGAAAATATCGCTTGGATCTCAAGCATTTGGCTTTTCCTCCAGGCCGGAGCAGCCCGTGGGCAGCCCCAGCGCAGCGCCAGCGGGTGGCAGCAGCCTCCCAGCGACCGCAGCAGCCGCGCTCCCGCTGCTGCCCCTCATCAGCATTTCACCGCTTCAAGGCTCCCTCCTTCCATTTGCATTTGTTTGGGTTTGTTTTCGGGTCCAACGGGAAATGCACAATATGCACGAGTGTGCGGGTGGATTAATTTAAAGCTTTCGTAATATTTTTCTTTGAGAAAACTAACCTTGAAATGGTGAGGCACAACCATAAAGTACCAGTACTTTGGGTACCACTGAAAAGAATACCTTTTCAATTACATGGCAACATCTTCTGAGACAAGGGACACAGCTCCACAAAAAAGCTTTTAGCTCACTACTCATTCTGCAAACAACATACAGAAGCCAGGACTTCTCCACAAGAGATGTGGTGGGAGGGCAGGCTCCAGCTGAGAGGGGAGCTGGAGCCACATACAGATTTGTCAGGAGATTCAGTAGATTCATTAGCTATTATTTCTTAATTTAAAGCTACTAATTAAATACATAGACTATATCTTTTCAGTTCAGATACATAAAACTCACAAAATTAAGCATTTTGTTATTCCACTAAGTACCTATATACATATATATTTACTTTTAATTTATACTAATTTTGAAACTGGAAGGGTGTATAATCTGTACACATTTCTACATATTTGTAATCCTTTAATCACTACCAAACTAAACTACGTTACCAGAAACTTCTTTTGCACTTGATCCTTCTTATAAACACCTGAACTTCTGAATCTAGTAATTTTTGATACATGATTAAAGCTATTTCCTTATACATGCACTTCAGATTAATTGCAACAAACTAAAAAAAAAGTGCGATTATATAAAAAATTTAATTGTACTTTCTTATTTGAATGTATGCTGAACTCACAGCCAAGACTGCTACTAACAAGTCTGCCAAAACAGAAAAAGCCCAAACAAACACTAAGCTTCCTCAACCACACTTGGGTACATTTATTCCTCCTCTGTCTCAGCTATTGACCTTCTTCTCCAACACTGTTTTGACTCATTCCCCTAATTCTTAACCAAACCTTTCCAGTCAAAAGAGGCTACAGGTATTCCAGAAAGGAGTCCTCAAAACAGAAATGGGGCTCACCCACAAGTATAAAAGCCACAATCCTCTACTATTCACTAGATCCAGACTTTTGACTTTAAACATGGAAAAGGTCCTTAATTCCAGTGGTGAAACATGGTGGGACACAGGAGAACATAAAGACTAGATACATTGTTAGAAGGCAGGGCAGGAATTTGAGACCTAGGTGAACGCAGTAAGACACAACATATGTAACAAGGATAGAAATGTAGAGAGAATGCTCCTGGGCTTTATGGCGCTCATCATTTGGAGGAACAGCCAGAGAAGAAAGAGAGGCTCACCTTGTTTGGCTATCCTTAGGACACTGTGTTTGGAGACAAGTGAAGAAACACCCACCCATCCACCTGGCTGCTGTGTATGTCCTGTTCACCAGGAGGCCATGCTGGGATTGCACTTTGTCCCCACAAACCCTGTCATCAGAGGTTGCAAGAAGCCTAGAGATTTGTGGCATAGGGAAAGTTACTGCGTGCAACAGTGGGATTTCCTGTGGGAGATCTGCTTCCCCCACCTTCTTCTCATCTACCAGTTCAGTAGAGATGTTAAATGAGCTTCAGCCTCTAAATCTGTCTGCAGGCCTCTCCTTGCCTCCTCCATCTCCTCCTCAACAAACTGTTGGAGTTACACTGTCCTGTCCCACTGTTTAGTGCTCACTGATGGCCAGCTTCTCCTCCAACACCATGAACAAGCTGAACAAAAGATCAGTTACTAAAAAGGGCTGATTTATTCTCTTCCAAATGGTTCATTTCCCATGGGGTTTCTTTCCATGATCATCTTCAGCTGAGTGAGGGTGACTCACCACAATAATCATATTGTTGACCCTTGGTGCTGCTCAGCAGAAAATCAAATGCTTCCTCGTTGTAGAGATGGTCAGCCCTTCTCTGCTGCCTGCAATAAAGTTGTTTTGCTCAACCCTAGTGGCAATGCTACCTGGCTGGCAGAAGTTCCTAGGGAGAAGGAACCATTCCACTGCAGCACCAGCTATGAATGAAAAACCTTCAACTGTCCTACTTTTCCCTGAGCCCCGGGTAGAGCTCAGGCTTGTGCTCTCACTGCCGAGCTGGCAAGGGCTGATTGCACAGAGAGCAATCAGAGGCAGCAGTCATGAGCCAGTGGAATCTCTCAGCTTGAGGCATTGAGCTTTCTCTCCTCCAGTGGGAGGATGCATTGAGGCTGACTTGGACTCTGGCCTGTTCTTGTGACTTTGCTAAATAATCACAACAAGCTGGAAAACACAGAATGCCACAGGCAGCGGCTACAGAAGAGCTGTCAGGCACTAAAGTGAGACTTGGGTTTTTTCAGTGATAAGGAAAGGAAAGAAAAATAAGTCACAGAAAAGTGAGTGGAAGAAGTATTTTGTTGGACAGTGAGACCAAAACTCTGGTGATGAAGCACCAGAGGATTTCAAGTGCTCATGACCAGCAGACAGAGCTGTAAGTTCTTTCTCCTCCATGCCTACTCACTGAACCTGGAATTGCTGGTGGAGAACTCATCCACAGACTTCCAAGAGAACCTATTCAGTGATGGAGTGCATGCAATGAGAGAGAGACCCAGGTTGTATAGAATATTTCAGTGGAGGAAAAACCTCTCAAAAAGAGGAAACTGAAGCCATGACTATTAATGACAATAACCCCTGACACAGCTTTTCACTTTGAAAAGAAATAAAGAGCTTAAAGTTTCATCAGGTTTACTAGAGCAACTCAATGAGAAACTAGTTTTTTTATTTTTCAAGATGGATCTTTGTATTTTATGCAGTGGAAAGTGTATACACATTGTTATAATTATCATTAAAATAACTTTGAATTTGTAAATATTTAATTGTTAATTGATATGAAAAGTATAATTACTTCCATGTTATAACAGCTTAATCTGGCACTGATTATTTGTTTCCATTGTTTTTCAACCACAAACTCAAGGACCCATTCTCTGCAATTTCACAAATTTTACCAAAAGTTTCGTAGACTATTTCTCCAAATCACAAACTTGTTTAACATCCACTATTAATCATGCTATGGTTTCACATTGTATTTATTTCATAGACGTGAGGCTGCCAAATGTTTCTGCTGTCACACATTAATGATTCTGACTTGTGAACAGAGTATCAGCAGTGGAAACAAAACCTGAGATCATTTGCCTATTACACCCTGAAAAGAAATTGTTCCATCTTCTCTGTTCTTGTTGCCATAGTTATAATCTGCTGGTAATTCTACAGATTTCTTGTAAACTAAGATAAACCATAAATATGTTCGAACTGGAAACAGTTCAACTATTTACATTAGAAATGTAATCCACTTGATTTGATCCTTTAGCTGCAGTACACCAAGTCTGCACAGGGCCTTGCAGGTCTACAAATATTAAACAGATAGGAAATTGATAAAACCACTAACAACTGAAAGAAGAGGGGTAAAAGAATCAGAAATTCGTAACTGATAGTAATGAGTTCCTGTAAATGTAGGTGTGATGAAAAGGATTTGGCTGAAAGTCAATCATATCTTTCACCCTCAAGTTTTTGATACAGAAAGAAACAAAAATTCAGATGCAGTGAAATGGACACTGCTGGTCCAAATATTCTGATCTTAAGCAAATCACAGATGTTGGTGACCATTATTTTATTATTCCTCCACAAATGACTGAAAGATATGACAATATATTCAAAATATATCACTGAAGTTCAAATTCATTGTAATCAAAAGGAGTAAAAATTACTCCAGTTAGGGTGAAGTGCAGCCTTTTTTTTTTTCCTCAGCAAAGCAGAAAACTGGTAAAAAGTATTTTTGAGTACTAATTTCTAGTTCTTATAGTTCTAGCTTCTAAGAATAAAAACATAATTTCAAAAATGTTAATCCACAAATCCCTGTACATGCTAGTACTGGCAGATGCATTATCTTCTCAAGAACAAACTACCAAGAATGTGGGGAAATAAAGGACACAACTGTATCATTATATGATATTTAAGGATACACAGAAAATCCTCACCTTGACCTTTCCTACCTCTCTTGCCACAAGTCTAATAATGACAAGACCCATAGCAAGTTGAGACTAGATTTTGAAACCAACATGAGACTGCAGCAGTGCTCCTTTACCATTGTCATCCAGTCATTTTGTGCCACATTTCCGAGCATTTGCATAGTTTTTTTCTTTGCACACCATAAGACAGGGATAGGAGGATATAGAGGAAGTGCAAGAGTAGAGGTAAATAATTAATTATTAAGCTTCCTTTTTATCGAGGTGCAATTTCAATGACTGAGTGTCAAGCAAAGATTTATTGCATTTCATTGTCTAGTTTGATGACAGCTTGTTATAGCTACTGGGAAACCTTTCTTCAAAGAAAATAGTTTTAAAATATGCACTATTTAAGAGGAAGAACACCTTTTCATAAGACCTTTTCATAACATTACCTAAATTTCTATTGCTTTGAATTTGTGGTGTGCAGGACCTTACTTAAGAGTCAACAAAAAATGTCAAGCAAACATCATAAACAAGAAATATTCTTATTCCCACAATTAACACTTCTGTCTTCTCTTTATAAAGAACTTTCCTTCTCAGAGTCTGAAAAATTTCATGGATGCTAATCCCTTTTTTCAGGGCACAGACACTAAACAAAGGAGGCTCCAGTCTCTTTATTTTGACTTCTACCCAAGCAAATGTCTGTAATGACAATCAAAAGCCAGAAAGCTTGTTATCCTTTCCTGTACCATAAGAGAGCATCACAGAAGTTTCTGCGTCATGAACCTAAACACTTATTTTTATTTTTTGCTGATGATTTTTAATTATTTAAATGTAACATTTAATATAACAATGTATTTTAACAAATTTTCTTGTTATAACTACACCATCCATTCTTGAAAGAATATCTGCTAAACTATGATAAACAGATGATCATAACTATGACAATATGAGAGGATGTGTAACTTTCCAAAGAGGTTTGGCAGTCCAAGAAACTTTCTGTCACTCTTGAGTGGTCTTCACAATGCTTGGCATAATATGGGCTCATAAAATCCATTTGACCTCTTCCCTATGACAAGCATTGCAAAAGATGAATGGTTTGGGATCCATCTTGTTTGTAATATATTGTCCAGTAGTATCAGATAAAGCAATGTGTGACCTTAAAGCACGAGTCATGTTTCTCTTTTGCACTTCGGGAGAACATTTACCCTTTCAGTACTATTGCATATAAATGACTGCATAATGGTGGGTCACTGCTAGCAAGCAGTGTTGCTAATATGTTAACCTTTAGATTCTAAAGACAGCATTGGAATAACAGTCTACAGAAAAACTACATCTGTCTATCAGCAGAATTGAACTCCTAATCACCAAGAGTTTATTTCTCTCTTATGCATTCTGCCACAGCAACAGACATTCTCTGCCACATTCAGAAAGCAGCCTGAACCTTTAGCAGACTTAGGAACTGGGCATGAAATCAGTGCTGGAAACTGCTAAACATCAAAGAGGTTTGGACACTGCATAGAAACACATCCACCACTAGAAATGTTCTACTAGAGACACATTTATATCCCTCTGTAGGGGTTCTGGTGACATTGGGCAGAGCCCTCCTGAGGGTGCTGTGGGAACACTCCACTGGTGCTGATTCTCCTTTCTCACACAAGCTGTCTTTAAGCTGAGCCACAACTGCTTGTGTCCCACACAAGCCATGGATTGTGCCTGTACCTGGCCAGCAGCCCCATGGACAGGCCCTGACAGGCAGGCTGCCTCTCTGGCTGCTCTCAGCCCTGCCTCATCCCTATGGACTTGCCTGGTGATTGCTGGGCAGTATTTTCCCCTGGGTGCCTGACCAGACCTGCCCTCCCACCATGCCCAGACACCACAGTCCTGCTATCCAGGCACTTCCCTCTGCTGGCTGTGCTCCCCTCCCCTGTGCTTACACACACCAGCCTGGTTGCTCCCATCTGAGGAATACATCCACCCTGAGCCATGGCACAGGGGGTGAACAACAGCAATAAAGCACAGTCCGAGGAGCACTGTTGAGGTTATCACCATTTTCATTCACCACCTCATTCTGTGGAAAATAAAGTATTCTGCATTTTGAGATGGAATGGAAGCTCTCAGAGATTTATTTTTTTTTTACCACGTCAGTACCAGGAGACTTTTCAAGAACCACAGAAGGGCTTGAGTTGGAAGGGACCTTAAAGATTATCTAGTCCAAACCTCTGCCCATGGGCAGGGATGCCATCCACTAAATCAGGTTGCTCAGACCCCCCCATCCAAACTGGCATGGAATACCTCCAGGGATGGGGCATCCACAGCTTCTCTGGGCAACCTGCTTCAGTGCCTCACCACCCTCACAGTAAAGAATTTTTTCCTAACATGTAATCTAAATCTCTCATCTTGTAGTTTAAAACTATTTTCCCTTACCCTGTCACTATGTTTCCATATAAAGTCACTCTCCCTCTTTTTCATAAGACCCCTTCAAGTAGCAGAAGGCTGCAATGAGGTCTCCCAGGAGCCCTCTCTTCTCCAAGGCATCATTCTTTTTTGTCTGAGACTCAGTGTGCTCGGGGAGAATCAACACATCCAACTTCTTTGAGAAATGTTTCTAGGACTACAACGGCTCAAAGATGCTCAGAGGAAAAGGCAAACCATAAGATATTTTATTCTTATCAAGTACCAGAACCAGGTATCCAGCCTGAGAATGCCCAGAAGGTGCAGCTCTTTCAGAGAGTTACAATGGGTATCTTGGAAATCAGTTGTGCAAATTGCCTGTGTGGAAGATATTGTCCAATGAAGAGAGGAGGTTCACTGGCACATAGCAAAGATTTTGGCAGAATAAAGTGTACCTGGTCATGCTGCAACAGGAACATACATATTTTCTTTGATCAGCCCATTTTTTTAAATACTACAACCTATTTTCTGAGCTATTCTCTTGAAGTTTAAAAGGAGCTAAAACCATAGGTAAAATGAAACCATGGCCCTGATTTCCTACTTAAAGCTTTTCAATTGCAACTTGATGTAATTTTTCAAATTTGAATTATTATTAAAGACTCAAAAGTCTTTAGGAAAATTACTTTCTCTTCTGCTTGTAGCAAGGATCTGCTCTAGCAGGAGAATTAAGCTTTCAGTTCATATTTACTCTTAGACTGATTCTTAAACTAAAAAGTATGTTATTAGCTATGTTCATATATAAAAACTTCTAAACATGCATTAGCTATGAGATGAGCAAGCTAGAAGATGTACATTTGGATGAAAAATACCTATAAAACATCTCAGCATCTCAAACAAAAACTATGCAGTTTTAAGAAGAGCTTATATTAAATAAAGCAGGACATGAAGTAGATGTTACCAACAGCTTTATAAAACATTCAAGTTTTCCTTAGCATTGAATACTTTGAAGCAAGAATTTCCCACATTTTACTCATGGTAAGACTCTGCATGGATGAGAAGTAAGACAAGAGGCTGAAATAACAAAATTTAAAGTGGAGCCTCACCATAGTCCTGGTTAACTCTAGAAGGAATATTTCTGCATTTTTTGATGTCACAAAGACAAGTAAGAAAGGCTGGAGGAGCAGCTGAAGCCTGGAAGGTACATGTCCCATCTCAGGATGATATCTCTCAGACACAGTGCTTCTGCCCTGGGAGGAACAGACAATAACAAAAGCCCAGCACTGACTTGGTTCTGTCCTGACAATGTTCATAATTAAAAGTTTTGAGGAAATTATTTGAAGGCCACTAAATATCATGAGATTATTGTATCTTTCAGTTAAAAGCCCTAAAATCCTATATTCTATGCCATAAAATAGGCTATAAGGCATAAATTTTCAAAGAACGAGAACTAACATTGACATGGAATCTCCAAACATGCTTTCCAATCTCTTTTACCAATTTTGTTTTGTAAAACGTACAACTTCCTATTAAAAACTTATAACAGGTAACAATTAAAGCCTATTTGTATCCTCTAAAAATGAAAAAGAAAATATATAAAGTTAAAATAATATATATAAAACAGATTAAGTCTGAGAGCTTGACAGCAACTGTATATCTTGAAAACCAAACATTTTTTATGCATTAGGTGACTATGAACCCTTTTCTTGTCTATTATGATTTATCTGTTGTCTCAAGTAACCAAGAACTGAAGGAGTAACAAAGGTGCTATTAATAAACAGTGGTCCATACAGATTGAGTTTATAAATCTTTCTGTATTTTTTCCCCTCTCTCACTTTATTCTCCGATTGTATCAGCAAGTCAACTTTTGCACTTGGTGGAAAAGATTATATGCATAAACCAATTAGAGGATTGGAAGTGCTTTGCTCCTATAAGCTAGAAAACTAGTTTACTCCTGGTGAATGAGCTAATTGAGTACTAGCAAGCTGGTAAGCTTTTTATACAGCACCACTGACAACTAGAACAGTCAGGCAGAGAATCTAATCTATTACATAAGCATTACACAAGGACATTAACTGGCTCTTTCCTGCAGCAATGCCAAATTTAATTCTGATATGCTCTGGGTTTCATTATATCACATCCCGTGTTTGCAGTTAATACACCAGACTTAACTGGCACAGGTTATGTGTAAGAGCTTATGTCAAAGAAAGATTATTTCTGAAGAAACTGTCAAGGTACTAAAAGCTAACATTGTAGTTCCACTGCACTTTGCTTAAGATCAAAAAAATTACTATGAATACAGAACTTCCTCCATTAAATCTTTATCGGATTAATTATTTACTTGAACATTGTAAAAAGCAATAAATACTGTTCTATAAATTGATGAGCCTCAAAAGATCAAGCAATCTAGTTCAGAATGGAGCTTATTGTCTGAGATCAGCTAATGTACCAAGCCCACACTTAGCTCCTGCCCGAAGTGAATCCTTCTGTGATACGTCACTAATATATTAACAAGTAGCTCTTGTACAGATGTACCCCCTTAACCTCTGCTAAATCCTGCTTATCCCTGGAACATGAGCCTGATGGCAAGGTTGAGCAGCTGGACAAATGATTCCTCCCTCCATTTAAATTGAAAGGTTTTCAAAGAAATAATCAAACAGTAAGGCAAACTGCACTTAGTGGGCATGTTTTTCTGAAATCTATGGGATAAAATCTAAATCTGTCAATGTCAAAGGCATGGCTCGCTTGAAAAAAAGCAATACAAGTGGACACGGCAGATCAACAGATTCAAAGATAGATTAAGAGGAGAGATGGGAGGAAGCAGCCTCTGAACATGTGTATCATATCAATGGAATACATATATTTTCCATCATCTTCACTTTCGCTTTGCATGGTCCTAGCTCCCTAGGAGTTGTACATGAACTGTGTACTCATGCTTTAAGTGAGACAAAAAATAAGGATGAGAGTGGGAATAGCAGCAGGGCTCTGCATTTTCCTTTCTTCCTTTCTGTCATATATGTTTTTAATCCAAGCTTTTTACCAATCAGACTCCTAAAGAAAAATTGAATACATTAATTGTGAAGAATGCATTGTCCAGGTTGAACATCACACAGCATTAAAGTGGGGAAATAATTCCTGTATTCATTCTAACTGAGACTACAGTCTTGAACTTCTGATCTTAGTTTGTTAGAAATTAGATGAGATAAGGACCTAAGATACACAAGACTTTCAAGCAAAAGGACATGGGAGAAAAATCAGGAAAACCAAAGCTCTAATTTAGCTATAAGAGCCCTAGAATTTAAACAGCAATAGAAGCACAACAGGCCTAGAAGCACAGACAGATCAAAGAAAGAGCACAGCAGTGAGTCCAGGACAAAACAGACAGTGAACATAGACATACTGTCAAGGCCAGACTCAGCAATAGGCATCAGTCCAGTTCCTTAAAGAGTGACACCAATTTGGCCAAAGGCAGCAACAATGAAATGGTGACATGTTAGCTAACCTCTCTTTGGACAGATTATCATGCTGAATAAGCATATGTGATCCTAGGGATTACATCTAGTTTAGACCAACAAGAGATAAATGAATGCCCTGATGTATTTAATGGGGCTGTGAATGACAGGAACTCCAGAAGCCTTACACCTGCTCACATAAAATTAATCAATAAAATATAAGTTCTATGCCATACCACAGTGTGATTTTTGAGAATGCACAATTTCACGCATCAAAATAAAGGTGCAAATAATTTTAAAACAAGCCAGTATGGTCTAATCTTGCACTGTGAATATAGGATATGAAAAAATTAACAGAAACAATACAGCTAAGACATAAGCAATTATTAGAAAAATCACAGATAATCTAGTACATTAGGGATAGCTAGGACCATGGTTCTCAAAGTCCCTCCATAAAAAAATCTTCAGAGGATGCTCAGACGCATGAGGAAAAGTATTGCAGAATGTCTAGAATAAGTATCTTCTTAAACCAGTACAAACAAAAGGATCCAGAAACGACACTGTAGCATGTAATAAAGAAAATAAAGAACCAAAAAACCCAACCCCAACAGTATTACAAACAGTTGTCAACTGTGCCAGAAATGCCTTGAAAAAACAGGGTACACTGCAGGCTGCTTATGTAAACATCCCACAGAAGCTACTTTCCAGGAAAACATCTTAAAATGTACACTGAATTTTCTTTCAGCCAGGAGGAGTGATCAGCAAGAACTAACTATGCCTCTTGGGAAAACACAAACTAGATGTCAAAGCAGAATTGACTGTAGAACAGCGAGATCAGAATCTTTCCATGGGAAAATAAAATCACCAAGACAAAGCAGATAATAAAACCTCCAAGTCTATCCATTAAAGTTTGAAATTACAAATCTGGATGTTCTACAGCTAGAACATGCTATCCCAAGAGATCCATATATACTGTTCTTCACCTGAATGCTGAACATTCAAAATGCTAAGCACTATTAAAAGGAGAGAATCAGTGAAGATAACTCTTAAAAGGAGCATATTTCTGAAATTCCTCTTAGGTCTGCAGAGGAAGAATTAAAGAAACACCTTTTGTCCTGTCATCACAAAACAATGACTCCCTCTTCTCTTCCTCTTCCCCTTTCTGCCAGAGTGAAAAATTGAAATTAGTCACACAAAACAGATACACTACATTTCTTAAGAGGTAATTTAAATTTGCAAGCATAGTAGTAGTCACAACAGCGAATTTTAAGATGCAGCATGGTATTGAATCAAAGGTAGATAGCCTTTCTGAAATAAAAAGCAATGCTTGCACATTATGCCAGCTGAGAACTTATTTAAAAATAATCCTCCAGTGCAACTGCAGAATTTCAGCTGATTCTTTACACTACAAACTTTGTATTATAATCTCCTAGTGTGAGAGCATCCAGCAGAATTCCTAAACAGCACTCTTTGAAACAGAGCAGCTCTGAGCACAAGGAGAAAAAGGAGTTGAACCTGCCTTGCACGTTTTAGGCACTTCCTGGTAGGCACTTCCTTTCATATAAGGATTGACCTTAAACTACCAGCTACTGTTTCATATTCAAAATGTCTCACAACATGAGATAAAACATTTTCTTAACAGGTGAGCCTTCATCTCCCACCTGTTCATTGTATCAAATAACTTCATCATGGTGATAAACTCCCCACCTCTGTGCCTGCAGTCACTCTGCAAGAGATGGAATTGAATTGTTCATGAAAACATGAAAAACATGTTATTTATATTATTTTAGTACTACAGGAAGAGCAGATGTAATACTGAGCTAAACTATAAACTACTGCAAAAGAAAGCAGGACAAAGATAATAATCAGAATAGGAGGAAAAAAAATCAGAACCTGTTCTGAAAATACACAAGCCAATTCTAAACTTCAAGGAGGGACCTAAAAGCTAAAAACAGCAGGAAAGCATTTGGAGGCTTGTGAAATGGATTCTTTTTACCATTTTCACAAACATACCATAGTAATAATTAAAATCTTATTTTTGTCTATCTGGCCCGCACAGCTAATTTTCACGATAATTTTTTTAATTCCCTCAGTAATCAGGCCATTCAACACTGTTGACAATGTGGTGCTGATAAGAAACTCATTTTTTCTAGCCTTCAATTGTAAGAGCAAAAAGCTTCTTACAGTTCTCTTCAATTTTTCTCTTAGACCTTTGATTTTACATACACCACATCCAATCACACAACTTCTCTGAGTATATTTAGTATATTCAAAACAGGATTGTCTATAAAGCCTCATAATTTCATTCTCTCTGATTGCCTTTCCACCTAAATTTTTGTGTGATTGACCCATACCTAAAAAGAGAAGAAATATGTTCAAGTGAAAGACTAAAAAAAGCCCAAATGTTTGAGCAGCAGGAATTACTTTGTCCTCCCTGATTAGCAAGCAAACGAAAATTAGCTATCAAAATATGCATTGTTTTTTGAGGCATCTTCTGGCAGATTTCTAATTTCTCTCTCTCTCTGCTATGGTTAGTTTGGTAGGCAATATCTCACTTGCCCACAAAAACCCACCAGTATGTCCTACAGATCCACTTCTGGTAAGGTGATATCCAACTGATTGGAATAAGGGAGGTGGTCTCACACATTCCTGTTGGTCTATCCACAGTTTTGAAAAGCCAAAATGGAAGTAAATAAATAGCAGCAATTTATATCCATGGAAAGATAAGACAGAGAATAGTTCTGGAAACCATTTCCAAACACATGAAGGGAATAAAGGGGATTGGGAGCAATCAGTGTAAGTTTGCAAGAGGGAAATCATGCTTTAACCATCTGATAACCTTCTACAAGATGAGCAGCTTGTTGGATGAGGGAGAGAGCAGCTTAAGCTGTTCACCTCAACTTGAGTTAAGGCAGACTCTATAACATCCTCAAAGACAAGCTGACAAATTAAGGGCTATATAAATACACAGCTTGAAATTTAACTGAATGGCCAGGCTTGGTGGGTGGTGATCAGCAGCACAAAGTCCACTTGGAGGCAAGTCACAAGTGGTGTAATCCAGGGATCATTACTGGGGTTAATACTGTTTAACAGCTTCACTAATGACCTGAAATGATGTGACAGAGTGCACCTCAGCAAGTTCACAGATGATGCAAAACTGGAAGGATCTGCTGAACCACTACATAGTTGTGCTACCATGCTACCATGTGGGACCTAGACAAGCTTGTTCAAGAGGAACCTCATCAATTTTAAAAAGGGAAAAGCAAAATTCTGAAAAGAACTGTGGGAGAAGAAGAAACACAGGACCATCTTGCTGGAAGGAAGCTCTGCAGAGAAAGCCATTGGGGTCCTGGTGGACAAGATGATCACAAACCAGCAGTGCACTTTCACAGAAGGCCAACATCATCCTGGGTAATACGAAGTGCAATGACCACAGGTGAAAGCAAGTGATCCTCCCCCTCCATTAAGCACTTGTGTGACCATAGTTTGGAGCACTGCATGACCAGGACTGGACTGCCCAGTACAAAAGAGATATGGATTTAATGGATAGCACAGAGGTGATAAAGGGACTAAAGCATCCGTTGTATGAGAAGAGGCTGAGACTCTTCAGCCTGGAGAAAAGAAAGCTCAGGCACATCAGTGGGTGTAGTGGATTGGGGATGGGTATAGCTCAGAGCTTCATCCATACTCATCACAGGGAGAGTTGGCCTAGACGACCCTTAAAGGTCTCTTCTAAGGCAAATTATTCTATCATTCAATAAATATATGCAAGGAAAGAATGAGAGAGACAGACCTTCCAGTAGTGCCCAGCCATTGGTCAAGTGGCAACGGGCACAATGAAAACACAAATCCATGTGAACACAAGACAGTTCATTACTGGTGAGAGTGGCCAAACACTGGCATAGGCTGCCCAGAGAGGCTCTGGAATCTCCACTTGTGGAGGTATTAAAAAGTTGACAGCCATGGTCATAGGCAACTGGTTCTAGCCGACACTGCCTGAGTATGGGGATTAGTCTAGATGATTCCAGCCTTCCTATCTGACATACAGATATGAATGAATAAGTGAAGTTGAACAGTCAATGATATCCTAAAAGCAGAATTTGTTCCTCAGATGTATTCAGATAAAACCCAGGGTTATTGTCCCTGCTGATATTCAAAGGAGATTGGTAAGGATGTGCTTTGAAGAGTTCTATTACTGAGTGGATGATTATGTAAGTTGTATACTGTACTACTGCATTTTTAATAGGGAACAAACTGTCAACACCATCTTTTCAGGCAGCAGACTATAATCCCTAGGCAAGATAAAATCTGCTGTTTCCACCAAGTTTCTGCAGGCATTGTGGAGCAAGCTGACTTGGAAACTGCTGCCTAGCGCCTAGAGGAAGGTAATTCTTACAGCTTGCTTCACAGGTCTGGTAGGAAGTCAGCTGAAACTTGGGAGGAGCCAGAAGCTGATGATTTGCTGATTGGTGTTACCACGATTCTTTATGCTTGTCAGCAAGGCAGCAGGTTTTAAAACTCATACCCAACTTCTTTTCCATGCCTTTGAGAACTATAGGTTTGGTACTGTGTGTTCTGGCAAGACTGAAAAAAGACAGGAAAATGCTTGATATTTTAACTCCAAAATTTATCACTGCATAATCTAGGGTATTATTTTAAAAAAGGACAGCTGTTCTGTTATGCAACTCTTACCCAATAGTTCACTGAATATAAGGAATTTTGCACCCAGTAAGGGAATATAAACTGAGACTTACCTATACAGGCAGGCTGCAGTAGAGCAGCTGTGAATATCCTACATTATAATGTATAATTTAATTAAACAAATAATTGCTGGGAGAATGTTGAAATACTTGTTAGATCACTCATCATCTACTGTTTTATCAGCAATGGTATAAAAATTAGCCAACAACAATCATTACTTGTGGATGTTTAGGAGGATATTAATTTCAATCAATCAAGAGAGATTTAATAATTAAAATATTTAAAGATGTGAAGGAATCCTGACGCTTCAAAAATGCTAAAATTATGTGCATGGGAAAGGTAAGAGATTATAAATACAAATTATGAGGTATTATCTTCGTACATAAAAATTGAGCTGAAAAGCTAAAGATTATGTAAATTAATTAGGAAAGCTGTAGATTCCTCTCGCATTTGATTTGTTTGCAGATTTTATAGTGCCTTGATGTTACAGCAATAAAGCAGGATGACTGTGCTTAGTCTACTTACCTTTTCTTGCAAGGACAAATCCTTTTTAACCATCTCTGCACAAGGCAGAACAGCATAGCAAAGTATCACCATAAGGGTTGGATGATTTAATACAAACTGTGTCATCTGGCAGGAACTTCCAGTTCTGAAGCCACACTTGCTACACTTTTCACTTTTGACATGGCAGAGAACATGATGCCCTGTTCTCAAAAACTCTTTTAACTTCTTTATGGAATGCCAATATCAGAACAAGCTACTAACCACAGTTTTAAAACCACATAATTTACAGAGTGATGAAACATGAATTCCACCTGACTTCAGATTCACAATATACAAGAAGACTTCTTATATTGTCTGCTTTTAAGGTAATGAAGTATTTTTAGGTTACAATAGTTCTCTACATACACAACATATCCTAGAAGAAGCGGTATAAAACTTATATGCACCAAGTTCTGTAGTAACATGGTCCTTCATGCTCTGTAATACATTACCTACTAAGAAATAGGCTTTAGTGAAAAATATCTGTTGTAAAATGGTGACAGAGAGAAGGTGACAGGAAACATAGAGTGACAGACAGAATTGCTTCATAATTAATTTCACTGGAAAACATGCAGAGACATCAATGAATATTGATTGGAATTTCACTAATTCACTAATACCACAATATATCACAGCATCACTAATTCGGTATCACAATATCACTATTAGTTTTCCCAGAGAAGTTGGGGATGTCCCATCAACATGTTCAAGATTGGATGTGGCTTTGAGCAACCTGGTCTAGTGTGGAGTGTCCCTGCTCATAGCACAAATCATTCTATGACTTTGTGATTGTAATTCCCCCGTGATTTTTATTCCCAAGTCCATTAATGTTTTACCACCACAACCTAAAGGAGGTGGTAGTTAAAAAACACATGAGGAGGGAAATCAACAGCTCCTAAGAACACTTGGCTGGGTGCTAGGGAAGGGGTATAGTGACACAAGCCAAGCAGTGGCAGCTTGACAAGTTTTAAAGTATTCAATTTGGGAAAATGATGTGATGATGATTTTGGTTTCTGATAATTTCTTTACCCTTACCTTTGTTTCATACTTATTTTTTTAGAGCATTATTAAGAAAGTTTGCTCAGTGGGTAATTTCATAATTATAAAACCTCTTGCCTTTCACACATAGGTAAGATAAGATGATGTCATTGAGTAATCCTTCAACATATGAAACTGCCACTACACTTACTGCAATTTGAAATGTGCGAAGGAACGTTTATCACTTGTGTAAAAACAGTTCAGCAGAACCAGGCACCACTGAGAAGATGAGACATTTAATTATAAGTGATGTTTTGGATGAAATATAAATTCACCTGCTGATTGCTGTGCCACTAACTAAAAGGTATATCTACCATACAGGGAAGTGATAGGCGCTGAGAGCATTACAGCCCACACAGCCACTGTATTCTACTGTTCTCGGCTCAAGAAAGGCAAATTGTAACACTCAAAGGTCTCTGTAGACACACTAAAGGTTATTTTTGGCAGGGTCAATTAAATTTCACAAGCATCTTTGCTGCCAGAGCTAAACCACTTCAGATCATGAACTGTTTTATTTCAAGATAATTTAGCCTCCACATACTACATTGCCTTCTGGGATAAGTTATAAAGCAGATAATAATAATAGTAACACACCCTCAGCTTATGCACAGCACTTAGTGAAAATGCCAGCAGTTGGTTACTATAGATACACAAAGCAAACCATTTGCACACCTGAAAAGTGCTCAAGCCACAGCCCACAGCAGTAAGGCTGTAAGGTGGCTCAGCTACAGGAGATATAATAGTGGCAGGAGTAAAATGGTGAAAATCACACTCTGCATTAGCACAGGATAATCCAACATAAACATGTCCTCACTGCAGATGCACTGCATTCCATTCCTTCAGAGTCTGATGGATGTTAGTGTTGCATGAACACTAATAACTTATCACAACTATACACATGCCCAGCATTCCTTCCGTTTCCTCTCTTGGTGACTGATTCAAACTAAGACAAACTACTGGAACTGAATGTTATATGGTGACAGCACTACCTTGGGTTATTTCTTTGCAAGGGAGGTCTATATCCTTGGCCACTACACAATGGAGTGCAAAAACAGTGCCCTGTCTGTTACTGCTCTGTTCACATCGTGGATTTTACATCATGTCCACTTTGTATCACACAAGGAAGGATTTCACAGACATTATCACAAAACACAAAGTTAATTTTACAGCTCTTTGTAATCTCTTGTAGTTTCATACTCTATTTCTTTAAGCTATTCTTCTAATGAAGGAAGCATGCATCATAGAAACTATGCCAAGAAAATTCTCCTTAGGAAGAGCTTGAAGTAATTTACAATGTGTGCGAACTGTGCTGAATGTTTCTTATGCCCAGGCAAGATAGCTATATTTAAAGAATGTGATAACTGCTTAACTTTGCAAGTATCAGTATAGACCAACCTTGACTGGAAGGCAAAGACATTTTAGGTTTGTAGTATTTACCTCTCTAAGTATGAACCTAGTCAGTAGACCCAGACTTTAACATTTTAAGTTTCAAAAGGGGGGTTGAGGGGGAAAAATTTCACTGCTAAGTCAGCAGGTACCACATTTAAACAGGATATGCAAATAAAAGCTATTATTATTCCTTACTAATTGTTACATTACTAAATGACTTCAGGCTTTTACTGTAAAAGACATTAATAGTGAATTACCAGAGGTTGAAATGTAATATAAACAGGAGTGTATCAGAGTATTTTCTAATTCAAAATTCCTAAACTACACAGTAACTCCTTATTTTTCTTTAATCCTTTCCCCTCTAGAGTTTTATAAAGCCTCTTCAGAAATAGGTTTGTGCTTGTGTTGATTCTGTCTGTTGAAGAGACTGTCTAGTCATAAACAGCTGGGTTTGTTGAGGTAACACTGACAACATGACATTTGACACTAGAGAATAACTGTAAGTTTGAAACTCGCCGTGAAAGAAATGTGGTTGCAGATATGGGATGTATGACTAGGACAGAGATATGATTAATAGTTAAGTAGGATAATAAAATTATCATAGGTGGCCCAAACCATTTGCCAGTCAGTAAAATTCATGGCATTTATCACAGAGATATCACTCTCAATGAAATTAGCTGATCATTTTTGACTAACCAAACATAGCATCAATGACTACAATAATGTGCAGACAGTTCCTAGAATTTATACTAAAAAGTTTTGCCAGACAAAATATATAGGTGCTACACTACTAATCTGTAAATAACTCTTAAAATTGATATTAAATGTTAGTGCTACATACAGGATAGCCAGGGCTATGCCTGCCCTAGTGTTCTGTCTTCTGTAATAAGCAAGGAAATTCATTCTTTAATTTAATAGTGCAGCATGGCCTGAGGAGAGAAAAAGTATTTTTAAAAAGAGAAAACATCTGCAAAGACACTTATTTATAGAGGCATGTGACAAACAGACTCACGTGCTCATTAAGTTAAAAAAATCCAAACATTCTTTCCTGATGAATTAACAAAGCTAACATGTATCACAGCTTAATAAACCTGTATTTCAAGATTTCTTAATGTATTTGTTTGGCCTTGCTTTCCTTTTATGTATCAACCTTCTCAGTGCTGTAACACAATTCACTATTCTGGTTTGAAAAGCAGTCAGACATGTTCTAAATTTCCAGCACAAGTAAACTAAACTTTGTTAAAAAGTAGACTTTCTTATGTATAAGACTTTAAAATCAAAGATAACAAAGGTTATTGTGAGGATAATCTAGGGTTGTCAGAACACAGAGGATCAACAAATTAAATATATTTTATCTTTTTTTTTTTTTTTTTTTTGCAAGTATCATGGCTGAAATCCAGTTCTCCTACTTTGAGAGCTATTCTGAGTCAACAACACAGTAGACATTTTGGAGAAGCTACAACAACCTAAAAATATGAATTCTTATTACTGCATTTTATACCTTATGGAAAGGTTCTGTTTCAATTTTTTTTCACCAAAAGTAATTTCAGAAAATTACTTGCAAAACCAGTGTAACTAATGTAATATGCTTTTTCCTCTGGCTTTTTTGGACACTGAATATGCAGTCACAAGGCAACTGGCTAAGCAGCAACTATCAGGCTCATACATGTTCGCACATAGAACATTTAGAGTTATAGGCAGCAAAAAAACAGAAGAATTCAATAAAAATCAAGGTAGAAAATTCTTAGTCAAAAGAATAGGAAAAAAATTTCTCTCAGGTTTGGATTTCTGCTAAGGGCCAGCTGCTCAATTGCAACTCTCATCCTCGGATGTTTACGGCTCAAAAGCTGTAAAAGGAGCACAGCCCTGTATGGCAGAGAGGGGAGCTGCAGGGCCCAAGGACCCATTCTGTCTTCCATGACTGTACAGCACAGAGTTCCTGGAGTGAGCTCCTGCCCATCTCCCACGTTTAACAAAGAACTGGAGTCACATGTTGCAGAACCCCTAAGTCTCCAGACACATTCCTCCTTCAGCCACACCAGAGCCTTGGTGAATGCAGATCGCTCAACAGGGAATTAAGGCAAGCTTGGTGGGACAAATATTCTCTTCTACAAGACCACCTGACACAGCTGAGGGGAAAAAAAAGACAAGTTTAGCGTACACCATTATTTGTTCTGGTCTGAAAGGATGAATAAAGATTTGAACAAATAGATCCCAGTTTATTTTACTTATTTTTAAAAACTGCACAATTTGAAAGAAAAATGTGGTTCCCTTATGGCAAAGGAGATCTAATGAGGTAATTAATGTGACAAAGAATGACACAGAAAAACAGAACTGCTACTGGTAATATTAGAGATTCTTGTGAAAGACAAACAAAGAAATGATGAGGAAATGATTAAAGATTTTTTAAAAAACTAAGCACTTTTAAATAACCATCATGGAATCAAATGTCATGAGACACAAAAAATAATTACTGTTTCCAAGAAAATATCAAGAGAAATAATTTCTTTAGTAATTCCATTCCAGATGAAAGAGTGATATATTAACACTGAAGAACTGTATGATAACTGAGCCCTGAAACTACTCAGTAAATAATTTAACAGAGTTTGGCAAATAGTGTCAGGAAATGCTTAAAAAAAGTCTCTCCTCTTCAAGATCCAAATCACTGCATATGAGCCTGAGGTACTAAAAAAATCTTCATGTTACCTTTATGTATTGTAAAGGAGAACTATTACAAATTTGATTTACTTTCAAGTTCCTAAGACTTTTTCTTTGATTTTATGCTTAAAATAAAAAAAAAATGAATTAAAAGTTATATATTTTAATCTTCTTGTTTTCTTGTTTTCTTTTTCCCAAAGTTCAACAGTTGATCACATAGCCAGCTTCAGGAGCTGGCATATAAATGCAAGGTGCAGCAGGAAGTGGCATAAGTAGTTCATTAGGTAATCTCTGATCCTCTACTCTTTTAGGGTCAGATATTTCCACTAAAGGGTATTTCAGCAACCAGAACTCTTAAGGTGAGATTGAGAGTCTTGTCCCAACAACTTCAGTAAGTCTAATAAGTTCTTTGTAGAGATGCCCACTTCAGTGTCAAGAATCTCATGAAAAGGTGTGGTTTTGGTCTCTCAAATCTTTGCACTGCATTATGAGCTAGGCATTGTGCTTTACTTCTTGTTGTAACAGGTTATGCTGCTGACATACAGCAGTTTGTTCAGCCACAAAGGGTGGGGAGGGGGGAACCTCAAGTGCGTCATAAATTATTTAGTAAATATATCTTGAGGTAAAGGTACATACAGAATGCAAGATAAATACACAGCTTAAAGGGACAATAAAAACAAGTGTAACTTGTCAACAGCTTGCAATGTGTACTGTTAACAAGTATAATCCAATCCTAGCTGGATCTTCAAAGACTGAGGTCATTGTCACAAGCACAACACCAGAAACTTCTTTTGCACTACTCCTGAAAGCTGTTTAATGGAAATATTGTTCATGGTAAATCCTACTGTTATTGCTCTGTACTGGCAGCATTTTCCACTGTTGCCCTTACCAGTTCTAACAGCATCCTCTAGGTTTGAAAACATTTAGTACTAAACAGTGTTGTATAAGAAATAACAAATAGCACCATGACCAGGAAGAACAACTGTCAAACATGTCACACTATTGCCCTTATATACTCATCTTAAAATGTGAATTCTGATTGTATTTATATTCTTTTGCTGTAAATTAGTTTTCTCTAATCAATACGAAAAGTTGAAGGTTTTTTATTACTTTTCTCTTTTCAAAGAGCTTTGCTCAGGCAGCCATTAGTCCACTACTGACATTATTCCACTGAAAGCACATTATTGTTTAATAAACATGAGCTGCCAGAAATCGTGGATTTGCACAGAGGCTTTGGGAAATCTGTGAGTGGGCTTTATTGTATGTAAGACACACTGCACAAAGAAACACCACTCAATGAGCCAAAACTTAAGATCTTAAAAGTCTCGACATTAAAGTTAGCAAATGCTTTTTGAGAATCTAGATCTCTAGGTTTTCTTAATATGAAAACCTTATTTGAGGGACAGTTTTGCTATGATAACTATTTCATTCTGAAAAAAAAATGTTTGTTTTTAAAGGTTAGGTAATGATTTAAAAGATTCTTTCTACAAACATAGAATACATATTCATATTATTTAAACAGACAGTAAACCAAAAATGTTACTTTCCTTTCTGAAACCAGGTTAGATGTGCTGAAAGGTTCCTGTGAAACACTAGAGAATACCACAACATCTTGTCTTTCTATTCTCTTTTAGCTCACTGAAATGCTCCAGCATACAAGTCCCCAATTTGCCATTATTCCTTTCTTTCATATACATTTTCAGCTTGCACATCTCTCTGTAACTAAATCAGCTGGTTGTAAGTACTTTAGTAAGTAATGGAACAGCAATGGACTCAGTTGCATTTTATAAACCCCTGGAAAGCTGTGGAGTTTTCATGACCTAACAACAAACCCACACCTCTTTTGGCATTGCTTTTCTAATCACAAACCCACACTTCTTCTGGCATTACTTTTCTAACCAGAACTTGTTGGATAGGATTCCAACTGGCAGAATGAATTCATATTGCAAACATCACCCTGAAATTTGTGCTGGTAGTTTGCATGTAATATGTGCTGGAATAGACAGTATTTGTGTGGTGAAAACAGTTTACTCATTTGGCACAAAAAGATGTGATAATGCCATTCATCAGGAAAACATACAGATGGCAGTTGGATTGTTCATATTCTATATTCTCTCTCTCAAGTAAAGTTGTCTTGTTTGGTTTTCATGATGATTCATCTGATGCTGCCTAGTGGGCAACTGTAGTGCTAAAAGCCCTGTGGGACAGAGAACACAGCCTGGCAAGCATTACAGAAGTTCTCTCATGTCCAAATTTACACTTTCAATAAAAGCTAATACATTTCTAAATGCATTCTTGTCTATTCTAACTTCCTTTCTGAGATCTCTCTGACATCTTTCATCCTGTTTTCATATGGAAACATTTTATGCTTCTGCTGGAACATCAGTTCATAAATCTCTTTCAAAAGAAGCATAATTCTGAAGACCTTTCTTGAATTAGCTGTGTCTACTCCATTCCTTTGTGTATGTTCAGTATGTGATCAAGCAAATCTCTAAGACTGACTGACAGAATGACAAATTCTATCTAATTAGTACTCACCAGATTTAGCCAGTAATCTTCAGCCCTTCAAGCAATGTTCTGCCAGTGAAAAATCTTCCTTTTCTCTTAAATACCTGAAGATTTGTCTGTGTCTGAGAGAATTATTCAATGGTATTGTGCCTCTCAACAAGTCTAAAGATAAATCAAACCTGAAGTAGAAAAGTGATGTGATATAAACAGCACAAAAACTAAGCATGATATAAAAAAAGAGTGGATGTACATGCAAAATAAGATCCAGGGAAAAATGCATTCTGAATGCTATCTTAGGGGAAAAAAGAGACTTTGAAAGATTATTACATGTTTAAAAATCCTACCAAACCAGACAAATAAATTACTCATTTAAGACAGGTTGCCTTCAGAAGCAGGTTATTAAGACCTGCATTACGAGACCAAATGGGAGTAAAATTTCTTTAAAAAAACCTTTTTATTCTCCCAGTTAGTTCCAGTTAGGACCTTTATTTTTAATGAAACAAAAGCAGTAACAAAATTATTTTAATACACTTCCATACAAAAACTAGATAATACACCCACCAGCCACACCCACCAACACACACTGTATTTTTTCAATGTCATATGTACACATACATTTGCTATGATTATGTGAGAAATCAAGCTACAAGAAAGGCAAAATAAAATTCAGTTCTTGGAAGTCCCTGTTTTAACCACACTATCCCCTTTAAGAATTCACTGTAGTTAAAAAAACAAAAATAAAACAAAAAACCATGTTTTTATTTCCTTTTTTTAAAGAAACTCTAACATAGGAGCAAACACTGCTGAGTGAAGTGCTTTCAGATTTATGCTTGCCTAAATGTGAAGTTACCCTATAAGTTTTAGAAATACTTGGCTAGACACCAACCACTGTACTTACATAAGGCCATATAATCACCTGACACTTGTAGCTGCCTCACTGATTTTCCAAGAATTTTAATCCTCTTTTCCTGAAACTATCCCTTTAGTGAGAAAATATGTTTATTCTATTCCTTTTATGCTTGCTCTGCAGACAAACATTTTCATTTATCAAACAGGACAATCAAGAGATTTCTTTGTCCAGCGAAGTACAAAGTGTGTCTTGTCACATACAAGGCTTGGCCTATTCCTTAACTGTGCACTCCCAAGCTGCTTCTACACATTTAAAAGCCTTCCTATAGAATAATGCAACTTCCCAGCTCTTCCCTTCTGCCAAGCAGCCAGACCATTATATCAGCAAGTAACGTGCACACAGTGGACATGCAGCAGTCAGTGCACTGTGCAAAGAGCAGACCAGAGATAGCTGCTTGATGGTTGGAGGCAGAGGTAGCCTGAACTTCCTATTATCAGAGGTTTGGGTTTTACAGACTGTTTAAATATATAACTAACCTATTCATTTTGTTTAAGTTTCTGTTAGATATAAAATGTGACGAAAAAAGTTCCTCATCTCATTAAGCCAACTGAAGTTTTAACTGCAGACTTCAAAGAAAGAAAAATCTGTCTCTTTATTGTTTACAATGTTTCTGACTAGTGACTATAGAACTGGAGCTATTCATTAACAATGATTTTAGTGTCTAGTTTTTTTGCATGTGTAATTTACACTTAGATCCTGTATAATAATTAAAGGTTCTAAAGTGACAACTGAATGTATTCAGAAGTGTGTGAACCACAAAATGCGGGAAGTCAGAACAATACTTCAGGGAATTACCTTCACTTTAAAAAGGATTATTGCATGCTTTTCTTACAACAGAATAATAGGTTGAGTTTTCACTGCTGGAGGTCTTGTGTCCACCTTCTGATCAAAGGAGACTGAACTAGAGCAAGTTCTTCAGGCTATATCCACTCAGGCTTTTAGTATTCCCAAGGATGAAGACTCCACAAGCTCTCTCGGCAACCTGTTGCAGAGTTTGACCACCACCATGGTTAAAAATTAATTATTCCTATTTTTTATTTCAGTTTGTTCTTATTGCCTCCTGTTCTGTTAATTCCTGGCAGTGGTGTCGCCTTGAAATTGTGCGTATATTGATGGAATATTTGGAAATGCCCACTGTTGCAAAACCACCAGCACAACTCCACTTCTGCTGTACAAAAGGTCGCTCAAAACATCATTCACTGTCAACAACTAGTTTGTCAAAGCAAATTTAAATTCCCACCATACTCCTACACAAGCACTTCCTACTAATACTCCTGCAAAAGTTTTTTTCCCTAAAAGACATCTCTCATAACACTTCTATACTGTCTGAGGTTCCAGAAACCAGAAAGGGTTTGTCATACAAAAGGGGTGGAGGGTGGGTGATGAAATAAGCTGTGCCTAGAAAGTCAGAGAAAATTCCTAGAAAACAAGTATTACTTCTGAGGTTGAAGGATACATAAAGTAGGAGGAAAAGGAGGGAAGCATGAAATCACGGATGGAAAGAGCCACTGACAACTCTGCAAAAACTGCAGTTCTGTGATTTCCCACACTTTCCTCCCTCAACATCAGCAAAGCAGCAAAAAGAAGTTACACTGTGTTGCAGCTCTGGCACAGATAGAACAAAAAGTGACTGCTCCAAGCAGCCACTGGTATCTGCTTCCTTTGTCTACATCTAAAGACAGACCTCTGTGGAAATTTTTCTAGCTCAAAATGAGCTGGTATTTTGTGGGTATGCCAGGCATTTACTGCCCTAGCACTTGTGCAGATACACTGGTTAAGACAAGAGCAAAAGGCACAAAGCCATGCACATGGACTTTATTGCACCTTGACCCGTTCTGCTCTGACACAACAAACTGGAGGCCACCAAAGGATGTGTTAAGGAAACTTTCCTGTCTGACCATTCCGAAGCCACTCTGCCAGTTACTCTCACACCACCCATGCTGGCACTGAGGTCCCTTGGCAGCCACACATGCCAGTCACACAGTCACATCAGGTTTCCCTATTGGCCCAACTCCAGGTTTCCCATAGCAGAGTCTCAGACGTCTGGATCCCTCAAATATTTTAATCATGGTGCAACAACACAATAACAGCTTGAGCTGGTGTTGCCAAGGAGTTCCAAAGAAAAAAGGTGGGTTTTAAACCCTCACAGTCAATGCACAGGATCCTCAGCTCCTGCCGTGTCTCTGAGTGTCCAATGCCCTGGCTGGCACCACTGATCCCTGTGCCCTTTGTTGGTTCCAGTTCACGGCCTCTTGTCTGGGGCTCTCACCCCCAGAGCTGAACCCAGAGCTGGCACTGCCGCTGCTCACAGAGCTACCAGCACCGAGTGTATTCCATTCCTCAAGAGCCAGAGCGTGTCAGGCCAGGAGTCAGTTTCCTAAAAGCACATACAAGTGCAGGAATATTTCTCTGTGTGAGCATAAGTGAGTCCACATTCCTGCCCAACACTCAAAACATCCACCATCTCTAATAATGATCAAAGCTTTGGTGGCCCAGAACTCAGATGCCTCCCATGAGGATTATGCAGATCAAGAATGGGAATTGTCCTGTGGGACTCATGAAATTCAAAATCTGATGATAAACCAAAATAAATATAAAGGTACAGTTAGCAAAATTCCTACCTAACTGAAATAGTTATGCATAATAGTATGAAAATAGTTTAAAAAATAATTTGTTGCTCCCTGTTACTAAAAAAATTCTTTATTATTTTTGCTGTATTCAATAACTGTACTGTTACACTGAAAATCTCAATGCAAAATGCAGCCCTTAAAGCTTTACGGTCAAACTTTTCATAATAAGTAATTACTTGAAAGGTTGACAGAAATCTCTAATTTTGTCTTTTATTTGCACTTTCGTAAAAGTACAGTTGTTTTGCATTCAAATGTATGTTGCTTTTGGGATGCATTATGTATGAAAGAAGTTATTAAAAACTGTTTACAATGTTAGACCATTAGTTTTGTGCAAATAGAGCTGAATTTAGTTTCTTGCTTGAAAGATTTTTTGACAAATAATGTAGTTGTTAACTGCCAATTTTCTAGTGGGAAAACTAAACATCATTTCAAACTACAATTTTTTTTCTCTATCTCATCTGAAAAATTGTTCCCAACTAGTTTATTAAACACTGAATAAATATATCTCCCACTCAGCACATTTACCAAGTCAAGCAGGAATTTAAAATTCCTTTCTTCTAAGGGGCAAGCCTGCAGGAAAACATCTGCCTGGAGATATATGAATCTTCTTCTTCATCATGAGAAACACATTCTGGCCAGAGAATTGAGCTTGTAAAGCACAATAAGCACATCAAACCCTTCTAAAATTCCCGGAGGGTACCATCCTAAAACAGAAAGCACTGAGAGTTTAATTTACATGAAATAAAGCATATTATGTCTGTTGTTCCAAAAGAAATAAAAGTAATTCCACATTTTTAATAATCCAAGATGTGTATTTGTTTGTCTGAAACTTGACTGAGTGGGCAAAAATTAAAAGAATAACTTTTGTTCTACATGGAATGAAAGAAAAACAGAAATTGGATGCTGCCTTATCAAAAGAACTTCTTAATCTCATTCAGCACTAACATCTTCCGTGATAACATTGGAATTTTCAATAATCATCATGATTTTGCTTCACTATTTTTAATTTCCCTTGAGCATCTTCACAGACTTTTTTTGCTAAGGCCTAATCCTAACTCCAGGAGCCAAGCAGTGGAACTACAAGATGGTATCTCCACTGCAGGAGAAATAGCAGTGTCTTCTCAAAGCACTTAAAGCAGGAACACAAGCGAGCACATGCAATACTAATGGCACTAAAACAGGTTGCTTTGGAGGGAAACACACACACTTTATAAAAGTTCAGAAGATCCTTTCCTTTTCTATAACCTCTAATATGCTGTGGTGATCCTGACCAGAAGACCACTGTACACCAAGGAGCAGTGACCCCCACAGCAGGGAAGCAGAGCAACTCCCCCAGCTCTATGCTGCATATCCAGCCTGGCCTTCAAGCCCACATTGGGCAGCACATGCCCTTGGCTGCAGGACAAACCCAGCCAGCAGCTCCCACTTGGTACTGGTGACTCCACCTGCACATCCTTCCCCTGATCTAAAAGTGTAGCAAGCAGGGTTTTTTTATGATTTAAAGCACTTATTACTCATTTAAAACTTCTTTTTTTTTCCAGATAATGCTTTAAGATGCTAATGGAAAAGCAATTTTTTAAAAATATATTTAGATATTTAATATGTAAATACTTTTTTCACAGGTACATATATATATTTTTTTGTTGTATATATTTTATTTTAATAGAATAATAATATGAGAATTGTAGGAATAAGATATGCAATAGAAACAATAGTGGAAGAGAAGGTATAATCCAGTATTCTGTAAACTAAAATGAAACAATAAAAATCAAGTAGCTTAAACTTCTAAGACAAAAACATTACTTCAAAATAACAATCAATCTAACTATAGGCATTGTTATTTCTTATGTAAATCACCTTAAAATTGTCATTTCAAAGCAAGACTTCTTAATATAGTCATTCCATGGAGAAACTGTTATTTGCAGTAAGTATTGGTAAAGGCATTACATCTTTCTATTTCGATATAGAAAGGAGGCCATCATTGCAAAATGAAGCAGTACCAAGACTGAAGACTTGTTTCATGTTTACTGATGCATATTAACACTCACATGCTTCTGTCTGGGCCAGGAAAGGAAGGCTCAGAGGTTGCTTACATTTAACACTGTGCTCCCAAAAGGGCTGTGGGCACAGGGAAATCTGAGCTATGGTACAATCTGAACACAATGTATATTTTTCTTTAAGTGATGCCAGAAAGTAGGAAAGCAGCTACATGACTTGCCAACTTTACGCCACTGGCAAAGAGGTGATTTCAAGGAAAGCAGGGACTCAGTCCCATTAGTATCAATATACTCAGTCCCATTATGTAAATATACACATAGGATGTCTTTGAAAAATATACCTTCAGTTTTGCTTCGTCCTTCCCAACAATTACTTATTCTACCAAAACCTCCCCCTACAAATACTTGGTATTTTCCTTACAATGTAAATCTTTTACAGTAAGAAAGACTTCTGGATAAAAAAGGACTATAAGGCTGATGCCTTCTTTGCTTCATTCTTGACAGGCAAGTTCTGCTATGCTGTAATTTATCAGCAAATAGCTTATTCAGAAACCTTTTGTTCTGATGTATTACTGTTTACTTTACCAGAATAGTTTACTTAGCTACTATGTCTAAGATATGACTCAGCCCTGCAATCATTTTAAACCTGAAATCAATTACTAACTATTAATTTTGTTAATGGTGCTGCAGAACTCAAAAATTCTGGGAAACTGTTACCCCCAGAAATTAGTCCTGTAAACACCAGAGTTTCCCACTAACCATTTTTATTAAGGTGATCCAGGTACCAAGGAAAAAAAAAACCTCCGAGAACATTTTTTTTAATGAATCACAGAATCCTGCAGGTTGGAAAAACCCTCTGAGATCTTTGACTCATCACCACCTTGTCAACTGTATCATGGCACTAAGTACCACATCCAGTCTTTTGCTGAACACTTCCATGGATGGTGATTTCACTGCCTCCTCCAGCAGTCCATTCCAATGTTTAAAAACAACACAGAAAAACATGTCACAGCTTCTGTTTCTATGATTAATAATAAATATTTACATCTAATCTACATAGTTAACTTTTGGCTTAAATTTATGGCCAGGAATTGAGGTGTTCAATCAGTACCAGCAGGAAGATGAAATATTACAGGAACCATGAAACTTTAAAGAGTGAGCCATACATCAAATCTCCACAGCTGAGAGCCCCAGAGCACAAACCAAGGAATTTTTAACAAGAAGGCTCCACAGTATGTCACAAAGAAAAATTATGGCAAGAGCTAGTCAGGTTTGCAGCTCTCCAGTGAAGGGTAAGCATGAACTGGGAGTAAAGCAGGGCTCTCAGATGATCTATCAATACCACCATAGCCAAACACAAATGTAAAAGAAATCCAGCACATCTGCAAACTCATGAAAAACAGTAGGATAAGCTTTTCACAAAAAAAAAAAAAAAGTGATTTTTTTTTTACTAGAGGTAGAAATGTGAGGATAAATAAAATATATTAGGTGATTTTAAAAATACTCTCACACGCATGGGCATACCACAGTCTTTCAGCCCTTGTGAAACCTTTTCTGGGCAGTCAGAAATTGAGGGATGCAAATCATTAAAAAAGATCCCTAAAATGGTTATATATAGTATGACAAAGACAGAACACATCACATAGAATCCTTCTGGGATGTACTACTTACCACAGAGCCTCCTGTGAACAAGTGTCTAGCCTAGACCCAGTATGACTGAAACTTGTTACAATTGCATGGACAAATTATGTTCAATATACATTTCAGTTAAAAAAAAAAAGTTGCATTGCATTTTCAGGAATGGAAAAAAAATTAAATGAAATCTTCTTTTGTCTCTAGATACAGTATTTGTGGACAACACCCAAAGACCAGATACTCAATTATTTTCTTCCATGAACATGGTGAAAGAGACATATAGGTGGGAGAAAGACTGAAACACAATGTTCTTTATACAATCATGCTGAAATGAAGAATCTGAGTGCTCACTTCTCTCCTGTATGATCCTGTGCTCCACTGAAAAACATTGGTCTAATGGCGTCTAATGGTCTCCCAATTGAACCCTGCCATCTGGTGTCACTGGCAGAAGTAGAATAAAGGAGTAAATTCCCTGTAGCATGTTGAAAAGGAGGCTGAAAAGATGTGGCTGTGATATCTCAGCCTATGGATAGGCTCTCCCTATCTCACACAATATGCTGCTGGTGATGCTTCTAATGTTCAAGAAGCAAACAGGACATGGGTTACAGTAGTAGGCATAAGCCAATGTAGAAAAAGAATATTGAATAGTCAGAATAAACAGCAACATTCATTTTGCTTCTAAAAGGTGAACTATTGCAAATAAGGTGATTTAATTAGTGGCCTTCTGCCACTGTGATTAAAGTAACTGCTTTTTGTTCAGTTTATGTTCTTTATGTAACACTGTAATCAGTAAAAAGTACTAGTCACAGAGTTTTGAAGAAAAATCATGTATTTCCTATTCTCTTTGATACAAAACATTTGCCAAGTGTTCTAAAACCTCTGAAGGAAGGACACCCATTAGACACGGAAAAAGTGGATATACATGCAAAAACTCTGTGTAACTCTATGAATGACAAATATCTACAACACAAGGAGCAGCTGCTCCTCTTATCCCAAAGAGCTAACCTAAGAAAAGTAAGTAAATTTGTATGAATTTTGTAACTTTAACAACTTCTTCAGAATTTTAAAAGATTGCGAACTATTTTATCATTATCTAGATTTATTTAGACTCAGCAATTTATCTAATACTAGCAGCAGTCCAATCCAGTAATAACAAATGAAGGGCATTTCCCTCCAGTTACCACTATAAGTAGGTTGCCAAGTATTTTCTGATTTCTATATGCATTTCTTAAGATATATTTTAATTGACTGAAACCCTAATTGAGCATTTATTATTGACGATACAGAAATGAAAGGTTTTTTCCAAGATAATAAGCTTTTTTCCTTCCTTCTAGTTTGGTTGAAGATTTGATTTTACAATACAGGCATACCTTAATGCAACTATGATGCAATAACTCTAATTTTCCCCCTTTTTACTTGAATAAGAATGAAGTGCAATAATTATTAAAAATTCAAAGAGACTGCTCCTATTTGGCAAACTATTCAACACCAAATGTATCTCAATGTTATTTATCTCAGAGGACAATCATAAAGAGATACAAAACATCCAGCTTGATAGCAAGGAATATATTAGAGAATATATACATATTTTATCAGGAAATACATTAGAAAACATTAGAGAATATATAAACAGATACCAACATAAATTGTTCTTTAAATACCAAGTTAGAATATAGAACACATGTCCAAAATCCTTACCTTTTCTTTTGCTATACATTATTTTTAACCAATCAACCTGTACTTTTTCTGTAGACTGAATACATAATAACTCAGAAAAAATTTGTGAGATATTCAACATAACTGTTAGGCAACAACTTTCAGCTGAAGGAAAACATACTGATAAACATTAAAAATGCTGATTTATTTGCTTTTTGCACACTTCCTTAATAAGCAAGTTTTATTTAAAAAATAAAAAGCCTTCTTTAATTGAAGCCTTTTCAGTACTTCCTTGGCTATTATTTTGGTTTCTGTTCATCATTCAGTTGCAGTTCTGCACTAAGAGCTCCTGCACTTTTTCTCTTTAAATTTAGTACTTCACCCTGTAAGTGCATTGCTCTTTGAATAATTATAATTTATATTAATAGGAGCACATTTTCCAGTGAATATTTAGCGATTTTATAAATCTGTAGATTATATGCATCTCTCCTACCAAGCAACAACGGCTGAAGGAAAGAGTCTGATCAGTCCAAGGTTTCTCTTCCTGAAGGAAAGACAATTATGATTCATGTCATATCTGGAGCTAAGTTACTTTTTAAAGCTGGAGTAATTTAAAATAATACCTTCTTGATCACATTTTTAAGTTTGTTGCCTTGCACACATAGAAGCATTCAGCTATACTTCAGAATCTACAACCACATATTATCACATATGGGAAAAGGAAAAATACGGTGAACATGAAAACAGGAAAATGAGATACTCCATTTATTAGTATTTCCAGGATAGTCAGTTCCACAGTATCAAAGTACAATTACCAGACTTACCAAACCCCAGAAATGCAGCACCATTATTGCAATTCCTTAGAAACTTAAGTCAGGCCACAACACAGATAACACAGCATGCTTAAAATGCACAGCTTAGAGTCCTCCTAACTGTAGGATCCAATTACCATTCTGTTAAAAAAAAAAAAAGAAAAAAGGGAATGAGGAGCAGGGCTTGCAGTTAAATTCTGTTAAATCACAGCTAGTTTAACAGAAGGAAAGGAGAAAACAAGCACCTACTATACAGCAACTCATTGTTTGTTTTTCCCCATTAAGCACAAAAGATGCAAATCAGTACAGGGCAGAAAAGTGATCCTACCCAGCAAGAGACAGGGCTATTGAAAACAAAGATGATCCTGCCCTGTTCCTGTGAAAAGTCATGCCACAATGGAGCAAAGAATTCTGCTGTCTGTAGGAACACAAATGATGTGCAAGAACTATCCTTGTAATAATTATCTAACAGAGAGATTGTTAAATAAAAGGTTATTCCACCTCTCAGTCTTTCATGTTAAAAGCTAGCAACTACAACAACCTAAGAATTTCAGAATGTGAATCTGTGCCTGGTGTGGCCTGGGACAGAAGAGCATCCTTGAACTTTTCAGATGAAGACTGCAAATGGCTGAATGTTAAAAAGTGCCTAAACTGCTCTAGTAGCAGCACAGTGACTGTGCACAAAAGCAAAATCTGAGACACTATAAAGATACAGATTACAATCAAGGAAGAACCTTGTGATTTTAGGCACTCCTGGGTTAGGCAGTAGCTGCAATCTCATTTTTTGACTTAGGAACCTGAATTCACCATAAACCTTGCCTTAGGTATTTAAGTCCCTTATTGGATCAAGCCAATAAACTCTCTGTCATTACCTAAGTATTTTAGATCCTATTATGTTTTGCCTCCCTTTTTATTTTTAATGAGATCTTTATCTTTCTAACATATAGTTAACTATTTATCCTGTGTGAGGTCATTTTTTCTCATACTGGTCCATACATAATTACCGTGTAACTAAATAACATAGTGTTGGGCTGGTTTCTTTCAAAAGTACTGAGAATTGATAGCTCCAATTTTCTCAAAGGGAATTAAGATCCCTTGGAAAATTCACACTGCAGTGTTGTACAGTAATGCTAGAGACAGTGGTAGCAGTCTAGCTTTGTTCAGTTCAAATTAACTTTTGAGACTGAGCTGCAAATGCAGCTTTGTGGCCACTCATAACTAAAAATTACTCAAATCCAACTTCTGCCTACAACTGTGTTGCACAAACAAGGGTTAGTGTTTGTTTAACTGCAGTGATGCTGAGCATTTTTCCATTTAAAAATCTCTCTGCTGGAACTATCTCACTAAAGCCCCAAAAGTCTACTAAGCAACACAGAACAAACTGAAACAAAACAAAACCAAGTTGGTTTAGAGCATTATTTCTTAGCCAGGGCTGAAGTGACTCAAACATCAAGCATCAATTTTAATGACTTTTAACTACTTTAGGAAAAAATAAATACCATGAAGATGAGGCAAAATATTTTTATTCATGGATGAAGAAGTAAAAAAGTTTTTTCTAAACAGATCTGCTTCTAGAAGTTGGAAATTGCTGTGGATTCTCAAGAAAAACTTTATTTTCTCAAATATGTATATATCATTACTAATTTTGCATATCATGGCTTTTATGCGAGGAGGGTTAGAAGCCAGAACTCCAAGGTCCTGGTTGTTGATTCAGTAGAAATTTGGAAGTTTTTTAACTTCAGCTACAGACACATGGCAGGAGGCTATTGCTATGGAGCCAGGAGCTGACCTTTGACAAGATGGATTTTCCAAAATCACTTTCTTGTTCCACAACAGGGACTTTACCAGATTAGAGGCATGTGGGGACTAGTCCCATGGTAGAGCTATTCTGGAAATATACATAAACCACTAGTACTATCTTCATGCATATTTGGAAAATGCTTCTCATGAAAATTTATCCATGTTTTGTCAGATTATGTGAATAAATACTCTTTTACAAAGCACTGCCTTCCTGATTGATGGGTAAGGGTAACTTTTTTTTTTTCCTTTTAAATTGAGAAAATGTTTCACTGGAAAATTTAAACTAACAGTAATAGAAACTGCAAATTAATTTCACATATGCTACCTTGGTCACCAACTGGCATGGTAAATAAGTAACAATTTATAATGTGCAGCAATCTGAAGCCATTCCTCAGCAGTTAACACATGGAAGGCATGACTATGTATGAACTGTTTGCAGGTTGTGATGTTGCACACTTTCCTTCTGAAACAATTACAAAAACTATTATTAGAGACATGTCAAATGTCTCAGAAGTATTTGGCATGGCCATTTTCACAGGGCTGTTTATTCTGGGGTTTTGCCGGTTTCTTGTGTATGGATTTTTAAAAAATAATAAAATGGTATTGAACAAAAATTTTATCAGTAGAAATAAACTTATTTCCCATGAGAGGATTCAACTTCAGCTCAACTGGTCTTTTCCCATTTAGAGCAATCACCAAGGTATAAGTACGGCCTGCTCTGTCCTTCACTGGCTCCACCTGAAGTGGAACATGCCCAGTTCAGCTAAAGCAGTGAGAATGGCAGAACAACCATTTAGAAGTGAAAAGCAAAAGGTAATGGTCTAAATAGTCACAATCTCTGGCAATTCCCCAGGGCCATGCATGGCTTGCAGAGGCAAGGCAGCAGCCAGGAGCACTTCCTCTCTGGAGTGATACTAAAGGAAGCTCAAGGTGGCTAAACTTGATTTTGCTGCTTTCCCCACCCAATTTTGGCAACCGAGGAAGTAGCAGCTAACATGCCTCTCTATGGCTCCATGGGAGTATGGATATTTTGCTGCACTGACAGCAGCTACCTTCTCTGTCAGTCCTGCCAGTGTGTTGGGTATCCTAACCTGAGCATAGGGTTAGGATGCCTTATTCCTGCTGTCTTTCAAAGGAGTTGTTCCCTCTCCTTCTCACACTTCTCCAAAGTCTTCTTCCCTGAGTTTGTATTTTTTCCAAGGACTTGGGGAATATTTCAACTGTGGTCCTCATGACTTTGCAACTGTTCTTTCATTGCCCTGCTGAGACACACTGACACATTCACTGTGTAACAATGACTGAGAGTAAGAAGTGGACTCAATAGTTGAAAAATCTAGGCAGCAGTTTGTCAATAATTCTTCTATTTACTAACTTGTTTCCTACTGATTAACTGTTTTCTGTTCTTCAGACGGAATCCAGTCCCTTGCTGTAACAGCTTAGCACGTCAGGTAATCCCTGTCCTGGCATTAACAAGCACTGTTTGACAGCCTCTAAATCCTCCCACTGTTTCTCAGAAACCATCCCATAATCTCACTTCAGATTCTCAGAAGTATTCTCCTAATCTAAATTTCTTTTAGTCATTTACTTCATAATTTTTCTTATGTGTCACTTGCTATCTGTTCTCATAAATCACTTACATAGGGCAACCATGTCCCATCTCCATCCTCATTTTGGCAAGACAACAGGGGAGCAAGCATTTCTCCAATTCTTGTTGTATGGTAAATCTGTTCCAATTATCTTTTTCTTCCTTCAGTTAGTTACACTTCCTCTTTTTTTATAAATAATCTCATCAGATCTGTCTATTGTGTGACTGTTCACCAGAGTCACACAAAGCACAGTGAGTAATTCCTTATCTCAACAGTAAAAAAAAGTCTAGGCTGCTATCAGGTTTTTTTATAGATTCCTGTTTTCTCATCTTCTAGCATTTCCTGTTAATAAACTCTCAGGATCCAGCAGTAATTTTCTCAATATATGTACATGGTTTGGCACTTGCATGACTACAATTCTTCCATATCTACTACCCCAGTAGTCATGCAGGTTGGTTTCTTTCTGTCTGACATTTTTCTCCTCAGTTTATTGACATCACTTTCTTACTTGCTGCCAAACCAAAAGATCAATTTCCTGCCTTTTTGTGCCAGGGTCACTGATGAAAGTATCAAGTAAAATTAGTACTAAAACTGATCCTCAAAAAATCCATATGAAGTGCGTTTCCAGAAGCTCTTCATGATCCATTTCCATAGGCTTTTAAAAGGATCTTTCGTATCTGACAACTTTTTAGCAATTCCACCTTACTCTGTTTCAGTCAAAATTCTCCATGTGGCTCATTACATCATCTGCTTTACTCAAGTCTATAGAGACGAGAGCCTGAGCACTGCCCATCTGCAGAACAGAATTTCCATTACAAGAACAAAAGCAGACTTACTCAGGTTGACTTTAATCTATGTTATGTAAATTCAAGGGTTATGGTTTATGCTATTCATGTTAGCTTTACATCTCTCATTAGTTTTTAACTGGAAAATGTGCTATACATCCCTAATGTACTATTGAGGTAGCTTAATTGTCTATACTTGGTGAATGCCTTTTTCTTCCTTCTTGTAAGCAATACTTGCTTGCTGAGCTACAGCCAGTGTCCCAGATTTTTTCCCAGATCATCTGACGGTCATGGCTGTCAGTTCTGTCACATTTGGAAACTTACGTGCTCAGCCTCCCATAGCCGAGATTTCATGTCTTTAGATAAAATCTGCTCTAAACTTTCATTCCTTTTACACACTCTACTTTTAATTCCTGAGGTCAATCTTTGTCATTTGTATTTTTAAGAAAAGTATTGCTGCCATCATCATCATCATCATCATAGTGAGAGAAATCTCATTCAGACAAATCTCAAAAGTGTCATTGGATCTACTGAAAACAAGTAGTCTCTAACTGGAGAGAAAAAAAAATCAGTCCCTAACATTGGTATGTTAAAACTCAAAACAGTTGTTTTTGGATATGAGAAGAGACTTCTCAGCACCACAGACAAACTATGATTCTGGTAACTGGGAAAGAAGAAAGGGGACGAGCATCTCCTGGGTTCTGGGTGTCACTGCCCCAAATCCAAAATCACCCAGCAGGAGCGAGCTCCTCAGGGCTCTTTTGACAAAGTGGGCAGACCCCTCCAAAACTGTAATTGAACCAAAAATGAGGACATAGAACCAGAGAATCATTTAGGTTGGAAAAGACTTTTGAGATCAAGTCTAGCTGGTAACCCAACACTTCCAAGTCTACTGCTAAACCACATTCCTAACTGGGACATCTACATGTGGTTTAGACCCCTCCATAGATGGTGAGTCCACCACTGCTCAAGGCAGCCTGTTCCAATGTTTGACCACCCTTTCAGCGAGGAAAGCTTTTCCTACAGCTAATTTATACCTTCCTTCGGGCAACTTGAGGCCATTTTCTCATTCTGTTGGCTGTTTCTTGGAGAAGAGACCAACCCCTACCCCCAGAGCATTGATCAAAATATGAAACCAAACTTGTCCCAGTACTGAGCCCCGGGGAACCCCACTAGGGCCTGGCTGCCAAGTGGATGTCTGGCCATGCAGACAGTTTTGCAGCCAGGAACACTGCACCTGTCCAAGCCATGAGCAGCCAGTTTCTCCAAGAGAACACCGTGGGAAACACTGTCAAAGGCTTTACTAAAGTCTAGGCAGACCAGATCCAGTCTGTCCCTTGTCCACCAGCAATTGCCATACTATTATACTATGAAGAAGAATTCAGATTTCACACTGAAGGGAAATCCCAATGAGCACTTGACTGTTTGTTAATTAGCAGTTTATTTAGACAGCTAAAAACTGGTTTTGTGCAGCAGAAGTCACTGTATTTAACAGATTTAATACAAATGTTAGAATTCTTGCTTTTGCCAAAAGAAAAAATCTAAAATAAATCTTGTTCATTTAAAATTATTTTCTTTCTAGTCTCTGGGATGAGCTCTAGTACCCTCAGCTGCTCCTTATAGGACTTATGTTCCAGACCCTTCACCAACTCTGCTGCCCTACTCTGGACTTGTGCCAGCACGTCAATGTCCTTCTTGTAGTGAGGAGCCCAGAACTGCACACAGCACTCGAGGCGTGGCAGCAGTGCTGAGTACAGGGGGACAATCACTGCCCTGGTCCTCCTGGCCACACTACTGCTGACAGTCTAGCCTTGTTCAGCTCACCGTAACTAACTTCTGAGACCAAGCTGCAAATGCAGCTTTTTGACCACTTCTAACTGAAAAAAAAATTTCAAAACCAACTTTTGCCCACCACTACATTGCACAAACAAAGATTAGTGTCTGTTTTACTGCAGTGATGCTGGGGATTTTTCCATTTAAAAATCTCTCTGCCAGATCACACTAAAGCCCCAAAAATATCATAGTTGGTTGTGAGCATTATTTCTTAACCAGGGCTGAAGGAACTCAAGCATTATCAGCTAAGGTCTTCAAAAGCCATTCAAGAATTTTAAATATGGCTTGATATTTCCTTTTTTTGGAGGGTTTTTTTTTTCCCTAGAAGAAATTATATTTAAGTGTTTCTTGGTAGAACAAATAGTTTTCAGAAATATTATGCTTTTCTAAGTATGACTCTTATTTGCCTAATCTGTCTCTAATTAATTTTATTTTGCCTCTGCTACACATATCTTTGCAAAAAGTTACAATAGCTGGGTAGCTAGCATTTACCTTCAAAGAAAAAGAAGAGAAACAGCCAGAAAGCCATTATTTCTCTTAGGATACAACTACATCCTTCGGCTTAACTACTTCTTCATGGGCTATAGGCCTAGAGCCTGTAAAAGTGGGGCTTGGCTCCAGATTTCCAGTATGTAGGTATTAATTTTTAGGTCCACTGCCTGTTCCCTTATCTGGGTTGGTCTTGCTTTACTTTGTTTATACTGCTGTTAATTTCTGAAGACCTTGAATCAGAATTATTGTGCTTACTTTACCTAAAGTGGGGTCAAATACAACTTAAACCACTGCTTTATTGTCATCTCATGTCTAATTGGGTTGCACATACTACTCATACAAGGAATTGCTTGAAAAACATCAAAACCAATACCTTAAAAAGCATAAGAAAGGAATTACTTCTACTTCAGTATACTGAAGACACAGTGCTTTTTTGCAGGTACCTTTCTGAATGAGAACCACCAACTTCCATAACCAGCAGTACAATACTGCTCTACAGCAGGAAGGGAAAGGACAGTCCCTGAAGTCCTTCTTAGAATGGCCCACATGAACTGCACAATGGCAAGGCTTTGTTATTTTAAAATATCATTTATCTGACCCTTCAAGCAGGAGGGAAAAAAAAGAATTTTTGAGTGCGCTATTTTAATGGAGTGGTGGTGGAACTGCCTGTTATCTAATCTTGAAAATGTCTTTTTTTCCTCTTACATAACTATCACATCCTGATGGTAACACAGTGAAAATGTTGACATTTGAGGGCTTTTTCCTTGTTTAGTTAAATATGCCAAAGGTGGAATAATACACTAAAACCAAAGCTCAGAGAATCAACTGTAGTTCAAAGATACAAGAGTGTTAACATTGGGCAATTTCACAGTCTAACGAGGCCCAGTGTCATTTCCAACATGGATAAAAAATAATGTCTAGAGGATAAGGACCAGGTGAGTATATAGTCTAGCTTTCTTGTAAATAATCTCCCAGATACCAGACATCTCTACAACTGGTGAGAGCAATAAAAAATATCAGGCTCCCTACTCATCTAATCATCCATCCTACCTCAAATCCCTTGTTTCACTGTTTCAGTTTTGCAGGGAAAGATGATGGGAAAAAACCTCAATTCTTCTGCTCAAAGATGTTAATGCTAGCAGAGCCATGAGTATTTTGTGCCTTTACACTGGAAATTATGTAAAACAGCTGATTGCATTGATTGCACTTATGATTGCTTGAATCACTAATGTATGAACTTTAATAGGAATCATTGGAAGTGGCAATGGTGGAAACATGTTTTCATTTCTACTGTTTTAAATTGTTCCATCAGAGGACAGCCTTACTATTCTAATTCAAATCCCACAAGCCCTTGGGGTTTGTCCCGTTTTATTTTTCTTCTGTATTTCCACAAGTAATCTAATCTGGAATGCAAAATAAACTACTGTTTAACAGTACTTCTTTCAGAGAAGTACTTTTGTCCAGACTTTGTGAGGGGTCAACTCACGCTTGACATGTCCACACCAGAATCTATAATCCATTAAAACCATTCATAATAATTCAAAGCAACCTTCAACATCCCATCACAACTCAAGTTCACACTACAGCTATCTACTTCACTTTGATCCTTAGATGAAAAATTTCCTAACTCACTCAATTTTTTAATTAATTACTGTAGGAGACCATCTTTCCTATCCATATTTAAAATATACCCATGGTGCCCTCACACTTCAATTACCATAACATCTTTTTTATTTGACTTTAGGAACTTGAAAGCCATTGGCAAAGGATGAAGCTTAGAGTAGCTGAGGTCAGACAAAACACCTGGATGTAAATCCAGATGTGTCTAGCTATTTCCAATCACGCCATCTTTGCCCACAGCTCTCTTAACAACCTTTAGCATCATCTTCCAGCCTGCCATACATGGAAGACAGCTGAAGATATATATAGCTTTGCTCCCTTCGTACGGCCATATATTAATGTTCCTGATGTGCAAGCTTTGCTTGAAACGTCTGGATTTATGACAACCTTCTAACATTAAAAAAAAAAAAAAGGCACTGTAACAATTACAAATACATAGCGCTTATGCAATAGGCTTCAAGCTTCCTTTAGAGGCTGGCGTTCACCTGGAAAGCCGAAGCATTTCCCACTGGGACTACTTTAGGCGAAACAGACGAGGCGCTTCCCCGCAGAGCCCGCCTCGGTAGCACACCGGCGGGGAGGGAGCGCGGCTCGCCGCCCGCCGGCCGCGTCCGACCGTCCTGCGAGGGCTGCGAACACTCGCGGAGAGAGGGGGGGAAGAAACCCTAAGGACAAAGAGCTTCTCCTTAACCTTGCAACTTTTATCTTATCGTGTTCTCCATTAAAAGACTAACAAAGTAGGAAAAGGGGGAAGCCCAAGCGGCCCAAGACGAGTGCGAGCAGCAGCCGCGGAGAGGGCGGCGGGCGCCCGCCGGGTGATGCCTCCGGGACCGCGGCAGCTACAGACGCCCGTTCCCCGCCGCAGAACCCTCTCCCGGCCCCGGCGGCTCTGTCCCTCTATCCCTGCCTCCCGCACAGCCCTGCTAGCGCCCGACCCTCACCGCGGCAGCCGCTCCCCGGAGTCAACCCGCAGGGCGGTCCCTCTCGCCCTGCCGGCCAGCCCCGGCCCGGGCGGGCCGCGGGGGGTTCGGCACCGCCGCCCCTGAGCCGGGCGTTCCCGGACGGGCCGCCCCGCCCCCCCACGTGACCCCGCGCCGTTGGCGGCGCGCGCGTGGAGCGGTGTTTTGTAACCTCCCCCCGCCTCCTCCCGCCCCCCGCCCGCGCCCAGCCCGGAGCCCGTCCCGGCGGCCGGAGCGGGAGCGCCACACCCCCTCCGCCGCAGCCGCGCAGCCGATGGCAGCGTCCTCTCCCGCCGCCGCCGTGGGCTCGGAGCTGCCGCCGGAGCCGGGCGGCAGCGGGGGCCCCGGCGAGGGGGCGGACGAAGAGCGGGAGCTGCTGCTGGCGCGGCTGGTGCCCGCTAGCCGCCTGAAGGAAGCGGTGGGCGCGTCCCTGGCGTCGCTGTGCCTCGGCCCCCTCGGCGGAGCCCAGCGCCTCGGGACCCTCGTGGACTGCCTGGTGCTGAACTACCGCCTGCGGCAGGGGCCGTGCCGGGGCCGGGAGCGCGGGGCCGAGGGGCCGCTGCGCTGCTGCGGCTGCCGGAGGTTCCTGGGCGAGCCGGTGACCGTCCCGTGCGGGCACACCTACTGCCGCCGCTGCCTCCGCAGGGAGCTGCGGGCCCGCTGCCGCCGCTGCCGGGACTGGCTGCTGCCGGCGGGGGGCACCAGCACGGCCGCGGCCCCGCTGCGCACCAGCGTCGTTCTCAACCGGCTGGCGGAGAAGTGGTTCCCGGGCGAGTGCGAGAGGGCGAGGGCAGGGACTCGGCTGGAGGAGCTGCTGGCCCAGGGCCGCTTCCGAGAGGCGCTGGGCGCCGCTAACCATGCTCTGCGAGCAGGTAAGGCTGCGGGGAGCGCTCCCGTCCTCCGCGCCTGCCGGCCGCCGGAGCCGCGCGGTGTCCGCGGTGCCGCCCGTGTCCCGGCGGGACCGGCACGGGCTAGCGCCCGGAGCGGCAGGCTCCTGGGGCTGGGCTGTGGTGGGGTAGGTGGATGTGCCCTTATCCCCGAGCGCGGCGGGACCGTCAGCGATCGACGCGGGCCGATGAAGAGCGTCCGAAGTTTTCTCGAGTTTGAAAGGATTCGAGGAGCCTCTCCATTGGGAGAGCGGAGTGGAGGGGACGCGCAGCTGCCCGGCCCTCGGTTGAGCGCCCAGCCTGCTGGTGGGGTACACCTGCTTTTGCTTACTCCAGAGGGGTGGGCGAGAGTCCCGCATGGGCTGCGTTGTGCCTCCCCCCGCACGCTTCTGTGGGACTTGTTTACAGAGGAGTCCTGGGGCTCCGCTTCGTTTTGTGTTGGGTAATCGCTGTGCGCGGGCAAAGAGAGATTCCGTTGGTGTATTTAACCTTGTTTTCTGAGAGAGAGACCTATTTTCAGTCTTAAGTGTCACCAAGACAATTCCCAGCAGGCCGGGCCGAGTTGCATAAGCAGACAGGCACGGAGGGGGACAGGTTGTGTAATGGCAGTGACATCATAGGTGGGTGTGGTTGGAGTTTTATATAGTGTTGAAGAGGGTCCAAAGAGGGGAGGTAGAGGCACGCTTTTCGGCTATCCTATATCCGTCGCAATCTGGTTGGTACCATGGACTCTTAAGATACACTCAGTTTTTCAAAGTTTATTCTTTATAGAGAGAGTCAAATTTGTGTGATTGATACACCTAGATGGATCCAGCGAGGAATTCCTTTGTTATTTTAATTTGACTATGGATTTTAACAACCTGGTGACATGGGAGGTTCTGTTATGAAGTCTACCAGGATTTTTTTTCTGTTCAGTAATTTAGAAATTAATATTTTTACAAATTAAGTGTATTACGTTTATACAGTTGTCTGCAGTGGAGGAAAAAACCCAAAAGCTTGCATAAGTCTAATCCTTCCAATCTGTTCTGGGAAGATACATTAGGTCTAGCTTCAGAATAAACTGTTCTCAATGTAGGTGGGATTAAGTCGAAGATCTATTTTATATGCTTTTTGGCGACCTAATTTTAAGGGGTTCAGTTTTGGTTATTGATTTTACTTTATTTTCTAGAGTGTTTCCAAAGTGTAGGAATATATACAGGATGGATTTTAAATCTTGAAACTATAAGATCCAGACTTCTTGCTGAAGTACAGCTTTGACTCATACAGGTCAAAAAGAAATCTCAGTAGTTTTCAGGGTTAAATTTATGAATCTGGTACTGATCACATATGTTTACAGGGCTCCTTTTTCATGTTTCAAGACTGCTTTAAAAGAATAAAAGACTGAAATAATTACACAGTTTTTGTTAATCTTTCTTTTATGGATTTAGGTATATTATTTAGATATTCCTAAATATGGGGAAAGAATTTTGATTCTTTTTTTTAATGTGAATCTGCATCTTCTTTTGGCTTCAAAATGGGTTTGAAATTTGAGTATACTTATCTTGTGATGCTTATTCAAAATTTTATTATTCAAGTTCAGTACATGTGCTATAATTAAGTATTAGAAGCTTAAGGTCCATTCTACAATTCTTTCCTGTGTCTCCAATCCTGACAATTATGAACATTACACATATTCTGGAAAAGATACTGAAGAACTTTGGGCATCAGAGTGTAGACGTATGTTAAATGTGAATTTAGAACTGTGGATTCACAACCACAAATTGAAGACAATTCCAGGCCAATAGATAAATTAATAGCTGCTGGTATACTTTCCATGTTCCTTCAAACCTTGAATTTTGAAGATACTTAGAGATGGAAAAGATGTAGCATAAGAAATGTGTTCATGTTTAAAATCATTCATGTTCCATTTCAGCATTTCCTTACTGCTTCATCTGTTTATTTTTAATGCACATAGATAAAAAGTTGTGATAAACTTAAATCTGTCCTAAATAAGGCATTGATGGTAAACCTCTACTCCAATGGCATCTCTTCATAACTCTCTTCTCTTTCTGAAACATTTGGAAGAGTTGTATTTGCCCTTGCGCAAAAGTGACTTTAAAAACCAAAAGGAATGTTAACATTTATATAGTTAGTGTATTCCTTGTGGAGCTGAAATGAAATAGCTTAGTTAAAGGAGATCTCTTGAATTAACATACAAGTGCAGCTTGCCTTTAATCAAGTGTCCTGAAACACACCACTAGTGGGTTGAATTTGATCTGAATCTCACTCATTCCTTCTGGAGTGGACATCAGGAGATATATTGAGCAGTCAGTCTCCTGCTTAAGCAGAACAAATACTGTGATCTGAGCAGTTTGCTTGAGGTTTTGTACAGCTGGATCATGAAAACCTACAGACTGACAATTCCACATCCTCTCTGGGCAACCTGCTCAAAGGTTAATTATCCTCATAGTGAAAAATCTTTTCCTTATTTCAAGTATTAACTGACATTGTTTTGGTTTATAACCATTGTCTCTTTGGGTTTTTTTACTGCGTACTTCAGTAGAGTCTTCTTGGTAACCCACTTTGGGATTCTGAAAAGCTGTTGTGCCCTCCCAATGCTTTCAGGAATTACTTTCTGCTAAATAAGCCCAGTTCTTTTGGCTCTTAATGGTTGTGTGTTCCAGCTCTAATTATTAGGGTGGCCCTGTAGTACTGTGTTAATAAATACTGTGTCCTAAAATATTTCTATGTAATATTTCTGATGTGCATGTTATTTTGAAAAATTTGGCATATTAAGAACCGTATAAAAAGCATGCAGAATCAGATCAGAGTTGGTCCATTTATTGGTATGTTTATACTTATAGTAAAAGCAGGTGATTTGGAAGTAATATAAAACTCCAGACTATTGAATGTGTTCTTGTGTAGACACCTTTGTATAATTTCCTATTAATGTAATAATAACAATTGATACATACAGCTCTACACCACAAATACTTAGTGCATTTTTTTGTTAAAATCATTTGTCTTTGGGATGCTAGAAGTGAGTGCTTTCTGTATTTACAATATATTTGGTCACTGAAATGGAAAGTTTTAGAACTAGCTATGTTTCTGCTTTGAGCCAAAGATTCAAATTAGCTTGCAACCTCTCTTTAGCTGAAAAACATTAAAATATATGCTGAAACATTGCAAAATTGTTTTTTTTCATTGTAACAAAGCCTAGAAATTAAATTGTGGTTTAAAAAAATCTGTAAATTTAGATAAAAACAGAGAATTGTTTAGGTGGAAAATACCTCTCAGATCATTAAGTCCAGCCATTAGTCCAGTACTGCTGAGTCTATCATTCATGTCCCTAAGTGCCATATCTACATATTTTTAAGTCCCACCAGGGATGATGTCTCTAACACTGCTGTGGGCAGTCTATTCCCATTCTTGACAACCCTTTCAGTGAAAAAGTATTCCCTGATACCCTTACTAAACCTCCCTTGACACCATTTCCTCTCATTATGTTGCTTGTTACCTGAAGGAAGAGAGAGCCAAACGCCCCACAACTGTCTACAGCCTCCTTTCAGGTAGTTGTAAAGAGTGATAAGGTACCACCTGAGACTTCTCCTGGCTAAACTCAACCTTTCTTCATCAGCTTGTGCTCCACAGCCTTCTCCAGCTTCATTGCCCTTCCCTGGACCTGCTCCAGCTCCTCAATGTCCTTCTTGTAGTGAAGGGCCCAGAACTGGACACAGCACTCGAGGCGTGGCCTCGCCAGTGCTGAGTACAGGTGGACAATCCCTGTCCTGGTCCTGCTGGCCCCACTAATCTTATACAGGCCAGGATGTCTTTGGCTTTCTTGGCTACCTGGGCACACACTGGCTCATGTTCAGCTGCTGTTGAGCAGCATTCCCTGCTCATTTGCCACTGAGCCGCTTTGCAGCCACTTTTACCCCAGCCTGTAGCACTGCAGGGGGTTATTGTGACCAAAGTGCAGAACCCAGCATGTGCTTTGCTAAACCTCAAACCAAGAGCCTTGGCTCATTGATTGAATCTATCCAGATCCCCATGCAGAGGCTTCCTCCCCTCCAGCAGGTCAACAGTCCCACCCAAATTTTGTCATTTATGAACTTTATGAACTTTTGTCATTTATGCACTCTATCCTCTTGTTTGGATTGTGGATGAAGGTATTAAAAGGATTGGCCCCAGTACTAAGCTTTGAAGAACACTACTAGTAATCATCTGCCTTTGGTCTTCTGAATATTCAGGCCCAGTTTGTCATATCTATTGATCATTCAGTGACTGTATGTTCAGCAGTAGAGTTGGGATCTCAGCTAAACTCTTTGTTTTGTATTAGTTCAGTTGGAATCATGCTTTTCTTTTGAAAAAAAAAAAGTGGGTAAAATGCCCACCCGCTGTACTCTTGAACTCACATTTTTATCTTTGAACTAGCCCTCGTTTTCCCCCTAGGAAAAAAGGCTCAGAGTTCCTCAGGTCATGTTCTGCACTTGAAAGGCAGAAACAGATGAGCTTCCTCTGATTCTGTGCAAATAGGCAGCTTATCAGAGAACAAAGACCTGCACTTACTGCTGCCTCTGGACAAAGGAGTTCAATTTGCTAACTCTGCTGGACACCAAAGAGTCAAACACAACACTAAAAACTATCTGAAGAGTTTAATCTGAGCTCTCACCTTGCTAGGCTATTGCAGACACCAAACACAGCCACAGGAAATCAGGCTTCAGAGTTGTTCTGCTTGCAGAATTTGTATTTTACTCAGACAAAGAGAGTTTGCCGGAATTCAGTTAAAACAACCATTTTATTATGTAGAATGAGAAAATGAAACAAACCAGCTTTGGCAATATTTATGTTTGAGGGGGAACCGTCAACTCAAAAGACAGACAAATCAAGGAGACACTCTCCTTTCAGCTAATTTAATTCTTCTCTGATTTTCTTGACCCTTTATTTTACATTAAGATCTTTTTACTTGTAGCATTGGGAATCTAAATACAAAGCAGTGTGTTACAGTGAGAACATTGGCCAGTATGTCTTCTAACTGTAGAACAGGCTAATGTCAGAAATTTATGAGAAGTTATACTAGACATCCAGAATAAACTAAGATTTTTTTAAATTGAAATGATAGCCTCCAAGCCTTTTTTGAAACAAACTTAAAGATCTATTTGATTTTAGTATTGTTTACAGTAGACCAACCTTGAATAGTTTATCTCATTCAATGAAAACCAGGTCTATTTTAAAAAACAATTAAGATCAAAAGAGTGTTCTGGCATTTTTTTCCAAGCAGCAGCTGCAATTAGTTGTGTTACAAAACTGTTGTTTTAGTGGCAAGGAGATGGGTTTAGAGGTTGCTGTACTGAAAGTGCAAAATACTGTATGTCGGACATGAGAATTTGATCTCACTGAACACATCCTGCTTTTTTCCCGCTCTAGAAGTTCCAGTACTACAGCTCCTTAAAACAGGGCTGCCAACTGGTCCTAAAGGCTTTCTGGAATTTTAATCTTTTTTTTTTTTTTTTTTATCACGTAGTGATAAGGCCTGGTTCTGGTACCTCCCAGATGGATGCTACAGTGGCGTCGCCAGCCATAGTCAGAAGGGGTCAGGCACTATAAAAACAAATTGCAGTCTGCAGAAAAACTTGGGTATTTGAAATCAAACTTTGTAATACTTAGGCTTTTAATACAAGTGTGGTGTATTCCCAGGTTTCTGTGGTTTTGATTGGTTATACTGTAAAGATAAAGTTTATGTAGTCCTCATTTTTTGTTTTCCCAGCAGTACTGAGCAGTGCTTTTTGAGCCTCTCTGTTCAGTATTTGAAAATAAGTTTTCTTGTTGCTGCAAGATACATCAGGTTCCAAAATTTGTTCCTTAGTTTACAAGACATAAACTGGGAATTACTGCCACTTTTGTTAGCCAAACATAGGGAGTGAGGGAGAAGGTACTCCACTAATTTTGGAAGAATTGTACAAAAAATTGTAATTATGAAATATCACTATGAAAGCAAATTTAATTAAAAATTACAAAATTCTTACTTTTAAAAGATTTTACCTTATTTCTGTCTGCAGATTCCAGTGACTTGATGCTAAGAATTTACAGAGCTGAGTCATATGTTGGCCTCCAAGAATATAAAACAGCCATAGAAGATCTAAATTTTGTTATTTCCAAAATGCCAAATTGGCCAGAGGTAAGTTGGTATGAATCATAATTTTTCAATATTGTGTTTGTAAAATTAATAAATTCCAAATTATATTTGCATTGATTTAAAAACTTAGGCCAGCTACTTTAAATGTTGTCTCTTAAGACACGCAAAATGCTAGAAGTCATCTTTAAAATAGTTAACTTGTATAAGACAGGCTCCTGATGAGTATGGCAGGTTAGGGCTGGTTGACACACTGAGAGTTGGAATACTTCATGGTGATGTAACTCATAACAGCTGGGGTTTGGGACTTGTTTTGTTTAGCTGTTAATTTTTGTTAACAGAGGGACAGATATCTTCAAAAAGCCTAAATAAACTCAGTGGGAACTGAGCTTTACAAGTAATACAGGCAGCTGGGGAGTCTGTGGTCTTCGGAATGCATGTTGTTGCACTGTCTAAACTCCGAACTCAGCAGGAGCAGCAAGATCTTGCCACACAAGGGAGATCTTTTTTCTCCTGTGTTCAGCAATTCCGTGGCTACTGTGAATTCATAAAGCGTCCTGCTTTTCAGCTCTCAGTGTTGATAGTACTGTCTACTTTTTTCTATATGTTTGGAAAGAAGCGTCACTACTTAACTGAGCTTGGTTTGATGGATGGATTCCTGTAACAGTCCTTACCTCTGTAGGAAAATAAACTGTCTGTAAGAGGAGGACTGGCAAACTTTCCTTCTTCAGAATTCATCTTCAAGGAAGCTGCCCAAATCCATCAAAGATTATGTGTGTCCTTATCTGACAGTCTAGTTGAACAGATGTTATTGTTCATACTATCAGTAATTCTGTAGAAACTGCATTCTGGGGTTTGGTAGAGTCTTTTTTTGGTTGTTTTGTGTTGTTGGGCTTTTTTTTGTTTATTTGTTTGTTTTTTAAGTTTAGTTTTTGGTCCATTATCCATATTCCTATATACAAATAGATATTGTTGTTTTAACTTTTTTTTTTTGATACCTGTTGGTTTTATCTAACTTTAACTATTACTATCAGTGCAACTTTTAAAAGTTGAGATAAATTCTTAGTTCCAATGTCATCTACTTTTGAGTAGATTCAGCGAAATCTGGTAGTCTTTTCTCCCTCCTTTTTTTCTTTCAAAGAAAATAATACGCACATTTTTTTCCCCTAGCTGGTGTCCAGTGTTCAAGCATAAAATGTAGTTTGAAGAAGCAATTAATTCTGAGAGCACATTGTTTTGTTTTAAGAATATAGGTTGAGATGTATGTAAGGGGTGAGCAGTTGTGTGGATTATTTTATTTGTATTCACCCTTCTGAAGGTTGGAACCATAAAGCTTTTAATGAAAGAGAGGGTAAAAAAAGTATTCTGTAAGCTGTTGTGTGAGGTTATGTAATAATTTGCATTTCCTGTCCCTCTTCTTCCTTTCCAAATGCTCACAGAAGAGGCAAATTAAGGGCTATGAATTCAGCACTAGTGAGGTTTTTAACCCTTTATATAAGACAAAACAAGTTAGCTGGAAGAAGACTCGCACCGACCTATCCCATGACTCTTTTCAAACACTGTAAGGGATGTGGATCATGCGCACTGTGCACTGTTCAATTTGTTAAAGCTGCATTCTTTCTGTCATGGCAGGTTCTGATTCTAACCCTGTTGCAATGCCTGTAAGATCAATACTGCAGTTCCCTGTATTCTCTACAAATGTCTTTGTGGTATCTGTTTCTCAGGTCTACTTCCAGAAAGGAAAAGTTCTGCAAGACTCTGGCTTTGTAGCAGATGCCTTACAACTGTTTCTACAGTGCTTAGCCCTTGATGAGGACTTTCTTCCAGCCAAGCTAGAAGTAGAAAAGGTAATTTTATTTATGATACTTGATTCCCATCTCTGATTGACTCCTTTATGAAACACCCATTATGATAGACCTTGAGCATCTAAAAACATACAGAAAACTTTCAGGTGGCAGATTCCTTTTAAGACATTTCTTAAATCATACTGTGTTGAAGAGTTAGTCCCAATGTACATGTTTTACATACATCTTGAAAAGTACATCTGCATTCGAAGTTACTAAGTGAATATGTAGAAAACTGGAAAGCAGGCAACAAGTGTAATTTTCCAAGTTGAAACCCTCTGTGCCCAGAGCACAACAGTTTTTTCTGTGATAATAAAAATTTACATTGAAAAGCTGCATAATACTGAATTGATAACGTCTAACTCTGTTTGACTTGTAGTAGAAAAGATTTCTAGATAAATTTCTTTAGCAATATAGGTGTGTAGGTTTCTGTTTGTTTTCAACTCTGCCTTCACAGTTACTCTTTGAATAAAGATATGTTCATGAGAATAACTTAATATAGATTACCTTCTTGGTTTTTGATATGTAAATTTTTAACAAACGTATGTCTGGATTCTTTCTTGTTGTTATTAACATTGAGCTGTTTTCTCTAGATATTGTGTGATGTTTTGTCACCAGAGAAGTTAGGTGAGAGTCTGAAGGAATCTACTTGGAATTCACCCCATGTTAGAAATAAACCTTTTATACTTGGTTCTGAGGTGACTGCATCTTACTGCAACTTACAGCTTTGTCCTCCACAGGTAATAAAAATTCTACAGTAACTTCTGTCTTTGACTGATGTGTATACATCAGATGTACTGATAGCCTGATTTATGAATTCATAGCCCTTTTCAGTGTAAATACTGATTTTATGCAATTGGCTAAATTGGAGGAAAAGAAGCATGGTTTGGAAGTAATTTATTTTCATTTGTAGTGTTAAAACTCCTAATTCTAAATTCCTCATTATTAGTCATTCACTAGAACGAGTAGTAAATACAGTATTAGAAGGTACTGAAGTTTGACATTAGGGACTTCAAGACAAAGAGAAATACAGGGGTTTTTTTGAAGCAGATGAAATACAATTTTTGTTTTGTTTGAAGCGGGTGAAGATTTTTGAATTGTTAATGCTAAACAAATTTGAGTACCATGTTGACTTAGAAATTTTTCTAATTAACTAATAGGTACCCACTAATAGTATCAGTTTGGCTTATGTATCTTTGCACAGTCATGTCTCACATACTTAGATTTGTGTTACTCTTAGAATACAGTTTGGTTCATCTTACTGTTTCAGAGTTTAGGAGGATCAGATGTACTGGAGCCTGTGAGTGGAGGCTTAAATCGTGCACAGTCTGCCCATGCTCTTAACTCAACAAAAGACCTTGCCAAGGAAGATGGCTTAAAGAGAGTGTCTTCTGAACCCCTCCTCTCTGGCCAAGGAAAAGGTGCTTTGTTAAAAAGAAAGCTTTCCTTTTCAGAACAGGACACAGTTGTATGTGAAGATGGAAGAAACAAACACAAAAAGCAAGGAGGTAAATAGTCACTTACTGTGAAATTTGAAGTATTTACTGCCTTGTGGCTTTGTTTGAAGAAGTATCTTCTGCTTTTCCTTAGAAAGTACAAAAAGGGACATAACACTGGCTTTTGGAGCAATCCCAGGGGATTTGATTGATGTATCAGATTTTGAGTGCTCTCTATGTATGAGGTAAGATTTTGTCCTTGATTCAATATTAGCTACAGATGCTTGGTTGCATATCTGTTACAGGTACAAACTGAGGTACTTGTAAGTTGTTATGAGTTCTGATATCAGTCAATAATTTGCAGCTTTTCGCTATCCCTGCACTTATATGTGTATTTAACTGTCACTTGCTACAATGCTATATACTGTAGGACTGTTTTAATCGAGTTACCTTTTTAGTTAAACTTGGCAGTGTTAACTGGTCGCCATCAAAGGACAGGATCTTTTGTGATTAAATGTTAGGGCTTCTTCAATCAATAAAACTTATTTTGGGAGGGTTAATGCTTAGAAGCACAGCCTTGCATTGTGAACCTTGTAGGTTGTATTTGAAAATATTACTGAATAATCTTGATTTTCAGAATAAATACCATAAAACATATGGTGTGTACTAAACTATTCATAGTTATGTTATTAATATGTAATACTGCTGTTAAAACAACACAGTTTCTCAAAGGATCACATAATTCTGTGTATTCTGGAGCTCTATGTAGGAGACCAAAATCTTTGTATATTGTGGTAAATGTTTAGTTACCTAGAGTTTTGGAATGTGTCCAGCTTCATCAGAAAACAAAACAGCGAGTGTTGCAGTAAATGGAAACAAACTGCAGTATAGAGGAAAAAGTAGAATAAGGAGACTTGGGACTAATTGTTTCTTTACTTTGTTATAGCATAACTAGTCCTAAAAATTCAAGAGATTAATCACTGATATTTTTAGAAAAACGCACACTGGCCATGACATCTAACTTCTAATAATTTTGTTGCAGGCTATTCTTTGAGCCAGTAACAACCCCTTGTGGACATACTTTTTGCAAAGGTTGTTTGGAACGGTGTTTAGATCATGCTCCACAGTGTCCACTCTGTAAGGAGAGCTTGAAAGAGGTATTGTTTCTCAATAAAGCTCACAAGTACAAATACTGTATCATTTTAAAAGCTGTTTCTCTTGAACCCAACAACTTGGATTTGCTTGGGCTATGGATTACTGCTAGAATGGAAAAGGGTCTCAGGCTCTTAGAGGTTTAATGTTTTTGTGACCGTTTACTTCAGTGGTGTAATTCAATCCTGCATATTTGTAAACTTAAGTATCTATTCAGTTAAACCTCTCTGTGATTTCTATGCACTTTTCCTATTGGTATTGCTGTATATCCTGGGAAGTCAGTTCTGTCTCTGGTAAGCAGAGACATACAAACTGAGTTAGACATTCAAACTGTCAGACACTAAGAACTTACACAGAGAATCTAATTTTCAAATATTAGAGTATCATTAAGCTTTAATTAATGAAACATAAAAACTTCAGAGCTTTAAACTTTCCTGAGTTTTATCACATTTCATAGATCATATTTTTATTAAAAAATCTGCATTTTCTCAAGCCTTTTTTTAAGATACATGAAAAGAATTTTTTTAAATTGTTTACAGTACCTTGCAAGCAGAAAATACAGTATCACAGAACTGCTGGAGGAGTTAATAATGAAATATTTGTCTGATGAATTATTTGAGAGAAAAAGAATTCATGCTGAAGAAACTGCAGAACACTCCAAGTAAGCTTCCTGTCTTGAAAAACTTGAGAAATTAATATGGATATCCATTTTAGAAATATTTTATTATTTTTATAGTCATTAACTGTGATATGAGTGCAAAAAGAAGTATGAAGCTTGTCCAGGTCCCTCTGGATATCATCCCATCCTTCAGTTGTGCCAACCACACCACTCATCTCGGAGTCATCAGCAAATTTGCTGAGGATGTAGTGGATCCCTTTGTCTGTGTCATTGATGAAGACATTAAACAGTGCTGGTTCCAGTCTGGACCCCTGAGGGACACTGCTGGTCACTGGGACTCTGAGCCATTGATCTCTACCTTCTGGGTGCATCCATCCTACCCTTTATTATCCATTTAACAGCCCACCCATCAAATTCATCTCTCTTCATTTTGGAGAGGACATTGAGGGGAACTCTTTACAGAATTCCAGATAAAATGATATCTGTAGCCCTTCCCTTGTAACTCCATCATCGAGAAGGTCACTCTGTTGGTCAGGCCAGGTTGGATGAGGCTCTGAGTAGCCTATCTAGTGAAAGGCGTCCCTGTCTGTGGCAGAGGGGTTGAAATTAGGTGATCTTAAAGGTCCCTTCCAACCTAGGGCTGTTCTGTGATTCTATGAAACATGTTTTTCCTTCCATTCCTCTTTCTGAGTACACTGTCAGGGAGCTTTGGTTTTAGTTTTGCTGCTGCAATGAAATTGTCTTCAGTTGACTTCAGAGTCTCAGAGACTTGAATTTCTTGCAAAGTAATTAATGATAGACATTAATCTTACACAGATAGATGTAATAAAAAATTGTTGGGATTTTATGTAAACATGTTTATCTCACAGAGAGTTCTTCAAATACATAGAGTATTGTACAAATACATCATGTATTGTAGATATGAATGCTGGAAAACTATTTAACACTATAGGTCCTGCAATTTATTTAACAGAATCCATCCAGTAGAATTAGGTTTTATAGTCTGAAAGGCATTAAAATGAAAAACCCAGTAATGTTTTAATGATAACTTGATTGTATCTACTATCAACTATACATACTTGATAAAATAGGATTAAAAAATACTTAGTTTTTCAGTTACGTCTGCTGAGGCATATTGCAAGGTGCAGACTATACACTGGGTTACATCTTGTGATCTGGAGTCCCTCCTTGAAAATAATCTAAACGGTGACCTAGCTACTATGTAGTTACTAGTACATCTTTTTACTTACAGGAAAATTGTGTCTCCGAGGGCTTAATTGTTTTTATAGCGCAAACTAAAGCAAAAATGAAAAAGTAGCTGACACCCCCACCCCAAAACAGAGGCCTTCATTCACTGACTAGGTACTCACTACGTAGATAACAGCGAGTCTTACTGTCCAGTATGTATGCAAATCGGTACATAGGTTTGCAGCCACTGTTACTACTATATGGGTTTGTCATTCATGAAACTTGCTACATGTTTTGACTTTGAAAAGAGTGCTTTATGACTTCAAACATAGCAGACATACTGAAAAAAATATATTGTCTGTTCAGATTTTGAAGGTGTATATTTCTTTTTATGTTCTCTTGAAGCTTGACCAAGAATGTTCCAATGTTTGTTTGCACTATGGCATATCCTACTGTGCCTTGTCCTCTACATGTATTTGAGCCAAGATACCGACTCATGATTCGCAGGAGTATGGAAACTGGAACTAAACAGTTTGGGATGTGCATAAGTGATTCTCAAAATGGGTAGGTTTACATCCTAATTTTAAGCTTCCATCTCTTTTGTCATTTTAATTACAAAAAGCATCTTTTCAGAAGTGTGTAATTGCATTACTGACAAGGTCTCTTTTTAGTTTTGCAGATTATGGTTGTATGCTGCAAATCAGGAACGTTCATTTTCTACCTGATGGACGTTCTGTTGTTGATACAATTGGTGGAAAGAGATTTAGAGTTCTACGGAGAGGGATGAAAGACGGTTATTGCACTGCAGACATTGAATATTTGGAAGATGTTAAGGTATGCAGAATGATGTCTAAATACTTACTAGTATTGATATATGAAGATTTTTGCCTGATTTGTTCTGGAAAGCTCTCTTTCAAATTTTTAGGTCCCTAGAAGCTAGCTTAATATTTTTTTATTACTATAAAATGAATAAGAAAACCATAGGTTTTTTTTCAACAATAGTTTGAAGCTGTAACTTTAAAAATATCAAAATACTTCTTTACCATTCAGTCAATAGCAGTCAAGGCTACAGAGAACACAAGAAATGTATCTAAATATAGTTGAAATTGAGTGTATTTGATTTTAGCTTAAACCTCTTAATTATTTCTTTATCACTAATCATATTTTCATAACCTTCCTCCTACAGGTTGCTGATGAAGAACTAAAGAAATTGAGAGAACTGCACAATTTCGTTTACAATCAGGCCTGCAGTTGGTTCCAAAACTTAAGAAACAAATTTCGCACTCAAATTCTTCAGCACTTTGGACCAATGCCTGACAGGGAGGAAAATATACAGGTGAGACATCATTTAATATTCATTAATAGATCCTTATTTCTAAAAATAAAAGCCCTATTACCAACTGCTAAGTATTAAAAAAAAAAACAAATAACACTTTTTTTCTCCAGCTTCAAAGACAATAAGGCTTGCACCTTATTTTTCTTACAATGAGCAACAAAAAGCAATTCTGTCACTGGTCAGCAGTTTCTCCAGGAAAGGATGATATGCTAATGTGGAAATAAAACCAGAAAACTGAAAACACTCTAAGTCCCAATAACAGTTAAACAGTTAACAGTTAAACTATTAATTTAGTAAAGTTGTTGGAATTCAGAGTGAAAAAGCTCTCTGTTTTCTCCCCGTGAAAGTAAAGAAACTGAATCTGCCACGTTTGTCAAAGAGGTAATAACAGATAACATGTTCCTCCTTTCTGAGTTAGTGCCATAAACTGCTGCAGTTGCTAGCATTTGACAAATGTTTCATAAGAAACTAGCTGCAGCAATCTATTTTGATAGTTATTATGAACAATTAATGAAGGTGAGATCCTGAGGGAGTGGAGGCTGTAGAAAAGTAATATTTAAAAATACATAAGATTTGGTTTTCAAAGTGGAGTTTTATGTGAATTGGGATCTTAGGGGAGTTTGTCCCTCACCCATGTGAAACTGTATTTACCTGTCACGGTCGGGGATACAGAGAGACAACACAACATGGGAGTTCATGCGCCAGAGGGAGCTTTAATGGCATGCACAGCTCTTATGCAGCTTATTCAAAACACTCCACATTCAAACCTGAGTGACTCAGGTTTGGTTACTGCCCACCTCAGTGCCAATAGCTACCTGCTTACGTTCTCATCAGGGACTAGCGGGCACCCGCTGTCTGTAGCCAGATCCCTCCTCTTCTCAGTGCCCTCTCTAGGCTTACCAGGTTAAAGTCAGGAGTCTATGAGGCTCACAGTCCAGCTGTTTGCTGTCATAATTCCCCCTTTCTGTTTCCAAAATATAAAAACCGTGTTTATTATCCTTCTGCGGGTGCCTTTGCAGAAAGGACAGCAAACAAGGAGAATGAAATTCTTCCCTAAACTTGACAAGCCTGATCTTTCTAGCTATTGGTGTGTCTTATCAAAAATTTTGTGATCATGTCTAGGAGTTATCAAAGGCACAATTTTACTGGGTGGCATGCTGCAGGCTAATTATTTATAACTTACAACTTGAATGTGACAAACAACCAACTTAAAAACTATCAGAGGTATCATTTAAAACTATCAGAGGCAGCATTTCCTTTTGGTAGTAATGTCCTTAAAGTGTCCGGCTCTTGAGGTCCAGGTGAAATCACAGGTGAGTTGTCATTCCAAAGGTTTTAGATTTTTATCTGGCTGGTGCAGAGGGTTGTTCTGGTCACTGTTCTGCAGCATGTGCTGTGGGGCTGTCAGGGAGGTGCTGTTGGTTGCAGTCCAGAGCAGAGCTCAGAGCAGGTACCCATCCAATACCACTGTGTGTACCCGTGCCTTGGAGTGACAAGGTCTTAAGGGCTTTCTCATTCATTAGTGATGAGGTCCTGTACCTAAACCTTAGCTTTAGGTAACTGGACGTCATTAGAGGACTGTAATGATAAGAAATGTTTTAAGATGACAGGGGTTTGGAAGTTTTGCAATATTGTTAGATGGTTTAAAGTATACAGGACTTTGACCCCCCTGTTCTGTGGGTTCTCACCACATTAACCTGTCTGAGGGGACTGTAGATGCTGTAGAGGCCAGTGCATGAAGTCAGAAGGGATTTTTAGAACAATTTAATAAAAACAGATTTAAAACAGCATACTAGTAAAGAGGAATATGTGTGCAAAACCAGTATAATTATCAGGGTAGCAATACTGTGGGTGTGTACTTGAGATTTATAACGGGACACAAATGTGTCAGCTGTGTGGTAACAGCTGCAAGTGAGGAAATGTTATCCTGGAGTATACCACTACCAGTAACAATTTTGCAAAGCACTTGAGGTACTTAATATTCTCTGCAGTAGTAGGACCTCTACTGAGGAATATTAAATCCAGTTCAAGGCCTGACATCTAATGGTTGCTGTTGGTAATTAAAGTACAGGAAAAAGTTACAGTTTTTGCTTCTTAGAAGAAACTTACTAAGTAGTCCCGCTCTGTCTAGAAGGTAATGAGAAGGAAGTGGAATTGGGAGGTGACAGAGAAGTCCATCAAATGAAAGTAATTACAACGAAAACTTCAGGCTTCAAGAATATTCAAGCCTTAAGAACAGCATGACAAGTATTAGATTTAATTTTTATCAGAGAGATTTGTCATTGGGTGGCTGTCCTGGTCTTAGCCATCTTTTCCTAAGGAATCTATGAGCTTCCTATGTTGTCTTAAAAATTACTGCTTTAGAAGCTTAGTTTAAGTGTACTTCTCAGTTATAGAGAAGAAATCCTCTTCTAATCTCATAGATCTGGAATTAGTTAATATCAATCTTTAAAGTAGTCTTGGTCATTGATGACTGTCTTTTGATATCTCCATGGTAGTCAACTGTATGGCATTGGTTATTGGTAACCAGCTTATGTTTTACTTCTAGGCAATGCCCAATGGTCCTGCTTGGTGTTGGTGGCTTCTAGCTGTTCTCCCAGTAGATCCCAGGTACCAGCTGTCAGTTCTCTCCATGATGTCTTTAAAAGACCGACTGATAAAAATCCAACATATACTCACCTATTTTTCTAGAGACCAGTCCAAGTGACTAACCGCCTGGGTCTTCCTGAAAGGTTACTTTGTTCTGGTTGTAGTAGCAGCTGGAATTTTTGCTGCCTTTGCACATCTAGCACTGGTTTGAGAAGTGTAATGGAACCGTTTTTTCTCTCCACCCTCCTGGCTTCCTGAACCGCATGGTTCATTGGATGCACACGTTCTTCAACTGTGAGAGAAGACCACTGACTATTGCACAGTCAATCCAGCTAGATATGTTTTTCACATTATCTACATTAAAATTTGCACTATGTAGAAAAGAACCTTTTTGAGACTTGATCATTTTAGGAATTGACTTTTTCTAAGCTGTGGAAGTGCAGGACTTAAGGCTGACAGTCCAAGTTTACAATATTGAGGAGGTAATAAAGGTTTTGCAAATGTTTGCCTCAAACAACTGTTTTTTGCTGTTTGCACAAATATTTGAAATACAGTATTGAATGTCACAGTTGGATATTACTACTCTTGTTTAACTAACTTGACCATAAATATGGCACAGATTTTTTTAAGTTATCTTGTAAATGTATGCATCACAAAAGAGGTGACATGAACTGTATGCTGAGCTGAGAGCCAACTTTAAGGAACAAATGCAGAAAAAAAAGGTACTTTTGTCTAAAAATACTTAAACTGTGAATATGGTTTACATACCTAGGCCTGTACATTTTAAAGAGGAAACTGAAATCTAAATGCTAGTACCAGTTACATTTCTACTGGGCTTTTCAGGCTATTCTTCCAGAGCACACACTTAGTTTGTAGAGCTTAGAAGAAGAATTGTTAAGTGTGCGTGTGTCTGTCGGGGATTGTGCTTCCAGGATTCAAAAGCTTAAAGTTTTATTTGAACTTTTTAAGTTGGTGCAAATGTGAGTTCTATGCCTTATTCATATAAATAGTAGAACACACTGCAGTGGCAAGGTTAGCATCATGCTGCCAATAGGTACTTTTTGTAATTAAAGGTTTGCATATTTGTGAATATGTCTGATACTGGCTTTCTTGTATGTAAATCATTTGTAAAATATTTCTTAAATCTTGCTTTTGCTAATATATTTAATTTTCAATAAAAGCTAAAAGTTTGTAATATTTTTAACTTTATCAGAAACTTAAAATCACTTTCCTTTTCCATATTCTGGGATCTTAAGTAAAACCAGAAGCTGCTGTTTAACCTACATTAAGGTTGTGAGCACTTCATGACATAACTGGTATGTTCATAATCTGTTTCTGATTATAGTACCTGTCTCAGAATGATCATTTGTCAGACAAGTTTTCCCTTGTGTCCTGCTTTTATTTCTACTTAATTTAAGTCAGGTATGAAGTTTGCATTTTGCAAAACTTAAAAGTGGTAGGAAACTGTCCTTGCAGAACAGTGAGGTATTTCACTGACTTGATAGTCAGATACTCTGGCCTTGTTCTTTTCTGGAGTTCAAGGCTGGAGATATTACAGGCAGCCTGAAATCTGCTGGATCATCTTCCAGTATCAGTTTCTATCTAAGGGTAAATTTCCCCTTTAGGGTCTGACTAACGTCCTTGGTGAATATTTGGAAAGCTTTATTTGTATAATAAAAGAAGAAAGAGAATCCTTTATTTTTTTCCACTTCTGTATGCTATACCCTTAGAAATGTAATCTTTGTATCACCATGATCTTCTTAAGAATGCAGGTGGCAGGATTTTTTTTTTTTCTTTGTCAGTGAAAAGTCCCTGTAACCAGGCTTGAAATACCCAAATAAACTAGTGGTATTTTTTTTTTCATTCTCACCAAGAACTTGAGTTTGAAATCAAGTATTCCTTAGTCTGCTGAAAGATGTGGCCTTTAAGTGTCATTATAAGCCCCCCTGACTTCTTAATACAGTAAAAATGCAAGTGTCAATTGGGTTGCTCTGCCCTGAGCATGAAGGGGTTTTACTTCTGGAATTGTATAAACTATGTATGGCAAAACTTTATTGAAGAAAAACAAGAACAATATAAAGAACAAATTTACTGTGTTTAACAAATGCTGCATTAAAGTAGCACTCTTCAGTAACCATTCCACAGATGTGATTATTATAGGTGTTTCTGGGATTGATAGAAAATTGAGATTGAAAATTAAAGATTTATAAGAGGTTTCTCACATGGGAATTGTTAAAGTGGATATTTTGTGTACCAGATTGTGTCATTTTGTGCAGTTAGTGGGGCAGAACGACATACTCAGCTGAATGTTTGCAAAACCCCTTCAGTAAACAGGTTGGAAAGAGTACCATGCTGTACTTTGTACATTGTATTTTGAATTTGGGGAGTACTTTCTTACATTTATTTTTTAAATTTTCTTCCCCTCCCCTTCCCACAGCATGGGTTCTTAAGCTATCAAACAATAAAACAGCCGCTGGCTGTTTTATTTATCAAACAATGTTTGATCACGTTTTATTGTTACAGTAAGGTTCAAAATCAATGTAATTAGGCCTGAATGGAATGTAGGCTGTCTAGACTTGAGTAGAAGGGAAAAGGGGAAAGCTCTTCCTATGTAGGCAAGATACAACACCATTAATGATTAGTCTTACCTGATGATGAGCCACAGTCAATGAAAGTCAACCTCTCAAGAGTCAGCCTCAAGGGAGTCTCCTTTGCTGGGCAGGACAGGTCAACCAGCCAGCGAGAGCTGCCCTAAATTACTGTTGGGTCACCTTATTGATGAGATTGTGCCTTCTTTGTTCAGTTGGAAGGCTGACAAGTTCATGCAGAAATGTTCTTTGTATAAGCATGAGAACAATATTAGATGTGTCTCAAAAGACTGGTGATCCATAAATAGCTATACAGTGAATGGGATGTGCACGTATGTTAATACAAGAGCTCATAAACTTCAATGTGATGGGGTAGAGTCACCATACTCAGAAATACCTGCCTGGAAGTGGTGTGTATTTTGGCAAGGACTTCTTCGCAGTTTTTTTGAAATTATGGCCAGAGATCTCACTGAAATTCTTAATTTATTATTAATATTTACCTCCAGCCTTTTACCAAGCATCATTTCTTGTAACAGCTTGCTGCCCTGCATGAGCATTGATGAACATTTAGTTTAGAAACTTCCATTTCTTGGTATGAAATAGCAACTTCATATTTCTCCATCTAACTTGGATTTTTTTTTGGCAATTGGCAAGTATTTGTCACATTCACTAGAGCAATTTGTTCCTTTGTGGGCCTCTTACTGGCCCTAAGTTTCTTTAAGGACAATGTGCAAAGATGACTGTAAGATATGTTGATGGGAGTGAAACTTGAAGCGATGTTAGAACATTAGTAGAAAGATGTTTGCTCTGAACCCCGTGAAAGATGAGGCCAGATTCAAACACTGCTCTATGCTTTACAAAACTTGGTCATCTTTTTGGGTTTTTTTAGGTGATGTAACCCATTCCTTGGAGCTGTGCATCAGTACATGTGAGGTGGGGTAAATATCTGCTAGATACTCAAATTGTGCTTTAGACTCACTTGCATTAATGACAAATGAGACAGTATAGTAGGGTAGAATTACCTGCACATAGTCCTGAGGCCTGGGGAGCAGCAGGAGGGAGCCTCACAGTACCAGGCTCTGCTCACCTGACATCGTGCCAGGGACAGTTCCCAGAGAGAATGGTTGCCTTTGAGCATTGTCAGGAGCAGTAGCCAAACCACATCTGCCTGGCCTGCACCTCACCAGGGCTGAGATGTTTTTTCAGTACTGGCTTTGAATGTAATGACCTGGCTATCTACAACTGGATTTATACTGGGAAGGGTTTCCACTTAGTAGATGAAATACCTTTTTGAGGAAGATAGTATTTAGGGTATCATGCTGCAATCTGTCCATTATCCTTTCATTTATGGACTTTTCCACAATTAACCCAAAAAAACCTAAAGCTGTAAAATGCTTAATCATAGGATTTAAGATATTCTAAGGCCTTTACCAAAACAAAACAAAAAAGTCTATTGACCCTTGTTTTTTGTGAAGTTATGCTTTCCTGTCTGCTCATGACTCTTAACTGCTTTTATAAGCAAAGACAAGTAGTAGGATTTCATCATGGATTTAAAAACAATCCACTCTTGATTGTAGAAGTGATGTAGTTAAATTTCAGTCAGAAATGTCTATGAGCATATGACAGGTTCTAGGACAAAATGTTTTGAGTGTTGGAGAGAAAGTAGTTGGTAAAGAAGTCTTCACAATTCCAGTTGAGGGGTTTGGTTTTGTTTGCTAAGTAAGTTGGAAGGATGTCCTGTATTGGAAATAACTTTTAAAGCATACTGAATACAAACCTGTACTAGCTATGAAACTGGCCATTTAGTAGATGTTCAGTGTTAAAAAAGGGAATGATGTAATGGGAAGCCAGAGACTGTGCCATACTAAGACAAATACAGCCACTTTCCAATCCAAACAAGCTCTCTGGAGCTTGGCGTCTTAATTATACTGTCTGTTCAAGTGAGTGTTGGTTCCTTGTGCTCAAGAGCTTTCTGGTCTGTCAGAATATTTTTATCAGCATAAAGAGCTGTAGGAGGGGCAAAGTGGGCTACTGGCTTCTCCCTAACAGTGCTCTAAGGGCCTCGAGGGGCAATGTTTCTTCTTTTTTCTCTTGTTTTCTTCCTTCTCTTTTCCCCTCTTGCATCAGCCCTCACTTGATTCTGACTGAGGGTTCCCTGTGGGAGCCATAGCCCATCATCTCTCCCCTGCCAGAGGAATAAAACCTGTTCACCAGATGCTTCAGCTGCCTGCTGGATGAAATCCTGGGGTCTGGGAAGCACCAAATGAATGACAGCCTGTTCTTTTCTGTGAAACGCTCTGTCATTGAAAAAGACTTGAACTTAATGCTTGATATTCCCAAGCATCTGTTAAGCTTCTGGCAGCTTATTTGCTATACTATTTTTCTGTGAAGATATCCTCCTACTGGTGATGACATCTGTCATCGGGAGGGGGGAGAGAGAGAGAAAAGCTGTTACAGTTCATTCTTTTACCAACTCCTGTGCAAATGCATCTTTATTCCTTCCAAAGAAATTCTGAATTTTACCTCCCACAGGAAACAAGTCTGTCTAATGTGACCTTTGCACTCAGGGAGTACCCTTCAGGAAGTAAATCCCATCCTGAAAAAAGCTGCCCACTGTAGCTGAAATGAGATTTCAGTCATCATACAGAAGAAAGATAACAGGACCTGTCTGAGGCCTGCTACAAGACTCCCAAGGCACAAACCCAAAACTAGAGGCAAGCTCAATTAAGGAAACAAACTGAGACAGTGGGGTGGAAAAGGGGAGGTCATTATCTTCCCTTCCCACAGATCTCTGTATGCCTGTGGTGGTTAAAGCACTTTTCTAAGAACTGAGGGAAAGGTGATGTTTTGTCCTTTCCTCCAGTAGCAAGGGGATCAAATTGCTTATAACCAGGGTAGCTGTTCTAACGTGAGGAGTGCATGTTAGGTTTTGTGTGGATAGATGTGCTTTGAGATCCTGAATGGAACACTAACTTTATGTATCCTGATAAGGATGGTTAGTAAGAGGCTGTTTTGCCCTGTTAAGATCTAAAATGCTTCTGCAAAAGTGCAAGAGGAGATGCTGAAGTGGCTTTAGGTCCCTCTCACCCAGGTAGCTATTGCATAGTAACAGTGAAGATCTTTGAATGCATACATTTAGATCACCAGTGGAACAGGGATCTGGGAACTAGGACTGCAATACAATTCTAGAGGCATTTCAGCTTTGCAGGAAATTCCAAGTTTGTATTGGGGTTTTTTTTAATTAACCCTCAATGAAACTTCTCTTACTTTCTCTTCTAATACATACTTTGAAACAAGTCTTGAGTGTTCCAACATTTACACTTTATTTTTGCATGAGCCCAAAGAGCAATTGTGTAAGCTTTTGGAAGTTTTGAACAGGAAGTGTCATCTGAAAATGCACAGGCCATGCCAGCTGCAACACAATCCAAATACAGTGCAACTGGCATCTCTGATTTTATTTTAAAACATGGCTCAGAATTTCCACCACTAGTTCACAATTAAGTTGCAGTGCTAAAGAAATCATTGAGGCTGTAAGAAAAGGTCCAAATGTGCACTCCAGTGGAGGAACAATCATGATTTTTCTTTAGGTATGAATTCCTTTAAAACAGGGACTGCCTTAATGCCACCCTGAAGAAGTCTACAGCACATTCTCTCCTAGGCCTTCAATTCACTTTTACAGCTCCCCACAGGCAGCAGATGTTAAAAACATACCTTCAGTGTTCTGGATAGATGCTTTAACCTTTGAGCTGTGGGTAAAGAACAAGCCTGTGTGAACCATAACTGATTTTCCCCTCACTTTTACAAAATGGGTGTGGCTTTTTTTGTGGAAATGAAATCATGCTAGCAAGGCTGAGCATTAGCTGCCACTCACCTGTACCTGAAGCAGTGTAGGATGTAAAAGAAGTTCTGCCATCAGCACTTCCCTCTGCTAAGTCCGAACAGTTCTTTGCTGTTATCTTTAATGAACATTTACTGTTACGCAGGTAACTGCTAACTAGGACATAATCTAATTCAGGGTCCTATGTTCCACAGCAGGTGCTTAAAAGACCTTCATTACAGATATTTCAACTCAATTTACCAAATACAAATAAACTTCATTAACTGCTCTGCATAATTTCTGTGAAGATAAAAGCACCTTTTTATTCAAGAATTTGTTAGGATTGTTTTTTAAAATTGAACCAAAAAAGCACAAGTGCTACAAAAGTAATTTCTGACTGGAGCTATTTTCAGTTTATTGCATCAATGTAATAGCTGGAATGCCAGATCAAAGGGAAGTATTTTCATTCCATGGCAAAAGCTTTTTGAAGAAGTTTCAGCTAAACTACATAGCTGACCTTTAGGGCAGCTACAGAAAATCCTTGCAGATATGACAGACTTTGCAGGTTTTAATGTCAGCCGCTGTGTCCTGGTGCTTCTTTGCAAGGCAACTGCTCAAGCAAGGATTTGCAACTAGAAAGTTCAATACAGACGGCACAAAAACCCCCCAAACAACTGACCCCATCCAAAAGCTGAAGAATGACCATCTCTATGGCAACTAAAGCACTTAGCACATGCATGCCTCACGTAAATTGGCACAATTTTACAAATGAAGTTAGTATAATCCGGGTTAAAGTAATGTGAGTTAAGTAACTAGAGACCAAACAGAGTATTTCAGGTGTTAGGACTCAAATCATCATCTATTACTAATTGTTACTGCATAGAGGAAGACTACAGACAGCACAGCACTATGGGCTGAAGAGACACCAGTGGCTGGCTGTAGTTGTGTATCCCAGCATGGTGTTAGGGTGGTCAGGTGGCTAGTAAGCTTGTCAGGTTGATTACCCATCAAAGCCAACGCCCACTGTAGTGCTGGGTAGGGCCTAATAGGAAATTACACCTTCACCTGTTGTGTAACTTCACCCTCAGGTTGTGTATTGTTATGCAGCTGAGTGGGCAGACTTTACAGTTGTTGGCTCTGGTGCTTGTCTGATTACAAGATAAGATGATACAATTCACTCACCCAAGCCAACAAAAGAGCATGGACTCTTCACCCCTTAATTCTCCTGCTAGTTGAAGTTAACATCAGTGTCTTGTCAGGAAAGTTGTTGGCATGCTTTCAGATGTGCCCTGGCAAATATGCAGGCAAGTACTAACTTGGTAAATAGTTTGCTTGCTAAAAAAAAATCCCACAATCCTGAGGATATTTACTTGGAAGTCACTGCTTCCACAAATACAGCATAGAATCATAGAGTCATCTAGGTTGGAAGAGACCCTTAAGATCATCAAGTCCAACCATCCACCCAGCACTATCACTGCAACCCCGAACCATTAAACCTTATCACCCAGTACCAGATCCAGGCAGTTTTAGGCCACCTCCAGGGATGGTGACTCCACCATCCAGGCAACCTATTCCAATGCCTGACAGCACTAACAGTGAAAAAGAAATTCTAACATCTAATCTGAATCTCCTCTGTCTGAGCTTTAGGCCATGTCCTCTCACTGCAGGCACAGCAGGAGAGCCCAAGCCCCTCCCCACTACAGCCTCCTTTCAGGGAGCTGTGGAGGGCAGAGAGTTCCCTCCTGAGCCTTCTCCAGGCTAAACAAACCCAGCTCCCTCAGCTGTTCCTCACAGGACATGTTTTCTGGAGCACTCATTAGCCTTGTTGCCCCTCCCTGGACATGTGCAAAATCTCCATGTCCTTTTTAAAGTGAGGGCCCAGAACTGGACACAGCAGTGGAGCTGCAGCTGCACCAGTGCAGGAAGATCATCACTTCCCCAGTCTTACTGGTTACACTACTGCTGGTACAGGGCAGAGTGCCATTGGCCTTCTTGGCCACCTGGGCACTCACTGGTTCACGTTCAGCTGCTGTTGACCAGCATCCCCAGGTCCTTTTCTGACAGCTTTCTATAGCCACTCTCCCCCAGCCTGTAATGCTGCCCAGGGTTAGTGTGGCCAAAGTACAGGACCCAGCACTTGGTCCTGCTGAACCACTGGCCCTAGCCCATCAATCCAGCCCCCTCTGCAGAGCTTTCCTACCCTCCAGCAGATAAACATGCCAACCCAACTCGATGTTATTTGCAAATTTGCTAATAATAGACTAAGTGCCCTCATCTAGATCATGCCACAAAGGAATTTCAGCCTCTCTGTTCTCCACTAATCCTCACTATTATTGATACTTCATTTAGAGATTCACGAGAAAAGCAACTGCCCTAATTCTTAAGAGTTATAATTCTTTTACTCTAGGATAAGCTTTGACCAATTTTAAACCCTTGCATTCAAGTAAACACTGCTTAGAGCTCTTCTATACAGAAACACATAATATGTGGTCAGTGCCTGTGAAGAAGGCCAGCAGCAGCAACATTTAATCCAGTTACTCACACTACAGAGCAAGCCTGACCTACCACACCATCACAGAGGAGTACTTCATGAACAAAGCAACACTCCTGAGACAATCAAGTAGCAGAGTATCTTTCAGAAGGCTGTCACCCAATAGTGTTCCATGCAGGTTTTAGTGCATAAGCTTCTTACAAGATTATTACCTAATTTGCTGTCCTGAAGTTACATACCACAGCTGATAGCTATTTTTGAGTGTACTTATTCAATAAATCTCCATGAAGCAGATATGCATTCAATAGTTTATTTATAATTGTAAAGCATAGGTGTTACATACTTTGAGTAACTGCATATTTGTTAGAATCTTACCTACTCAGAAGACTGGTGTGTGTAAAGACAAGAAAGTCATGCTTAGATTTCCCCCCAGAAGTTTGTTGCTTTAGTATTTGCTCCTCTGTTCAGTAAAATTTCCATAGAAACAGAGTGAGGAAATACAGACACAGAATAGCTGTAGTTATTGAAGTGTATGAAGACAGTCCAACATCATCACATAGCCCCTGTAGAACTACTGCAGGTAGATCTGCCGAGTATTTAAAAGAACAAAGCCCAGACTAGGCAAGAGTTAGAGCAAACAGCTAATAAGCCAAGTTACAGGTCACTCAAGCCATTTGTATTTATGGCTTGTTATGAACAAGCAAATTGGTGTCAACTTCATCACATCATTCCAAAAGGTATCAATGGGGTAAATATACACACACACACATATTTTTTAAAAAGATACATGTATGTATATACATTTTTAAAATAAGGCATGTATTTATTTCAGGCTCTTAAAACATTTTTTCCACACTTTTCCTCTTAATACAGCATATGTTGCCATTTTATTGCTAGAGAAAGCATACCATCATTGCAAGCAGAACAGCATCAACACTGGCTTTTGTCAGCAGTCCAGTTCAGTTAATAAGGTTCAAGATATAAATTAATACTATGGAAGAATGTTACTGTTACAGAAATGCAGAAGACTGTTGAATTCTATTTAGATTGCACCAAATCATTCTCTCAACGTAGTCTGTAGTTAACAGTATAGACTAAAAAGCAGAACAGCACCATTCTGGAGCAACAGAAAGAGTACCTAAGAGTACCTAAAATACTACTTCCCCATCTCTACTTAGCTGTTACATCAAAAAATACACAAGGGAAGGATGACAACACAAGAAACTTCCTATTCTTCTCTAACAATGCTTTCTTCTGCAAGAAATGATGCAGGACTTTTGAACTCATCCAGGGGTAAATCCTAATATGAATGACTATGCACCCACCATTATCATTGTGTAACTAATAATAGTTACTTGTTAGTGTGACTTACAAGGAGCACTCTCTAAGTTTTTTGTCAGCCTGCTTCAGGGAGATCCAGGTGTTTAACATGTTTGATCGCAGTTTGGCCCACACTAAATGGTTATTTAACCCAAATATCTGAGCAGCAAACTGGGCAGCTCCTTCAGGTGACAGAGTAGTAGGACAGCTAAGACCTGCAGAGAAGAGAATGCCACTTACTAAAGCATAGTTTATAGTCAAACAAAACATTTCCTCTGAAGAGCAATTTAAAACAAGGCTTGTTTCAGTCTCCAGGAGCCACATGATCCAGTTTTAAAGCCAGTGAAGTGTCACTTATTCCATTACTGTTAACATGACTGCTTTGTGGCACTTCACACCAAAAGCCATCATGCAAATGACTCACTTATAAGGATGTAACAGTTTTCTGGGCCTTCACTCAAGTTACTAACAAAAATAATATAGGTAAAAATGCAGTGAATAAATAGTTAAGCATTGAGGTTTACCTGCCCTGATTATTGAGAAAGATACTATTTGATCTTTGATAATAAGGAAAATGCATCAATATTCAATTTAAAAGCAAACTGTTTAGCAAGGATAAGCCAAGGTTTACTTTTTAAAAGGATTATTCATATGTCATCTTTACTCTGTCTGTTGGGCTTTTTACCATTAAAAAGTCAAAGACTGTATGTGACATATTTCCACAGACTTTGCTTGGTACTGATCCAGCTGCTTTTCCAATGCTTTGCTCCATGTGTGTACAGTAGAACAACCAACAACAAAAAAATAGAGCTTGATTAGAACAAGAGTGTAAGTTGAAGATCATCTTACCACTGGGTAGTCTGAGAGAGGACCACACATCCTGAGTACCCCAGTCAGCTGAAAGTGGAGGGCAGTTGACAACTGGGTAAGCAGTGTTACCAGACATTACTGGCCCCAAACCATTGCTTCTGCCAGCTACTGCAACAAACACTGTTGGGATTCCATCTCCTGTGGGGAGGAAGACATTCAGAGATAAGCAATCTACCTTGTTCTCTACCACTTGCTTTCATGGGAGCTTTGAGTTCACAACTGTGTTTGCAGTTATCTTTTCAATTCCATTACATGGGACTAATATTTTGTGTCCAACTTCCTCCTTTAATAGAAATATCTTCTAAGAAATCTTACATCCTTAAATTCCAGCTATGTTTATCATACACAGCTGAAAGTAGCATTGTAGCATTTCTTACTCTGCCTCTGAGGGGAAGTGTCTATCAGAGGAAGAGGTGCTGCTTAGCTTTATAGAGAACTTAGCCATTAAACCTCTGGCATCTGTTAACCTCTGGCACCTTAAATCTGGAACAGTTCACCTCTAAGTGTTTTAACTACAGTTACCACATCTGTAGTTTCACCAAGTAGAATGGTATTAATAGAATGTGTGTACTCCCACAGAAATAAAATAATGCCTGAATCTCCTCTGCTAGGCTATAAACACTTTTGAAGAGATATTAAGTCTTCTTGGCAAAGAGGGTAATTTAAAGCAAGCATCTTTTTCTCACAGTATTTTCTCATAGCATCTAAATTAATAAGCAAAAATGTTTGCATCAAACAGAAAAACCATGGTGGGAGCAACATCTGCCTAATGTAACACATGAGAATATTCAGTCAGCTAGAGAAAATGTTGTCCTGCCTTGTTTCAGAAATGCTGGCATCACCAGCAAGGTACTACAATAAATCTATTAACAAGATCAGGGCTTAGGCAAAGCAGTTCTGACACTGAGATAAAGGCAGAGGTTAAACTTTGAGTAATGGAAGGTGTGGCAGCACAATAAAACAATACATTACTCCAAAATTACTTAAAGCAGTCATGCTACTAGCAAGTGTGAAACACAATTAATTGTAACACAGCTTGGTGTTCTGTTTAACAAAAAATGGAAAACCCCCACATCCATCTTTTAAGTTGCCAAGTCATTCTGAAAAATGATGCTGTGTCAATCCAAAACAGTATTTCTTGGCATTTACCTTCATATTCTGCTTTGATCCTCAAGGTTTCATCTGGCCCTTTGTGAGCAGAGGTCACTCTTAATTCACAAGGAATTCCAAAAGTTGCACATGCCTTTTTTATTTTTTCACAGTGACTAAGGTCAGAAGAAGATCCCATTAACACCACAACTCTACCTTGGCTCTTTGTTTTTAGAAGCAGCTGGAGAAAAGAGTGGAGAGAGAGAGGAGAAATAAAAGCAGTTAACAGGATTAAAGGCACACAGTTATCAAAGTCTAGATGTGTTGTTCATAAAAATAGGTACCTCCACTCTTTCTGAAACCCATTCAAAGTTTCTCTTAACCATTTGCAGTGCTTCAGGAGTCACTTCTTTCAGGTCCCGGTAGGACTGAAAAAAGATAAATAAAAGCATTGAAGTGTTGTGGTTTAACCCCAGCCAGCAGCCAAGCCCCACACAGCCTCTCATTCACTCCCCCACCAGAGATCAGGGACAGAATCTCAAAGGTAGAATTGAGAAAACTCATGGGTTGCAATAAAGACATCTTAACAGGCAAAGCAAAAGCTGCACACACAAGCAAAGCAAAAGAAGGAATTAATTCACTGCTTTCCATGGGCAGGCAAGTTTCAGCCATCTCCAGGAGAGCAGGGCCACAGAACACATAACTGACTTGGAAAGACAAACACCATCAACTCCAAACATCTCCCCATAACCACTTCCTCCTTCCCCCACACTTCATATACTGACAGGATGTCACATTGTCTGCAATATCTCTTTGGTGAGTTGGGGTCACCTGTCCCAGCTGTGTCTCCTCCCAACCTCCCATGCACCCCCAGCACCCCCAACTTCCTCTGGCAGTGTGGCAGTACCAAAAGCAGAAAAGGCCTTGGGGTCTGGAGAAGCCCTGCTCAGCAATAACAAAATATCTTTTTATTATCAACCTTGTGTTCAGCACAAATCCAAAACACAGCCCCATATTAGCCACTGTCAGGAAAAATAACCCTACCCCAGCCAAAACTAGCAGATTAAGTTAATGTGATTTGGATACACAAAAAACTAATTTTACTACCATAATTGGCAAGAATTATTATTATACCTCAAATGAAATATTTGCACAGTTTCTATCAATTCCAGGCATAAACAGCCTTCTACATTGCAATTTATGCCCATTTACAACACAAAAGACTTTCAGCCACAGGGGTATTAAGGTTTTGGAAGCTTTCCACAGGAAAAATTTAAGGAAAAACATACAACTTCTTTAAAATTGGATTTGTAATGACATGATTGCCTGCAGTAGCACTGTACCAACCTAGGTTCTACATGATATCACAGACCTTATTTTAGGGGACTGTCAGAGCAATTCACTCAAGCAGGCTACATAATTCAGGTCAAGAAAACAACAGAGCAGTTTTTCTTCCCCATTTAAAATTAATACCCTTTCTGCCATGAACAGTTTGAAATCCTCCCATGGCCTACAACACTTTCTATCCCAGGGTCTGTCACTACTCTCAACAACCATGACAAACTCCTGGCACCAGCATTCCCAAACCAGTTCCTTCATAACTAGTCATCTGGTAATTCAGAGATATTTGAGAAGTATAAATGCTCTAAGTTTAACTATAAGACAAGTTCTGTTGCAAACTTGTTTGCAGGCATCATTATGTAGGCACAGTCTATTAGCAATGCTTTTGGAGGCAACATTATTGAATTCATGGTTAACCAAAACAAGTAACAAAGAAAAGCATCTGTACTGCAACTCCCTCTTAAGTATCAACAGATCTCTACTAGTAGAAGATAATAATAATTAATCTCTGAGTAAACTGAGAAACTTGGAGGCAGACCTGGGAACTAAAGCTTCTATTCTTCCCACCAATCTGTTATCAACTATTTTATTATCTGTGCAAGTCAGAAATCCTTATCATTCCTGGAAATGCCACACTTCGTTATGATAGCTCCAGTCAGATATTCCTGACTGCTGTTGGGTATTCCAGCTGAAGACATACAGACAGGATTTTTTCCTAGCATAAACCAGATAAACTATTTAATGAGAACAGGCTTGGACACAAGGGACCATATAAACCACTCTGTAACAAAGTAAGGCCACCTAGAAAAAGCCACTCTGAAAGAAGATGGTAAACTGTAGGCTTTGCTTTCTTCATTCTTCTCCCCTGCTCACATAGAAGGTAAAGATTGAAGCACCACCTGTTTGTCCTTTTGCTGGCTTCTGTCTCCTGCTGGCCACAGTCTCCATGAATCATTGTCAATAACATCAGCAAGAACAATTTCTTTTGTCAGCACATTAACACCAAATTCAATCTAAAAAGATAGTAAGAATCCTATTTTAGTAATTTTACAGTGTTATTTTTCCTGTCATAACCAGGATCATGAGAAATTAGATTCTTATACCTTCAGGTCCACAAGAGTGCAGTTTTGGGGCTGCCATGCTTTTTCCAGGATCTCAAAAATGGCTTGAGTAGAACGAGACATAATATCCACTTCAGTCTGGCCAATAGTAAGTCCAGCAAAACAGAATTTTGCTTCAATTATTTGCTCTTCAGACCACTGTGGATCATTATTAGCATCATCCTATTAAGAAAACCAGAACAAATATATGATGTAATTTAAGCTTGCTAGAGGAGGAAAATAGCTATTAAAAGATACAAGGTTTTTTGTGGGTTTTTTTTTTCTAAGTAATAAATACAGGCTTCAACTAGTATTTTATGATTAGCATTAAAAAAATTACAGTAACATTGAAAACACTTGCTGTAACACCTGGCCATCTTTAAGATTAACAGGGTACAGCACAAACACTTTAAATTACAGTTCACCAGATATATCTTTCTGCACACATTCCCAAAGGAGTTCAGAATCCTAAATGACTAGCTAGCTAATTACCCTCACCATCCAACCACTGTTTAATTTCTTCAATATACCAACACATCTGTTTCAACTGATGCATTAAGTCTATGTCTAAAAAGCCCTTATACCTACATTTTTCTAATTTTCAGTACAGCTTGGCTTGTTATTCTTTCATTGCACTGTAAGCCACTACTGAATGGACTTAGGACAAAACAGCTTTTGGACAAGAATGTAAGAAAACATTAGAATGGTAAAGCTACTGATAGTGACAGCATTGGTCAGCCACTAGCACTATTTGATTTATCTGTCAGCATTTTAAAGGAAATAATGCAGAATTCTAGCCCTGCTTAAGTTTGATAAACACCACAGGAATGGAAACTTACCTTGTAAAACATCTCAATTTTGGGTGGGTAAAACTTATATCCTTCTTTGACACCAGGGTTTCTCTTGAGGAAGGAGCCAGTAGCAATTCTTCTGCACACCCATTCAATTGGAATCATTTCACAGTGAGCTGCTATGAATGCTGTGTCACTCTGTTTCCTGACAAAAGCTGTTTTGATTCCTAAATAAAAAGATGGCAGCTTAGTTCCATTAGTAAATACACTCCACAGTTAAAACAGTAGTCACAAACATCTTTAATTTTAAGCACATCTGAATCTTGTTCTTCCCTGGACTTAAAGGACACAATAAATCTCTTCAGGGTATTTTAAGCCCATTCCAACCTTGCAAAAGACAGTATCTTCCACAAGTCATTAGTTTTGCCAATTTTATCATACAACATTCACTTGTAACTCAGAAATCCTATTCTTGAAAAGAATTTTGTTCACAGATCCTTAAAAATTTAAATTTATCCTTCACAATGTTTTTGTTTGTTAAAAAAAAATAGCAGTAACCAAGTACCCAACTATGTTCTCTGGTGAAAGATTCATTATAGATCAAACAGTAATTGGAGCTTTTCAAAGGAGTAACAGAGCACAGCAGTCTTTACTACTTTGCTTAATAAAAGCAGATGGGGCAGAGAGAATGGCTTTGTCCTCCGTTTCATCACAAACTAAGTTATTTAGGACACTAGATCTTGGTGATTTATTAGGCAAAAGAGAGATTCAGAAGCATGTGCACTCAAAACCTGCTGCAACAAGTCAACCTTCTTACATAATTGTAAGATGATGGACCCCATGTTAAATAGGGACAGCCAGCATGCAGAACAGCACCTTAAGTGCAAAATGGCTCTTTTTTCAATTTCACTCTTGGGGAAAGTCACACCTTTCGTCTCAACTTGCAGATAGGTAAAACCTTACAGAAGGCCTTGTAAAATCATGGCTCAGGCCTGTTACTTTGGCTAAGTAGACAAGGACTATGGGAATGTGATTCAGCTGACTTAGAGGTAAAAAAAACCAAGTTATATAACCATTGTGTGTTCACATCGTGAGCTATGGTGGCTGTTTGAATTATGTTTGTTATGATTTAAAACCATGTAGCTGAAAATGGGCTAACTGCTTAAAAAGGCCTGTTTTTTGCAATAAAGCAGCTCTCCTTTGCAACTGCTTGGGGACTGTGCATTGCATACCTGACTGGGGCAAGACAACTGCCAAGCCCAGCCAGCATCTGCCAGAAACAGAAGAAAAAGAGCTGCACTCGGTCAAACCAAGCAGTTCTATTCCATTCCACTTCCAGAACATAAAGGAAGAAACAAAAAGTCTTAAAATATGAACTCTGACTCTTCAAAGTTTGGTGCCTTTCCTTCAAAGGCAAAATGACTTAAATAATCAAGTGCACATTAAGGCCCTTTCTGGTTCACTACTAGATTTTTCACCATGCAGATGTGTGCTTTTGCTAGGCTGACATTAGCTCTATTATAAAAGGGAGAGAAACTTTAACAGAACTTTGTAAATCATCACCTCTGGAAGAGTAGGTAAAGAAGAGTTGCGCAAGGCAAACATACAAACACCCTCTATAATAAGGCATTCCCACTATCTGCATTTACACCACTGAAATAAGGAAACTGGAGAAGAACCCTCAAAGTTCTTTTGTTGCTTTAAAATGCAGCTGCAGTTTACTCTGCATGTTTTTCCATGGCACCTGTGCAAGTTATGAGTAGAAGCCACTCATGGATTTTTGAAAGGTCAACAGAATGGCTTCATCATGTTAAAAGTGCACATCTGTAGGCTATTATTTTGATTGTTATCTTAACTATTGCCATTCAAGAATTAGGCAAAACATCTCACAAATTGATCCTAAATGAAAATAGAAGTTTTAATCAACTGCAAAAATAATCAAATACCTAGGAGGCTTCTTAGTAATGTATGAACAACAGGCTTCCCAAGAAAGCCCATGACTCAGGATGGCACTGAATTACTTGGCATACGTGTAAGTAGTTCTTACAATATGGGCTGAGACAAAGATATAACTTTAGAGAAACCATCTTTCTCTTCCCCATACGAAACCTGCTAGGACTTCACAGTTATCTATCACCATACCTTGTAACAGATACTACAAAATCCAGAGTAACTCAGCTGCTGCCTGAAGCAGTCTTTGTGTGAATGTTCCAAAGCACATGGAGCACACAACTATAAGCAATCTTATCTAAGCTTACTAGGGTCTGTATTCTACTACTGTTAGCAGACTCATGACCAGCACGAATTCTTCTTTGCAACTTGCCATCTACTCAGTCAAATACACTTCAAAATGTTTTTTCAAAGCAAAGCTACTGGCTCCATTTCTGGAAATGTGCTACTACACTTACTTGAGTGACTTATGTACTCCATGAAACTCTGCTAGCATCAGAAATACTTTGAATCTTTTAAAGTAAAGATTAAGCTTCTGATTCATTCAATACAGACTGATAAATGTATTTTGCAATGTGGTCCTCGCAAGTGTTATGTGCAGAGCTTACAGGAAGTTTATACTGCTATAACACACAACTGAGGGAGTGAACAGACACTCAGATTTTATGTTTCAATTTACATACAGAGATTTCACAATGCCAAGACATAGTGTGGTAGTACTACTAGCTAGACATGTGTTCTATGCATGCAGATGTAGTAAAGCAAGGCAGATGCATCCAGCCCAGATTTACAGGTAAGGAGATGTAGGGTATGGAAGACCTGACAAAAGCAGAGGGGAGGGGATTAGAGGCGTGTCCAAACAAGCAGGAGAAACTATTGCAGTTATCTGCAACACTAGATTACTGCAGATACTCTCATGTTCCAAATGAACAAGTCACTCATCCAGCTCTAAAGTACGAGAGAGAAAAGCACAATTAAAAGCTAATAAAAAGAGACTAAAAAAACCGCAAGAGCCTCAAGGCAGGTTAAACTCTCTTATAAAACAATATTGTTTCGTAATAATTTCTGGAACATACAAGAATACACACTCTGCTTTTAAAATACTGACCAGCTTCCTGAAGCAGCTGGAACACACAGCTTGTCGTTGTGTTCGAAATGGCAGCCTTCCCTTCCATTCGGTCCTTCCTGGCGGCATTTCCCGCCGTTATTTGGTCTTTTGACTGCATGAGAACACATCCTGGGATATCTGGCAGCTCGTACACTTCTTTCGTTTTACCTTCATTAACTTTTTTGCCAAGTTTCAGGTCTAGAGGAACAATAAAACAAAACACAAAAAAAAAAAAAGTAATTTTTGCATCGCAAAGATTTGTTTACTTCCGCAAGCAGAGCCACCACCTTCTAGTCCATGGGGATCCAGCAGGAACATGCGCTGCGGTCCCTGCCCACGAGGAGCTCCCCGAGCCCCGACCCACGGAGCGATTTGGTCACGTTTTCCCCCCAGGGGACGCCGAAAGCCCCGCTAAGGCTTCCGCCCGGCGGTGCCCCGACCGCCCCCACCGCTGCACGGCCGCGGCAGCCGGGAGCTGCCGCCCGAGCGGGGCGGCCGAGAGCCCCGCCGCTCTTCTTTTTTTTTTCCCCTTCTTCAAACTTCGAGGCAATCCCGGAGCTCGGCGATACGAGCGGCGCGGCATCCTGCGCCTGGAGCTGCCCCCGCCACCTCTCCTGTAGCCGTGCCCACCCTGGCGTACGAGCGACCACCCACGGAACAAGAAATAATAAACCCACCCCCCCACAAAAAAAAAAAAAAAATCACTCATGAAAAAGTTGGTTCCCAAGCCCGGTGGTGTATACCTATACCCCGGTGCTGAGCGAGCACCGGCCCCCCGAGAGCGGCACCGACCGACCAACCCAGCCCCGACGCCCGCCGGGTTACCTGATGCTGCGGGGGCCATGGCTGCGGCGGGAGCGGGCGCGGGCACCTAGGGCACAAGAGAGAGCCTGAGCGCACACCGCAGCGCTCGGCGGCCGGGGTAAGAAGGGGCCGGCGGAAGGGGCGGGCGGCGCGGGCAGCGGGCCGCGACATCGCCCGCCAATCGCCGCCCTACGCCGCGGGGCGGCCCCGCCGAGCCCCCCGAGCCAACCCCGGAGGGCAGCATCACCCCCCCGCCCCGTGCAAACACAGCCCTGGCCCTCTGCCCGGCCAATGCCGGCGCCGAGCCGCGCCCGGGCCCCGGCCCCCCGCACGCTCACCCCGCGGGCAAACATCCCCTCGGCCTGGAGCGCCCCGCGGGGCGGCGGGCAGAGTGGAATGTAGGAGAGGCGGGGCCGGGCGAGGCGGCGGAGCGGGCCGGGGGTGCGGTGTCGCCCCCCCGTATGTAAATGAGGGCGGGAGGCGCCCGGCGGGCCACCGGGATCCCCGGGCGGAGCGGCGCTGTGGGCTGAGCGCGCCGCCGGCAGCAGCGCGCGGGAGCCGCCGGAGCGGGACCGGGAGCTGGAGCGGGGCCGCCGCGCCACCACGTGCTGCCCGCGCCATGGAGCTGGAGGAGCTGGGTATCCGGGAGGAGTGCGGCGTGTTCGGCTGCATCGCCTCCGGCGCGTGGCCCACGGAGCTGGACGTGCCCCACGTAATCACGCTGGGGCTGGTGGGGCTGCAGCACAGGTAAGAGGGGCGCGGGGCCGAGGCGTGCCCGGACGGGGCCGCCCGGACGCGGCTCGGTGTCGGACCGGGCCGCGGCGGCTGCTCGGGGCCGTGCGGCGGCACGTGCAGCCTGGAGGGCCTCGGGTCTCCGGCGGCGGGAGCGCTCTGGGAGCAGAGGGGAGCGCCCGGACCGGTCCCTTCCGCTCCGCCCCGGCGGAGAGCCCTGGCAGCATCCCGGAGGCGAAGTGCAAGGAACACCCCTCCGCCTCCTGCCTCCCAGGCCGGTCCCGCTGAAGGAGACCTGTCGAACGCCTTTGGACCTCGGCTGAATCTCAACTGAGTCGCATCCGCTCTCGCTGCCGGGCCCGCGCCACTGGCCCGGGCGTTCGCACGTCCCTGCGCGGAGCCCGCGGCGTGGCCGCGTCCCGGGCTGGGGGGATGAGCCCCGGCCTGGGGGGGTGAGCCCCGGGCTGGGGGGATGAGCCCCGGGCGGCGGGGATGAGCCCGGGCGGCAGGGGAGTACGCCCCGCGGAGCAGGATGCGCCCGCCGCCCCGTCTCAGCCACGCCGAGCGCTGACCTCCTGCCCTAGTCGCGGCCAGGCCCGGCCGTCATTCTCGAGATGTTCACCTTAAAGTGCAAATCACACAATCCGAGGCTACCGAAATTAAGCAGTTCTTAAGCGTTTTTACGCTCCTACTAGCGGTAGTGGTTTAGATTTATCATCATGATACAATAAAACTTCTACCTGACATATCTACGGCAGTGTATAACAGACCTAATTCGCTGTCACCCACGTGGATTCAGAGCTACAGAATGAAGTTTGGGTTCTGGTTCCATTTGGTTGGTATTCAAAACAATGTTATGGACTGACATATACCAATCATTTTTTCCGTAGTGCCAGAAAGGGATATCGTCCTTGTGGGAACACATGCACAAACTCGTTTAGTAGTACATGCTGAGCCTATTTGCTGTGCTTGATTTCACAGCTGGGAAAAGTGTGCTAAGTAAACACAGTCCTGACAGTCTGGGTAGGTGGGCTACCTAGGTAACCTGGGCATGGGTAAGTACACATGCACTGAATAGAGAAAATACATTATTTGTATTTCTGAGGTCACAGACATGCAAATGTTGCTCTGAAATTGGTTTTTGACCAACAATAGGAGGTCATTTACATGGAGATTTTCTGTTTATTACAGTAGTTTCACATACTTCTCCTGGTAAAATGCTGCATTCCTACTGACTCTCATATGCTAATAATTCTCTTTCTGCTGGAGGTGTATATATATATTTGCCAGTGTCCACCAAAAATGTTTTTATTGGGAGTGATACAGCCAAAGTCCCAGGAACAAACCCATGGTTTTCATGTAAAATGAAACAATAGTCTCCTTTTAGCTTGCATCATTCCAACCTCTGAAGAGGCTGGAAATAATCTTACCTTGTTTGTGCTTACAGTTACACTGGAAGCTCTGGAGTATTTTAGTTGGAAATAAAATGATTGATGTATTTCATTATTTTGTATCTTATCTCAATTTTCATTGCAACCTTATTTCAACTTTTCAGTAGGCTTTGTTGGTTTTTTTTTGGCCACTTGACAAATATATTTAATTTGCTTGAGCTTTTTAATATCAGTACCCTGTGGAGGACACAACTGTACACACCAATATTTATACTATGATTGAAATTCATCATTCATTCACAAATTCTACAGGAAGCTACACACATAGAGGCATATATGCACTATCGCCAATTCTGATCTAACTCAGTAATGGTCACAATTTTTAAGGGATGCTTTCCTAAAGGCATAAACATTGCATCTGTAAAGGTGAAACAGTCTGTTCCATTAGGTATACCTTTACAAGCACAGCACTCAAAATTCTGTTTAATAGCTGAGATGTTCCTATTTTCTTTGCTAATGTTTCTCTCTTTGCATTTTTCCTATTACAATGGGTAAAAGAGCTGGCATCCCAATCAGGAAGCAAGAGGATAACAGCTATTTTTCTTTTTACATTTTGGAGTGCCTCTTGAAAACCAGCTTTAAAGTTTAGCATTAACTGAATCAGTAAGCTACATCAGGCCTATGGTTTTAAAGTTAAAAACTAAGACATGTCTCTTAACTACAAAGAAGATTGTAGTGAATATTAACAAACTATCCAAGTCAGGCCTGAGTGACTAACAGAAATCTGACTGGTCACTAGAAAATACAGTCCTTAGATATCACCTTCAAATTAGTAAGGATATTTATGTAACGATTACTTCCTTTTGATGTAAGAATGTTCTTCTGTATTCAAATTAGAACTGTGCAATAAATCAAATTACAGAATTGAGAATATTAAAGCATGGCATTTTATCAAGCTGCATTTATGAGATGCCTGGGTCACAAAGGGGAGAACATGTTATAATTTCTAATCTTTGAAATCTTACCTGTATTTGTAAAAATCCAGAGTATTTGTTAGATGCCACAAAAACACGCAGCACAAATTCTTTGTGCTTTGTGTTCTGATACAGCTGGTTGCAGCAAGGTGAAGGACTTGGCTGTTTCTGATAAATGGCCAAGAATGAGTTGATCGTTTCTATTACTGTGGCATTGAAGAGATTTTCTTCAGTGGGGATGTTTGCAGCTGAAAACTTGAAAATCTATACACTGCATCAAGCAACCAAAATATTTAAACATGTGTTCAGTGGTGTGTATGAGCAGTACTCACTGCTTCACTCACTGAAACTGTCCTGCATGAAAAATTGATGTGTATATGTAAGCAAAGTTCGAGAGCCCACAAGTAGGCTCATAATCAAAGACAAAAGATAAACTTGTAGTTTCACTATTGTGACATTAGCAGAAACAACTTTAAAAGTTGTTTGGGGTTACAATTTTTTAATAATTAAAAAGCAGCTGCTAGCTGTTGAGGCTTAAATTCTCACTCCTTTGTAGCAGAAGTTAGAACACAGCATTTTATTGGCTTTAATCTTATAATGGCAAACTGTGAATTAAAACAAAAACCAGTATATTCTTACAGTCTAATCAAGGCCTTCAATACACTTAGATCATTTTATCAATTTAATTTGACACCATGGTAACATTTTACAGTTATGTTAGTAGTGAATGCTCATTAACTTAATTCCGCTCAAGCAAATCATGTTACTCTGGCATCAACATTAAGGCTCAAAAGTGGATGGTCTAAATAATCTCTGCATTTTATAAGCCAGAGAACAGGCTCACTGCAAAATCCACTGACAGCATGCCAAAATAAAATCAGAGGATGTTGGTAAGGAGAGGATTTTCTTGGGGGAGGTGAGGGAGGGAGGAGGAGTTACTCTGAATTACAAATCTATTAGACGTCATTTGAGTCCTTGACCAGGACAAATTTGCAAAGTTAATCTTCGAGGAAGTGTGATTTATGTTAACTTTTTGCAAAATTCTCTGGAAAATATTTTTGGCAGCAATACTGTGTACTGAAACTTGAGTGTACCAGCTTTGTACTCATTTTTAGGAAAAGTCTTTAAAAGCCCTCTTCTATGAAGGTGGAAGTCCCATTAAGTCAGGGAATATTCCTTGTCTCAGCTGGGTTTGTGTATGGAACTTGTTACCAGTCGAGGCTTGGCCAGTGCACTCTTTGATAACTTTTCTGTTACTGTCCATTATTAAAACTCATATAACAGAACCCAGATAATCACCGATGTAAGACACTTCTCTTTCAGTCCAGTAAAGTAAATGTAAAGCTGTGATCCCAGATAGAAGAGCCACAGCAAAAGTTTTAGTAGATATAAAGTTTTAGTGGATATAAACATACACTGGAAGGATGAGTTAGATTAACTAATACTATTTCTGAAAGGACTTGTTTGAGAAATCCTTTGTCCTAGCAAGATTCTCTTTAGCCCTTTGTCACTACCCCTGGGGATGCTGTCCAAAGGAGACAGATCATAGCTCTAGACAACCAGAATTATAAACATCAATATTCCTGGTAATTTTGTCTCTAAGCAAAAAGTTAATGTGGAATTGTAACTACAACCTCAGTGAAGAAAGGTTGTCTTGATATCACTTGATCTGTCTCAAGTAAATTAATTGTTAATTGTATAAATGGGAGTAGTGCACAAATATCAGATGATGCCACATGCCCCATCCTACATCTGACATCTCCTACCATCTTTGATCAACAATAAATGAACAGCAGGGCAGAAGACAGCTTGCTGACAAAACATTTACAAAAAGCAAGCTATGCTTTGCAGTCACAAAGCAGAATAGAAGAGGAATCCCACACAAAGGGAAGTCCACCTTCTTTGGACATTTGTTTGTTGGATAAATCCTGTTCTCTGAAAAGTTTTCTGAGGGGAAAAAAAAACCTTTACTTTGAAAGTAAACACTCTTGTGTTCTTTTTTTTCCTGTCAATTCTTGCTTCATGTCTACCACCTAGTGTTGACATGAATCATTTCCAAGTAAAGACTGCAAGTGTGCTCTGGAGTTCTCTGCTCTGACCTGCTAAGAATTCAGCAAGTCATTTGCCTCAGTGCTTTTGTGTTGTTCTTACCTGAATATCAGCATTTAAAAACAGATACATATTCTTGAAAGGTCTGCTGATTTTAATGAATTAAAAGTCTTTATTTTTTATTTTCTGGAAGGAGATAAAGGGTTTTTTTCGTGCCATTACTGAATGACAGCAAGGTTTGGAAACATTTAGATCCTTGTGCATCATGCAGAATTTAAAGTGGAGTTTGTCATCTATGCAGTGCTAACTGCTTCCCTCAAGTTAGTATTTCTTTTAAAAGGAGAGGCACACTGCAACAAAAATAACTTTTCAGCTATTCAGAGTTAGTCCTGGAACATCTGGGAACTTGCTGAGCTACTTCAACTGACACAGAAAAAACATGTAGAGTTTTTTCTTACTAGATGGGCTAGTCTTGTGTGAGGTTAGTGAAATGAACTGGTTTATAGGGCATCCAGCAAGAACTGGAGTACTCAGAGCAGCATGGAGAGAAGGGGAATCTTCTTGTTGGAATGAGTTATCAAGTTAAGTTCAGCCTTGCATTCATGAAACAGAGAAGACTGAGCAAAACATGTAAGTTACCCATATTATTTTAAGTTTACCATATTATTTAAAATACTTGCAGTATTTTAAATCATAATTTAATTGAACTAAACTTTTAAATGTACTGATGTGAATTAGGGTTGGGTCACAATTTTTCTGCTTCACATGTGGAAGGAGTACCTGTGATGTTAGTAGTGTGGGAATGGTGAGGTCTTCAGCTGACTCAGCTTGCTCTATAGGGACACCTGACTGCTGACCTGACCAGGGGCAAACCTTGTCCTTCTTCCAAAGACAGCACTTCTGAATGCAAGTAATTCAATGCAAGTTCAAGGATGTACTTTTAAACTAACTCATTGTAAAGAGAGAAAGAAGAAAGATTTTTAAGCCAATGATGATGCTAGTATTGTTGGAAATTATAGTTTCAGTGACAGTATTACAAACCAAAGAAGGTTCATAGTGAGAAGTCAGTGTAACATTTGAAAAGTGGTAGATAAGCATACACTGAAAAAATTGTGTATCCATGTGACTGTGTAAATTAACATTATCAAAAAACTATTATTTTCTAGGAATCCCTCTCCTGACTTCTCAGAATTGTTTTAAAAATGCTATTCAAATGGCAGATTAAATCTACCTTGGTGGAAAGTATTTGCCTTCATAATGTCTCTCATAGTAGAACTGACTAGGAAATAATTAAGCATAGAGCAGGAAATAACGCATTATATCCAGTAATATTTTTATGTAGTTTTATGAAGAGGGACTTGGATGGAACTTAGGCCTCTGTATGTAAATAAACCTGGTGGCTGTTGCTGCTGCACTAAGGACTTGACTGTTTGACTTGAGTTGTGTCTTTGTATGTGCCCAGAACTGACCTGGCTTTCACCAGGCTGTGTAGGTCTATGCTCAAACATGACTGATATCCAGAAAGTTGTTTTGCTGGAATACACTAAAAGAAAAACCCTGCAAATGTAATGCAGACCATAAAGTACTTACATAACCACAAAATGCAGTAGTGGCTAGTAGGATTTTGCAAAATAACAGTTATGATATGGCATTTGTCTCATGTCATTGTTCCCTGCACTGTTTCTGTGTTTTCTGTGGGTTACTGGACATAACAGACCCCTTGCCCAGTACAGCACAGGGACCATAACTCATGCCTGCCCTTTCTACATAGGCACCAATTCTGTGTATTTTCTTTCTGGCTCACTGAATTCTCCATTTCAGTGCTGCACATTGTTGCACGCCTTCAGCATTCCCCTACACCAGCATAAGCAGGGAGAGAGGTTAGGAGGATGGTAAATGCTGGTTAAGGAGTTAAGAGTTGCCTTTTCCCCACCAGCCCTGCCTAACCAGAAAGTTTTCCTATGGCTTCAACTGTTTGGTTAATTGCAGAGAAGTAACTTGTTAGGAAGATGGTAATTGGAAATGATAGAATGAAATTTCAACTGTACGTGTTTTCTTTGATGAGTTAAAGTATTTTTTTTTCAATTATGGCTGTTAATTGTGGTATGTAGGTGAACCAAGATATATAGGCAGAGGTCGTAATTTTTATTCAACTAACTGACATCACCAGTAAAAGCTCATAGTAAAGGATTATGGAAACTCACACCTTGTTTTAGTGTAAATGGCTAAAGGTGACTATATTAAAGTGAAGCAAGCATGTACTCATGTGGGTAACCTACACTCTTAAGTATCTCCTTTCATACTACATGACAGAATCTATTTGCGTGTTAATTTCATAGAAAGTTTGTGAAACCAACCTGTTGTATGGCTGATGGATCAGTATACAGCTGTGTTCTGTTGAGGTCTTGCATTTCTTCCTGCTTACAAAGCCTTTCAAACAGTAACTTTTTGCCTTCTGTTACTGTGTGCACTCTCTCTGTTAATAGTTTTTGGAAGTGGAGTATGGCATTTTCAGAAGCACTTTTCTTAAGTGGAACAGGTGACACCTCTGTGGACAAAAGCAAAGTACGTGGTTAGAGTGCACAAGTCAATGAACTGCTGATACTGAAGTTTAACACATGCTGGATGGTGTCCTGATCTGCTCTTTTGGCAGGCATTACCTGATAAAGGATCATTGTATAATGGAGAGTAGGAATGCAGCAGACCCTATAAAAATCACTTATATCTCAAACTTTCAGTTTTGCACTAGCTACAGCCCTCTCCAAGAGGTATTTTCCTAACAGGCAATAAATGAGTCTATTCAATCACACAGAGTGATTAAATACAGTTCAGATCACTTCTCTTCATCTGTCTGTAGACATCATTTTGGTATTAAAAATACCAAAATGATATCTACAGACATAGTGGTGAGCTCCTTAAAACTAATTTTTTTGTTCCTCATTGTTTGATTTTATTTAGGGCCTGTCAGTTTTGCAGGAAGAAAAATAAGCTGCTGAACTTCCCCTGTCAGATCACATGCCCCATATTTCTATCCTTCTCATAATTTTTCTCTCTCCATGGTTCTCTGGTCTATCTTGTCTTTGACACTTCTGTCTTGACCTGTTTCCTTGGGTACGACACATTACACATGTTTACAGACACAGTAGTGTCATATGAGGAAATCACATCCATGACTGCATGTCCCTATTTTCCCTTAAGCAACATCGTTGAGATGTCTTGTTTTTTAAATACTATATTTTCTTTGCATATGATTCTTATAAATCAAGTTTTTCCTGATGTTTACCTCATTTATACCAAGGATGAGGACTGAAATAAATGAATTGCAATTTTCCTTAGGCCTACATTTTTATGAGAACACTTCTTTTGCTGATTGTTGTGGGTGAGAGGAGAATATTGGTTTGGAGCTTGGTGTTAAGTTTTAGGATTATGTTTTTTTAACTGTTTGAATACTGGATATAAGAATCTGGCAATTCAACAGCAGTGGATAGATGCTTTTAAAAGTCAGGTGCTCTTACCATCATTCCATGTTTTTCTCTTGGCACTCAAAGATCCTGTGTTTGCTGTAGCATCTCCCACTGAAACTTAGAAGAGAAGAACAAGGTGACTAAGCCTTTTGTCGAGATTCTCAAGGCACAGTCAGTCACACACCAAAAGGTTTTATACTGCAAAAGCAAATACCCTAGGACAAGACAGATTTATTTGGCAAACGCCTCAAACAGATTAATAACAGAAACTTCTTTTCTGAAAGGTTATTGATGCCACTGCATCAGCATTCACAGATCACACAGTCCATTTTCCAGCATGCTAAAATGTAAAACAGCCAGGTTGGTTGTTGGTGTTGACAACATTCTTGGTGTTGACATATCCCATTCATGGAGAGTAGAAATCAACAATAATATATTCAGTTTCTGTATTTGGAAGAAAATACATGTCTTGAGAATGTGATTGAGCACATTCTGAGAGCACAAGACTGAGGTGGGGAGAACATGATCCCACAGCTCTATGGTTGTCATTCCAGTTGCAACTAATGCAGCCTTGGACACCACATTAGGGCTCTGATTCATGACTGAGGACAGCTGGCTTAGGGCTGGTTCCAGCAGTTTCTGCTCAAGCCATTCACCTGGCTTTTGCTGCAGAAATGGTTCAAGTCCTCAAATAACATTTGTGCTGTTGCAAACTATTTAACATATTGAGAACAATCACAGCTAGTTGTGCTTTACCTTAAGTCACTGAACCCTAAGTTGATGAGGTTCAGTTATTTCTGAGAGCACCTAACCTGCGTGGAGCAGGGGCAGGTGCCCCTGAGGTCCAAAACATTTGGCCAGTCACAAGAACCCTTACAGCAGACACAAGATTAGCTGTGTGGTTCCTAGATCAGAGGGTTTTTGATATGAAGATAGAGGCAAACTCTATTTTGAAAACTGAATCTGATTTAGCAAAATTAATACAATTATTACAAGTGCTCAATTATTACAAGTGCTCAGAAAAATCTGTCCTGGATTTTTCTCTCTCTCGATTGCGTTGTATATTGAATTAATTTACTTTGGGGTTTTTGGAGTCCTTGCACGTGGCTTGATTGCTACTGATTTCTGCAGTTCCAAAGAGTATGAGCTTGCAGCTCTCTACCCATCAGACTTGACATGACTGCTGTATTACCTCTAGAACCTGCCATGTGTTCTAGCACCATTTCACTGTATGTCACTTAGGTTTTCAAAAGCAGATTCTCCAATGACACTTCAGTGCTTTCACTTTTTGCTAATATTCTCACTTCCACATGTCTCCATAGACCACTTGAGTTTCTTGAGTGTTCCCTATGTGACCATGCAGATACAGCCTCCCCAGTTATTTTCCCTCCCCATTTCTGGCCACACATTTCACACCTACAGCATGGCTCAAACAGGTGACTTTAGAAAGTTCACGTCAAGCACTTTATCTCATCACTGAAATTTTCAGTACCTGATAGGAGGCTTGAGCTTTCACATCCCCAGCCTGAGGTTCCCAGAGGCTGCCTTCTTAAGATACAGTCAACTTCATCGTAAAATCTCATTTTTCTCTTGGGATTTCCAAGATGCTCATTTTCTTTCTGCAGTGCACGGTATTCGTATTTTAGGTTCTTGTACTTTGTGCGACATTGTTTCCAGTCTCTGTCTATACCATGTTTCATTAACCTTCTGGCAATTTCCTCAAATATTTCTTTATTTCTTGTGGCCCCTTCAAGCATTTGTTGTATCTTTTCATCTGACCATATGTTTATCAGAGCTCTAACTTCATTATCACTCCAGTGTTTTCCTGCTCCAGTATCATTAATTGTAATAACTTTAAAGTGATTTTGTGCTTCTTCTAAGGGAATGCGATTCTCTGAAAATATAAATAAAAAAACAACTAACTGTAAATGCTATAAATCCATGCTAAATATACATATATGAAAGCATGATTGCAACTGATAATTAATCAGTTAATGATTAATGTTTTATATATTTTGATATTTTTTATCTTTATATCTTTTAATATTTTATAATTTTAGTATCCATACACAATTGTGTTCTCTTAAGTATGCAAGATATGTAGGAAGTGGAATCTTTTGTTTCTCCAAGGCATCTAAAAGTCAATATTTTGTCGCTATAATTGTGCCACTGTTGTTGTGAAATTAAAGACAGATGTATCTAAGTGTTACATGTAGAAAAGCAGTAATCATTAAGCTTTAAAGATCTCAGCATTGGTAAGAAGTGTGGTTTTAAATTAAAATATCAGTGTGCAAATGAAAAGGCTACTTGGGATTCAACAGAAAAAAAAATCTTCAGACTTGAAAATAGTCAGAAGTAGGCAGATGCTGGTCATTAGATTATGTATAGAAGGCAAAGTTGAAGTACAGTATTAATACAAGTTTCGCTCATGAAAAGAGCTATGAAACTAATTTTTAAGTTTACTAATAAACTAGAATGGAATCAGGACCAGAAAAGTAGAGAGCTGTGTTTACAGTACAGATCTGATTGCTCCAGCTTTGGTACAGAAATGACATTGTGATTTATTTAATAATAAATGCATGGAAATTAATACTCACCTGTCCCAACCATCTGTTTCGCTACTGGAGTACAAGATCTGTCTTCTGAGGTAGTGCTTATAGAATCATCATCTATAGAAACACACAGTTTTAAATAGACTTGGATTTAGACAAATAAGTTGCTAGTATTATTGTCATTCTCTGTAGGAAACACCTATTTCTACCTAAAAGTGTCCTAAGCCCTCAATCTAACCCATCAGTTATAGACTTGAAGAATCACAGAATCATGGACTCATTTAGGATGGAAGCATTAATCATTTAGGATGGACTTAACATTGCCAAGTCCACCAGTAAGCCACATCTCTAAGTGCCACATCTACATGTCATTTAAATCCCTCCAGGGATAGTAACTCCACTACTGCTCAAGTCCAAGGTGACAGGTCTGCTGAGCTCCCTCCTTAATTCACCATTTGTGAAACACTGCCATTTTGTGACTGCTGTTGCCAACAGGCTCCAGCCACCACCAGCCCTCTATTCACAAACACCAAGTCCAATGGGTACCTTCCCTCGTTGGCACCTTCACCAGCTGTGTCAGGCAGTTGTCAGCCAGGAACACTCCAGGAACCTTCCTTGGCTGTGTCCTCTGCTGTGTTGTATTTCCAGCAGACATCTGGTCAGCTGAAGTCCCCCAACAAGGACCAGCGACTGTGAGACTTCTCCCCACTGCTTATGAAATATTTCAGCTGCCTCTTTGCCCAGGTTGGGTGGTCAAACACAGACTCCCACCAGGATACCTGCCTTGTTGCCTTATCCTGATTCTTACCCATACCTCCTCAACCCTATAGTCACCATCGTGAGCTCTAGACAAGCAAAACACTCTCTAACATACAGAATACCCCACAGTCTCTCCTTCCTTGCCTTCCCTTCTGCAAAGTTTGTAGCCATCCATTGCAGCACTCCAGCTGTGCAAGTCATCCCTCTTCCTTCAATATGGAAACTATGATATAGTTTTCCTGCTACACAATGGCTTGCAGCTTGTCCTTTTTGTTGCCCATGCTGTCTGCACTGGTGTAGATGCACCACAGCTGGGCTTTTGGGGGTGAAAAGCTCTAATTTCTACATGGTCATTCTCAGGTGCTTCTGTGGTTTCTAACACATCAACAACCCCTGTGTGTCTGCTGATCTCCATTCCCTGACTACTAAGACAGCAGATGGAAGGACCTCTCTAGAACGCCACCCCTCAAACATTGGCATGTTGCCCCCAGGCTCTCTAGTAAGTCTGGTTTTATCTCTTCCCACCTGCAAATTTATTTTAAAGCTCTTTCAATTAGTTCTGCTAACTTCTGTGCTAAGATCCTTTCCCCCCACTTTGAGATAGGTGCCAACAAGTCTGGTGGCCTGGAACCATGATTAAAAATTCCAGTATTTTCCCAGTGTCATCAAGCTTGGAGCCAGATAGTAATCTGCTGGCTCTTCAGCTGGAAGAAGACAAGACTACTTGTGCTCTTGATCCTTTAACTAGTTGTTCCAATGCCCTGAAGTCTCTTTTTATTTGGAACTTCATTGTTGCCTACTAGGAAATTATTAAAATTGTCTATGAACAATCAAAACCCAGCTTTACTGATTCTGTGTTCATTTGCTCATGCTTGGACTACTCTGAGGCTGAAAATTCACTTTTGTGTGGACTTACTCTTCGGGTTGGGAAGAAGAGAAAGATTAGTTCTCATTGTTTGCTAGAGGATGTCATAGACTAATTATTTTCAATACTGGTTTTGGTAAAGGGTAGAAGTAAATATTCCTTTTATGTTTTAAAACCAAGTTTCTGCTTAGGCTCTATCAGAAATAAAGTTTCTTTGTAAATAAGTATGTTCATTTGATGTGCTTTCTATAGTGGTACTTGCCAATATATGCACAAACTAGTACTTGGAATTCATATTTGCTCTATAACTTGTTTTCTCTTCAGTCATTTGGCAAACACTCGTTTTTCATAAGCCATGTGCAAGAATATATTTTCTACCTGTGGAAAACTTGGAAATCATACTCTCATCAGCACGTGTATGTGATTTACTTGGGGTACTAGAAAAATGTGGGTTTTCTCATAAACAGGCACCCTATAACTCTTGAGAAAATTCTTGCATCTTCCTTAACACTTGCAACTGTTGGAAATAGGCAAGAACAGAGCTGTAGGTCTAATCCTAAGCTCCTGAGAGATTCCTTTTTTTTTTCAAACTGTTAACCAGCCTCCCCATGGTTTCCATTTCTGTGCTCATTCTCTCAACCATACTGGCTCTCTTATCTTTTCCTGTCTTTGGCAGTGGCACTTGTGTAGTGCTGACTTGCATGATTACTGTGTTCAATTGGATATTACGTGATAGGGAGTTTGTGTGTATGAGGCAGTCAGTTGAGCTACATGACATTTTATTCTTCAATTTGCATTTGTGTGACCTCGCTGTGTCTCAACTTTCAGGGTCACAGATTTACTTTATCCTCAGTGTCACTTGTGTTCCTGTGTGTCATTGTTGTGAAGGCATTGCTCTGATGTTGTCCTCAGTGTCACAGTCACTACAGTTGTCTTTCACGATCAAGATCAGCCAATGTAAACAGTTGTAAAGGGTGTGTAGCATAGGATGTCTCAACATCCAAACTACAGATAACATAACTGCTGAAAAGGAAGCTCTTGCCTGGAATATGCCTGATGCATACAATGGAAATATTCTTAGGGTAGAAACTTTCAGTGTCAAAGGCCAAATAATTGCTGTTCACAGATCACTAAAATTGCTTTTTTTTTTTCCTATTCTGTGTACAAACAGCATTACTGTAAAGAATAGTTGGATCCAGAGTGTAAGGTCACTATATTTCAATGCCATCATTATTTCCTCTGATGTCTTTTTTTCATGATTTTCTTTGGTTTTTATGCTCATTTATTTCGGAATATTAGTATCCCTACTGTGTTTTAATGTTAAATTTTAACATTTGAAACCAAACAAATCTTCTCCTGATCACTTGTCATTGAATATATGACTTCTACATATTATGGAGGTGCTGGTTTCAGTTTTATATTTAAAATAGTTCAGAATATATATATAGGGAAATTGCTTAATAGTAAATAATATGAAAATAAATGCAGTCATTAAGTAGTTTGAAAATACAATGTATAAAATGTTCTGAGTTTCTGAGACAGCTATTTACCTTTCCATTTTATCCTCTCTAGCAACTGTGTAAGAAAAACCATATTTGTGTTACAATCAAATGCACACTAATCATATTCATCATAAAAAGGATCATGTTGTCTGGGAAAATAAAATTCTGTTATAATTATGGCAAGGAGAAATAAGTTTTCATACATTTCTGCACTATGAAATCAAACAAAACCCATAATTTTTCATAACCTAGAAGCAGAACAAGTGTAATTTGCTGGAATAACATATGAGCCTTTGGAATCTGCAATGCCTGTAAAGTAGAATGTCCTGTTAAGAACCATTCTGACAAAGTCCAGACCTACCTATATCAATTGTCTCCTTCTTTATTTGTGTAGCTTCCAGAGATGCTGGGGTGGAGTTGGCTAAGTCCCTCTCATCTTCAAGGATTTCTGCAAAAAATAATCATTTACAGAGTTCTTATTAACTAAACATGTCTTGAGTGATGTGTTGAGAATCACCTACTCAGAATGCTGGTGGTAACTACTATTAAAGATTTCCTCTCTTAATACATTAAAGCTGCCATTTTTCTGCAGTAATAGGCTTAAGAACACAGTGTACCCGCTTATAAAGTAAATACAGAACATCACATAACAGCTGCATGATATAAGTTTATGGGTTACGTGTGCAAACTCTTCAGTTATTTTAACCTGGATCAGAATTTGTAGAATGGTCACTGATGGTGGGTAAGATATCTAGTTGCTAACAAATGTTCGTGCAGCAGAACGGGCAAGGCAGTGACTTGCATAAAGGGTGCAATATACTGAAATTATTGAGAGTGACTGATGCCAAGAGTTTTTGAATTAGCCCCAGAAAGGAACAAGGGACCCTGACACATCAGGGTGCTGTGCTTAGACAATTGATCTGTAAGGCTGCCTGCCTGATAGAGACAATGTACTAAAGCCTGTCCCGAGAGCATCTCTGCTGCTGCAGCTTGCAGGGGTTTACATCACAGAGCTGGGTGACAAGAGATGTCCCTGGGCTCCCCTCCATGGGGAGGAGATCTCCACTCCTGTGCCATTGGCCCGCTGGTGTTAAGGGAAAATTCCACCCCTCTGCCCTAGGACAGAGGTTTGGGCAGGTGGATGATGCAAGTGGTCTTGCTGATCCTCGCTTCCCAGTGAGGACACTGCTCTACAGAGATTAAATGGTGAAGGCCACATCATGGATCAATGACAGCAGTTTTCTGTCTCCCAGCCTGTTCTCAGTCCATTCAAGAATATTGTCCCTAAACATTGAGCAATACGGTTTAATCTAGAGCCATTTTATTAAAAATTACCCCCAGATCAATACAGCTTTGTTTGCACCAGATGTTCTTTATGATGTGACTAGCATCACGTGCCTTTTTGGTTTTTTGTTTGTTTTTTTTTTTCTTTTGCGAGCCAAGAATGTGGGTAGGGAGCCTGGTTTTTTTTCTAAGGCACCTTTCAGAGTTTTGGAGGGAGGGCACAAGAAGACTGAGCCAAACAGAACAAGGCATCGACAGTTTTTGGCTTGGATAAAACACAGTGGCTCCATGTGAATTGTTAGTGAAGCTATAGACACTTGCCAGCAAATACGCTTAATCTCTACTTTGTGTTTGAAGCACTGCTCACAAGGCCACCCGAGCAATGCTGTCACAGTCTTTCCTTTCACCCACTCAGACTGATACAAGCTCTGTTCTTTTTTGGCACTCTGTCACCATCACTAATTATCTTGTTTTCTGGCTCATGAGGCAAGATTAGTAATTTGTCTCCTAATCCTTACTGTCATGTGGGTCTTGTATAGTATAAAAGGGAATTGGGATATGTTTAAACTAGGGAAAATTTGCAGTGTGTAGCTTATGTTTATACTCCAACAACTTGCAAAGTTGCTGCTCTGTCATGCAGATCTGAGGGTGGATACAAAAAATTGTGGATGCAGTTAAGAGTTGATGTCTGCAGCCCAAATATGCCTTGGCTAAGGCAGTGAATAATCAAGAACTTTGGGGTTTGCACTTCTCTGCAACACTGCTTAACACTAGCCTGGGTCATATGTATGAAAACAGTATCTTTTGACTTTATATCTGTACATTTTAAAATTCCATGCACACAGCAGCAAGTGTTCAAGCCAGTGTTAAGTGCCTGAGTATGTCCCAACTTAAGATCTTAACTTTAAACAACAGGTTTTTAAAAAGCTCTTGCTTAGGAATGCATCTTGGAAGTGTCACTACTTACTCCAAATTTGTTCAGAGAGGGACATATAGTAATGTGTATGGTGTATCAAAAATCCTAGGAAAATAAAGACAAGGAAAGGAATTTGTTTGACATAAAATACTTGCTGTAGGTATTTTTAAGAACATCAGGCTACTGGTATTTCTTAGAAACCTGTTTTCATCTCCACTGTTTTTCCCTGGCACTTCAAATTTAATCAAACACCTATACATACATTCTGTTGTCATACTGCTAAGTCTGACACACATGGAATGTACATGGAGTTTGGAACAACAGACTGCATAGACTGAAGGCTAGACATAGGCTCTTCTGAACGGATTTGTTACTTTTAGTAACAACTAAAAGTGATGCCACAAAATTGAAAACATCAGTGAAAATGATTAATTAAGATTTAATTTGCAGACCGATTCAAAGTTTTGCCAAAAGAGAGAGCAACCTGCAGTGTCCCCAGCCTATCACAGTACACTTTAGCTAAAAACGCACGGGTTGGGGACTGTTGTGGTCCTTCTGCTCCCCCAGCTGGGCACTGCTGACAGCAGCGTGTCGGAACTAGGACAGGCTGTGAAAGGAGCTGTGAGAGTTTATTTACATTTGCTTCTGAGGTGGGCATTTGCTGCTCTTTGAGTAGCAAATTCATATGGGCAGAGGAGAAAAACAATACCATGGCACATCAAATAACTAGTTGTTCTCCTGAAACTGGTGTATTTGTCTTTTGACTAACACCATCTTAGTATTTTTCTTACTAGAGTATGGCAAACTGGAAAGGGCTTTTTATAAATACTGGCAGTGGTGAGAGTGTTGTTGTGGCTCCTAATTCAGATTCACATATAAGGTCATGAGAAGCACATGCACTCTGAAGCAGCTCGTGCATCTTCTGTGCATTTACACGGCTGCAGTTGCCAGAAGGCAATGCCTGCCCAGGCTAACTTATATATATATGTGCACATACATACATACATACATATATATGTGTGTATATATATATATGAGCAAGTGAATTTACAACTCTGGCTGCAGAGTACATTAACTGCATATACTGATAAGGAAGATACCCAGATATGAGTTCAACACAATTTCTAAATTCCTATTTATGCCAAACTGGGGTTTTCTACAGATTTTTTTTCAAGGCACACAAATACCTCTAAATTTTAATAATTTCATTGAGAAACCCTTTTCTACAAAAGTTCTGTCAAATACGCAGGAGATTTTTAAAAAGTCACATCCTAAATGCCAGTGATTGTGAGACGTTACTCACATCAAATAACCAATGTAATGTAGCAATGCCTTTTCACTATTTATCAGCATGCATATTTATGAGTACAGAGGTACATACAATCTCTTTACTTACCAGTTTCTGACTTCAAAATTACTTACACTATCTAGGAAAGGCATGTATCACAAAGGGTCTCCATGATATTGTAACATAAAAAGTGTGCATCTTTGCTCTGCTTTATGCAATACCTATTTATGTCACCATAAATAAAATTAAAGACTAGGTGTATTTTACCACCTGCAAAAAAATTGAGTGTGTGTTGTTTGTTTCGGAATGAGAGAAAGAGTTTTGCAAACTGAACTTGTTTGTTGGTTTTACCTTGGAGTATGGTTTTGCATTTTTCCCCCCAGAAGTTTGAAAAATAGTCTTAAGAGTGGATAGGCTGAGCCACAGACATTTTTGAACCACCTGCTATTTTAACTATTCTCCACAAAATCATACTGCATTTACAATTACCCAGAAACAAAGAAACTCTGCAGTTAAAAATACACATATTTGAAAAGAGAGATGGTAACCACAGTAAACTACAGATATCTTCACACCTACACTTACCTTAAATGACAGAAATGTGGACTCAAAACTTTACTAGAAATATTAATTTAACTTCATTTTAAATAGCTTGTTTGGAAGAGTGCAGTCCAAGAAGTTACAATATTATGTAGCACCAGGTGGTTGAAAACTGCCAGATGACAGTTAAGAAGCACTGCTGAATCACTGCATTATTACAGTGTCTTACTACTCTCCATGTGTATGTAGTACTTTCACTTGTTCATGGGGAGAAATTGAATTTAATACATTTTTTAAGCAGTCTTAACTGGATCCCACAAAATGCTGTTTATTTCCTTCATGTTTGTCACTCTGAAAATGAGGTCCCTGTCAGCATGCACTTTTCATGACCACCTGTTTTTCTCCATGGAATTCGTCAAGTGTCCATGGTGAGCTGGTAAAAGGTCGCTTTATTTTATTTGTTAGTAAATTTAAATTTAATAATGTAATTGCTATTGAATGAAGAAAGCCAAAAATGTTAATCTCTGGTATACCTTAAATTACACCCATCTCTTTACTTACTTGTCGTATTTGTTTCTTTCGTTGTATGCAGAGCTGCCCGATTCTCTGGAGTAGTATTTACAGTAACATCATCTGTCAGAAGATTTTTAATTTGATATTAAAATCCTTCAAGTTCACATTAGACCATTTAAAATTCTGTAAGACTAGTTGTTAATGCTTAATTTAAACCATGTTCTGCCTCACTCTGCTGAAAGAGAACATGAGGTGCTCTGTTGTGGACAATAAAACCTGTCAGCCTGAGAGACTTTCATGTGTCTCCAGCTGAATGTTACACTTCTGTTTCTCCTGACATTTATATTTTCAGATGTAAACTATAATATTTCTTTGTAAAGAGCAGAGCATATGACCTTCCTATTTAGTGAGACTCTTTAATTAAGTTTTTATCCCCTGTCATGAGCATTTACACAATTATATCGTGATCACGTATTGTGAAAAAGAGATGCTCTATTAGCTCGTGCCCAGGAGACTGAAAAATTCTAATCCTTGGGAATAACATAGTTTAAGCAAATACACATGCAGTAGGACATTGCACTCAACTTGCTTAAACCAGTAGTTTCTTCTCTACATTCTATGTCACAAGTGTTTGAAATTATTACCTACTGCATGTTTGAAATTATTACTTACTGCACTGATTTTATCAAATTTAGCAGGACATTGTAAATGTGTACATAAGTACATGATGGTTATCTCTATGACATTATCTCTTGCTTTTAATTGTTTAGGTCTCTGAATTTTCTGCCTGTAATTAAATATGGGCTTATTTTAGAAATTAATTTTAATTTACTAAATTTAGGTATTTACAAAAAATAGAAGACTTTTCAGATTACCTGAATCAGAAACTTTCTTTGTATCTGCAACCTGTAGGTCCTCTGATATATTACTAACAGAGTCCTCTTCACCTGTGTCTCCAGGCATTTCTGTGTAAATAATGCTAAATTAATTAGGGCACTGAATTTCTATACTTTATAAGAACAGTTGTGGTGTATCAAATTAAAAAAAACATCCAGCCTCGGATGCTCTTTATGCCAGCAGGCAAAGTAGACGCATTAGCAAAATGTCTAGAAAGGGCAACTGAAGAGTTAATCTTCCCCCAAAATGTTCTTAGAGTTTTCAGCCAGACAGTCTTTGTGTAATATTTTTCTTGACTTCTCCCATTACTTTACTAACTTCTAGTCTTACATTCGGCCAACATAGTATCATCCCCTCACCTCAACTAAAAGTTGAATGTTTAATTCTGTTCTTAAACAAAAAGCATGTTTCTGGTTGTACATACCAATAAAAATGTTTTAAGTCTTGGGTAGTGTAGGTTCATCAGTCTACTCTAATTCTGCATTGACCATCTATTACCATCAATTGTCAATAACCACCAAAAATCAAAGGCAGGCTCTGCCAGCATTCTTAGTGCTGTTCCTTTTGCTATTTTCACTGTTGTCTCACCAGTTTGGGAGCCTTGCTCCAAAGCCCAATCAAACTGAGCTATTTGGAACCATAAGAGCAAGACAGTTTAGATGTTAATTTTTTTAACCAGTGTCTGTTACTACAGATTTCTTCTGCTCAATGTCTTAATTTTTCCAGTAACGTATGTTTTTCCAGTAACAGTGAGTCTGGCTATCTCACGGATCGATTTCTGTTATCTAAATTGGAAACAGTCTCTTCTGACATGACTTTGACTGGAATTGTCTCTCTTTTTATTCTATGTCTTTTTTTTTCTCCTTTTGCTTCTCAGTTCTATTTAAAAAGTACAGGGCAATTATTCAATCTGAAATATAACATTATAACAAAATACAAAAATATTGGACAAAATAGTAAATTTCTATTCAGTGTTTTTCCACCCCAGCCAATTGGTTAATCTTTGTTCATGCTTTTAGACTTTTTTTAAGGTCTCTCTAGTGCTGGAAAACTAAATACTTTAAATGATATGTGGGTAGCTGAAGTACTTACCTACAGAATCCTTTTCTGATTTTGCTTCTGTCCATTCTGGAGGCCTCTCACTTTCATCATTATCTGATTTACTTGCTTGTTCCATCGTGCAGTGCCCCAGAATAGCATCCAGTTCATTAAAAAATTTCATGCTTTTACTCGTACTCCCTGAGTCTTGGGCACTTTTTACACTCTTGTATTCATGTTTCAGATTTTTGTATTTTGTCCTGCACTGTTTCCAGTCCCTCTCAATTCCAAACTTTTGCAGTCTAGCAGCAACCTCTTCAAATATTCTTTTATTTCTCACTGTCCCCTCCAGTTGTTGCTGGATATTTTTGTCTGACCATATGCGTATCAAAGCTCTGACTTCATTAACAGTCCAGTGTTTTCCTCCTTCATTTGCTACTGTAGGAATGAAAGCCGCTGGTTTGGAAGCCTCTACTGCTGACGCTGGATTATTCGCATTGTGTGGGGTGGGGGAGAGACACAGATATTTGTTACCTGCATTGGGTGGTTGGGGTGGGGAAAGGACACAGAGAATGGGAATGAAGGACACATTTCTCCAGAGAAAGACAGAGCAGAAAAGACATTAAAGAAACAGCAGAAGTGACATTAAAATCAAGCTATTGGTTATTAATTTGTCAGCATTTTTGTTAATTCTGATATAATTTTTGTTTTCATTGAAGACAGATATTAAGGTAGCACATGTACATTTAATTAATCTAAGAGGAACATTTCTTTCTTCTGTCCTAATACACTAAATTTTTACCTCTAAGACCTTTGGGAACAACTGATGAGCTGCTTTGTCCTTCAGAAATTAAGAGAGGAGAAGAGAACTGGGAAGATGGGATGTGCTGCATGAGCACAATAATAAATGGGCCCCAAGTCACTGACACTAGCATTAAGACTTAACTTTCTGCATTTATACCATACTTTAGTTTTTACACACATGGAGAGATTTAACCTGGGTAAGGATCTAAAGAATCTGATCCTTATTTCTTAACAAACCATGCCAGTTGCGGGGGACAGAGTGGAGACTTGCTTAAGTAGAACATTTGTGTGCTAGAACCCAATTCTCATGGCACAGAACTGCACCTTTCTCAGGGCAGATCAATCAAAAATAGTTGGGGATTTTCAGTGAAAATAAGTCTGAGTTGCCTTACTCTGGAAAACTAAGGTATTTTCCATTTTCTCCAGTCTACAACTTTATTTTTTAACGTTAAGAGGTAAAGGTTGCCACCCATGCAATAACACTGAAATATATATTTTAGTTTTTTAATGTTTCATTTTTTTCTATTTATGAATTGGCTTTAAGACTTTGTTTTGGTTATAAGATTAGTTTGGAAAAGGATTTCTCATGCATTTTTCTGAAGCTTTGCAAAAATAGCTAAAAAACCCCAAATAAACCCAAAAACAGATCCAGGGCATGATCAAATGAAGCAGCATAAAAATGCACAGTAACTGACAGGTTTTTACAGTCATACTGCAGTGATAAATGCCTTTGTCAGTGGTTTTTTTTTTTCTGGAAGAGCAAACCAGATTATGGGGGTTTGATACTTTATAGCCACTGAGATGTGTGTGATGGCAATAATATCCAACCCTTGATTGTGCACAGAGCTTCAGTGGAGCATATTTATGATAACCTGTCTGGGGACAAATTTTTCCTACATAAAGCCATTCTTTGCTAGTCTCCATAATTCATTCTAGTTGTCAATAAGTTGTTCTAACAGATACCATATTTTTTTCCTTATAGTCCTGGGTTAATCAGGACTTTGCAGCAGCCAGCTCATAGGCAGTGTAGTTGAGAAGGGTAATTTTCAGGTGGCACATCAATTATGCTTTTTCCATTTCTTCCTGAGGGACTGAAAGAAAATGCTGGTGAATTTGCTGGTGAATCAAACCAATGGAACTGCCACAGATGATAACTGCCAACATCAGATAGGCCACAGAGGAAAGGACTAGGGAAGATGACAAGAAGAGAGGATGAAGAGTGCAAGGAGGTGCTCTCTACAATTCCCAGTCAAAGCTATAGAGCACAGGGGCATCTGGGAGGAATAAAGTTTATTTAGACTGTGTATAGACCAGTATTTTTCACCAGTCAGTTAATTTCCAACTGAACTCACTTTTGGTTGTGGATATTAGTTCAACTTACTCTCCTGTGTGCAGAGTGAAAAAGGGTGGGTTTGTTTGTTTCTCATTCCATTTAAAAAACATGCTGATTCAAAATATCCTTCCTACAAACACTGCTTTGAAACAAAGTTGTTATGGTCAGTGCAGAAATTCTCCTAATATCTTAAAAGCATTTTAGATCTAATTTGTTTCAAAGCAATGTTTAAGCAGGACATACATTTTTTTTTTATCTGAAAGATGCATTATGGCGTAGTTAAGATTTTTCTAAACTTCCCCAAACCTGAGAAATCTGATGAAATAAAACCAAAATATTAGGTATTATACAAAGGGGTCAACTTTTTCTTTCAGTGTTTTCCAAGATAGTGCCTGAAATTTACAGACTAGAAGAGGTACTAGGGGAGGGCATTTTAGTATTAGTATGCACTTGAGAGCCCATGCAATTGGAGCCCTGACTTTGTAGAAAGCAGCTTCCTCAGAATTGAAGACTTTTCTGCTTGGCAGTGTGTTGAGCACTGAGAAATAAAAACACGCTCCTGTAAAATTTGATTCAGCCACTTTCTGCATGTTTTGTATATTGTATGTGCATAAATTCCATGTAACATTCTGGTCTTTTACTTAATTTCTTTCTATGCCAGTGTCGTAGTTTGACATGGGAAAAAGAATCTCTTCAGAAGGAAGAGCTCAATCTAGTTAGGGGTTAAGTTTAGATATTGACACTTGTTCTTAGACCCTCAGCCCCAGGGGAAAATGGGAGGACTGTGGTCCCAAAATGAGACCCTGGACTGTTGTTCCTGCTGGTCCTTGGCAAAGCATCCTTAAAGGAGCCCTATGAGCAGTCTGTCCATGCATGGTGGTGAGAGCACTGTGACATGGAGAGGAGAGTGTCACACTGGCAGATCCTCTCCAGGCGGTGCCATGTGTGACATGAAAACACAGAAAGTGACAGCTGTGTTTCCTGGGGGTCTATGGTGCAAGGGAGACTCCTCTCTCTCCTGATAGACAATATTAATTATATTAAAGAGTGAATACTTAATTAAGTGTCCAAGTCGTGTCTCACTGTGGTTTGTTAGAGTTGGGTGGTGGGAGGAGGAATGTTTTGAAAAGTTTTCATTTTAGATTTTGTATGTGTTTTTCTTTCTTTTTTTCTTTTATAGTAGTATAATAGTAGTAGCTTAATAAACTTTTTTCCCTTGTTATTAAGCTTAAGCTTACTTTGCTCTGTTCTCAATTGCATTTCAGAGCATTCAATTAAGAAGTTACATTTTCATAGGGGTGCTGGCATTGTGCCAATGTCAAACCATAACAGCCAGGCAAGAGGGGTGAAATGTGTAACATAATAATCATAGGCTTAGCCTGTGCCTTGTTTTCTTCCTAAATACGGCACCTTGCAGATTTTGTAATGGAAGTTGTTGTAACTGGACTGGAATGTTTACTAAGCCATAGAGGGTATATAAAAAATAGAAAAAGTATGTAGGAAATTCGGGACAGCTGCTGTTCATCCAGGCAATGAATCAGGACATCAGTTGCTTAAATCTGCCTAAAATGTGTTTGTTTCTCCATTTCCTGTAGCTTCCCCTTGAAGGGGCTCACACTTAGGATGCTCTTCCTTTTTCTGTCTTGCCAGATTTATGCCTTTGCTCTGTAACTTCGCTGAGCAAAACTACTAGAATAGGATGTTTTCCAAATGAGTTCTGTGGTTGGTTGGACTAAAGCATTGCTGACCACTCCTTGCCTGGAGAGGTGATTTTGAAGTTATGCTGGAGACCACTGCAAGTCTGGATTACTCTCCATCTCTCTCCTCATTCAGGCCACTCATTCATGCTGCTTTAAGCATCCATGATTTAAGAAAATGAGCTAGGGAAAAGCCGCAAGCTGACATGGGTATCCTCTGTAGTATTTGGCATACTTTCCACTGGCATTTAACAAAATTACTGTGGTTAATGCAGTTTATCATGATTAAGCTATAGCATGGGATGTGTTTTGCATGCAGATAGGGGTCATGCAGGTGTTACATCATATACAGTGGTCAGTGTCTAGTGCTGCACGACACCGCTGAGTGCTAGCTCTGGCAAGGAGATGGTGCCAGAGTGTGGCTGAATTAAAACTATACTGATCAGAAACAAGATAACTGTTTTCAAGCTATTGGGAAGTGCTCTGACACCCCCATGCTGATTCTTAGTTTTTGATCTCTCTGTACCATCATACTATACCTAGTTGAACTGGTCTGGCATGAGATATAAAAAGTAGTGGATCTCCTGGAGCATCCTCATCATCTTCTAAAGAAACTGGTATGTCACCTGGGAAGGAAAGAGATTTTAGATGAAAAATAGGTATGGTCTAAATTAGCAGTTTAAATTTAAATGTCCATACACTATGAAAAAATCTTTAACTTGGAAATCTTGACACATAATTTGTATTTAAATTAAATTTTAAATTAATTTAGCTGTCCCCATAAGGGGTACATGTGTTATAGGAGGCAAATCATTTTATGTCTTGTATATGAAGCCTGAATGCTTTTTAAAATTCTGGTTAAAACTGATTGATTCTAGTGACCTGTATGCTCTTCTGATTCCGTATTCAGGGTAAATAATAATGTAAAGTAAGAGACATACAAATAAAGGCAGACTTTGCAAACACATTCGTAAAATCACAAATCCATTTATGTAACAAAAATAAATTAGTAGAAGATTATGAAGAAAACAAGGATGTCCTGCAAAAAGCACTGGAAAGCTATGAAATTCATTAATAGTATGGGGAGGGAACCCGTATTCATTGTGATTTGACAACAGGCATATTTGTAGCTGACAGGATTAAGTCTAGCTTTTTCCAGCATAGCTTTTCTACATTGTTTAAAAGGCAGCATTATAGCAATTGCTATGTAAATATAAAAAAAGCATATGTACGTGAGGTTAAGAACCAGCTAGATTTTCACAGAGTACTGACTGGTAAGTTGTCCTGTGGTAGTGTGCCGTTTTCTACATCCCATGTTGACAGGAGGTTTGAAATGTTGCTTCCTTTTACGGGAGCTGAGCTTCTGTGTGCTCCAGCCAGGCAGGGCACCCAGATCAAAGCTTGCAGCTCTGCGTCAGGGGAGCAGTAATGAGGTGCAGGTAGGATGCAATCTCCTACCCCTGACATAGGAAAACTGCGTTTGAAACCATTATTCTAAATCCTCCTGACTTTCAGCAAGAATCGCTATGACTCATAGATGCAGTGGCCTGATCTCTGACTGCTCCCAGCTGCCTGCCTGGCTTCCTTGGCAGGAGATGCTGCTCATGCCTCCACCTCCGGTGACAGGACTGGCATTTCAGCTGCTTAAGAGCAGCAGAGCAAACCAGGGAGAGGAGAATAAATTCTCTGCTGGAAGGCTTCTGAGTGTGCCATAGGTACTAGCATGAGCAAGGTTAATTGCATTGTTATATTAAAAGAGAAACTTCTTTTTATTTAAGTAAGAACAGTTACCACAAAAAGATAATACTATACCAGAAAAGCAAGTGTGCAATAAAAGTATTGCACACTTGTTTAAAAAAAGCTATATAAAATACCGTTGAAAAGTGCAGACATGGAAAACCATGTGTAATTGGCACTTTTATGTCAGCATTTCTGAAAGATCTTCCTGAATTTTAGTAGCTGAGTTTTCTGCCAGTCATTGCTGATGCATTTCTGCTCAGCGATAATCTTTCTGCATTTGCTGAGGTAAAGTGAAGGTCAAGCAAGGTGACCAGAGCCTTAACATTTAATTATAAAGAAAGAAATATAAAAAGTGTAAACAACTTAAATTACTAGGCAAGTATTTTTTAAATCATGTATTTAGTTTATTTATACTTGATTTAACTTGATTAACAAAATGTGAAGGTCATTCATTTGAACTCTAATGAAAGATACCATTTTTCATAGTGCACCATCACTTTACATAGATTTGCGTGGTTGCTGATTAGGGCAGTAATGTACACACTATACTTGAAGAGAAGTGAACATGTTGACCTGTACCTTAACGATTATTTAAGCTACAGCTCTGCTTCTGAAATGTGTTTTGGAAGGGCAGCATGAACGTCTCTGCTTACATTTCTGCATGTGCTTATGCATAAAGTGTTATCTTTTCATCAACAAGCTGGGAACTGGTATGTGTTGATACCAGGTTTGTCCTGAGACACCCCTCTCAGATTTGATTAAGATTTTCAGTAATAATTTTTTCAAATACACTTTCAAAAGAAAACTGATTCTACCACATATGAAAAATCCTTGGGGGAACACTATTGAAATACCATTCAGTCCTATTAAAAAAGTAGTCTCTTTTCCTCCATTCCTGTTTCTCCCCCTCCCCAGCTATCTCCCAGTAGCTGAGATAATGTAAAGACATGCTTTGCTTCTTTACATTAAGTATGCGTAGGAATACTGAGACTGAGGCTAAGCAGAATGGTAAATATACGGTGAATTATTTGGGAACATGCCCTGTCCCATGTCATGCTTTTTAAAAAGATAAATCACTATAGCTACCAGTTTCCTAAAATAAAATAAGATGTTCATGGTGGACATGTATCACTAGTCACAGGTTTTAGTTTGCTGATAACATTTTGTTCTTGCTACCCAAGCCATAAGCCTAGACATCCTTGATTCCTCCAGCCCCCTCAAAATGAGATGCCTTTGCCTCTTAAAATAAGCAAGGGACCATTTTTCTCTCCTCTCCTGTAACATGCTGTGGTTGAAAGGGAAAAGCCCAGGAGGGCCCTGCAGTCGCTGCTGGGGCAGGAGCAGGGGGCTGCCTTTGCCTGTGCCAGGAATTGCCTTTCCCTCTGTGGGAGTGACACCATCAGCTCCGTCCCTGCAGAAGGAGTTGAGAGCATCAGCTGCAGAGCCACTGATGCCAGTTTTGCCTTACAAGTGCTCTTCAAAATACTGGGCTGGGCAGGCACAGGACTCTTGACTGCAGGTGGAATAGGACTGGGCCTCTAGTACAGTGTTAATTGCTTGACTTGCATTCTTAAATAAGAAACTTGATGATCTCACAGCTGTTCCCTCAGCCCCTTGTGGTGTATGTGTGTATGCATTCTGCATAGCTGCAGGGCACACTTCTATCTTAGTTTTCTTTCATTGAAGCTCAATTGTGGTTATTGCGAAAATCTTCACATTTCAATTTTTGCATTAGTGTTGCATTATTACAGTTACCTGCATTTAATTTTTATTTATCCATAAAACTTGCTTGCTTTTATTTTTCTGGAAAAAGTAACAGAAGTGCTTGTGCAATCAGGATATATATTTAATTATACCACCTTTAAAACCAAACTGTCCTAGTGCTGCAAAACAAGGCATGTCTCACCAAGCGGTAATTACTTTTATAAATATAGAAACTATACTATTTTATAAAAACAGATATTACAGTTTGAGATTCAGAGTTGACATTAACTTTTGCTGATTTAAATTTGCTAGAGGACTAAAGCAGATGAGAATTAGGATTACCAGGTGCAAACTACATCAAAACACAGGATAATCTAAGGGCAGATTCTCAGACATAGGACACTATTCTGATTTCATGTAGTCCTCAAAGTGTATCAGCTTCTATTAGCCTCAGTTCTGCAAGTTTAAATTTAAAAATGGATTGCAATTCACAGTGCAGAGAGCACATTACAATATTTTAAAATAGCCATTTTAATTTGAAGTGACTTTGACGGATTAGATAGATTTCTGATAGTAATGACAAATTAAGGTCAAGCTTTTTGTTAAGGTAAACAATGACAATGAAAAATGGCAATTTCTTTTCCTCAAATCTGCAAAAGAGCATTGTAGAGGGAGATGTGGAACAGTACAAGGACAAGCTCGATGTCCAGCTCTTTTCTATGCCTTTGACAATATCCCCTGGCAATAATGTTGAGTTTCTTGTGTTCTTAAAAAATATTCACAAAACTAATGTAAATTGCTACATACCATGGGAACAAATTAAGCTTTTAATTTCTCTTTTTAGTCATCTTATTTTGGTACTTATAACTATCATTGGGACTGATGCTTCAGTGACATTTAGGATGTGACAAGGAGAGTTGAGTGATGTCAAACAGGAGATTGACCCTAATGAAATGTTAAGCAGAGCTTAAACGCATATGTAGAGAAGGTTGAATAAAACAAGAGATGCAAATAAATTAGTAAAACCCACTTCAGAATAAAGGCTGCTGCATTAACTTGGTCTGCTGCAAAATAGTCTGATAAATATGATAATTTTTACTTTGACTGCTAAACTAGAGTTTTTAATGAGAGATTATTATGCATGTGTTTCTTGAATATCTTAAGCAAAACTGCTTATAAAATAATTTACCTTGTCATCACATCCAAATATCAAGCAGATATATATGAGAAATAAGAATAAAAATCTTAAATTTGTATCGCAACAAATAACAATTTTTACAACACCCTGACAGTTTCAACCTTTTCTTTTCTTTTTCTTTACGTTTACATCTGAATTGGAGCTCTACAAAATCTGCTTCCAAGTACTGCAAATGAAAGGCAAAGGGAAAGAAAGCAGCTTAGTTTGATTTAGCATTTCCACCCCGTGCAGGAGCCTGGACACTAGCAAGTACTCACCGAGGCTGCAATGCAGGCAGTTAGCATAATTTTGCTGGAATTACGCTGTATTTACAGACTTCGACACTGGTGGGTGCTAACATTTTATTCCCCTGCGCGAGGCGTGCATCCAGTCACTTCTAACAGCGCTGCCGGCGCTGAGCAGCTCTGCTCCAGCGCCAGCCAAGTCGGGCTTCGGTTTTGTTCCCTTTGGGTTTTAAGCATAGAGAGAAAAATAGAAGCAAAAATATTTTTTTTTTTACCTTGCGTGCTGTCTGTTGTGGGGCTTGTGTTCAGCTGCATCTCAGTCGCAGAACACCTGCCGTTTTCTTCTGCTGCTAATTGTGTGACAGGCTCATATCGCAATATGGCATCCAGATCATGGAAAAACTTCATGGTTTTAGTGACATCCCCAGAGTTGTGGGCATATTTAACCGTTCTGTATTCGTACTTCAGGTTTTTGTACTTTGCACGGCACTGTTTCCAGTCCCTGCACACTCCCAACTCCTGCAACCTTTTAGCAATGTAGATAAATATTCCTTTATTCCTCAGGGTGCCGTGCAGTTGCTTTCTGATATTTTTTTCTGACCAGACGCTTAACAAGGCTTTAACCTCCTCCTCAGTCCAATGCTTCCCTGCTCCACTCTCCATGTTGAAAGTGACCTGGAAATGATTCACTATTTCTAGCCGAGATTTTGTTTCCTAGGAAACCAGACGGCTGGTTGTCAGTAAGCTCCGCCGAGACGAAAGGATCTGGTTTTACTGGCTCAAGCTGCCTGAGGGGAGTAACTTGAGACGCTGCCAAATAAGCAGGCTCGGCGCCGGAGCCGGGCGAGGCGAGCGACTGCGCCGGTGGGGAGGGGAGACCTGCGCCGGGCCGGGGCTGACTGCTGGGACTGTGCTGCGGGAGTCAGCGGGGGCACCAGGGTGTGAGAAGAGCGGCAAAGAGAGTCTGTTTCGTTCCTTGGGGAAAAAAAAAATAAAATAAAAAATACAAACCACAGCAACGTGAGACACACCGCCCCTGTGGCCTGGCCGCTGCCCGGAGGGGCGCGGCCGCGGCACCGAGCGTTCCCCGCGGCGGCCGCGTTTGGGACCGTCCTGCCCGACATCCCGGCGGCTCTGCGCCGTGTGCCTCTGCACTGCGGGCCCTAGAGACGCGTGTTGTATACTGGTGAAGTTTTAATGAAAGCCGGCATGCTTCAAGTCTGGCTCAGCCGGTAAAGCGGTGCAAGCACTGTGGTAACGACACTGAGATCCCGTGCCTTTTGTCAGCGCCTGGTGAAAGATGTAATCCAACGCCTTGACCAGAGCCTGCCTTGCGGTGTCTGCTTCCCTCTCCCTAGTGATTTAGTTACCATTTAAAGAGACCATGACAGTATTAAAATGGAAATTTCCTGTAATACTGCAATTACAAGTTGCTGAATGCAGTGCATCAACCCATAAGTCTTATTACCAATCTTCGTGTTTACAGATCTTCTTGAGTTAAAGTAAATGGCTTAAAGAATGTTCTCATCTCTGATTATTTTCTTTGAAGAACTGTGTCACAGGGTAAATTTGTTCAGATATGTGGAAAGTTTGGTTTGTTTTGCTTTTTGTAAGCAAGCATTCTTCAAAATGTTTGCTTCACATCCAACTGGGACTAATTACAAATAAAGGAATTTTATGAATTGGAGAAAATTGGCAATGAGTCAGTTGTAGGTTAGCATCCATTCTACTGATGCTAATTTTTGTGCCCAATTCTGCTTGTAATAAATAATTCCAGTGACTTCAACTAAGTTAAACCTGTCCAATGCACAAATAGGACATTAATTATCTTTCACTTTTTAAGAAAAAATCTTTCCTATCCAGGCATTATTATATATGAGAGTGGGCAGGAGCTCACCCGTCCACCAAAGTCCTGATGAGTATTACAGGCAGAGGCAGGCACATAGCAACACTTTTGTGGAAGTAAGGCAACACTGCCTTATTTCAGGAAGTCTTTTAAAGGGAGATGGAGCAGCCTGCACTGTTACCCACAAAAAAAAAAATCCAGTCTGCAAAGTCTACCCACCTTTTTAATGGGTAAGAACTGGATTACAAACCGTGGGCAGGTGCACAGTGTTCTGCCTGCCTTGGGCAGGACAGCATCAGGGGATCAGGGGTACACCCAGGGGACCCAGCAGGGTGAAGGGCTGGGGAAGACAGGCAGCAGGACAGGAAAAACACACATATTTCAGCTGAATCAGCTCTTCTGCTCAAAAAGCACAACTGCCAGCCCAAGGCTTATGTACTTAAGAGAAGTATTTCCATTTGCAGTGACACTTGGACATCAGACTTGTTTTGCCTGAGTTCAGAATCTGAGATGCCTAACATTAGGTTTATGTACTCAGATGCTTTCATCAAAGGGTCTGTGTAGCTTTTACAGGTGTAAATGCTAGCTTGTCTGCCTAAGTGCAAAAATGCAAAAGCTTCTGCATAGGTGATCAGTAGAAAAGACAATCCATTCCCCTAAGCAACACCATGAGTTTTTAATAACATCTCACAGCCCAAAGCAGAAATAGAATAGCACTACAGAACCTAGTACTATCGTGTAGACCATTATGCCTCTAAAAATGGCTTTTCCGATTAAGCATCTGTTTTTACATGATGCCCATACTGAAATTGAATTCCATTAAGAGCCTGAGCCAGTACGTATTGGTGGAAAGATTCCTACTGAATTTAGTGGACCGAGGCACAAACCTTATATGACTGTCTTGAAATAAAGCATAACACAGGCAAGAAACCTGCAATTAACACAGCAATTACAAGTGTGTAAAATAAAACAAATAAGCTTACATTAAAATTCCATTAAAAAAAAAAACAAAACATCTATCCATTGCATGTTAAAGTGTTTTGTAATCATGTCAGTGCTTTATTTTAATTTTATTTTGTCCATAGGGGCCAGGAGAGTGCTGGAATTGTGACAAGTGATGGCGAGTCATCCCAGGCATTCAAAGTGCACAAGGTAAAATGCAAATAAATGCTTTATATTCTTAAGTGAGATGCATGTAAGTTAGTTTCTGCTAAGAAACAGTGTAGTTAGAGAAAAAGTAACATGCTTGATGGGCTATTTTGATTTTGTCAGAGTATCTCCTTTTGTAACCTCTCTTGAGTGTATGTTTAAAACAAACCTGCCAGCATTGTCCTGATAGGTGTTTCTGAGCATACAGTGGCAGACAAAGAGAAGTTACCCAGAGCATGCCAGTGATGTCGCAAAAACTTTTTACCAGAGTCACCCTGCACCTCAGGCGTTAACTCTGCAGATTTGGAAGAGGATTGATGCTCTTCTTGATCTCAAAAAGAGAAAAAAATACTATTATAGATGGTGCACAAGAAGATGGATGACTAAATCTTACACTAGTGAGACTCAAGGAAGTGGCAACTACTTTACCCATTGGTTGCAATAAACAGAATCTAAGACAGAATAGAGGCCTGAGAAGGTCACACAGACTTTCTCTAAATGACCACAGCCTTAAAAGTATCTATTTTTAGTCAGGGAGTAGATTGTTCCATGAAAATCCTCAGCACAAAAATGTAGATTATTTAAAAACAGGACTAAAGGGATGTAATATAGCACTGTGACCTACTTTCCCATATCTTTCAGGTTATTTTCCTTTTTCTTAAAAGTTCCATATCAGCATTAAGCAGAAGAACTTAGAAAGTCACCAGGAAAATAAAACCAACAGAACATTTCTTTTCTTTTTTCTCCCAAAGGGAATGGGTCTTATAAATCACGTCTTTGGTGCAGATAGTCTGAAGAAGCTGTACCCTTCAAACCTTGGTATTGGGCACACGAGGTACTCCACCTCAGGAATTTCTGAGCTTCAGAACTGCCAACCTTTTGTTGTAGAGACTCTTCATGGGAAGATTGCTGTGGCACACAATGGGGAGCTAACAAATGCTTCACGTCTCAGAAAGAAGGTTAGTACCTCCTTTGAGAGCTCTGGCATTGTTTCTTTCTGAGTGTGAGGCAGAAATGAGCAATATGGCTGCTGTGAGTTTTCCTTAATACCAAACTGGTTTGGGTTATGAAAGAGCTCCCTAAACAAATCATATTGGGGGGAAAAAATCCTGTGAAGGGGGTTCTGCCTTGATAGCTCTTTCTGGCTCTATTATAGGCAATTTCATATTTTATCCTCTACTATTTTAAGTCTCTTCCCAGAGCATGCACAAAGCTGATTAAATCACCCAAACATGAATTTATGCCCTGAACGTTGGTGGCATTACTTTTGGTAGCATGTGGAGCAAAGGAATGAGAGGAAAAAGGAAAAATGTAGTGCTAGTGTAGAAGATTGTCTGGCCTCATTTTACATAGTTGGTTTGTTAGAAATTTTGCATTATTATGCTGTGATCACCTGAAGCACTGTGAAATGTTTGTTCATTGCACCAAGGTGTTGTTAGGTTCAAATCTGAGCAGTGTGATGCGAGATTGTTTTTTTAATGCTGGTAACACTTTTGCCTTGTGTCTTAAAAGGTTATGCGGCACGGTGTGGGCCTGTCGACCAGTTCTGACAGTGAACTGATCACCCAGCTGCTGGCTTACACACCTCCGCTGGAAAACGACGATACGGCCGACTGGGTGGCCAGGTGAGGAGCATGGGCTTCACAATCAGCAGCAGCCATTGCACCTCGGCGCGATGTGCAGCTGTAAATGCACACAGCTGTTCGTGTGGTCTGCCGGATTGGTCTGTGTCTCACAAACGGGATGGCACCCTGACTGGTTGCAGACTTAGGATTTATTATCTGTCTGTGTCGTACAAGCAAAGAGCAATAGACACAGAGAAACGACAACATCCATGCAAATCCAGATCAAAGACAGGACGGCAGCTTATGCAAAGCCTTTTGCTACCTGTTCTTTGAAGCAATAGCATAAAAGAAAAGGTGTAAAGTCATTATACTCTAACCAATAAGAAAAGGACCCATGTGGGTTTAACATTGACTAAAGGACTTCTATGAACCTCAAACAGTACACAATAATTAATTATTTAAGATTGAAACATTTTCTATCTTTGCAAAGCATATATCTAGGACTTTTCACATCTCAAACTATCAAGTTCTTGTTCTTTCTTGTTCCTTATGATAAATATAAGTGTATTTACTTGGTTCTTAACTTCCTAAGTTCTTAGCTTCCCATTGGAAGGTTTTGAAATTTCCCAGCCTTTCTCAGCTTTATGTCTACTTTCTGAGGCCTTTTTGCACTTTCTAGAGTCTTTTACCTTTCTATATTCCTACAGTGTGGCACGCAGTGATGTTCATTTATGTCTCATTCCAGAATAAAAAACTTAATGAAGGAAACTCCAACTTCATATTCATTGCTAATTATGCATAAAGACATAATCTATGCAGTACGTGATCCGTATGGGAATCGCCCGCTCTGCATTGGTCGCCTTATTCCAGTAGGGGACATGAATGGAAAAGGTAAACTATATATATATACACACACATATATATATACATATGTATGAATCTCCATATGCATAGTATGTGCTTGAAATCACTGATATAAGTAAGTAAAGCTACACTTACTGAGGTGCAAGTAGGAATGTGTGATGCAAAAATCAGTTTGAAAAATTAAAACAAAGTTGGTAAGGAAAAAAAATCATATATAGGTAGTGTGCAAAATTCCATTTTTAGATACAGGGAATCATAGTGACCTAATGATAGCCACAGTTAGGCATCCCAACTGTAATACAATTTAAATAATTCTCATTGCTTTAACAGGAAAGCAGGGATGAACAGAATCACAGAGGTGTTGAGTTTGGAAGGGAACTCTGAAGGTCATTAGTCCAAATCTCTTGCTCAAGCCAGGCCACTTAAAACCAGTTGTTCAGGAAAATGTCTAGAAACAAGTCTGGTTTCTTCCTTTTTTCACTTACCTATAGTAAGGTGCTGGATTACTTGCAATGTATCTCTGAATTCCAAGCAACCCAGTCACATGGGTGACTGGACCATTACACAACAGTTTATGGGAAAAATTCCTTGTGTTCCTATTCAGCCTGCAAATCAACAATTTTTCCATTAAATGAGATCAAAATATCTTCACTTGTTTAAAACTAAAATAATTCAGAGGCAAAGTAGTAAATGTTTCCATATCTTCAGAAAACTGAATCATTTTAAACAAGAAAAATTACCAATATTTTTTAAATCATGAAGACATTCCTATCCTATGTGACACAATTTCATCTTTCCTATAATTTTGACGCTCAAAACACTCATTAGAACTCAATCCAGCATCCATTGTAATCAAAAGCATCTCTCTATCAACCTATTTAGTGTAGGAAAAGTAAGGAGTTTCTTGTGTGAACAAAAGTAATTATGTCTATCTAAAATCACTAAACTAGAATTTGAGGAAGTTTGAAATAGTGCAGGGATAACAAAGGGAATTACCTGAACTATTTCTCTTCATGAGCTGTGAATACAATGCTGTTACTTCCACTTCTGCCTAGAACAGGTTTATAATGTTTATTTTGTGGATTTGTTTGGGACTTTTTAAGTAATAGAAAGGTGGAAACGGTGGAATGCTATACATTTTAGTTAGAAATTACAATAGCCTTTAATTACACACTTGGAAACCATAGCAAGCCAGATACTGCAGCAAAAATGTGATAGTGGGGGGTCATGGTAGCAAAACCTGGGGACTCTAACTGAAATCTTTTACTTCAGGAAAAGATAACAGTGAAACAGAAGGATGGGTTGTCTCTTCTGAGTCCTGCAGCTTTTTGTCTATTGGTGCAGAGTAAGTGGCCTGAATCTTACTTTATCTGAAAACTCTTCCTTAGGCAGTGATTAAACATTAAATCCCAAGTTGCCAAATATCGTAATAATAAGAATATGAAAGACGCCAAGGTTTACTTTGCTGTGGAGGATGTTTTTGCTAGTCCTGGTTTTTGCCAGCTTATTTTCTCAAACAGATGATTGTGAAAAAAGAATTATGTGTGCAGAAAGTAACAGTAAAGACAACTACTATCACAAAGTAAATCCCTTTTATTTGTTGCATTATACCTGGTTACCCATATAACTTTTTCATTTTGCCCTCATTTTCAGCAGCATAGTTGCATTACACAGTAATTCTTTACCTACAGAAAAGATACACTGGTAGTTCACAGGCTGAAATAACCTGAGTTGTAGCTTATGCTGTCTGGTAAGCTGGCCTCCTTGTTAGAAAAAAAAAACAAACTATTTTCTGAAACTTCCATGAAATTTCTGTTAAGAAAAGCTCACTATGTAGGACAATCAGCTGAATCCTGTGTGTTTTCAATAAAGCAATTTTGTCTAAACTACTTCTGTAGCTAGTGTTGCCTGCTACTGCTAGTATCTGACCAGTGAATAAACAGATATGCTCACCTCTTATTTGTATTGAATACTTCAATATTTTGGGATAGATTTAGATGTTAGAACAGCCACCTGAGGACTCACTAAAGAATCTAGAAAAATGTTTAATAAGGTTAAACACTTTAACATAATATACCTAAACTATTCCATACTTAACTTTTCCATACTTCTGCAGATTTGAGATATAGAAGGTACATTTCTGGTCAGCTTTATGTCATTTGTGGGTAGCTATCTGTTACCTCTAGACAGATATTTCTCTATATTTGGCTTGTGAGCAAGGATTATTTTGGGTAATTATATTTCTTATATTGCACTGTAAGGTTTATTAGCTTTCATAGAGAAGTTCTCTAGTATTGATACAGGACTATATTATCAAAATATATTCAATCTCAAGACAGTATGTCTGACACATAGGACAAGTACCATAATTCTCTGGTACCAAGTTTAATATTTTTATTTAGTTTATAGCTTTTGGATATTAATTCAGACTGTTTTAGTAAGGGTCAGTTGTCTTAGCATGTTGGTCTTAAAATGCTCTAGGTCAAATACTAAGATAGAAACAAGTTGTCATGTTAGGATGTTCTAAAATATTTTTCTCTGTCAGCTGTCTCTTGTTTGTACTTCAGAATTATCATCCAGCTTCAGGACATTTCTAATCTCTCTGTATTTCTTTTTCAAGGTACTATCGGGAGGTCCTTCCTGGAGAGATTGTGAAAATATCCAGACATGATGTCCAGACACTGGATGTTGTACAAAGATCTGAAGGAGATCCGTCAGCATTCTGCATCTTTGAATACGTTTATTTTGCAAGACCAGACAGTATTTTTGAAGGTACAAAAATGTTACATACAGAGCTCTTACCTAAAATGTGCAAGATGTTTTCCTGGAGCACAGTGACTCTGGGATCATAGTAGAATACCACTGGATTTAAGCTTACAGAGCACAGCTGGGACAGAATGAGCTGGCAAAGCTCATCAGGAGGAGTGTGTAACATCACCTTCCTGTTTGTGGATGTGGATACAGGCTCAGATAGGCTGCCTGCATACTCCTATAGGAGGGATGAAAAGGGCCACAAACATGATTAAGGTAGATGAGATATCTTTTAAAAGTGAGAGAGTGAAGAAAGGAACTTTATTGGTTCTTGGGAAACATTTTAAAAATTAGACTGGTGAAATAGGATTTAGATAATAACTTTATTTTGATATTTTGCTTTGCAATAAGTGTCATTTCAGGAAGATGCTTGTAATTTAACTCATAAATCTATGCATTATCTAAGTACTTGGCATTGTCAGGGTAATGCTTTTATTATTATTTCAATAGAAGCCCTCAAAATACTAGCCAGGATTCTCTGGCAAATTCTCTTCATTGCTTTTTAGGGACATGCTATCCATTGATCCAGTACAATTCCCCACCCTTATAAAGCCAGTTTCAGCCCAAATTGCTTTTCTTTCATGATCACCTTACTCTTCAGTATCCTTACCTCTCACATTCCTTGGTACTGGTGCTGTAGCTTTTGCTATGCCTCATCTCATCACAATACTTCCAGTTCTTTCCCATGTTGCAAGTTTTTTAGGACCTTACAAGATTGTCTGAGTTCCCTTATCCCCTTACTAAATTCAGGGTGAATTTTGCCAACAGATTCAAAGCCAGTAAGTGGACAGAAGAAGACAGATTGCATAAATTTTGTCTATTGGAAAAAGCAGTCTAAAAATAGAATGTGCACATTTTGAATAGGCAGGCATAATTTCTATTTCTTTCCTCCTGCAGATAGATTTTGTAACATTCAAAGGACCTTTAGTTAGTTAGTCAATTAGGGCAAACTGGATTTTAGTTATCCACGTAGTGATACGGATGTGAATGTTAGAATGTGACATTATGGAAGGAAATAAAAAATGACCTTATGCAAGTAACTTCTTACTAGTTCTGGAACTTTCCTGACTGACTTAATATGCCTACAACTTTACACAAAAATTCATACAGACACAGAAAACTGAGAAGAAGTGTGAATCATGCCTACCAAGAAAACCACTTCTTTCTGTTCATAGGTCAGATGGTATATTCAGTCCGCAAAAGATGTGGGCAGCAGCTTGCTATTGAAGCACCTGTGGAAGCAGACCTGGTCAGCACTGTTCCAGAGTCTGCAACCCCAGCAGCTCTTGGTTATGCTCAGAAGGTATATGTTACCTTGCTCTTTTTTTTCCCCTAGGCATATTTATACATATCTCTTTTTGTAATGGACTATAATGATGTGGGCTGTTAGATTTGCATATTGATAGAGCTCTGTATCTTCAGTATGTAGGCTACTCCTGTTGAGTCCCCTGCATTGTTTGTTCTCTCATTATTCCTCTACATTTACATAGGTATTTAAACATTTTTTTGGTTACTGTGAAGTCATACTAAGTCCTAAGGTCACTTTAAAAAACAGTAACTGAGACTGACAAGTCCTTCTATATTAATTCTGTTTAACTGTCTCCTGTTTGCAGTGTGGATTACCATATGTTGAAGTACTCTGTAAAAATCGATATGTAGGGAGAACATTTATCCAGCCAAATATGAGGTTACGGCAACTTGGTGTTGCAAAGAAGTTTGGTGTTCTGTCTGATAATTTTAAAGGCAAACGAGTTGTCATCATTGATGATTCAATTGTGAGAGGCAATACCATTTCACCCATAATCAAACTACTGAGAGAATCAGGAGCCAAAGAGGTAAGTTAATTTTAAGCCAGTACAATGTAAATAGATGTACAATGTACAGATGTAAATAGAAGTTGATGGGATGTTAAAGTCGAGGGGCTTGTCTTCACTTTACTGTACATTGCTGCCTTATTTAAAAGGGAAAATGTGGAAAAAAACAATGGCTAGTGTGTGTTTATTGTGAAATTGGTTAAGGTTCTTTTGTATGAGTGTGACTTTTGGGTGATTGAGGTGACAGGAAAAAGTCTCTGCTTATAAAGCACTATCTGGCAAATAAAAAAAGAATGCAATGCAAATCAGTTAAGATCAGAAAACCAAGTATTCCTTGTGTGTGCCTTGTAGAAGTGCAAAGAGTACAACCATATACGGCTGTAAATATCACATATCTTAAGTCACTGGAGCACCATTTTTTTAATTGATAAAGATTTTTTTAAGCAAAACAGTGTGCAAGTCAGTCACTGGAGCAAAAATGTCCTGTATAATGTTTGATTTTGTATGCTGAAACTTGTTTATCAAGAACTGAACACCACAGAATAGAAGTAAAATCAGGATGGAACCTTCTAAGAAAGTGTTCTTAGAAAAAGGAAATACTGTAAAAATAAAGTTCTAAAACTGCCTTACCTTCTCCTGCTGTGTTGGTATCTGATAAAAACTTCATATTACTTTTAACCCTTCAATAATTTCTGTGCAGTGCTGTGTTCTGTTCATTATCACTGTGTAGAATTGAGACTTTGCTCTTATCATCTGCTTACTCTCAACTTATATCAGCCTTTTTTGAAACTATTTTTATTCAGGTGCACATTCGTGTAGCTTCACCTCCTATAAGATTTCCTTGTTACATGGGAATAAACATTCCAACTAAAGAAGAACTCATTGCCAACAGACCTGAATTTCATGATCTTGCAAACTATATAGGTAAATGCTACTTTCTTTTTTTTTTCCTCTTGTAAGAGTTGTCAACTGTATTTTATAATCTATTTTAGAATAAAGTAGAACATAATCAAGGCACCAGGCAAAACTGACTAAAGAACTGTAAGGTTGGTAAGCTAGGTTTCTGCACTGTGAGTACTCTATGGATGAAACTAATTTGGCTACATACTGGTTTTATTAGCACAGTTAGGGAGCTGTATTTGTCAAAACAATAGAGAGTATTAGAATAATTGCATAAGCATAAGTTGCAAATCAAGTATGACAACAAAGCTTTCCAATACTTAAAGCTCCTTCAGAGAAACTTTACAAAAAGAAGCTACTGCAATCAAAACACCAGGAAGAAAATAAGTAGTGAAAATATCTCATTTGCATGAGATATTCATAAAAATATATTCAGAATTTGTAAACACCCACTGAATTTTCTACAAATTGACATTTATGTACATAATTTTAACTGCATCATATATTTCACTTCAAAAAAAATGACATTTGAAACCAAAGAATGTTAAAAATTCGGAAATTTTGAGTAGTGTTTGCTGCAGAACAAAAGAAAGATTGACAGTTTCTGTTCCACTGTAAACTCTGATTTCCTGTGTTAAATACTTACTTTCACTGTCTACTGTGATGGAATCTTTTTCCCCAAATTGTTGTGAAGGTGTATGAAAATATTTCAGTATTTTCTAGGATCTCATTTTTAAGTACTATTCACTACATGAGTGCAAACGATAGAAAACTAATGATATGAAAAGGCTATCAAACATTCCTACTTCTAGAAAATTTGCATGAAGTATGCAATGATTCTTTTTAACATGAAGGTCTTCCCCTCCTCCAGGTCCCAGAGAGGCTTGGTAGACCTTGGTGCTCAGATTTGGGAAGCACTAGCCACATACACATCTACTTCCAGACCTGAACTAAGGTTAACTCTGGGAGACTACAGGGAGTTCAGGGAGTCTTAGTACACACTCTGGACTTTGCTTCTTTGTTTGTACTTCTGTATCACGTATTTGTTCCCAACAGAACCTTCTGTCTAGATTTCAGTGAGTCTGCTCCCTGCACAGAGCATTTGAGAAGGGCAAGACATACTACAATCTTAAAATTTTTCAAGTCATTCTCTTTCATAAACTATATGATAATGTGACTGCATTTCCAAAGAGCATTGCATTTGTTACAATATTGCAGCTTTAACTGATGATCCTTTATTTCCTCTAGGAGCAGACAGTGTTGTCTATCTTTCTGTGGAAGGGTTGGTGTCATCTGTGCAAGAAAGCATCAAAGCAAGACAAGAAAACAACCCCAAAACCCAGAAGGCATTTATTGGAAAGCTTGGTCATTGCACAGCATGTCTCACTGGAGATTATCCCGTTGAGCTAGAATGGTGAACTTTTAGTGGATGGACATCAGTTCATATGTTGTTGAATGTACCTTTTTCAGTGATGGCCTTATTGCTAAATAGCCCTCTTGCATTTAGGTCAAACAGAAGCCTATGACAGCTAACTAATTACTGCTACTAAAACCCATCTTTAAGCAAAGACTTACAGAAAGTCTGATGTGCTGATGAAAACAATGTAAGTAGATTAAAATACAAAATCATATCGTTTCAATGCACAGTTGTGCCTTCTGTTTTCTCACAAAATGCTATAAAAACCAAAGTTTTTTTTAATTATGTAGAAGTCCCAAAGTTTGTTGTTTTGGCCTTGCCCTAAAAGCTCCCCCATTAGACTTGTTCACAAAGCAGAAATTGTGTGATGATGTAACTTCAAATTATCAAACTCTTAGTGCAAAAGTATCTGAAGTTTGATTTTCTCTTTAGGAAAAATACCAGATTCTGAAGACTGAAATTGCTTCCTCAGCAGTTGTTACTTAGGCTTTTTAAGAATAGAAGTATTGAACTTCTGCATACATCCTTTTTTAATTGAGGCCTTTGTAACAGATCCTATGCATATGATGTCTAACATGATTTTTAAGAATGAAGACTCAGGGAAATGCTCAGCCAAAAGCTCTCTAGTTTTGTAACTTTAAAATTCTGTTTTAAAGTCATGTAATTACATTATCTTTGTGTGCTTCTATCAATTGCCAGTACAGTGTGGAAGAAGAAAAAATAATTGGCACTGCCATTCTTTTTTCTGTTTTATGCCTTGTTTTCTCTGGGATAAATCTGACAATTTCTGAAGTGTACTTTTCATTTGTCAACATCCAAAGTAAACTAAAAAAAAACCCCAGCTTTCCACACTTAACAGTAAAAATGATATATCAAATTAAGATCATGAGTTGTTTTGGGCATAGTCTTATTTTACTACATTACTGCTGTTAGAAGCTGTTAGAAGAAATGTAATGTTTAAAAAAATTCAACTGAAGAACCATTAGCTGTTAAATGCATTGTGTTCAGTTGGTCACAGTTACAGTTACTGGTGTACAGGATGTATACCCATGCAAACTTGGACAATGAACCACAAGCTGAAAATGGAAAAGCACCTTTTCATAACTATTGCAAATTTCCGCACTATTTTAAGAATAGTTTGTATACCTCAGTCTTTCTCACTGAATACCAGCAACTCAATTGTAGATTTTCTATTTAATATTGTGTATTTTGGCCTTATAATTGTTTGTGACACTGTTAAAAAAATAAATAGAAAAGTTTAAGAGATTCTTCCTTCCCCATCATCTTCCATATAGTTGAGAATTACAGGATTGCTGATTAAATTCAAAAGGAAGTTTTATGTGGGATTTGTAGCAATTGTGCCTCACTGACAATCACAACACAAAAGTCCTAGTATGAAAAAGCATGTAAATACACATGCTCTAATGAAGTCAGGACTGCGACTTGTGCAGTGGAATCAGAACCTACTTGCAGCCAAACCTGTGGGAGGACCTAGATATGATGAACTTGGGGCTTCATCAGCACCCAGATCTGCATATTGGGGGATGTATGTGGATATCTTCTAATTAGCAAGTTTGGTTTGTTAAAAGAACCATAACAGTTCATCTGGACAGTAAATTGAACAAAACCAGAACTGGGTGGACACTAACCACCCCCTCTTCCAGGTTAACCAGGAAGGAGTATGAAAAAAACAGAAAAACTGTTGTGAACATTTTTCACTGTTCTTATTTCCCACCCTCAAAATAAAATAAATTTTAGAAGGACTAAGTTGAGCTCTTAGATTACCAATACATCAAATACAAAAAGGAGTCCCTTATATGTGAGATAAACACTTAGACACACAGTGTTACAAGTATATCTGTCTGAAATAATCCACAGGACTGGAAATGAAGCTTACACAAATTCTATTTAATGTGATTTCAACAAAGTACTATTTTTGAAATATCCTAATAATTGCTTTATCACTTAATAATATTATTTGAGCATTGGGTTGCAAAATTCTAATTAAAAAAAATAAGTCTCATTGCCTTTCCCCCCTTCCACATTATGCAAATCAAATTCCATCTGCTACTCTTAACACTGTAATTTTTGGATGCACTGCAATACTGAATCTTTATTATGTATTTCTCAAAATCTTAAGTTAGAAGATACTTTGCAAGTGTCATTCTAGTCTGGCAGATGGATTTATGCTTCAGGTTTCTATACACTATGAAACAGTCAACACACACACCAGTGTGCTGAAGAAAATTCTGGCTTTAGGTGTCGCTATTTGCATTTTACTATGAAACCGTTTCTGCTCCATTACCAATGTGCAACTGTGCCAAACTATCACTTAGAGAATGTGACAAAGAGTAGAAAGCTGATGTCTAACTTCTCCCATGCCAACATTAAAAATGGCTGTGAACCGGTCTTGTCGTTCTCTCCCTGAGGCATCACCAGCACCACGCGCAGAGGCTTATTATTTAATAAGGACACCTTGAATGCGCTTCATTCTAATGGCTTTGTGTCATTAAATCACGCACGTGGCCCCAGAGCAGCACAGGTGCCCCCTTCCCCCTGCTCAGCTCCCGCTACTTCACCCTCACTCCCCGCTGGCGGCCCTAAATCCCATCCGGGGGGAAGCCCAGCCCCGGTGCCGCCGTTGGCCGGGCACGGGCTGGCTGCAGGGGCCGCGGCAGAGGAGAGTCCCGGGCCCGCCGCGGGGGCCGCTCCCGGGCCGGCGCCAGGCAGGGCGGACTTCCCGCGCGACCCGGACGTGACATGGCCGCCCGCCCGCGGCGGCACCACCTGCGCCGGGGGGGGAAGGACGGACCTACGGGGACAGAGACGAGTGAGCGGTGAGCGTGAGGGGGAACCCTGCCCTTTCCCCGAGCCATCGGCATTTGTTTTTAGCCCATTTCCCATGTCTGCCGGGGACAGCGGGGAAGGCTCTGGCGCACTCGCTGTTCTCTCCCTCGCCTTCCCTCAGGAAATAATGGCGCATGGCTCTGGCGGAGCAGGCGCGCGGCCCCTGGCCAATGAGAGCGCGGCATTACGGCGTCCCGCCAATCGGAGGCGCTCCCGGGGGCGGGGCCAGGAGCACGCCGGGAAGTGCCGCGGCCGGGGATCCTGGGGAGCGCCGGGACGAGCCGAGGGCGCGGAGCTCCGGTGGCGCCGGGAGCCGCCGGGCCGTGCCTGTCCCGTGTAGAAACGGGGTAACCCGAAAGAGGAGAGCGGGGGCCATAGCCTGGATTCCTCCGGTCACCGGTCCGGGCTTGGCAGGAGGGCTTGCGGGGCAGAAACGGGCACAAGCACAGTGTCCCAAAAGTTCACGTGTTGGGGGTTTCTACTTCTGAAGGAAGGATTCATATTTTACAATTCCATCGAAAGAGATCCTAACTAATTATGTTAACGAATTTATCAATTCAGCGATGCCCACCTTTAAGAATAAAAGTGTACCGGTGAGGAACAAACTACCTCAGTACAAGTCAAGAACCCAGCTTTGCACCTTTGGCAGTCTAA
>QUSF01000005.1:21140500-21375494 GCA_003676055.1 Chloebia gouldiae
CCGTGACTGCTCCCGGGAGCGCGGCGGTGCCGGTGCGGCGCGGTCCGCGGCTGTTCCCCGGGAGCGCGGCGGTGCGGGCGCGATGATGCTGCAGGAGCTGGTGGCTCGGGCGGCCGCCCTGCACTGGGACAGAGCCGCGGTTTGCTTCGATGAGTGCCGGGGGAAGCCTCCGGCGCTCTACACCTACGCCACGGTGGCCCAGCTTGCCGCCGAGCTGACAGCTTTCCTTCAAAAGCACTGTGACCGCCGGGGCAGCTGTGAAATAGGCCTTTACTGCTATCCAGGAATAAACCTGCCGTCTTGGATCTTAGGGTAATGGTTTGAATGCTTGCACTTTGTGTTGGTTTTTGCTCTGCTAAAACAAATTTTACAGTTTGCTTATATTTTTAACAACAAAAATGTAGTAATAGCGTAGCAGAGCAGTGTGGGTGCTGGGGTCTTGCATCATTTAGGGAAAAAATGGCAATATGACAACCTTTTGAAAACCCGTTGCTGAAATATTTCTGAATCTTAAGTCTTAAAACTGTAAACTGTCTAACTGCATCCTTTCATAAAAAGTGATTTAGCATGTTTATAGAAACACAACAAAATCAATTACTAGTATATTTATTCTGCTTGTTTAAAACTGGAAGTTTTAAATCTGGCAGAAAACATCTACTGAGAAAAGGACTGTGCAGGTTTGGTTTTTTTTTATAGTCTTGCTGGCTATAAAAAAAATGTTCTGAATGCAAATTCCACGATTTAAGCTAGATGAACATACATTTAATGTTCCATTATGAAAATTACAGAAAGAAGTAATGAGCATTGTAACACTAAAGTAGTACTGATTAACTGATGGCTAGGAAGTTGAAATGCTTGTGATCTCAACACTCATGTTAATCCATGAATTTTTAAAATCCTGCTTCTGCGGAGGGATTCTGATGTTTGATTCCTTTATATAGGTATCTTTTGTATTCATAGCATTTATGATGGAATAGGTAATCATAGGATCACAAGCCTGTTTTTTCAGCTGATGAATACAGCAGCAGTTGTGCTTCCTGGGGGAATGGCCTGTGTCAGTATTTTCCTGTTGTTCACACCTGATGTAAGATACAGAATGGCACCAGAAGAGGTACCACAGTGGAGTATAAGGATTTCAGTGGAGTGAGCAAGCAGTGTAGTCACAAGCCTCCCACAAGCACTGAGGAACTTTCTCACCAGTCAGGAAACGCTTCTGCCCCAGTGCAGGAGGTTGCTCTGAGATGTTGTGCAGGCACCGTCCCTGGAGGTGTTCAGAACCTGACTGGACAAAGACCTGAACAATCTGGTCTGGCTCTGCCTGAGCAGGAGGTTGAACTCAGCATACTGAGGTCCCTTGCTGTCTGATTTGTCCTGTATCCCCATGAGCTGAGTGTAACAGTTTCCTTTTGCTGTGGGAGGGGGATCTGCTGGGGCTGTTTGACTCTTACAGCTGTCTTTGCGAGTAGCTGGCGGCTGTGTGATGCAGGGCAGGCTTAAGTGCTTGCTGGCACAGGTGGCTGTAGGAGCATGCAGGATGCTGCCATTCCCACGCCTCTTCAGGACCTTGGCACTACGGCAGTGACAAGCCACTTGCACTGGGAGGAAGTATAATAAATAAATTGAACGTACAGTACAGGGCATACGTACAGGACAGAACTCAACAGCAGAGCAGATGCAAAGAGTTTTGGGGACGGTTCATACTTCACTTGCTGCATAAGTGGCCTTGATTTTCCTGACGGTGGCGAGTTCAGCGCTTGTGCTTATCCGGGAGCGCCGCCGGAAGGAACGGGAGCGGCCTGCGGGGCAGGGACCGGGAGCGCCGGGACTTGGAGCCCCTCCGCCTGCCTTAGGAAAGACATCCCAGTGCCTGCTTAGATTTTCTTACGCTGAGTTCGTAGGAAAACGTTTCCAGCATGCAGGCTTTTGTTGCTTTTTAGAATACGTTTATATGTGTTGTATGTGGGTAAATGGAAAGGTTATATTTCTGTTTCTAGTCAATATCAGAGGGTTTTAAAATGTGATGCTGTTGATGTCAGTGACTTGCTTGGCCTGAAATAATATTGAATGTTTTCATCTAGCTTTAGTCGTTCCCCATGCTGTAACAGACCAAAAGGCAACACTGATTTTCATCCTACTTTTTTACCAACAAGATCTTTAAAAGTCATGTTATGACTACATTTTCTATCTCAGGCAACTATAAAGGTATGAAAGAAATTTTAACAAATTCTGAGAGGATTTTCTTATTTTTTAAAATAGTTTTAAAACATTTGTGTTTTATTAGAATCCTTCAAGTTCCAGCTGCCTATTCACCTATTGATCCAGATGCACCACCAACCATATCCACTTACTTCATGAAAAAAAGCAACCTTCAGTATATTCTTGTTGAGAATGACAAAATAAATGTAAGTGTCAGGCTTCTATAGGAAGCATTAAAGGGCAATTTAGACATGTAGATATGCAAATTGAATTCTGTTTTAATAAGCTTGGATGGAATGCTTTTGTTTTTTCATGGCAAAAGGTTGTCTTTCTTATTCAGAAAGGAGCATCTTTAAAATCAGAAGTACAAAATGTTTCTCTCTTCTTCAAAATAATTGCCTTCTTTCCTATTACATTGTTGTTCAGGCAACCTTTTTGGGCACTGATATTGCTAGACTTTTCCAGACTTGTTTCTTTATATGTCCATGCTAAGAGTTGGAAATCTGCAGTAGTTAAAAAAGCTCCTGCATTTAATGCTTGAGTTTCTCTTTGTCTAACTCATCCCCAGTCTTATACACTCACTCATTGCAAAGGTAATAGACAAGTTGCAATTCAGATTCCTTTGTCTTCTGCAGCATTGGGTTTTTTTTCCTATATTTTCCATTTCTTTTTTCCATTTGCTCAGATAACTGTTTATTTTGCATTTATGAAGTCTGTTTTCACTATATTTAATTTATAGAAATACATGAGCTTGTAACTGTCTGATGTGTGTCCTCCAAAGCTAAAGGCATGAAAAATCACACCTTGTTTGTATGAAATGCTGTTTTCTATTTCATTGCATGCAGTAGAACAACAACAGTACCTCCTGAGTTCCACTGTTTGAATTGTTCATTTTCTCTTGCAGAAATTCCAGATGTCCCATGCTGGCTGGTTTTACCACAATTCTTCAGCCATAGAACATATTGGTTTAACTCTCTTCCAAGTGAGCTCAAGCAACTCTGATTTCAGTTCAGAAGTAGGCAATATGAAAAATATATGTGAACCTTTCAAAGCTGTGGGTAACTCACAGCCAGGATATACCATTCGCCCAGATCAAACTGAAGTAAAAACATCAGAAGCAGGATACAAGGACGCTGGCCAGAAAGACACTTTAGCATATGTTTTGCATACATCAGGAACTACAGGGATCCCCAAAATAGTCAGAGTGCCTCATAAATGTATAGTGCCTAATATTCAGCATCTTAAGTAAGTGTGGTTTTCAGTTTTCCTTTCAAATACTTTTACAAATGTGATGGTTTTAGGATTTTTTTTAATACTTCAGAGGAGTGTAGGGTTTTTGCTGATAGCTTTGCTTCTTCCTCATCCACCTTCATGGGTTTTTTTGCTTTTATTTCCAAGTGGAATAATATAACATTTCTCTATCAGTTTTATACTTAAATTGTGCTTTGCCTTCATTTTTGAAGGCTGTGCTTTGAATAGTGCCTTGTTGCTCTAAGTTTTGTATTGTCATCTGGCTTGTGGTTTAAAGGAAATAGACAACAAAATTAATAATTTGTTAACAGTTATATTTACTATGTTCTGCAGTTCTTAAGTCATAATTCCTTTTTAGGCTATCCAGGTTTCTTCTGTTTCATTTCATATTTAAAAAAATCTATTATGGAAAATACAATATTTTTCCTGTCTTGTCTTTTCCTTTCTTCTTTGCTTTTTCTTACTTTATATTTATCCTTTTTTAATGAGCATCTGTTAGTTGAAATATGCCTTTCAGTGAACTCTGTTGGTGTGTATGGTGAGTATCTTCATAAAACACATCACTAGTGAAATCAACAGTTACAGTCCAGGAGCCCTTGCTCAAATTACATGTCTGCTTATTCAGAGCCCTTAAGATCTGAGCTTTGCTAATGCATTTATTTCATGCTTTCATTCTTTTAGTTGGAAAGGTTTTTTTGACTGCATGCAACAGATTTGTAATTCCTAGCTTTCTTGTTTTAGATCCATATTTGAGATCACACAGGATGATGTACTATTCCTGGCATCTCCTCTCACATTTGACCCATCTGTGGTTGAATTGTTCATGGCTCTGATGAGTGGAGCCTCTATTCTTGTCGTACCAAACACCATTAAAATGATGCCCCTGGAGCTCTCTGCTGCGCTCTTTCACCACCATCATGTGACAGTGTTGCAGGTAGGCAAAATCTTAAGTGTCTCCAGTGTCTTGCTTCTCACTTTTCACTAATGCTCAAATGATAGTTTCATCAGCCTAGAATCTAGTGTTGATAGGACAGGAGTGTTCTTGCTCAAAGGCAATAGCTATCCTTTTTGTTGTAGACTGTTAGCTGTCTTGAAAACTGCCATTTGATCAAAACCTCAAACATTTTGTGCCACAAAACACTGAGCTGAAGATTATTTTAAGAAACCTTTACTTATTAAGAATTAATCTATTAATTAAACTTTTTGTTCTGAAGAATCTGGTAATAGAGTAAACCATTAGAGACATTTTAAGCACTTTTTAATGGACTTGATTTTGGGGTATTTTGTCATAAACAACTTTGAAGTATTAACCCTAGTTTCTATGCTAACAGTACAACTAACCCAGTGCTTTATGTAGGGTGGTAAAATGCTTGACATTTTTACAATAATGAGAACAAGGTAATAATTTATTTCAGAGTAATACTTACTGTTTTCATGTCACCTGCTTATATGAGGCTTCATGCATCTCTTATGTCTTAGAATAGATATCTCCTGTATGATTTCAATTTTAATAGTTTTAAAATTTGCAAAATTTATTTGAAGCACCCAGCATGGCTGAATAAGCCTGACCTCTACCTGTAGTCCTGTCCTGTTTCTCTTGTCCTGTCACTTGCTACCTGGGAGAAGAGACCGACCCCCACCTGGCTCTACCTTCCTTTCAGGCAGTGGTAGAGAGCACAAAGGTCACCCCTGAGCCTCCTTTTGTCCAAGCTAAACACCCCCAGCTCCCTTAGCTGCTCCTTGTGGGATTTGTGTTTCAGACCCTGTTCCATTCCCTTTTTTGTTTTTTGTAAAAATGGTGATAGTTGAGATTGTAGTGTGTAAATTTAAGATTAGAGAGTAGTTGGCTGAAGATTCCACAGCACGAAAAAATATTTTGTAACTATGCTCTTATTTTTATTTGTTAGGATTGCTATAAATGATGTAGCTTATCCTATGATACACAAGTTTCATGATCAGTATAGCTCATTTGCTTTTAGAAAAAAATTGTCCGAGATACTGCTCTCTATGAGTAAGACTTTTTAAGTGTCTTTTAAGACCTTTAAAGATATATTTATTAAGCTTTTTAAGCGGTAATAGAGGAAGGCAAAATTTCATGAATGAAGATTTTTGAAAATACTTTTTAAGAAAAGTTTGATTTGTTTTCGTGGTTTTTTTTTTATGATCATTGTACTAATCTCTGAAGGAAGGGCTTCTCAGCTGAATAATTGACAAAAATGTTCTCCTTACAGCTTAACTGATGGATGATGTTTCTTAAAAAATAGAAAGACATTACCTCCCCACCTTGAAGTTTTTGTGCAGATTTGAGAAAACCAAAAATAGGAAGGGAAGAGTATAAATTTTTTCCCTTGTTTTGTTGCTAAAATTTCACTAATGTTAAAACTATCAGTTGAAAAATTATTGTCATCGTCTATTACTAGAAAAAAAGAACCTGGTAAGAAATAATCCCATTAATTTTCCAGTTTTCTTACTAGAAAAGTAGGCAAGAGTGAGAGTGAAATGTGCCTGGTAAAATGATATACTGTTTTTTTCCTTTCAGTGAAAGGTCTCTACATCACCAATAGTTTTCTAGAAATAGTTGTTTACAGAAACTGGTTTGGGTTTGGGAGATTTGGGTTTTATATCTTTTTCCCCTGCTTATTTTAGTGAAAGCTTTGAGAAAAACCCATTCTTATAAAATGCTCTATTTACATAAATCAAGGACAACCCAGAATCTGACACCCAAGGAATTTTTAGTGTTATGTAAGGTCTTTAAATGTTCTGTATGCACATTAATCAGATGTATAGGTTATATTTTTGCTGTAACATTCTAGAATGAAGGGAAAAAAGGCTCAGACAATTACATAGAGAGAATACTGTGTTGCTTTCTGTTTCCAAGTGTTGCTTTCTGTTTCCAAGTACTTAACATACGAACTTATGTGCATACACTTGAGGTAATAGCCGAGACACAAAAGGGAACCTGTAACACACCTGCGTAAAGAAGCTTTGCAGAAGAACATTTTTGCTGATATTACTCGTTAAGGGCCTTATAAGAAACAAAGCCTCACAAAACACCATTGTGATGGTTGGTATGTAGATGTTTTCAAGTACATCCATAATACAGCTATGGAGCAGAAGAGAGGTACACATGCACTGATAAAATGTAACAGGTCTTTCTCTTTTTTTTTTTTAATATGTATCATTCAGGCAACACCGACACTTCTCAGGAGGTTTGGAGCTCACATTATTAAATCAAGAGTGTTGTCAGCAAATACTTCACTTCGTGTCTTAGCCCTTGGTGGTGAAGCATTTCCTGTACTGAGTCTCTTGAAAAGTTGGAAGCACAAGGAGAACAAAACAAACATTTTTAATCTCTATGGTATTACTGAAGTGTCAAGCTGGGCCACTTGCTACAAGATTCCTGAGGAGGTTTTTAGTGCTGATTTTAGGTAGGAAAATTCATTGTTCTCAATAGCTTGGCATGTGAATGATGACAATCAGTAGAAATAGAAGCTCAGTCTCCTGTTACCAGGGCTACTGAGTCCTCATGAGTGTTTATACTGGTAGAAGTTACATTTGAGTTTATGTAGAAACAGACTAATCCATTATCTCATGAGCCACTACAGCCCCCCCCTCCCCTATTTTAGTAGTGTGGGTGACAGAAATTTGTCCAAAGTGGCTCACCCAAAGTTGCACAGTAATTTTACTTAAGCTTCAATAAGTACTTTCTTTTCATAATTGATCGCTCTGTTTCTGACTTGTTTGGTTGTTTGGCTTTTTTTCTTCATGTTATTTTATAGAGTCATGAAAGGTACCTCCCATTATGTCACTGTTTAATTTTGTCTCTGAAATTATTCCCTGGCATAATAATTTTACATGCAATTTGAGTTAAATGTGTCCTACAAAATGGGATGGTTTTCACAAATGATGTGATATATTAACCTGGTGCTTAAACCCTTGAAGACAAATAATGGTGGATTGTCATGAAGTGTTATTAAATTCTTAGGTAAAACTAATTTTCTGTGAGTTCAAACAAAAAATGTAATACTTTAAAATAGAAATTGAACTGGAATCCATGCCAAAGTTATTTGAAGTTGCTTTAAGTTTTGCTTTACTGAAGAAAATATATTATTCTATATTCCCACTCAGAAATAGCTTCTATATTCAATAAATGAGGTCCTGCAACTGCTTGAAGAGGCTGGAGAATGAAGGGAAAGGAAGGAGTTGGTCAGTAGTACAAGAGAAGTCTATAATAAATACACGACATTGAAATGACAGGTTCTTGTATTTCAGTCTTTTCTTAACTGAACATTTTCTAAATATTTTTCTGAACTGTTCTTAAGTGTACTTTTTAAAATAAAGTAAAAGCTCAAATTAGGCGAGGAAAAATTAGTTAGAAAGCAGTTACAAATGTGTAAATTGGTTGACTTGATGTATGTTTCAATCTGGGAGACTTAAAAGTTAACTGAAATGATTGGGGTTCTCTCAGCGTATTTCAGGGTCTATTCAGGCCTTATTTTCTGTAGTTCTGTGGGGTTTTCTGGTATATATTAGTGACACCCATGCACACTGATAAGGTTTCTAGTTTCTAATAAATTGATACCTTTTTAAGAAGCATTTGCAGAAAGAAGTCCCAAACTCTAATGGCAATCTGTTAAAAATCTACATGATACCTGGTTTCTGGGGCACTTGTTTTGTGTTCAGAAGAGAAAGACTTCTACTGTTTCTCTCTAATATATTTAGAGCAGATTTTCCTATACCTTTGGGATCACCGCTCCTTGGAACAAAACTTGAAGTCAGAGATGCCAATGGATCTGAAGTTCTTGAAGGCGAGGGACAAATATTTATAGGTTATTTTATGTTTCTAATTCTTCTAAGATGCTGTTCTTAATTGATTGAGTTTTAATAATATATTCATTATTTTACTTGATATTTGCCTGTGATATACAGATTAATACAGCACTTTAAGTTCTGATTGGGCTAGGAGCTTTCTGATAGTATTTTAGGATGTTGAAATGATGAACAGGAAATTACCATCATTTTATCTGCAGACTATCCCTTCATTATATTGATTTCTTTTGCCCTTCTTGGATTTTGACATTCTGAGCTGAAGTAATTTCTGTGTACTAACTGAATTAACTGCATAGTCAAAGTTGTACTTGCAGAAGTTTGGACGTTGATAATAATACTTCAGTATTTCTTATAATTCATGGTAAAGTTTGAGAGAATTTGTTAAAACAGTCTTTATAATTTTCATTTACAGTTAGCTATTTTAATAGATATGACCACAATCTTTTTTTGTCTAGGTGGTGAAGAACGAATCTGCTTTCTTGATGATGAAATGACTGTGCCACTGGGTACAATAAGGGAAACAGGGGATTTTGTAAGAGTGAAGAATGCAAAGTTGTTCTTCTTGGGTCGGAAAGACAATCAGATTAAACGTCATGGCAAACGTTTTAATATTGAATATCTGCAGCAGGTAAGTGCTCACATTCACAGACTATGCCACTATGAAAGGGCAGCTATAAGAAACACATTGTTATCATCAGAAATGGGTATTTGTTTGTTTTCAGATTACTTTTAGGAGTCTGAAGGAATTTAGTGGGTGTATTATAAAATATCTAGTTACCTAATTTAGGGAGGAGTTTGTTCTGAGTTTTTGGGAATCTGTTTTATTGTATGGTTTCTTCCAGGAGAATTGAGAACTGTGTAAACATCTGAAAAGTACTTAGTATAGCGATTGTTCTACAAGACTGAGTGTCAGCCTCCTGGATTATATCTCGTTCATGGCATTTTGGCAAATAATACATGTATCTCTGAGTTTGTTTTTATGTGAAGTACAAGTTTCAGCTACAAAATAAGCTATTTCTTAGGATGTAATGTGGGAATGTGAGAAAAATACAGTTTTTAAATGTGTGCATTTTTAATTGGTTTTTTTTTGATTCTGTTACTCTATTGATGAAATGCATTTCAAAACAAGATTAATGTTTTTTAATTACAGGTTGCTGAAGATCTTTGCCAGGTAGAAGCTTGTGCAGTTACCTGGTATCAACAAGAAAAACTTATCCTGTTTGTTTTACCCAAAGATGATTTTGAAGAGAGAGAAACACTTAAAGAACTCCAGAAGCATCTACCATCTTATGCAGTCCCTGATGAGATTGTAGTGATTAAAGCTTTGCCTTTAACATCACATGGTAAATGAAGCCATTAATAACCCTTGCCACTTGTTTTAATGGTATCAATTGGTTTTTTTTAATAATTTTTTTATTGACCAAAATCCAGTATCTGATTCATGCTTTTAGAATATGTACATTAGTAAGTAATGTAATGCCTAGTAGGAAATAATGGCCTAGTAGGCCATGTATTATTATGTTTTCTTGATGATGTTTCTTTTGAGTGTCAAAGTGTAGTGGAAAAATCAATTTAGTTTAACACTACACATTTCTTACCTCAGTTGCTCCAGTTGCAGTCTGCAACAGAACCCTCACTTCTGCTGAGGAAAAAAAAGGCATTGAAGGTGGGATTTTGTGGGAGGGGTAAATTTTCAAAAACCTTACTGGGTTTCATGTAGTTGATCAACTGTGTGAAAAATGCAGATGCAGTATACTATGAATAAGGAAATACATACACGAATACAGTGACTATTTGGGCAGAGCAAGTTTTGAAAGTTCTAATACTAAAAGAGCAATGACAAAAAATCGTCCTTTCTTTTCTACAAAGGCAAAATTGATATATCCGAGTTGAACAAGATTTACCAGAACCATCTAAACTCCAGAAGGCGTGACAGTAAGCTGAGTGATGCAGAGGAATTGTGGGAAAGATTGCAGTATTTATGGAAGGTAGTATTTTGAGCTGCCTTTTTATCTTTGCAATGGGATCATTATGCATGTGTCAGGAATTAAACAGTTTTAAGAAGTATGACTAATGCAACCAGAACATTCTAGCTGCCTATAGATTTAAGCAGGACCACTCTATTCTGTTACTATTCTAATACTTTAAGATAGTTGCTTTGCAGTGGCCAAGAAAGAGTCACTTTTATTTCTCTATCAAATAAAACTGCAGGCTATGAGGTGTAAGCAATTAGAATAGAAAGAATGTTATGTCAGTAGGTTTTTGAATGCTGCTTCACATTCCAAAAGAAGGTATCACTAAAGAAAACAAGGAACTGCGATATGGACACTTTGTAAAAAATCAGCTGCTGTGTTTCTAGAGTTTCTTATTTCTCAAGATAATTATAAATTGAAGAGTCCTTTTTTTAAATAGATGGCGCAGTTGCACAACTGTTTTTTGAACTGCCTGTCTGGATTGTTTCTAAATTTCTGTTCTAAAGACTTGTTTTTCAAGGTATTGAAATATGATGCCAAACAGTATTGCTTTGATTTTCAAAGGTAGACTTACAGGTTTCACCTGAAAGTGGGATTAGGTGTTGCCTAGGACTCGAACAAGTATAAATGAAGTGTATTTATATGTCTGTGCCAATCCTTGTCACATTCATGGCTATGAAGTGATAACCCAGGGGATTAGTTGTGTCCTAGACCCAGTATGGACAGCAGAAGGTGGCTTCCAAAACCAAAGGGTTTGGATCTGACATCCAGACTTAATAACAAAGGAGTATGTTAAGAGGCAACACAGTTATTGCTGTTTGTTGTAGTAACCATGCCAAATGCAAAATCTTTCATGAACAGAAGGGCTTATAACTTCAAACGTAAGAAGGTAAGTAGGTAACTTAAATAATTTAGAAGTAAAAAAGAACAGTTTATGTAAGCTTTATTATTAAAATAAAAAACCTAAACTGATTTTATTGAAAGGCATATGTGTTTTATCTGCAAAGTTGTCATTGATAAATGGTATTGAAAATGGCCAATCAATATATAGTACAATTCCCTTTAATTCCTTAGACTGCAGAATTGGAATTGAGCAAGACATTTTGTAGTACAGAATTAATTTGTCTCTATTTCCTTGTTCCTCCCCAATTCTTGTTCTGTCAGTCCCTTGGCACTAACATTTTTCAATTATTTTTTACAGAGTAGTGAATTTTCTCAGTTGTTCATTTTTAGCAAGACTTCTAGGTGTTCAGGTGGATTGTACCTACCTGAGGTTTTATATGTGTGACATGGTATAAAACCCATGGACTGATACTGCTTTCCCTCTTTTTTTCTCTAGTCTGTCCTCGGTCTTCCATGTGATTCCACTGGAATTTCTAAAGATGCAGTATTTCTGTACAGTGGTGGAGACTCCCTAAAGGCATTACGATTTTATGAAGAAATTGAGATGTTAGTAGGCAAAGATGTGCCTGGACTCCTTGAAGTTATTCTCAGCCACTCAATTGAAGAGGTTTACAGACATACTCTTAAAATGCTGTTTGCAGATGAAGAAGAATTAATGATCCCTGACAATGTTGTGAAAAGAAAATTAAGAAGAAACAGTGCAGAGGAATTCCGTGGAAAATACTTTAAACTGACATCTGAAAGAGGGCTTGAGATTGCTTCAGTATTAATGCCATTTATTGCACTGAACAGAGGAAATCATTTTTTCTCTATGAATTTCACCAATTCTTCTATGCAGCCCAAAAATACAGTACAGGTAGGAGTGGAACCACTACAGCAGCCATCCTTTCTGCATTCCAAGATTCCAGGTGTAATGAAAAGCCACGTGCAAGGGTCTGAACTGGAGAATAGAATTTTAACACTTGAAAACAAGGCAGATAAAAATGACCATTCCTCTGTTCAGCAAATCCATGCAGAATGTAGCCATTCATCAGTGGCAGAGTTGGCCCTGTGTGTGAGGTGGAAGTCAAACACAAGAAAATGTGTTGATGCATCACCACTGGTTATAATACCAGCTAAAGAAGAAGTATCTGCATCTGTGTATGTTGGCTCTCACTCCCATGCAATGCAGGCAATTGATCTAGATTCAGGAGAAATAAAGTGGGAGAGGACCCTTGGAGATCGCATTGAATCTTCTGCCTGCGTATCCAAGTGTGGGAATTTCATTGTTGTTGGTATGTCTTTTGTTTCAGCCTTCATTTTAAATTCTTTTTTCTGCTAAATGCAAGATGAATGACAGTGAATCACATTTCTTATCTCTGGTTGTCCTCCATCCATCAACTTCCATATCTGCCTCAGAACTAATTTATTGTAAAATAGAAACAGAAGGAAGAAGTAATTTAAGTTTTATGATAACTACTGATGGAGCTTATCTAACATAAACACTTGTGGTTTAGTATATCCTAGTTTATTAATAAGGAATAATCAATGGCTACAGTTTCTTTTTTAGTGGTCGATTAAGGTGTGGCATTTAAACTGTTGGTTTTGGTTATTTTTTAAAGTATGGAAAAGCAATGCAGTCTTAAAATGTCTTTGTAAATTGATAGAGTTAGAAATTAGTACATGGTACCTCATACGATTTTTCAGAGTTTAATTATCTCATTTGACTCTTCTTTTTGGAAATGTAAAGAACGTGTTTGGAAATTTTTTTTGTTTTGTCGTATCTATTGTCAGCAGAGTTGCCATTATTTATCTTGGTGTCATCTTTTTTAGCTAATAATCTACGTCAGTGGTTAGCACAGATGTCCAATTGGTGAGGTTTTTTAATGGAACTCTAATGCTGCCATCTTTTTGTTTGTATTTTGATTGCTGTCCACTCTTGATCATAAAATTGAATATTTCATTAACATGAAGGAGTTTCTATGATGACAGTTCAGTTTTCAATAGAAAGCTTACAAATTTTAACACCTTTTTTCAGAAACAAAACCTCGACAAAAGAGGTAATGAAAAAGTTTTGTATTCTCCCTTTTCAGCAACTGTTTTCTAATATTGCTACTGAAAAATTTGATAGAAAGGTAGTGAAATAAGTATATTCCAAATGTAACTTAGAAAAAGCACACAGAACAATTGTCTTTGACTGTATCAGCAAAACCTTTGAGCTAAAAGCACAGGTAGAGCTTTCAAAAATATTTTTAAACTCTACATTCTGAATAATGTCATTTCTTTCCAGGAGTGATGCAACTAGCATCATAAATCATACCATAAATGCAAATAATAATTATTCTTTTTTCCCCCCATCATGTTTTTTCTCATATAGGTTGTTATGATGGCTTGGTGTATGTGCTTCAAAGCAGTGATGGAGAAATATACTGGACTTTTGACACAGAAGACACTGTGAAAAGCTCTGCAGTTGTAGACCCTTCCAGTGGACTAGTCTACATTGGATCACATGACCAACATGTGTATGCTTTGGATATTTATGTAAGTACACTGACTCACTTTTATATGTAGAACAATCAACATCCAATTTAGACTCTATTTATAGTGCACCAGAGGAATTTCCACTGGTGTATTCTTAGGAGTCCACAATCACACTTCTGAAAGTTAGGCCTGCTGTAAGTGGAGTTAGGATTATGTGACAGTAAACACTTTTAATGGTCTTCTCAGTTGTGGTTCTTGTGCTATCAGTCCTGGTTGAAACCAAAGCTTAAGTTTCTTAGTTATTAAATTCTCCATAGGTGTTTCAGAGTAGGGTGCCTAGCTAGAAATAGAATTGTAGTTTTCAATCTTACATGCTAAATGAGAAGATGGAGGTAGATGGGAAATAAAAGGGGCAGATACTGCCTTTTCATTAGCTGAATTTATTTTATTTACTGGAAGAGAAAGCCAATGCCACATTTGTTGCTGTAGATTGTCTTCACTTCTTAACTAGTATTTGCTGAGTACTTGATAATGTTTGACATTCAAAGGTCATTGTAAACATGATGAGCTCTGACTCCAATTGAAAAATTGTTTATTATTCTTTTTTCATGTACTTACAGGAAAAGGGGTGTATATGGAAGTTGTACTGCGAAGGTGGAGCTGTGTTTTCATCTCCTTGTCTAAGTTCATTTCCACATCATCTCTATGTTGCTACACTAGGAGGACTATTATTGGCTGTTAACCCAGTATGTACCTTTGTTTACGTGTCTCTCATCTCGATCTCAAGTTTAAATGAAACCAATTGTATTTCTGAACTTAAAATTGCTATTCTAACAGAAAGGAAGATGATCATATGTTACCATGAAATATTTTTCACTTGGAGGCATTATAATGATATGCCAGGTTACCATAATATTTCCCATACTTCAGAAATCTGCCTGGTGATAAGGACTGAAGTGACGTGGTTGAATTCACATGCTGACCATAGGCCAAAGTTGCAGTCAATTTCTTGTCATTCCTGTATCAGTAAAACAAGTGAGTGAGAGCAAGTCTGTAGATTTATTTCGTGCCTCCTCCTCTTTTTACAGTAGGATTGGAAAAAAAATATACAGAAACCAGAAGAGAATGGAAAAAGAAGCCCCTTCATTCCTCTTACTGCTTCCCTCCCCATATTTCGGAGCTGTCCTTTTAATCTCAGTGTGCAGTTCTTTTCTTTGCACTGGGGAAATGGCATTCTTGATAGATGTGGAGCAATTTCATGGTTTTCTAAGGCATTGTTGGCTTACAGCTGGTCCTGCCTGATAAAAGGAACAGGGACTTGAAGCAGCTGTTAATGTTTCTGTACTCACACAACACAGAGCATCAACCCTAATCACCTTTACCTTCCACCCTCTACAACTGTCCTCAGCAGTAACCAGTTTACCATTAGAAGACCAGTGGTTTTGCAAGAGTGGGCTGTGCTTAAAAAAGATACTTTTTTATTCTGTAATCCACAGTAAGAGGTAGTTGAGAAATCCACCTACAAGTGAGACTGTGCCTTCTTATTTTTGTGAATAATCCTAATTCCTGGGGAATGTGGAGTATACAGTAGGAATGCATTGTGACAGTCATAGATAGTGAGTGCAACATGTCACAGAGTATCAATATAACGTGATTCCAAAGTATCTCTTCTTCATTAGCCCTTGTCACATGCTGAGCAGCTGGGAACGAAATGAAAAACTGAATCTGACATTTATTAGAACTACTGCTAATACACTATTAATTATTGTTATTACTTTGCCTATGGTGAGGTAGAAAATCAGGTTTTGATTACATTTTTGGTTTTTGTGGGTGTTGTTGTTTTGATTTGGGGGTTTGGCTTTTTGTTCCACACTACATAAGAGCTGGGTCAGGCAGTGATGGAAGGGTGGTTTTGTGCTGTTTCTTGCAGTTGTGTTAAGCATCAGATATTCCATGCTGCCACTTACAGGTGATGGGGAGTAAGATTTGGAAAAGCAACCTTGGAAAACCACTCTTCTCCTCTCCTCACTGCAATGAGGACTATGTCTGTGTTGGGTGTGTGGATGGACACTTATATTGTTACACTCATTATGGAGAAAAGGTAAAAGTGTTGTTGGGTTTTTTATGTCCATCACAAAACCCTGAATAAGATACTTCATTAGGACTGTTTTCTGAGGCTCCATGATTGACATATACCTTTTTGTGAACCAAATAGGAGTGTTTCTTGTTAGAGATAAGAAAGTAGAAAAACTGCAGTTCATGGCAAAATCACAAACTCAAGTTGCCTGATGCAGTAAGAGAATTTCTAGTTCAGAACTTATACTCAAAGTGAATTGTCAAGTGTAGTGCCAGCAAATGAAATTATTTAATTTGGAGCTTTCCAGGCATGTGTAAGGTATCTCTTCTGTAAGTCGGTGGTTATTCAGAAGTAAAGGTTTTTTAGAATTCTTATGAATTTATCAAAAAACTGCCAAATCATAATTCTGGTAAAATACATGTCAGCCTTCACATTGAATTAAGTGAGAGCATTTTTTTAGTTCCTCAGAGATAAATGTAATTTGTATCTGGTGTTAAAACAACTGACATCATTCATTTGTTGACCTGAGATGCAGTATACTTGGCAATTCCTGACCCTTTTCTGATTGTAAAATACATGTTAGTCCATCTGTGCACTGCTCTCTGCTTGCAGCAGTGTTGCAGAACTGATACTCTCTTGAGGAGGGATCTGCACTTTGTTAGCTTAAGCAGAGGAAATCCGTATTACAAAAGGAATATCTGCTTTTCTGGCAAAGAATGGTGCATTAACAGCATGTTATTACTAATCGATGTTCATTACTAATTGAAAAACAGCCCAAGAATACTCTTTTCCCAGATTGGCCATTTTTACATCGGTCTCACCAAAGGTAGTAACTCTTCCCTCTTCCACATCTATTTTATGAGACTTTTATTGCTTACTCTCTGTGTAAAACCTTATTTATAATTTGATGAGGATTTACCAGCTCTCACTGAAATCTAGTATACTTTTGAAATGAAATGCTGTCCTATCAACAGTGAGTCTATTAAAAAATTACAGTTGCTGTAAAACTGATAATGTAAAAAACCTTTGATAATGGGTGATTATGTTCTTTCTCTAGGTTTGGCAATTTTCCACTAATGGGCCGGTGTTTTCATCTCCATGCCTCTCAAGTTTAACTAAGCAAGAAATATTTTTTGGCTCTCATGACTGCTTTATCTACTGCTGTAACATGGAGGGTAATTTACTGTGGAAATTTGAAGCCACTTCAAGTGTATATGGAACACCATTCATTTTCCAAAGTGATGACTTAAATAACAAAATTCTCTTGGCAGCAGTATCTACAGATGGCAAAGTGTGGATCCTGGATGCCAAGAGCGGAACAGCAGAAGGAGTAGATAAGCTTCCAGGCGAGGTTTTCTCTTCGCCCGTAGTATGGGGAACAAAGCTTGTTGTTGGCTGTAGAAATGATTATGTTTATTGTCTAGATCTGTATATAGCAGGAAAAAATAACAGCTGAGATGTTAGGCTGCTTCCTTGTTATTGTTTACATTTGTAAACTAGGAGCTCACAGGTGCCCTCTACCCCTCTGCCTATTTTGCTGTAGGCAAGAGATGCTCCTTGCAGGCTTATCAGGTGGGATTTTGCATCAGGCAGTGTCCAGTGCTGGAGGGAGGATGGCTGCTCAGCACCTTGCCAGGGAGGGGACAAAGTGTGTGAGGTGCCATATTCCACAACTTGGACAGCAGGCTTATCTCCAAGGGTGGAGTGTATTGCTTTCTCTGAGTCTCTCCTCGCCTATGCCTGGCTCTTCCTTGCACCAGACTAGTGTTTGTCTGTCAAGATTTCTGTGCCAGGCAAGCTAAATCACATTCTTTTTTGAATCTCACTTTTAATTTGATTTCTGGAGACATAGCCTGAATTTCATATACCTGGAAGGAGCGGCCTGTTTCCTACAGTTTGTACAAACAGAATAGTTCATCTTTTGTGGACCTAAGCCTGTCAATGGCTTAATTAATCTAGCATATACTTAGACTCCATTGAAGTCAGTAGGAGTTGCCTCTTGTATTCTAAAGTGGAAATAATGCTATAAATATTTATTAAATTTCAGTGACAGGAACAATACGAGTTCCAAGATGAAGTGTGCACTGCTCAAATCAACCACTGTCAAATAATTTTTTAAAATATTTGAATGAATACTGTTTACATTGTCTTCACAAGAACTATTAATAAAATATTGTGTAAACTGGGTTTTGTGTTCTTTAAGACGTTAGAAATAAGTACCAGTGGTCTTGGTAATGCAAATCAAGTACTTGCAGTGGCAAAAGTACACTTCACTGAGAGCATTTCCTAAGAGTCTTCTAAAAGAAGTGTAGTAGAAACTCTTACCTTACTTGCTGTCATGAGCCATCTACTTTGAATCCTGTTTAGTATGTTCAGTACAGTTGTAGCACTATAAAAAGTTCTATTTGTAAGGCAAACCTGAACTACATAATTAGCAAAATGAGACACAGAGAACATATATCAATGATCAGATAATTTTGACCAGGTTATAGTTTAATAAGATTTAAAATGACAGTATAATAAACAATTGCACTTTAAAACATTTGAAAAATTAAAAAAGTACACAACAAATACCCCACAATTATACATCTTGTAGTTTTTATACATTACTATATGAACATAGAGGTTAATCATATATAACCTTGTCAAAAGAAATGGTATTTTGTGTTTGTATAAGTTACAAAAAATTGAGACAATATACTACATAGTGGTTTATTCAGTCCTTAAAACATTTTTGCTGTTTTAGACTGGGTAGTAGTGTTTTGGATTTATTTTTACAGATTTCCAATACTTTATCAGAAATGGTTGCAACAAAGCTAAAGCCAAGTGAAACTTCACTTCATTGGTATTTAGTGCAAATCTTTGTTAATTTAACATGAAATGTCACTGTTGCACGTGTACGCTTTAGAAATGTTTCCATCAAGTACTGTACATAATACAGTTTCCATTGTTACACTAGATACCTTTATGGTTGGAAAAAAAACTCTGCTTTGAAGCTTTAGCTGGGGACCATCCTTAATGAAAGCTCTGTTCTATGTGCTATGAATGGATTGTATTGGAAAATTGCATCCTTATGTCATGCACAATAGCACCTAATTTTGCTATGTTTTTCAAAATATCAGTAGCTTTAATCCTGATTTAGTTCACCTTCTCTGTATTTCTACCTGTCTCCCCCTCCCAATAAATAATTATAAAGATGGATTTCAGGCAGTTTAGTTATTACATATCCATACTGCAGGCAAACAAACTTGGAAAAATATAAATTTAACTTTAAGATGCACTAATTCCAGATGCTAGCAGAGCAAAAGGAATTACAAGGCCAATTCTTTCTTCAGATATTGAAGGCATGAAGTTGTTGGTTTTTTTTCCCAAGCATTTGAGAGCAGCATTGTCTCATTTCTGCTTAAAACATATTAATTACTTCTATTCCTGCTAAAGATTACTTTAGAGATTCTGGTTTTAAATATGAAACTGAGCAAAACTGATGGCTTAAGAGACCCAAGAAAACCCATCTTGCTGCTGCACAGGTACTTGATCTAACACATCCATTGTGTTTGTGCTACTGTAACCATGATACTGAGCCCCTGTCTCTGTTCAGTGGAAAGGCTGTACTTGCCAATGATTTTTGCTGAAACTCCTTTGTGATTCTGGGAACAGAGTGTACAACAGGTTTCATTCTGTTTCCTGCATAGTTTAAAACGCTCTTTCTCATGCTGCTTACAGCAGTTTGGCTAAAACACTTCCATGAAGCATATGTTGTATCATTCTAGAATGATGTAATTTCTTTTCATGAAAATGTCTTCCTTTATGATATTGTAGGCTTAAAGGTTCCTTTGAGCCTTTTGGTTGTAAGAAGGAAACTTTCAAATTTTTTCAAAGACTTTCTTGTAAAACAAACTCAGTTGATTTATTTAATTGGGTGATATTTTAAAATGCAGGCCTAGAGATTTCTGTGGGATGTTGAGGATAGTTCAGTTTTTATTACATTTATGGACTTTATCCTTTTTTTGTAAGAGGGAGGGGGTGGACATTTCTGGTTTAGTTATGTGAAGTAATAAAGTGTTCAATTGCCACACCAGATACCTGAGATGGGGTAAGTAAACTTCTTTTTGAAGTGTTCTGGCTATATTGGTCAAAGTACAGGAAGTTATCTGAACTGCCTGAAGTTGCATGTGGAGTAAAGTCAGGAAGAATGCAGAGTTAAAACTCCTAAAACTCTCACTGACTTCCTTCTCAGTTCTCAGTTAACTTAAGTTCTGCCAGTCCTACTCCCGTGGGAACTTACTGAGACAAATTCTACAGGAATTTGCATTCGCACAGGAGCAGTTTAATTCCAGTCAATGGATCTAAAGTTGTAATCCACGATCACTGTCTCTATGCAGCATAAATATGGCCAAGCATAAACAGTGACGCACTTAAATGTCTAGAAGAAACAGTGAATCCCTGACTTCTTTGTGAGAACTTAATGACATTTGTTTAAAAATTGTGGCTTTTTAAGTAGGATTAATTGTTTTCTTCTTAAAAGTGAGGGTATATAGATGAAGTGTATTAATCCTGTCATGAAAGAAATTACCTCAGCATTTGGATGGTACCATCACTTATCATTTGCATGTGGAATAGTGTATTCTGAAGCTCTTCCTTAGGGAAAAATCTTTCAAATAGCAGGCAGAACTGGCAGTTCATACAGTTTAACATGTTTAAATAAATTATGACTTAAGAGAAGGAAACATGCATCTTTCCTTAATTTCAACAACAAAGTTCTGAAAAAATTTCTGAGATCTCAAACATAGAGATCTAAAATTCCAGAACTGAATACCAACATAATTTAAGAAGCATCTGAACTCTTATTCTGTTCTGGCCCTTATTATGATACCTGCTAAAATTTACATCCAGTATCTGAGCACTCTTAAGTTTTTGAGAGAGTCTGGCTGTGAGATTTTTTGCCATGACCTCCATTAGCTATTTGTCAAAGCAATGGAATATATGACTTGAGTAGACTTTACAGTGAGCTAGAGCAAAATGGTAATCAGTTCAGTTTTCAGTCCTTCCAATACATGCATTTTCAGTTTTGTCATGTGTAAAAAGCAGAATAAATAAAAGAAAGCAATTAATAGTCAGCAACAGAGATGTAACTTTACAGTTTACTTTATGATCTGTGGACAGTCACTCCAGGCTTTTGCTTTCCTCTTGGCTAAGGCAAGCCAGGCTGGTTCTGTTGACACTGGGTTAGCATCAGGCGTAGAGAATCTCTTGGCCACCTCCTTTGTCACTGGGGTTGATGGAACAGAATCTGAAATTTCCACTTTTTTTATGGGATAGGGAAAAAAAAAACAACATAAGTTGAATCCTGTGCTTTGGTGCAGGATTCTAGAGATTTCATTTTTATGTGAAGATATTCTAACACTAGATATTTATTTCCAACACTTTCAGTAAACTGTATTTGCAAAATAATCAAGTTAGGGGGAGCTGAATTTCCTTTTTCAGAGGTGACTCCAAGTAATATAACTCACAATAGGGACAAAATTTTCAGTCCTTGTGATATCCAAAGAAAGCATTTCCAATTTGCTAGTCTTACTCTTTAAATAAACTATTTTAATTACATCTGCACCATAGCAAACAATGGGAATAAAGCTGGGGTTTTTTTTCTCTTTGGTGATGCAGCTGCTGCACACATATAAACCAAATGTATTCAGCAGTATTTAGATTCCCTCTCAGAGAAGAAGGTGATCCTATAGCTTCCTCCCTCAATTAACCCTGCCCAAAAGACTGTCCTGAAAAAGAAACCTGCTTTCCCAACTAGCTCTTTGCCACATTTTCTTCCAAGTAGTGTAAGACAAACAGCTGTCTCCATAAGAAAATGTGTTTAATAAACAAATTGTTTCTAAAAAGCAATTTCACAGAACAGAACCATGGAAGTATTTAGAGGTCAAATGGGAAAATAAATTCTGAGACAGTGAATGCCCTCGAAGGCAATCTGAATAGAAATAAGTCCTGTCTGAAACATATGAAGTAACTCTAAAAATCTTAGTTACAAAATAACTCCTCTCTCATTTCCCCCCTGCCTCCCCCACATTTTTTTTTTTGTTATTAAATGTTCAGATTCCCAATTACTTTTAGTTGCATTTCATTTTGAGGTTTTGAATGTGTATAAAAGCTTTCAAGTTGTGTAGAGTCTTTAAAATTGCATGGATACAAAAAAAAAGTTCTATTTTTCTTTTTAGCACATCTTTAATCATATCTCTTTATCTGCAAGTAAATGAACAGTAACAGCAGCAATTTCTGTAGATGGACACTTTGAAAAGCTAATTATTTTAAATACTATGGTAATTTTTGCTATTTTAAAGGTCCCACGCTCTTATCAGTTCCTGCTATACAAGTGCAGTTTTGAAATAGACCACCTTCAAGTTGGATGTTTTTTAGTGTCCTTAGAGAAGGACTCAGCAGACTTCCATTTTAAATGTGTCCTAGGCTGGTCCTCTGTCTTAAATGCTCTTCTAACTGTGGGAAGCCCAAATTGATCTTATTACCCACAAATACTGATATATATGTGTAGTTGCTAAAGGCTGCCTGGCTCCAAATATAGTCAGTAATCAGGGAAATTCAGTCACTATTTCTTAAGGGCCAATAGAGTTTTAGAGTTTGACAGGAATGCTGCAAAGCATGAACATTTGGGGCAATTTATGTAAAATCTTAGAATGGTTTGGTTTGGAAAGGACCTTTAAAGGTCATTTGGCCAACCCAAGATATTCCAAGTGAAGTTCTCTGGGGCATCTGCTTGGGTGTGCAGCTGCAGTGTGAAGATCCAGCTATTTCATCAACTGAATATAGGCAGACATAGGGGTTTTTCAGTTTGGGACAGTCTAATGCAGGAGTAGCACTGGTTTAGCCTTTAACAAATCAGTTGAGTCATCTCATTGCTTTTAATAGCTGCATTTCATTGTCCTACTCCATTGGTGTAGAGTGGTACTGAATAGATGCAGCTGATAGGTGTATTTGCTTTCAAAAATGCTATTTACTTTCTCAATTTCTAAAAAGGTTTCTTCAACACCTATCTGCTCCAAGACCTTTTCCCTAGGACTATTGTTAGCTAGAGAAATAGATATAAATCTGTATTTCAACAATCACCTCATGTCACCCCAAATATTATGCCCTTTGGGGAAGTATTTATTTTGATTTCCCTGCCTTTTAAATATGAGATGGTTTCAGCTTAACTGAAGTGCCAGATAAAGCAGTAGGTTCTGGTTTCAACCTACCATGCCAAATATTTGACTGGGAGGGAGAAGTCCTAGATGCAAAGTAACAGGCTGCCTTCAACTGAATTGATTATATTTTACATTTTTCAAGTATTATTTCCAGTATTGGGGGGTGAATATTTCTCCCTGACAAACTTGGAGGTGTGAAAACACAACATGCTTAATTTCCTGCACAAATATACTTTGTAGAAGTTAAATATCATTCCCTGTCTGTGCTATCCCCTAACCTAAAGGCAAAACAGTACTGCAGTTGCAATTTACAGTAATTCAGATCCCTCTAATGTGCATTAGTCATGTTCCAAAAATACTGTTGGATATGGCTTGGGGGGACAGCCTAATTTAGTTAACTTGAACTGGGGCAATTCTAAGGAATTGCAGCAGTGCAGCCTTAATAACTGGTAAAGACTGGTAAAAGTCTGTTAAAATTATGTATTTCCATCATAATGGCCAGCACATGAGATGGGAATAAGTTGTGTTATTTTATGGAATGCATTTGTAATTCTAACAGTAGTATATGAGGCAAAGAAATCCCCTCATTCACTTTCTCAAAAACATGCAATACCATTTCTGAAGTGCATTATTCCTAGAATGAAACTGAATCTCTCAACTGTACCTGTCACAGAAGTTGGAAGAGTGTTCGACTTTTTTAGATGCTCCCTTCTTTCTAGTCTTGACACAGCAGTATCGATTTTCTTCTCTCCTTCTTGAGTTGTAGATTTCTGCAGTGTGCTTGTTTTGCTGCTGCTACTTTTATTATCTGACTGATTACTTACAGCAGCCTAGAACAGAGAAGGAAAACTGCTAAATGAGAAAGTCTGTCATGTAATGGCTACAAGTTAGAGATTAACACTTGATGCTTTCATTCATCACCTGGCCTTTCCTTTTTGGCAAAGATTCACAACACTGGTACTTCTTAAACCAACAATTATTGAAGACTGTAAAAAGCCCACCACAAAGTTTAATTTGTCATGTCATTTCAGTCAAAATACTGAAGAGTTAGAGCCAGCCGTCCCTGTTAAATACAGCACTGAAACAGTGTGCATCTGTGGGCAACCACACCCACTGCTGTTTTCTTCCACCAGTTGTCTATGTCTCAGGTTATGCATGTATCCATCAGAAATTTGGTTCTCATAACAAAGAGCAAAATACATTTAGTTATCCACATACTCTCCCTTTATACCATCTGTGCTATCTATATACAACATCACTGTTAGTGCAGCATCACTTTGGTACTGTAAGCAGAAATGCTTCCCTTACTAATAGAAAGCCATAGAGAGTAAAAAGCTATTGGGAGAACAGCAAAGAAGTGGTTGAATTCAGTGCCTGCTTTAGGCAGTTGGATGTATCATAATTGTTCATTTCTTTTGTTCATCTGTATTTTACCCAAATAGTACATGCTGCAGTAAAAATAAATGCAAACTTTGTAATATTCACCTATAATTGCATATTGCAGCTGTTATTCCCTGAGCATTAAAGGTTAACACCTCATGTAAGCTCTGAAAGAACCACACTGCAGGCAATTTTTCTGTTCCATCCCCTGCACAGTAGTTCTGCTTATGATTGTCATTAACTACCACCTGCTGTCATCAGAGTTTACACTAAAATTGCCAAACTATTGCACTGTATTTTCTCCTGGAGGTCTCAGTTTTGCAAGAGGGAACTCCAGACTTTGAGAATACTTTTTACTCACTGTCATTTTAGTTTTTATGAAGTCTTACCAAACATAAAAAAAATATTCCCACATAACAAAGGTAGCTAACAGTTACCATTATTGTGTCAGTATTTCTAATGGGCAGGTTTCTGAGGATTGCTTACGTTTTCTTTAGCCAGTTTCTCTGCTTGCTTTGCCTCTCTTGCTTGTCTTCTCTCTTCCCTTGTAGCTTGCTGCTCACGAAATCCTTTTTGCTTTTGCAGTGCTAATGTAATCCAAAGTGGTTGTGAAGTTTCTACTTTTTCCAACAATTTAGAGCCATCTAAAGAGTGCCTGCTCTGAAGGACAGGCTTTTCTGAAAGAAAACATGACAAGAATTGATTGAGTAATGCACATCTCTTGTCGTGAGAAAACCCCTACAACTACCTTGTGAAAATGCTGGAGCTAAGCCCATTGAATGCCATGTCAGTCACAGACCTTTGCAGACTGCACAACAAATCCTGGAACAGATTTTATGCCTCAGGAATAAGACCTAATTTGACACACTCACCCAGCTGTCCAAATTTATCCTTTTGTGTGTGTGTGTGTGTGTGTGAAAAAAAAAAAGAAACAAAAAGTCAGCAGTTCCACTGCGATAGTGCTTTAGAAGTGTCCTGATGTTTGAAAAAATTCAAGAATGAAAAATATTGGGAATTTCCAATGAAATGATGAATTCCTGCCTTGGTTTTTTGAGTGTCCTTACTCTGAAAGGGTAATTTTCCCTCTTGTACAGAATACCATTTCAGGACACAGGGGCTTTCAACGCTCTTCTGAGGAGATGTTATGGCTGCTCTAATTGTTTTCATCACTGAAGGCTGCCTCTGAAGCACAGACTGCTGTGCCCAGGTGTATTGCTGTATTGCTTAAAAAGAATTTTCCCATGATAAGGGGACATACATCTTAATATTTTTTTAAGCTAGATAACGTTTCTTTAAAAAGAGAAGCAAGAGAATGTAGATTTTAAAAATTACACCATCTGCTCTGATGACACCATTATCCATGGACCACAGAGTCCATCACCTGACTCACTAGAGGCAGAGGTAACATTCTTGCAAGGAAAAACACACACATACACACACACACACACACACTGCATGCCAGGTAAAAATTATAACTTAAGACCAAATGTCTTCCTCTGGACCTCCAGTATCTCATTTTGGAAATGTAGACAATAGCTAAATTTGCTTTGAGTGATACATACCTTTCTTCAATGGCTCAGGCTTTTTGTCATTTTTTTCTCTCCATGGAATACTTAGAGATGGGAAAAATGACTTCTTTTCTTTGATTTCTTCCTCTTCATTTTTGTAGTCATTGGATGGTATGGGTTGGGCTGCATTTGCTCTGTCATCTTTTCTCCAGCCACCATCTGATTCAGCTTTAACCACCCTTTGCCCCAGCATTTCAGATAGGTTTGTTCTGTTCATTTTAGAGAGAGGAGATGGTGGTGGAGTCTGGCTAGTGGGCTTTGGAGCTAAAGCAGGTTTCTGTGGGACCAGTGACTTGCATGCTGGTTTCTCATGAGCAGGTAGAGCACTCTGGCCAGTGGCTGGTGGGACCACTGGTGTGCCCACAGGTGTTGAAAACTCCACCACAGTAACTGAAGAATCTTTTAAATTACCTGGGATGTTTGCTCTCCCAGTGCCAGGAGAGGTACTTTCTTGTGAAGTGAAAACAGAGGATTCTTTCTCACCTTCTGTTGAGGTGAGTGGGTCAGGCACACCATCAAAACTGTCTCCTGCACTGTATCTTTTCTTTTTCTTTTGCTCTGCCTGTTGATCATAATGAAAACGTAAAGAGTAGTTTGTCCTTCGTAACTTTATCCCAAAAGGAGAAACATTTTCTTCTCCATTTGGTGGTGGCTTATCTGCTTTTTTTGTGCTGTTACTCTGCTGATTTTCCAGAGCATTGGGAAGTCCTGGCTGGGATGATTCCTTCCCCATAGAATGTGGAAAACTTGGAACAAGGAACGATGGAAGATCTTTTGCAAATTTACAGCCTTCAGTGTTGTCTGTCACTTCCCTATGGGTTTCCATTTTCTCTTTAGACTTTTCAGCTAAGTTATCCTTAAAAGTGGAAACCACATCCTCCTTTGAATCAGTAGATGGGCCCGTGGTTCTTCCCACAGCCACTGTTTCATTGCCTTTTGCCACATGCACATTCTCAGCATCTGAATTGGTTTTTGAAACATCTGAAAATTTCTGCCATGCTGGTGTTATTGAGAACTTTGCATTTGCAGAGAGGGTTTTCCTCAAGTTGCCGTGGGGAGCACCACGTCCTCGGGGTGTCCAGTCATCACTGTGCCTGCAGGCAGTCACTCGGTCTCTCTCATTATATTTGTTGTTTTCTGCATTCTTTAGGATTCTGGAGCGGATAGAGGCCCACTCAGCCAGTACGGCCTGGTTGTTCAGTGCCTCTTGTGCATGTTTCATTTTACTGCTGCTGGGTTTGGGATCCTGCTTTTTTCTCTCAGATTTCTCTGGAGAGGGAATATCCACATTTTTCCTCTCTTCTGTTAAGCCAAGTAATGATTTGCAAGCCGTATCCTTAATCTGGTTCAAGTTCACTGCTGTGCCACACAGCTGTGCTCCAGTAACCAAAATAGCTGTGTGGGGTACACACACAGATGATGGGAGGGAATGAGAGCCCTTACTGGTAGTGTGCACTCTGCAGTCTTTGGCAGATGGAGACGAGAGTCCTGCTCCTTTGATGGGCATAACAGGACTCAGATTTACTTTCTGAAATATGATCTGTTTATCTCCAGAAGACACTTGAAATGTGAAGGGTCTGGATGCCATTTGTCTTTCATCTACCTCTTGCCACCTCAGTTCTTCCCCTATGCGTTTTTTCTCCTGAGCCTCAACTTCTCTTTTCAGTTTCTGGGCTAGTATTTCTTCTGCTGTTTTAGTCCCTTTTTCTGGCTGTTTGACATTTTGGGAACTTGATCCTTCTTGGGGCTTCTCCTCTGCTGGATGCCTAGCAGCCCCTCCAGCAGAACACAACTGATCTTTTTCCTGTGGCTGTTCCAAGGATTTTTTTTGTTTTGGCTGAAGATTTTGTCCTTCTGTGTCTACCTTCTGCTCTTTCAGCTTGTTGCATTCATGTCCATTTTCTTCCTTTTGCTGCTTCAGTTCATCTTGTAGAACAAAGTCTGAACTTTCCATGTGCATTTGTTTTGTGAGCTTGTGTTTTCTCTGCTCTTCCCATTTCTGTTTCTTATCTGTCACTTGCTGGGGTTGTTCTTTCTCTGTCTTTTCTTTCTCCTTCAAATGCTGTCTTTGTTCCTCCTGTTCCTTCTCTTGTTTGAGGCTCTCAGGCTCTTCCTCCTGATTCAGTTTTATTTCAGCTTCTTCAAGCTCTTTCCTTTCTAGTTCTTGTCGCTGTATTTCTTCCTTATTTTTTTTCTTGAGCTCTGTTTGTTCCTCCAGCCAGCTTCTTTCTTCTTCCTTTTGACTGTCTTTTTCAGTCCTATGTTGCTTTAATTCTTCTGGTGCTAGCCTCTTCTGCTCTTCCAGCTCTTGTCTCTGTTTCTCCTCCAGAGCCTTGTGCTTCTGCTCTTCCCATTCCTGATGCTTCTTCTCCTCCAATTCCTGACATCTCTGCTCTTCCTGTTCCTGGTGCTTCTGATCCTCCAGCTCTTGTCTCTGTTGCACTTCCTGTTCCTGGTTCTTCTCTTCCTCCTGCTTTAGTCTCTGCTGTTCCTCCCATTGCTGGTGCTGCTGCCTGTCCAGCTCTTCTCTCTGGTGCTCCTCTTGTTCCTTGAGCTTTGGTACTTCCAGCTCTTGTCTCTGTTGTTCCTCCTGTTCCTTGAGCTTCTGCACCTCCAAATCTCGTCTCTGTTGTTCCTCCTGTTCATTGAGCTTCTGCATCTCCAACTCTCGTCTCTGTTGTTCCTCCTGTTCCTTGAACTTCTGCATTTCCAGCTCTTGTCTCTGTTGTTCCTCCTGTTCCTTGAGCTTCTGCTCCTCCAGCTCTCGTCTTTGTTGTTCCTCCACTTCCCAGTGCCTCTTCTCCTCCAGGTTTTGTCTTTGTTGCTTCTCCAACTCCTTCTGCATCTGGTCCTCCAGCTCTGGCCTTTTTTCAGCCTTCATCAGTCTTCTTTCCTCTTTATGGCATGTTGGCTCTTCTATTTTCAAAGATGTCTCTCCTTCAAGGAAGTATTGCCTCCTATCTTCTTCACAGCATCTTTTTTCCTGTTCTTTCTGCATCTCCTCAAGTTCTTGGCACCTTTTTTCTTCCATTTCTCTTTGTTCTTCCATTTCTACAATCTGTCTTATCCTTTCAGCTTCGAGGATACCCCAGTGATCTTCAATTCTTTTTTCCTCTGCCAGCTGAAGCTGTTTGTGCTCATCTCTGTCCTGGATTAGCTTGTCTGCTGTGAAGCGTCCATTATAACCTGGGTATATGTCCTCATACAGCTGAGTTTCTAGGTCCTCTGGCTCAAATTCTGTTATTGTTAAACTTTGTGATCCCTAAAATTGGAGACAAGTTTGGAGTTACTGAACATTGCCTGTTGGCTTGTTATCCTTCACAGTGAACCAAGAGTTGCAAATACAAATGCAAAAAAAAAAAAATTAAACAGTGACTTAGATGAGCCAACACACCCCACTCCAATTTATGGATTACATCATCGTAGATCCCGTGTCTCTCCCCTATTCAGATGATAGCCTTTAAAAGAAAGAAAACATCCCAAGAGTGATAGCAGTATAATGCCAATATTGAATCACCATTTGCTGTACATTGAGACCTGCCATTTTAAATTTGCAGAAGCCCAAGGAACAGAGCATGAGTTTCATATGCCCAATCTTCTTCTGCTACTTAGAACTCCATCCTTTAAGCCTGAAATAATTAATGCATGCTTAGGGGCATTGTTTTGCCAGTTCTTTCATGGCAAATCTGATACTTGCAGAGACAGAGCTGTTGCCTGCAGAAAAAAAGCTCTGCAATTCTAGCCAGGAAAGAACACTCCTCAGGGAAACACAATTTACTTTCTTTTCACAAATCCTGAGCCAGGATATCTTCCTCATTAGCTGTGCTGAGACTCCAGTGCTATTGTAGGAGCCGTGGGAACATGTATGGATAGCACAGCCAGAGCTTCCCAGGAATACTGCTCTCTTCTGTACCTGAAGAGTGCTTCCCTTTAGGAAAACAGCTCAGCTAATGTCCTGTCTAGCTATTATTTGTTGAGCCATCGTTTGGCTCCAGTTAACCTTTGCATAAACAAGAGGTTTAAATTTAATTCCTTCATTACAAGTGATAAATGCAAGTACAGTGTGCAGAAGAAAGGGAAGTGGGCTCTCCTGAGCCATGTGTAGTTGAATACTCTTGTCCCATTTACAAGAACAAATAAGATGCCAGGATAAAAATCAAAACAGATAGTGTACAAAGCCACAACTTTATATTTCTCTCTATAGCTGTTGCAAGAGCTACATTGCTTAAGTCTTATTCCTTCTTATAAGGCAAAGATATTACCCCATCAGAATCCATGCCCAATTTGGAGAATCTGATTTTTTTTCCAAACAAAATTTCGCATCATCTGATTGCCTGTATCAGAGCAGCATTAACAGCAGCACATATCTTCAGGCCTTTATGACCTGAAGTTTTTACTAGAAAAACTAGAATCAGAAAACTCTCTTAATGTAAAATCCTAGTGGAAGTAATTCAGGTTTAAGTAGTAGTGTCCCAACTGGCAATATTAAAGCTTCTTTGTATCTTCTCTCCAGCTAGGGTTTCAGGTAAATAACAGTGTTAATCAGATTTTATGTCCTCTGCCTATAGATCCTTGTACACTAATTTATGATTATTTTGTACCCAGTTTCAAAAGTAATCTCCCTCCTCTCTCTGTTTGGCCATCATTTAATACCTTTGTCAATCTCTTGTGCTGCCTTGACATCCTCTGCTTTTTTGGCTTCACTGACAGTTTGTGCTTAGCTGCACTGTTGTCTAGACGAGCAAGAGCCTGCGGAACTGAATCCAAATTGATTGTTTCAATTGTGCCAGAACAGGAAAACTGTCTTTTTGGCCGAGTTGATTTAATTGGAGTGACCTGTTTGTATCACAAACACAAGAAACTGTTATTAAGCTATTTGTTCCATTAAATAAATAAATACATAAATAAATAAATTACACACACACACACACACATTTTTGCAGGTTTGAATTCAAAGGAATTACTAGCAGAAAATATTAGAAACCCTGGCTTTCCATTATACAAATTACAAACTTTGGACATGAAAGGTGCAGTTCTAATATTTTCCCATTTTCAGCACTACACATTTTTATAGTCTTCACATAAAAATTACTTAGACCATTCTACTGAAGTTTTTTCATAGTTTAGCTCCACTCTGAACTTGTTTGGAATGGGAAAGGCACAGGCAGGGTTTTAAGCAACATCAAACACTGGGACATTTTAAAGTTTTCTTACTGTGAAAGAAGATCTACATCTTTAAATAATTTAGATTATACACTTTAGGCAGAAGCAAATCAGATTGACTTATCTAAACTTCATAATATAACAGCTACAGAGATGTACTTTCTGCATGGGAGATGACAGCAGCATTGGATCTCTGACTGGCATGGTGTCTGTGGAAAACCTTCCCTCCAGAGTCATGTGGAATGGTCCAAGACAGCTCCAAATAGCAAAATACTAAAGTAAGACAACACTGGCTTTGATGGGTGCTTTATTTCTCATGCCCTTCAAATACTGGGTTCAGAAAGTGTAAATATAAGAAGAGTGATTCAGTGAAACCCTTTTTGTGAATAAATAGAGGGACGGTATATCTAGGTGTGTAAGAATGAGCCTGTCATCTGTCTCTTCCATAAGTCATCAAGCTAGTCATCCCAAGACTTCCATTTGGCATAACACTAATGGAAAAAGAAGACAGAGTTAAAAAAAGGGGGGAAAATATCTTCTGTAAGGAAAGAAATCACATACATTGTTTTCAAGACAGCTCTGTAATCTTCTGAGGTTAAACATATGCTAATCAGGGAACCAATTACTTAAAAGCTGAGGCAACATTTTGCATATGCTTATTGAATTACATGCAGACATAACAAAGTATTAGAAGTACTTATGAAAATTATGACTCTGTGATTAATACATCAAATAGAGGAATGCTGCAAGACTGGCAGAGACTGGGTTCTGCTGTTTCCTGCAATCAGCTCTTAAGATTTCTCAATCTTATTGCTAGCTCCAAAACTGCACAGCATTCACAAAATATTGGATGATCAAACAATGTATGAAAACAAAAACTGTCAGGTTTCAAATATCTAAAATTAGAATGTAACTAAGTGCAAACCAAGTTTGAAAGTTTTTTTACCTTTTCTTCCATTTCATGTCCTGTTCCAAGAAAATTCATTTTTCTCAAGAAATCTGGAGTGTCAGTGGACTAGAAAAGATTACCACAAACAAATATTAAAATGGAAGGGATCGATTAATTATGATTCAAAGGACATGTGAAATCATGTATGTTAATGGATGGGATTTTTTCCCTCTTTCTTCCCTTCAGGACTGATGGATAAGCAATTCTTGTTCCTGCATGCTCTGAGCTTGTCTTCACTGCTCCTTGAATCACTGCTGTCTATACAGCACTACAAAAGGCAAAACACTCAGGCTTCCTTAACAAGATAATCAGTTTCCAAAACAAAAGAAAGAGCACAGCTTTGTAGGATTTTGATCGGGTCTTAATGATTTTATTTTCTCCTGACTTACACATAAGGAAAAAAGATACTAGCCTGTTCAGGCATTACCTGCAAGGAGTTTCAACTCCATGTTCTTGATGACTCTTTTTAGAGAGCCAACAGTCCCCCAAAGCCATGGAAGCCTGGAGAACTAGGACTCTTTAGCTACTGTGCCTCTCCGAGCCATCATGGTGAGGAATTTTCAAGGCATAGGACTTGAAGCAGCATTCATCACACACACCCAGAAACATTAGTTTTAATCATTCTATCCCAGTATTACTTTATAGCCTAATGTATGTTGGGATCCCATTACACCACATGATTTTTAATATCAAGGCTAAAAGCTCAGCTTCACAACTACAAGTTAAATTAAACCCAAAACTCTTGCTACCAATCCACGTTACTCAGTCAGGTAAATCAGAAGTCACAGAGCATCACACGAGTAGAGCAGATCTATGTGGTCCTGGCCACCAATTTTTGACAGAAGCCAGAAGCCACCCCAACCCCCGCCCAAGACCTATGCATATAGACATGATGAGGAGTTACAAGGCCAGCAGATGAGACAGGAGCAGAAACCAGAGAAGCTGCCATGCACCAGAATTCTCTGATAACACAGGTAATTAGCAGTGTGCAGAAACAAAAGGAAAGTACCGAGTGCTCTGGCTGACGGTATCCATAGAAAATTGGTTTGTTTGTGCCTACAACTGCCTCTGAGTTGGCATGGTTGCTTCTTCAGTATTTGGAAAAAGAATTGCACAAAGAGGTCTTAATTTTGTTTTCAAAATGTAGTATTTTAAAGAGTAGCTAGTAAAAACTGAATTTCTCCCTCTGTGTTACACAAAAATACTCTAGCAGGCTTTCAGTTCTTGAACTACTGGAAGTCAGCAGGTGACACCAGGGTCTCCTGCAGGGCCCAGGAAGAAGGCTGTCTGCAGAGAATCTGTGTTTATCTCAAACACAGACTCACCTAGCACCAGGGTAGGCACAGCGCATCGCCAAAGCCTGTCCACAGTCCCACTGCACACTTTGTGCTCTGAGGCACACAGCATGCCCTTGATTCACCTGACCTGATCACACCAGAAAAAGCACTTGTTGGGCAAAAAAAATATACCTTGATTTGGTTTAATTTTTATCTTTCCAGATCCCCAAGGGAGAGGTGTGAGTGTGCAGGTCCTACCCAAATGCCTGGCTCCCTGGCAGATTGAGCCACAACCATGAAAGAAGTGGTCACAGAGGAGCTGTGTTGTCCCTTAAAGACTGATGAAGAATTTGACCCAGCTCAGCCATAAATTTCCCTTCAGTGTGTTTGGTTGAACATAGGCATGAATTGCACAGGACCCTTCTGCCTTGGCCTCCCACACAGACAGCACAAGTGTGAATGAACATGAGTACAGGCTCCTACCCTGGTGTCCCACGATCCTAAGGGCTGTTCCAGAGACCTTTCCTCACTTGCTATGTTTCTTCCCTGTCTGAAAAAGACCCTTCTGGACACCTAAATGCCTACAGCATCAAAATCTCCATGAATAATTTGAATAATTATTTGAATTATACTGATAATATATAAATATATAAATAAAATAAAACTTTAAGAAGCATTCAAAATGCTTCTCCCCCTTCTTTGCCTTTGGTCCCTGTCCATGAGAAATATGCATAGTTATTCTAAGACCTAGGACTTTACAGGTTTGGGCTTCACACACACCTCTCATTTAGAAGTTATTTTCTTTTTGGTATTTGATGTTGTGAACAACTAACCTTGCTGGGAAGTCTGTATTTTAAAATGTTTTCTTTATTAGAAATAAGTCCTGTGTTCTAGCAACTGGAAGTAATGTCTGCACTGCTGGAAGCTCAGACCAAACACTCAAACCAGTAATTCTGTGCAGCCTGGCTCAGGATGCCAGGAGCATGCTTCCCACCAGGCCAAGAAGCACAAGCTGAGAGATTCCTCCCACATAAAACAGCCCAGTGAGCTCTGCTATGCCTCACTGGAAACATCTGTTACACCTCAGTAAACTTGCTGCTTTAGCACTGCTCTAGTGCCATGGACATGTCAATTTAAAGTGCTCACTTTATTACTGCAGTCTGAGATCGCCGTGTCCTGCTGGGTCTCAGTCTCCATGGGGCTGCTGAGCAGTGCATCATCTTCTGTACTGGCATTTGCTTCCCCCATCGTCCTTGCAGAAATTGTCATTTGTGGAGGCTGCCCAAATTTTATATTTTTGGCCAACTGTTGCTGAAAAACAAGAAAAGTAAAGCAAACAAATAAAACAGGTATTTATATTACAAGCAAAAGAAGCCAAATCCAGAAAGTGCCCCTTCTCTGCCTGAAAGCTGCACAAAAATATTCTGGGCGAGTTCTAACTCTGGACAAAAAAAAAAAAAAAATACCATCCTGAGGCTCAAATTGTTGCAACATGGTGGGCACTCTTTCTTTCTCCCCACAATGTGACTAAAGTGAGGAATTTACCACATGATTTCTTATTTTGGATGATAAAATCAAGTTCTTGACAATATAGCCAACTTTTGAAAATTTACTGTGAGTTTTAAAACACTCAATCTTTTTTAAAAATCTGTGTTCTAGGTTAAACTTTGTTTATAAAAGTTAATTATGAAGCCTTATTGTTGTGAAACTTAAGCTTATGAGAAAAGTATACACTGAGAAACTAAAACTACCCCAAAAGGCAAACTTTTTCTTTTCTAGCCCCCAAACCCTGCATCTCATGCATTTCTATTTCTAAAAGGTATCCTTAAGGATACCTTTTAGAAATAGAAATGCATGAGATTTGTATTTTTTAAATTTTAAATGTTAAGGGCTTGGCACAACCCTGCCTTAGAGAGGCAAATTCTTAAAGCAGGGGAAAACCAGCTCTTTTAAATGCTTGGTCTCATAGAAGAATATACAAACCCATGTCTGCTCATGCTCACGAGCACTGCCACTCACTGCTGTTACACAAAGTTTAGGCAGGGGACATGCAAGAGATGGACAGATAAAAAAGCTTTCCCACCATTTATTTTCCATGTTGAAGCAATCTTCTCTCAAGGGTTACAAGGAAGTACTCTTAAATTACATCAAGCATAAGATGAATAAAATAAGAAGCATGTACTGTATGTCCTCTAGGAGGGTGAGTTAAAGAAATTGCAGCCCTGGCTACGGCAGAGACGTGTACCATACAGACTTTGAACACGAACTTTTTGCAAAAGAGAGAAGAAATTCTCTAGAAGGAGGAAATGGAGCAAAGAACATTTATGAATATATTATATTCCTGAAATATTTCAGGGAATAATTCTCAGTTAGGAAGGAAAGGACTGTGGAGCTATTTTCCTGCTTTTCTATTTTTCAAGGACAGAAAATTCTCCAAAGGGGATCTCCCATTTTTCTTTTGTGATACAATGAACAAGTAATTCAACTGTGCAGCTTCTATTCAGAGGAAATGTCAGTTACTTACACAGGACCCTAAGAGAAGTTTCCTGCTGAGAACTGTGGAAGATTGGAGTAGATAGTAGGTAAAACAAAGATTTTTTTTTTACATATAGTGTAGAATCAGTAACACAGCGCACACATGAGGAGTTAAGGAAATATATCCTCTAAAGGAATTCGGGTCACATTAGTCTTTCTTGCCATAGTTCCCAGTGGGCTAGACTCTTATATCAAGTTTATCCATATTATCCCAAAGACATTTACAGATTTGTGTATTGAAACATGAAAACAAAAATTACATGCAGAACTCCTCATAGTCAGATTATTAAACTAGAATAGCTTTTTTCAGCCTCCTTACTGAGTTAAAGTATGCCTTATTTATACCTGCTTGAATTTTGTCAGAAAGGGGTGAAATCCATATTGCAAAGCATTTTGGCTTAGTGGGCAGTTCTGAATGGCAACTTTTATTCCCACCTGGATTACTGGCATAATCTAAAGGTAAGGGTTTCACCAAGTCCTTGCAGGCTTTTTTTTTAGCAGTGCAGCTCTCTGACTTGAAATCTCACATGTTCCCATTGTGTACATGGAAGCTGGAGTGGGCAAAATGGTATGAGATTGTGTGAGGCCTTTAATTCTGCTCTATTCCTTCAGGCCTTCTAATGCCGAGTAAAATTATTTGAGGAAAAAAGCCTTAACTTGATAATGTGTTTTCCAAGTTGAGATCGCTCCTTTCTTCTTCCTAAAGTCATATTCCTAGACAAATAATTCTCCTGAGCAGAAAACTGGAATTATCAGAATTACTGAGCAACCACCTAGGAAACTAAGGATCTGCACATCTGTTCATGGTGGGAACAGGCACACATTAACATAGTGCTTGCAGTGTGTTTTGGAGGAAGGGATGATGTGTTACCCTTTTGATCTTCTGACAAGTTCTTGATGTAAGTGTGTCTGTGCAGTGCTTGCAGGGAGTTCAGTGGTGGAGCTGTTGTGGAGAAAGGTCTATGCTTGAAAAAGAATTTTTTAACTACCATCAAGGGTGCTTGAGGGCTCTGCAGTAACAATTTGTTTTTCTGCATATAAAAGTTTAAATACTAATTTCCTGATATTTCTAAGAAATATACTATCCTCAATATTAATGGACTGTATACAGTCATGACTGTTTTTTTGGTTTTGGTTTTTTAATTGTTTCAAAGCTTTAAAACTTTGTTTGCTCAGACTGGCATAAATTAGTTTGAAGATTGAGGAATAAACTCTAGTCACCCTCATTCTTCCAGAACAGAAGGTGCTTCTCTGTATTATTTATTTATTGGCCTTTTTTTATCTTATCTTAAAAAACAAAAAGCTCCACTAGTAGGTCTTCACTGGCCAGTTTCTTTTGGTGCATTCTAATCTCTAAAGCTGACACTAAATACCAAATGACCAAATGTCAAAATGTCAAATAGCTCATTGTAACTACTGAGCAAATTTATTCTTATTGCTGTTAGAGAGTAATGCTAAACCTGCTTCTTGGTCTTTTTTAGAATGTGTTTATAATGTAATGCAATGCAATCACCCTCTCAGAAAAATTCCACACTGATGCATTTTCTACCTGGTCAATTATAAAAATTGTAAAAATTCATCATCCATGAAAGAAAATGAAGAACCCACAAACTTTACTTGGGAGAACATTCAAATAGTCTTGCAGAGAGATGAAGATATATCAGTTTAAGATGCAAAACCTTTGAGAAGAGTCCATAATCCCTGAAAAGGAGCATCTGCTTTAAAATTCTCAAAAGTTTCAGTTAGACATATATTTCTGAACACATAACTATAAATCCTCTGTAGTTAAGAATTCCCTGTGCTGACAGTTTCTGGATGATTGTTGCCTAAGGAGGATTATTTGCAATGCCAGTCATTAGAAGTTGCAAGCATCATATTTTGTTCTTCTACCATTGCACAGTCATGGCTAAATAGCCTTTTGAAAATCTCCGCAGATGCATATTGGGCTTAGTAAAAGGACCTTGGTCTCTCTTGGTTTGTTCAAGAAGACTTGTAATTTAGCAGCTAGAAACCACCATCTTGCTCTGAAATCTGTCAACCAGAAGCAGAAGTAAACAGATGAACTTTCTGTGTCTGCATCTCCCACTTCCAGCCTTTTCAAGTGCAGTGGGCATTCCTGATCCCTCAGTTTGCAGCCAGGGACAAACATTTCCACAGGACTTACAAACCCTTCTCACCACAAAAACAGTTCAGCTACCACACAGTATCAGCCCGTGAAGCAGGGGCTGGAGGCACCACACACAGGGGAGCTTTAGGACAATATCCAGGCCAGGTTTACTTCATCCACATTTTTTTTTTCTGGAAGATTCATGAGGTTTCTGTAAGATTCCTGATAGTTTTTCTATTCACACACAAACCGGGTGGCTGTCAGTGCGATAGTGAGGTCTGCACAGGTCTGCACATCCAATACAGATAAATAAATACTAGGAATTAAAAAAAAATAGTTAAAAGTTTGTACTCATCTAGTTTTTTAAATCTTTCTTGATAACTGGACCATGACACAGGCCCACTTGTATGTCATGTAAAATAATTTGCTAAAATGTGATACTATTTAACTGACACCAGCTTCCCATTAATAACTTAAGGAATAAAGCTCCTAAGTAAAATTGTTCTGTATTGTCTGGCACCTGCAGCTAATTAAAAAAAAGCCCAGACTTTCAAAGCACTCTTTGCATTTGCATAGGAAATGCCACAGAACAAGTTTTCCATATTAATTGGCAAAGAGCCCAGATCATGCTGTACATCTCGCTCTCGCTCCCATTTGGCTCCTCTTCTGTGTGCATGCCTACTTGCATGTTTGTTGGATTCAGGCCCCTGAAACCACATCATTCTTAGGGCTTCATGCCTGGAGTGAATCCAAAACTGGATCCGCTGAGCAGTTTACTCTCTTCAGTAAAAAATCATTAAAACAGAGAGTACTATTTCAGCTGACTCCATTCAAACAAGGCTTACAGGGATTGCTGGTAATATTTTCCCTTCAGCTCAAAGATCTACTCTTCATATCTGCTTACAATGCCTAAATACAATGAAACTTAATTGAAATTAAGTTTTCTAGTTATATATAAATGGAAAATAATGATTTGATTAACACTTGTCCTAAAAAGAGGCACACTGTTGAAATTCCACTTGTTCCTGTACATTATCTCACAATGGACCGAAAATCAAATGCCTTGGGAATACATAAGAATAGTGTGAGCCTATACTGAGTCCATACTTGTAAATGCTCCAATGATTTATGGCATCTGAGAAATTTTTATACAGTCCAACTTTACTTAAAAAAAAATTGTTTTGATTTGGATTTGTTACTAGTTTCAATTGTTGCTCATTTGTTCTCAGGCTGTGAAAGACTGAAAAATTTTTCTCTATTCATTTTATCAAATCCACTCATTATTTTAGGCATCTTTACCATATTTTGTCTTATAATTTCTTTTCTAGGCTCAGAAGAGAGTTCACCTAATTCATGGTGAACTATGAAAGTGGGTCCATTCCTTAATCCAAACTGGAATATCTGCAGCATATCTAGACAAATTAAATACCTACATAAGCTTTTTTTTTTTTTTTTGGGTCAAGGAGAAAATAAACTGGAAAGCATAATGTGAAAAATTATATTGGTATAGCTTTAGAAAATAATTCAGGTATAAAATTAACATGGAAACCTATAGAAGATTAGGAAAATTACAAATATTAACACAGACGTTTTGGATACAAGATGCAGGAAGGAAACTGTTCCACTCTCCATTGCTAGAGCAGCATGTAGTTAGGGGCATTACACTTGTAGAAACTTTTTGGGAGAGTCCAAAATAGAAGAACAGTGAAGGAGCAAACTGTAAATGGACCTTTAGAGATGTGCATTTGCAACAAATCCAGACATGAATGAAGATTTTGGTGCAGAGTGGTGATGGATCAGTTACACATGCTCATGTGTAAAGAGAAGATTTTGTGGAGAGGCTTGAAGATACAGCATCTGTGGCATTGTCACATCCGTCTCTCCTAGAGCAAAGCAGATGCAAGAAAGGAAAATTTCCTTCCTTGGAAAGGAAGCTTATTATCAGGGATTTCTGTGATCGTAAGTAAAAGAGGGTCTGCCCAAGAAATGCTAGAAGGGTTTAGGAAAAAATTATAAATTCAGTTTATAAAGCAAAAATTTTCAAATATAAGGAAAACAATTTTTCTGCAGTGGCACTAGAAAATAATGGCAACAAAGGAATTAATTGTAAGAAATACAAAGCTAGGCAATCATGAAGTGAAAATTTATTCCCAATTCTGAAAAATTCAGAGCATCATGGTAAAAGATAATTGCTTTGAGGTTTGGAAAATGGCTTTGTAACTTTTTTGAGATCTGGGCAATAAGAAACAGAAGATACATTGGGAGTGGCTGGTAGAATACAGATGTGCACTGAACAGTGAGGGAAGCACTGGCTTGGTCATTAGCTAAGATATGCTAATGACTAAAAGAAATGTAATCCAAAAATGAACAGTCATAAGTCTGACAAGGAGAAAATGATATGGGTCATTCATCATTACAAAATCAGGGTAATATGAGTTTTAAAACTAGTCCTTTTGCATTTGACTGAGAAGTTGTGATTCACAAAAAAATGTTTATCATAATTCATATCTGTATAATAAATAGATGCTTTATATCTTTACAGAGCAGAGGGTTTGTTTTAAACTACATGGCCACATGAAACAAAAAGGATGTAACTCAGTACTTCCTAAAGGCCATAAACTGTATGTCACAGTCAATCTTTAATATTTCTTGCAGCTGACTGCTGCAGCTACACAGATGTCAGATGATCCAAGATAATTTCAATGAAGGCAAGCAGTGGAGAACAAAGGCAGTAGCAGTGCCACACCATGGCATCATGACAGCAAGTGGGAGAGAGTAGTGTAGATGCTTCAGGAAACCAATGTTTTAAACAAGCTGCCATTTTGCTTGCTGTAGTTTTTATTAGTCTGAAATAAAAACTCTCTTCTGTTCATTTTCTGACCATTTCTGGTAAATATCAGAGGTAGGAAGAAGAGTAAGAGCAACAAAATGTCAGGAAATTGTTCTAAGACACTTTGATGGAGAAGAAAACTAATCCACTAACCTCTGGAAGGGAAGGATGTAAAATGAAGCTCTAAGAGTAGGGTTGTGGGATTTTTTCTGACACACTCTTAGATTTACACTTTAAACATTCCTTGTGTCTCATTCACAGCCATGTATGACAAATAAAGCAACAGATGCCCAGAAACTAAAAGAGTTCAACATTAAGAGTACCAGTGCCTGTGTACCACCTTTTGCTTGGAGCAGGTTCAGGCTGGCTTTCTACCTTGGCTCTTAAAAAATTAGGTAATGATAAATCTCAGCCGTTCCAAAGGACAAGGAAAAGACTGCTTTTACAACACCAAATGGCTTCACCCAACACCAAATAACTTCAGGATACAAAAGGGCTGCTGGAGGTTTATGAGAGGTCTGGCTTTTCTCAGTCTGAGTTCTAGCACACAGTAAAACCTTTGAACGTGACCAAATCCATTTACAGAAAGCATGATAAGATGAATACTGCCAATCTGAAAATCAATAAAACCAAATGAGAGCAATTCCAGAAAGAAGTAATTTACTTTTCATGCATAATTAGAAAGAGAATTCCCACAATAAGCAGTTGCACCAGTGCACGAGCTGGCCAGCTGCCCAGATTACTATGGAGTTTGCACCATTACACAACATTTTTTGTGTTCATCAACACTCTGAAGTCAGCAGAAATGCAAGGCAAGAAGGAAGAAACACTTGGGTGATCCCCAGAATGAGATCCAGCACCATCAGTATTAAATGGCTTGCACTGCTATTCTGACTTCAAAACCCTTTTCATCACGCTGTCTCTCAGGTTTGTAAGCACGGGGACTTTTCCAGAAAAAGACCTGAGTTTTCCAGGAACGTTTTTTGTACTACCTCCAAAAAAAATCCTGAAAAGGGTTAAAATCTGCAGAGCTTTTGATCTCCATTTGGAATGCAGCAAGTTTAGAGTCAGCATGGGGCATGGAATCCTGGCAACATTTCTTTACTGAAGAGTACCTTTCCAGGTAAATGGAAATTGGAAGTGCTGTGCTTCCACCCTGACATACAAGCCTGGCAAAGCCACAGTAATGCTGGTGGCTGGCCTTAAGGAGCAGAGTGCTCTTCAGAAGTAGGACTGTCTCCTCTAATCCACTGCTTTAAGAAATACAGATGTTCCCAGTTTGAGTTAGGTTGCAGAAAGAGATTTCAGAGTAGATAGAAGCTTCTGGTATCAGGAGACAGAACATCAGCATTTTCTGTGACTGCAAAATCACATAGCAAACACTGGCTCATAGAATAGCAGGAAAAAAAGGATGGGGTATGGAGTGCATAAAACCTTCAAACAGGAATGATAGTCCAAATAACTCATCAGACCTAAGATTCAACTCTAAGGTCAATTTGAAATGTGCAATGGGATTTTGGCATGACTTTTTCCTAAAACTCAGGAAACAGTTGCAGAAATCAAGAAATCATGGCTAGGGATATAGGAGAAGTTACATGGTGTGCAGCAATTTTTGAAGATACAAGTGGTTCCTGGGCTTATTACAGGGAGGCTTTCCATGGGTTTACAAAAAAAAAAAAATCCATAGACATTTAGATGAATGTGTGACTGTTCTGTGTGAACATGTAAATACTGAAGAGTGTCATTTACATTCCTTATGCATGCCTTTTCTGAATGAATAAGTGGCTCTCACCATCATCATCAGAACTGAAAAATGAATCAGGTATGTTACAGGCTGGGTTCCAGCTACACTAAAATGACAAAAATGAACTACCATCATTCAATTTTAAATAGAAAGGCAAGCACATTTTTTTCATCAAGCAGCTGAAACAATATTGTCCCTTAAAATACATGCAATTAAGCACACTAAAAAAAGGCTTATGCAAAGTTCATATGAGCAAGAGAGTACCACTTGTTATTTATTTAGTGACTTTCAAGGGTGATATTTTGATGTAATTTTCTTGATTTAGCATTTGCTTAGTGAACACGGTTGTTACCAACTGCATTAACTATACATTTTCTCAGGTGGCTTAGTTTAGCAAAGGCACTAATTTCCACTGAGAATTTTAAGCTGAGCTTTGATATGAGGGAAAACACCTCTGGAAATGAAAAGTTATTCAGAGAAAAGCTACAAAGAAACCAGGAAGAAGCCAAGAAAACAAATCCAATAGATAGGGAGGGCACAGCTCCTTGAAAGAGTTGGTGGCCTTTGTAGGACATTGCAGGACAGGCCCACATACCTCAGGTCTTTACCCAGAGTCAGTAGTCATTTGAAATATAATTGTTCCCAGCCTGGAAAATAGAATGCACTGAATCTACCTGACCCAGGGAAATTTAAGCTGAAAAACCAGCACAGAGGAATTGGAGATGTCCTAGTATAGTTTCTACTTCAGAGCTCATCCACAGTCAGCATGGCTAGCACTGTGCAGGTGCTCTGTCTGCTGACAGCACCGGGCAGGAGGCAGGAACAATTCCATCCTGAAGGTCAGAGCTGTCTAATTTCAGGATCTCTCACTCACCAGAAAAGATAGATCATGGGTAGACTTAGAGGTAAGAGAAATCAATGGTATTTTGCTAGTCGTGTTCAGGGTAACAGCGCTTGCACAGCATTAAAAATGCATCAGCATTTTGACAGGATGTCAGCATCCTGAGCAGTAAAGTGCAACATGTGTCTGAAGGACAGCTCTCTCAAGGTCTAGAAAGGCATAAAGCAGGGAATCTTACAGATAAACAGAGAGTAAAGCTATAAATTAGTTTGAGCACTAATGAGAGAGAGATCTGGAAAAGAAGGGAAAGTGGATCATATAAAGCTCTTTAGAAGCAAATACCCAAATATGTTGTTTATGCTTTGGAGAGATAAACAGGCCCACCTTCCATGGAAACATTTGAAAGTGCAGTGAGAAAAAGGAGAGAAAAAAAAGTAATACATATAAACATGTAATTAAATTGGCTTTGCAAGGAAGTCTCACTCTGCATACCATGCCCTGCCCTCAAAATTGCCTTCATTTTTTCCTCTCATTAGCACATTTATAGGATGTAGGCATATAGATCAGGACACACCAAAACCATGACTTCAATTCAGATGAGTCCCACAGGTGCAGACGTTTCTGCAGATATGTTTACAGCATCACTGCTGTACATTTCAAGATCAAAACTTGGAACTTCTGCAGATTATTAGAATTACTTGCAATGGCCTTTCGCTAGAGAACTTAACATGGGTGAGAAACTGTCATAAGGCTATAGGAAAAGCAACCCATCTTTGTGCACATTGAACATGTTCTGGAGACCATTTCCCACCACATTTTACATATTTTTCCCACTTGCAATTTCTTACCTGAAGAATTTTGACTTTCCCTAAAACGTTCTCCTGTGACATTGCTTGAATGGCCTGTTCACTCTCTGTTCTCCCATCAGGTATGAAAATACTGTCATGGGAAAAAGCTCGACTGCCCATAGAATAATGGGAGGATCTGTTAAAAAAAAAAAAATCAACAAGTAAGTAAGTACTGCAATTAATTTATGAGAGTGGCTCTTCATATCATAGTTGTCCTGCATGGATTTTTCCCCACTCTTGCCTTCTACGTAAAACTTTTGTGTATTCTCAGAGGAGGGGTATCCAAACACTTTTGGTTTTCAAAAGTATAATGGAGGAGCATGATTCCTTTATACACAGTCTCCCTCCTTGGAAGGACCTAGAGTTGCGTGTTTTTAATAGGAGTGTTGAGAAGTTTAACTGATTTTGCTTGTAAGCCTCAAATTTAACTGTTACTTTCAGGATACAGACTAGTGGTGATGATGCACACATTGCCAGACCCCATATCTAAGAAAGTGCATTTGTGCTTAGTGCCACTGCTTGGGAGTGACACTCCTGGTCAAAGTAAAAAGCAGGTGTCAAGCAAAGGGAGCTCTTTGTAACACAAAAAGAGGTGTTACAGTGCAGGAGGCCACTTTTATAGAGACATCTCCCTTAGCTGATTACTCAGCACTTGCTATGGCCATGATGATGATCACACTGACAATAAAAGGTTATCACCAAACCCCCAGACTGCTAAGAAGCTTCTTGCACCAAGCTGTGTGTCCTTGATTGTCCATGTGCTGCTGCTAAACTGAACACTGAAGCCAAGGAGGGGGGTGTGTCACACATGAATGTGTTATATGGCTCTGATTGAAGTCCACAGGCAGAGGCGTGAAACAAAGAGGGGTTTTATTTACCAGAAATTGTTCTAATGAATTTAATTGTAAGAGAACTTAAAATTTAAAAAAAAAAAAAAAGGTAGGGGGGGCTAGTGGTTTTGCGGGCACACTGAGGGAAAAATATACTTGTTTAAAAGTCATGTTTTGTCTCACCTAGAATATTCCACAGTAATCTATAATCATGATAAATGCCATAATTAAAAAAAACCAGAACAACTGTGAGGTCCTAAATCTCTCCTTTTAATAACCTCTTGGCAACCATATAGAACCCACTTAGAATTTTAGAAACAATCTGGAGGGAAAAAAAATATAGATTTGATACAGATCTATCCAGCATAACCTTCTACATATGATAAAAAACATTATAAATAAATATTTCAGCAAAACAAGGAAGATAATACTTCCAGAGAGAGATGTAAATAAAAGAACAAGAAAATTAATTTTCCCATATTTATGATCAGTATATTATCTTTTCTGCCTTTTAAAATGTGCTAATTGTTCATGAAGTGTTCAAGATATTTCTATTCATACTTTGGAAACAAATAATTTGGGAATGCATTTATTATATTTTCATCTCATTTTTCCCTGAGGTATTTTAAGTAAAAACAATAATATTTTCTTACAAAAGAAGAGTGTAAGATAAGGTTACATAACCCTGTTGAAACTGATTAGATGATAGATTATTCTTGACTTTTATAACAGAAGTTCTTAGAGGCAACCTGAAAATAACAAGATAAAAATTCTCCCAAACCCTCTCCCTCTCTCTCATTTATATAGAAAATACTTTTGTACTCACAAAATAATCAATCCAATTATGGAGGGAGAACACACACAGTTCTCTGAATCATTTCATCTTCCATACAATCACAGACTAACTGAAAAACTACTCTTCATCCAGATTAATATTTGAGTAACCTGTTTAATTTGAATCAAATCAACACACAATCAGGCAAAGAGTTGATCAATATTCCACAACACTTTTAGCCATGGAAGAAGAGGAATATTTACTGATGCTGTATTCTATGTTAGATAATTTTTTTTATAAAACCCACAACTCGGTTGCCTCTGGCTGTTAAATGTAGTACACTATAAATGTTTCTTTTAGAAACTTTCCTTTGAAAGTTTCCTTTATAAATCATAAGATTATATTTTTAAACCTGCTTCTAAAAAGGTTCCTATACTGAATCACTGTGACTCAGTCTGTACACAGAGCTGTGGGAAAATTGCATAGCACTGAAATACCTCTACCTTGCTTGGCCAGCCAGGAGTCAACCAGTGAACCACAATGTGAGAAGTGTCCCTTACACAGAGACAAATTCCTAGCAAGCCTGGAAATGAATAGTTTGACACAAAACTGTGAAATTTGGCTTTTCTCATAGAATTGTGTAGGTCTGTTTGAACTGAAAGCTCCAGCATTGCATCCAACAAGGTGGGAAGGGCACATGCAAAATTTGACAAACCAGCCCACGACAACCCCTCCTGCATTTGCACTGCTCTGTGTGTGAGCTGCTGCAGGTGCAGAAGGCAAGGCCAGTGGGAACTGGTTGTTTGCTGTTTACCTTTGAGCTGAGAGATCTGCTGAGAATGCATAGTCCAGGTCATATTGTTCTCCAGACAGGATCCTTTCCCAAGTATTTCTCCAGCTATGCTGTGGCTCAGATACCCATGGCTGTGTCTCACAGTGACTCACTGTGCATACAACACCATTCACCCCTTTTGCTGTCCAGTGGGTTGAATTTCTCATACTTAAAATCAGACACCTCATGTATATTTGTGTTGTTTGTTACAACTAATTAGTAGGCAAGGGTTGCAATTCAGGCACCAAAGAGTTGAGAGGCTTGTTTGGAAGTTGTTCTTGACCTTACTAATGAATTGTTAATATTGAAGTTGGGAGCAGCCAACCTGCAGCTTTAAAACTGAAGAGAATTTGCCAGCACATCAAACCCCAAAACTGCAGTTGACCAATGGCAGGAATACTCTGACTGTAGGAATTGCCCAATAAAACCTGGATCTCTGAAGTGGAAGAAAAGAGCAACTGCTGAGGTTAGTTCTGGTAGTTCTGGTGGACTGCCCAGGACATGGCTGCGAGTGAAAATCTTCCCCACCCTGCTGCAGAGCTAAGGACACTTTCAGGAATCTAGTCTCTCCTCCTGCCTGCAATCTTGCTAAAATTTCATTTAAAGCTTCCTTTGGGGACACCAGGTCACATGAAGCAGCTTGGCAGCTCCATGTGACCTGCAACCATAAGTACATCACCACTGAAACCCCAACCCTGTCTTTGACACAATGGCACCAGTGGCAGGTTAGGACCATGCTAAGCATTTACAGCATGTCCAACATTCTCCCAGACACCAACTGCTCTCTCCCCCATCGTTACAAGGCACACACATTTTTGTGTCATAGAGCTGAGGACAAGCATATCTGAAAGGTTTTGTTTCCATATTTGTTTTCTTGTTGACTTGATAATTAAACATACTCCAAATTGTCAAAACACATGAAACAGTCATAAGAAACCCCACAGTGAATTAATGCCAGGCTGCTCTCTACTCTATCCCTTTGAAATGCTTTGCAAATAAGCTGAATATTTAAGAAGTGGGTGAATCAGCAATTCTGCTAGCCACATGTCCAACAGCTGGTAAAAATAGTTTAAGAATTTTGTTTAAATATCTATGTAGGCTAAAGAACATTGGAAAAAAAATATTCACACAGTGTAGTAACCTAGTTTCTTTTACAGGCAAGTTTAAATAGCAGTTAAGGTGATTTCCAAGCTACTTGTACTTTCTGAAAGGTCTTTTATTTTACTCCCTTGGAGTCTACAACCCTTTCACATTTTCCAGTTGTGAATTTGACAAATTATATCACAAAGGTCCTTTTTCCACTGTATTTTTCACTTTGCTCATGTTCTACTTTTGGAAAGATTGAATTTCTTTTAAGTCATAATACAGTATGAATAATTGAGCTTTCTTTGCTGCTACCCATCCCTGAAGTTTTTCTCACAAGTCTTTATACAATATCATCCTCACAATCCACATTTACAGACTGTTGTCTCTTCAGTTAAAAGGAATATGAGGAATGTCAATATCAGGAGTGGATTTCAACAGATTCACAGCATGACAGAGATATGGGCTACAGTCATAGCCATGGCTGAAGGCATTACAGTTTCAAAGTTCCATATCACTTCCAAGGGATGTAGGAAAACAGGGGCATCAGTTTATGAGCACTTCTGTTGATAATTCTAGTGATGACACTTCAGAGGCTGTTTGTGCTGAAAATAGTTGAATCATCATCTGACTTACTTTCAGAAACCTGACTAAATTACATGAATTATGGATGTGCTATATCAAAATACAAAGCACTTTTAACAAATCCTTGAACATGTTCTCTCTGAAGATGTGTTGCAACCCAAATATCATGTTCCAATTTCAATTGCAATACACAATTTTTCAAAATTAATTTTTTCATACTGAGAGCAAAGTTAAATTCCATTTGCTCTTTATCCATTACTCATTCTTGCTGAGATGTCTGTGTGTGCTAAGAAACTAGGAGATGTGAAGCAAATTTCCCACAGCAGAATGGGACCATTCTGAGCCTACAGGAAGTCTCACTCCTCTCCCATGAAATGTAACAGAGATCCTCTCTGGACCCTCTTTCAGCCATCCACTGCTACGGATCTATTTAGGATGTGATTTTCTATCAGTTCTAGGTACCTTAAGTCAGGACTAGGTGAGGTATCACACTCTCTTTATCCTCCTCTCCATGTATTCCCATCATCTCTTTTGTGCCTTATTAGTGATCATTGTTCACATGAAATAATTCAGAGAAATGTTCTGGTAACAAAATAGCAAAGAACCAAGTTAAAAAAAAAAAATCCCCTGAAACATCAGAACTCAAAAATCCACACAAATTCCTGGTTTGGCTGAGCAAATCCTGACACAAGTTTCCATGCTAGCTGCATATCTAGGGAGCTGTTGGAAAGACCCAGACACCAATCAACATGTCCTGCTGTGGGACTGCACCCTTAACTACATCAGAGCATGTGCAGGGACACTTTTGCACAGAATACAACATTATTGTATTGACCCTGGTGGCTATGATGTTTTTAGACCCCATTGTTTTTCTGCAGAGCTGTTTCTTCTCCTTGAGACAAATGTGTAATCCTTTAAAAAGGGGAACCTTTTCCAGAAAGGAATACTGAGACCTCAGCTCTTATATAATCCCATGCTGGTACATTACTGAATTACAGAAATCTCACACCACCAGTTGCCTCTTTGGTGTGTCATAAATGTTCCTCCCACTCTGATATTAAAGAGTTAGAAATAGAAACTGGAAAAGAAAGGGAAAGAATGAGTTGTTCTGTTCTTTTATATTTGTAGAGACCAGGTCCAAAAATACCAGAGTCTCATGACTTTCATTCTTTTGGATTTCCATTAGAAACCAATTCTGTAATCGTTAAAGATCAAAGTCAACTTTTTAACATAAAGCCATTTTTAAACAATAAAAAACTTAAAAAGCATGCAAAGCAAGAACTAATTTAGTTTAGCCAGGTATTGACCCTTCATTTAATCTCTTCAAAGTAAACTGAGAACCACTTCCCAGAATATTGCTTGAGGGAAATGACAAGTGCAGTCATAGGTTGCCTCTACTTGATGTTTTGTTTTAGAAAAGAAATCTGATTCAACATTTTGCATCTCCCATGAATATCTCCAGGGCAGCTAGAGATGAAAAACATAAATTGCATTTTCTAGTCATTCCAGAGATGCATTAATACTGTAATAGAGGAAAATGGATTTAATTCTGAGCTGTATTTTTAGTGTCCTGTTTTTCATCTGCTGGAAGAAGAGTTTTGGTCCTAACTCACGTCTGGATGGGGAATAATGTTCATGCTGCAACATGATTCTGAGTTAGAGTTGTGCTCAGACAGCACATGACTTCATTGCATTAACAAACCCACAAACATGGGCCTCACAGTCTGAACAGACAAAAGAAAAGCTTTTTCAATGGGGAATCTTTTTCATGAAGTAAACTTAGAGATAATTTCTGCATTTATTCTAACTATCTATATTCATATCACCTTCAGGAACCATTGAATTTCAGGGCACTAACCCTGGGAAAATGGCACAGTCCCCTGTTATGATCCATCTGAGTCCCACTGATGCCCATGATCAGTTGTGCAGCCAGGCTCAGAGTAGCCCTGCTCTCTTCAAAGATACCACACAGCATTATCTTAATACAAAGCTCCAGTCTGGTGTCATCAAGAGACCTGGAACCTATGAACTTACTTTAATATCATTTTTCTTAGAAGTAGAGATCAAGCCTAGCTATAAGTAGCTGATGCATCATGCTAATAATAACTAAATTATAATATCTAAAATTATTATAACTAGGGGCATAAAAAATAACCATGGGAAATATCAAGGCCCTGAGTGCACTAACAAGCTCTAATGTCCCTGATCAGCTTCATCTGGAGCTTCCACCTGCACACACGGGTCAAGGAGCTCTATTTAAGATCACACTTGAGGCTTTGGTCCCTGCCTGAGCCATGCTGGAGAAGTGCTGCTCTGCAGCTCAGAGAAAACTGTGCCTGGTCATGAAGCCCTTTGATCCAGGGCTCAGTTTGCAGACCATTTTCCTCACTTGCCCTTGGCCCTGCCTTCTCATCTATGGACCTGCAGCATGACCATGGACCCCTCCTGCTTGGGATCCCCTTTGTGTCCACCTTGCCTTCCCTGAGGGGGTGGCTCTGCCTTTGCTGCTGCCTGACAAGAAGGTAATTGGGTGGGACTACATAGTTCTCAACAAATAAATTTTATGTAATTATTCATTAATTGTCTATTCTCAGAAAGTGTCAGCATGTGCAAAGAAAAGCATGACCCTGGTTTACAGTAATTCTGCAAGTGGCTCCTAATGCAGCTTGAGGATGTGAATAATTCACCAGTTAGCATAAAACTATGCAGAATAATAAAAGGAACAGGGCTCTAAAAATGGTCAAGCTTTCACATTTGACCTGACAATCCACTGCATGTGACACTATTTTGTCAAATAGCAGCACCTGTTTATGCAAAATTTGCCGTGAAATATGGCAAAATGTACAGAAAAGGAAGTGAAAAGTCTACACTAGCCTTGTCAGGAATAGGTGTTATATAGAGTCTGCATTTAGCTGATAAGGAAGGAAAGGAAGAGGAAATAAGACAGTACATTATATTACAGGTGACAAATCTGTTTTGTTTAGAGCCCAGCCCTAGACATCACCAGCTGCTGAAAATTACAGTTGCCATGCAGAATCTGAAAGGAAATTAAGTACATAAGGGGGAGTGCAACAAAAACATCCAAAAGGGAGGCAAAAGAGAGGACAAGTGGGCAGTGAGACAGCCTAACCTTCCAGGAGAATACAGCAAGACAGCCTATGTGATAGAAGTGAAGACCAGAGTGAAAATGGTTCTAGGATTACTGAGGTGAAAATAAAGCTGGTCATAGTCAGGGCTGAGGACAAAAGACAAGCTAAAAAGATGAAACAGAGCAGCATCTGATATAAAATGTCAGGACTTGTAAAAACATTCTCTACTGAAGGGCTCTCAGGATCATATACAAACTACAGGCATCTTACCACTCAAGTAGCATCTGGAAAAAAAAAAAGACAAGCTAAAGGCATTTACTGCAAATTTCTACTGAGTGATAAAATTGGAGCAAGTAGTAAAATGTCCCAGATCACACACCTGAGAAGAAATCTTCTGGAGCACAAAGATTTCAGCAAGCTCGTGACAGAAAGGAGGAAGTCAAGAGTTTTGGTGTCAAGAAAAACTAAGGTCAGCAGAAATACTGAGTGTGATGTTAGCCCTGTGTTCTCTTAAGACATGAGGAACCACTCCAAGAAGGCTTTCCCTTCTCATCTGCTCTGGCCAGGTGCTACTGAGTACACATCAGAAATGGCCATTTATAGGGTGGTTGTGGCTCCTATTTCTGTGCTACTCAGCTGCAATATAAATTACAAAAAGGGAGAAACAACTCTAATTTCACCAAAGCCTGTAATAAAATGTATTTTAAAAAGCCATGCAAATGGAAAACTGCAGCCATAACCTTTTCTGTCCTGGAACATCCTGAACACACCTCATAACCCAGAAATAAGAAACTTTTTCCAGGTGTTTGCATGTCAGCTGACAATAGTAAGGAAAATCCAAGCTTGGTTTTTTTTCTAAAATGAAATTTATTACAATGTCCCTATGTTACTTTGCTCTGCTTGGGCTTGAAGAGATACTTGCTTAAATCAGAACTCTGATAAGATGAAGTCTTCAGGAGAAGGTGGACACCAAATACCACAGCAACAAGGCACTTGCACTTGAGTCAAGAAGGCACTCAAAATGAGGCACTTAGAAAGGAAATTAGGACTGGCAAATGCCAATTGCAGAAATACAGTTAATTCACAGGAAAAAAAAAAAAGATTTGACAGAGAGAAAGCTTCTTGGGAGCACTTTGAAACTCCAAGTGGGTAGACAGATCACTTTTTACTGTTGATCTAGGTTGCTTCACACAGAACTGCCCAATGCTGCAAGTAAAGGGGTCCCATTTCTGCAGGAGTCACTGTCAAGACACTGCAGTTTGCTCAGAGACTTTTTTCCTGGAAGGTCAATGCTGTCAAACTTGAGTCCTAAACACCTGACAGGTCTAATTCCAGGTCCTTTGAAATACTTCATTCAGCCCAAGGAAAGGTACTCTACTGTACCCCCAGTAAGAGAAATTTAATTCCCCACTGCCTCTGTGCATCAAGCCAGAATGACAAACTGCACAGATACCCTTTCAGGTCTGTATTCACAATGCTTGCTTAGAAGTTGACTATTAGTCAACTGTGACCAAAAAGACAAATATAAAGTCTTTTAATGTGCCAAATCACAGCCTCAGAACAGAAGCTTCTGGAGACTTCAGTGAAGCTCCACAAACTTGTGGAGATTTCTTGTAGTCAGTACTTCTATCTCCCTGTCCTTATGGTTAGGACAGAAAGTTAATGAATACAGTTTTAAGTTTGTAAATTCAAGAAGGGCAATATAGAAACAGGAAAGGAATTCCAGATAGAGCAAGACAAACTGCAACAGGAAACTTCCCACCTGGGTATTGCAAAATAACATAGATGAATAAAGAGACTGAAGTGTGCATACATCAGGATACCAAGCAAGTTATTTGCATCTGATGAATTCAGGATGTAAGAAAGGATGGACAGGCAGATATCTCAGGCTGCTTCCAACTCAGCTAGTCAATCTACACCACATGTAGATTACCTAAATTGCTCCGCTCCAGGCACGTCTGCATCAGCCAGTCAGCACAGTCTCCATTAGAGATTCAGGTGTTAGCTGTGAGCAGGCTTGTAAGCCAATACAGCACTAGGTGAAATACTAGCTTAGGTCTTGGAAGCAATACAGATGTCTTCTTTAGCCTACACTCATTCATTTGCTTGTCTCTACCTTCCTGAAGCAGCTTCCTCCCTTAATATATTTTCAAAACAACAATCTCCTCTCCCCAAACCTAAATGAATGGTGTCACCTTCCCAAAGCTAAATGTCCACAGAAATATTTGTAGATAATAAATTTATGTACATTGCAGGCTGAGAAAGAAATATATCTTATTAAAGGAATGGGAACATCCCTGAGCTTTTATTGCAAAATTGGAACTTTTATTACGCTTTTTTTTGCTATACGGTTGTTGTACATTCTTAAAGAATTTGAAGCAAATGGTTTTACAATACTTCTCAGGATTTTACTTACGTAAATATTCTACAAGTTGTATCTGCTCTAGTCTATTTCTGTATGAAAGTGGAAAGTATGGCAATGCAATTTGTTAGGCAACTTGTAAACAGCGATGTCTATTATTTTAGTTAGACAGCCTATCGCTGCACTCAATATATAAATGTTTGAAATTACAGTAAAGACTAAAAAATATAACGGATGGAAGATGTTGAAAACAGACTGGAGTGGCAAAACTAAGCTCTCAAAGCAATCAAATGCAGTGCACTGAACACCTATGCTTGTAAAATGAGTAACATGGCAAAAACTACCTGCAAATTGAAAATTATCATCAAATCCCAGCTACCTTTCCACCATGAAACCTGGCAGGAAAAACAGAGCTTTGACTGAGTATTTCTAGCAGGGTAAAACCTCTGAGGAATCACAGAAAGAAATGGTCCACTTGAGATGAGACATGGGACCCTTCACATTTAATAATCCACTCAGATTTAAATAGTACAGTCTGATTATTCCACCAGAAGTTAACTTTTAATGCTTTCATTAATTAGAAAAATTAATAGGTTTAAAAATGCAAACATTTAACAGTCTCAAACAACACCTTCATGTTCCTGCTGAGGAACAGGACAAGTTCCCATATCACTGTTTGTTTCTGGGTGCAGCACTGCATTTTCAGCTATGCCAAGTGGGAAATGCCTGATAGTGAGATGACACCATTCAGTTTGCTTTTGAGGGAAAAGGCACTAAAACCTCCTACAGTGCCTTGGCATCGTGCACTCATGTCATGCACCACAGCAGTGCTCAGTCAAATCTCCAGCTACAGCATGGCTATGCTCACTACTGATTTTCTGGAAAAGCTGGGATAAGTAAAAGAGGTGTACAATGCTACAACAAAAAGAAACCAAAAGGAAACCTAGAACTCAAGGAATTTCACGGAATGGAATAAAAATCCAGAGCTAAAAAATCCCCCAAATAAATAATTTTTTTAAATCATGTTTGCATAGACACAATTAGAAATACTGTTCATGGTGATGCTTTTGACATACATTTCATTCTCAAGCAGAGAAATTTGGAATAGTTTTTTTACCCTTTCAGAGTCTTTTGTTATACTTCCAGATACACTTCCTAATGAAAACAGTACCTTTTCTTCCAAAACAGCAGGCTTTGATCAGGAGTCAGCTAGATTCTCTGAGACGAGCAGTTGGAAAGTGAGATAGGTATTACTGACTCTAGTAGTTTGTGCGTCTTGTCTTGGGGCTTTGTTGCTATTGGGATAAGGGTTTTTTTGTTTGGGTTTTCTTGTTTCTTTTTTGGGGTTTGTTTGGTTTGTTGTTTTTTTTTTTCCCTGTATCTAGTTAGAGATTGTTGACTTGTTTACTCTGTACAGTTTTTTACTCCCACCATCACCACAGAAAATTCTCATGCTGTCCTGTCATCCTGCATTGTCATTGGAATATGACCTTTTTTTTCAGGTGCTTCTCTCCCCTCTCTTCCTTCTTCTACTCTACATTCAAATTGCTTCAAAATAAAAGCAGCCTGTTTGTTGTCAATTGCCCTGCAAAAATTATTTGGGATAGAGTGAAAAAGGATATGTCTGTCCCAACTCAAAGATACCACCTTGCAGAGAAATGTATGCAATAACGTATCTATAGTAGCCAGTTCAGGTTTCTCTTTTTCCAGTTTTAAAAACAGGAGTGCCATTAATACCTCTGCTCTGCGTTAAATCACAGAGCTGGATTCAAATTCATTTCTGCTTCCCCCTGGGATTTCTGATTTGCAGAGCAGCACACGTGCCCCTTGAGCAGTGAGATTTTGAGGTCTGAAGCAGCAGGTGTCGCGTTCAGAGGAAGGAGAGAGGCACACGCTTCGCAGCAAGCAGTGCGCAGACTGCCGCCGCTCAGCAGAGGGGGAATTCGGGTCAGCCCGTGCGAGGCAGGGGCAGCCCGGCACTCACCTCAGCCCGCTGCGCTCGTCATCCGAGGAGAAGGCGTCGTTGCAGATGCTGCCGAAGGAGTGGCTGGGCTTCAGTTTGGGCTCCTCACACTCTGAGGCGGGCTCTCTCTTCTTCCTCTTGCCGAAGAGCTTCTTGAAAGGCTGGAATTTGCCTGCCTTTTTCTTGTCTGCGGATGAGAGGAGAGAGCGGCGCGGGGCTGAGGGGCGCGGCGGGCGGTCCGAGCGGGAGCGGGGTCAGAGAGCGGCGCGGGCAGCGCGGAGCTCGCCTGGAAATGCCGGGCTGCCACCGGCTCCGCACGCGTCACTCTGACAGAGCAAAGCAGCCTTCAGCCCGCTGCTCCTGCCTCTGAGGATCGGCAGCCAAACATTTGGATCGACAGAAAGGATAATTTTGCAAAGCCAGAGCGGAACGCTGCGGCGGTTTTAGGTTTTATAGCAGAGTTTTGACCATTTTACCGATAGACAAACACTGCTTTGGTCACCTCCCTTTGGAAAGGGATGGATCCTCTGCCTTGAATTGAAAGCAGCTGAAAACAAACAGCTGTGTTTTAGTTATGTGGCCTCATAACTAGTTGTTTACAAGTTTTTACAAGCCAATTTACAAATGAACCAAGAGAAAAAGATAAATTTCTGTTGGTTTGTGTTGGGTTACTTCAATAAACATCCAGCTTTATAGCAGCAAAGTCAATACATTTCTCTGACTTTTTTTCCCACAAGTAACTGAGGACAGAATTTGGCCAAGCATTTCTTCCTCAAGACACTGAAATTTTCAAAGCTACACCAAAAAAAGCACAGCAAAATCACAAAACATACATGAAGACAGGAACAAGAAATAAAAAAGTTAACCAGGAAAAAGTAACCTCTTTTCTTCTGGAAAAAATAAAGGCAGCTTCCAACTGATATCTCCCCATCTATTAAAAAGAAGTACCATGACTTTCTTGTTAACCACTGTCAATAATGGGTTAATTTCTCAGGGCTGGGATGAATCAGGGAATGCATAAAACATAATAACTGTTAAAGCACTGTATGCCTCTTAGGCTTTACCTTAATTTTGCATTAAATCTACTTAAAACAAGGTAGTTGGGTTTTTCCTTTGTTTGTTTCTTTTTTAAACACCAGCATTCAGCCTCCTATCATAATCTAATTTGGGAAGCATCATGTTGTGCTGGTGACAAATATTTTCATGAGCTAATTACATTCCTGTATGTGCTTTTCTCGCAGGCTGTGTGCACACTGCCTCGGCGTGCTCTAATCTTCCTGTGGGCTGGGGTTCAGCAGAAAGCCCTGGTTTAGTTGTAAAGTATATTCATGTAGAAGCTTTTGACCAGGAAACCTGGAGTATCTTCTGTAGTACAATAACATTCTTTAGTTCCACCTTGGGTTTTACACTCCCCTCTGCTGTACCTAAGAAGGGTAAAGCTACATCTGCGTAAAACACCTTTGCAATCACTAGAGGAATATCTACAGGGTTTTCAGAGAGAAAAAATATGCCCAAGAGTACTTTGACCTGTCTACTTCCAGTGGTTTCCAAACTAGCATAGAACCAGAGAGCCCAAGTTGAACCCAGTGTGTCATCAAATTTACATGCAGTTCATCTATCTGTACCTGATTATGGATGAAGTAAGATATCTACATTGAAAGTACAAAGTCAATGACATAAGAGACAGTAATTCTGCACTTCCTTTACAGACCCATAAGAAGTTCACACAGATGAAATTCTTCTTCCTGGGCAGTGAGAATACACAGCATTTGTGCAAGTTCATTAAAACATCAGGGCATCCTCGTAGCAGCATAAAAATAAAAAGCTGAATTATGAACTTCAAATTCAGGCCCAGCATCAGAACTTTCCAGTCTAGAATCATTGACTCACAATAAGCAGATGAGATAAACAACAACTGGAACAGCAGTTTTACCAGTGTAGAAGAAAACAGGATGTGGAAGATTACCTGTCTCCCAGCCCCGCTTTCCATAAGCAGACCAACTTGCATCTCCAGCCAGACCAATTGCTTGCTCCTCAGTTCTGACTTCAGATATATGTAGAATATATTTATATGTAATAGAATATATTCCTATATGAAACCCCTAAAATACAAGCAGGCAATCATGCAGAGAAAGAGAGAAATTATTGCTCTTGGCTACAGCTGTGCTGACCTTCTGAAACTGACTGCAAAACACCAAGAATCAGATGGTGGAGCATACAGGACAGAAAGCATCAGTACCAGACACAAGACTGGATAGAAGAGCTATTTGTTCAGAGTTCTCACCTCACTTGTTTCCTCAGCTGTCTTCAAAAGGGAAAGCTGCACGATGCCAATTTTGCTGGTTAATGTAATTTACTGCATAAATCAATTCAACTACAGCATTTTTTAGAAAATGCTATCATGTCATTCATCCACATTACTCTTGTCCCCTCCTCTTTTTGAGATCTTCAGATATAACTGTGAATTGCCTCATTGACAGTACTGATTCACCAACTATGAGTCTAGTGTTAAACAAATATAACAGGTCAACACAGCTTTCATTTCATCAAAATAGGTGAAAACCAACACGCTTATCTGCAGGCAAGATCTGCTTTTCCCCATGTGACTTAACATGTCCCTTAGCTGTTTCCTTGCTGCACAGCCATCATCACAGTTGTCACATTACTAAGCATGAATTCTTTAAATGAGGTTTTGTGACTCATTCCAAAGCCCACCCTGCCCTGTACAGGCTGCACATGCTGTTCTCCATCCTGCCGGGTTTCTAAGGAGGGAGTGCCTGACTGCAAGACAAGGTCTGTTTATGTAAATTTTTCACAAGATCTTATGGAGGAATATGTGGGATGATATTGCACAGTGAAATGCTTCCTGTGACAGTAAAACAAGTACAAAAAGTATTCCAAACATCACCAATGCAGCAGACAATTCTCTGCACAAAAGCCTTTTGAGTCTGTAATTCTCAAACACAGCTCATCCCTTCTGTCCACCTCTACTGCTGAGAGAAAAAAGTGGGATAGGAAAGGATTAAAGCTGGGACATTCAACGGTGTCAATTCGCAACAAGGACAATTGCTGGGAGAGCCAGGAAACAAGTCAGCTCACATATGCCATTTGCTTCTCTCCTTAATCACTTTAATGGAATCCTACACATCCAGCCCCAGGAGACCAGGAGAAATAAGTAATTAAACCTTTTTTCCTGTCTGTTTGACAAGCCTATCTTGTTCAAATCACTGTAAACAGTTAACAGTAAACCAGTTTTGAATCACAGAATAACATAAGGTGTGAAGGCGACAGATAAACAAGGTTGGATACACCAGCTAGGATAACACAGCACATATGGTAGGCGCTCCCTTCTCAGATACCAGAAGAGTAGCAGAGCAGACTAGAATAATCTGTAATCTGTCATACAATTTGTCAGATGCACAAAGACATGCAGTGTGTAACTCAGAGCCAGTTAAACCAGAGAGAATTGCCATCAAATAGGCAGCACGTGGTGCCTCCATTGCCAATGAGAAAGGGGAGCAGCTTCTCCTCTCACAGTCTTTCTTTGTGCTCTCCAAGAAGGTTGAAGGTGGGTGCAATGACCTTTATTGCCATGAAATCAGGCACAGACTCTGGACTCCAGCTGGCAAAGTCTTATTGACATGCCAGCTGAAAATTCCCCATAAAATAGCTTGCAGTTAAACTGCTCAATTCCATTGGGATTCCCAGGCTGTACCGCCCTTCAAATACAGCACAGAATCCTCAACACAAGCACAGGCCAAAGACTTAACTACCATGATTATAGAGGGAAGAGGTTTAAACTACTGGAAAGGGAGTGAGCAGCATATCCCAAACAACAGGCAGGGGTGAGGTTATGCCACTTAATGGGATACAGGAGATGTCAATGCCCCTGGAAACAGCTGCAAAACAGTTTACAAGCAAAGCAAACTTAACATGAGAAACAGAAAGACTCACATTATCCTAGAAGAGACACCTAAATATTTAACAGGGTGTTGATTCCTTGCAGCAAATAGGAAACTATTTGCTGTAGTGCTGGGGGCACTCACAGCAGTGTGGGTGAGGAAACCTGGGGAGCAGGTCATCTCTGAGCAGAGCTGACCAAGCACATGCATCAGGTGGTGGGTAGAAAGATGATAGTTAAGGGGGGAAAAACAATAGGAGCAGGATTCATATTTTTGATTTGAATTTTAAGTTATTATGACCAAGATTTTTCAAGCTCCAGTTTTGAAAAGGGATTTGTAAAGATTTCACAGAATTTTTTTGATCATAATATGAAATGAAGTGCCTGTCTATGGCACTTCTCATAGTATGAGATATTGCACAGGAGCTGTCTCTAAACTTATGCGTTCTCTGTTAGTGAATTTAATGGCTATAAAATATGATGAAATAAACTAGATTTATGTGAATATGAATTATTTAATTGAATACATATTTCTATAATGAATTTAGGGAATGAAAATCCATATGGATGTAGCATTAAGAACTATGTGGCAGGGAGAGGACAAGTGGGTAACTGGGCTGCAGGCACAATACAGCAGCCAAGGTGGAAAAGAGGACTTAAAGGTATTGTTAAGCAGGTAAGTTGACTGACATTTCTCATTGCATCTCTACAACAGAAAAAGGCTGCTATGGTACACATTGCCAGTATCACTATTAACAAAAAATCCCCCAGTTTCAAGCTAATGGTTAGATTATTGATGCTTTTTTAAAAATAACTCAGGATGTATCCACTACAATAAACACTGCTTCACTGAGCCCTGGGTTGGCCAGGCATCTACAAAAACTTTTACTTTTCAGGTCCCCACCAGAAAAGCTACCTTCCCTCTCCCTTTTCCAGTCTGATGTAATGGCATAGAGCTTCTCTGGACAAACTAGGATTGACACTTGCTTCCAGCTTTCCCACGCAGTCCACATCTCAGTGCATGCATTTCTGTGAGATGCCAGAGATGTTCATTTCTGCTGCTAAATTTTCAGTTCTCCCTGGAGAAGTGTTACCACTCCTCCAGAGAAGAGAAATAAATTGTTTGGGATCAAGGAGGAAGAGAGCAGGCTTTTCTCTTCTTAACCATGTTCCCATATTTTAAAATAGGTGTGAGCTCCTGTACCTGTGGTAGAACATCTGATTTCACAGTGAAAATTGATTTCTGGACATTTTCTGCCTTCATGACCTGCCCTCAATCCATTGCCTTCTCTTCCATAGGTAGCTGGGGTTGATTGATGGACAGAGTACAGATACACAAATCAGGGAGAAACACGAAAAAAAACCAAGGAAACATTTAAGCGAGCACACAGGGAATAAAGACTGACATTAAAAAAAAAAAAAAAGAATGATGCTCAGATTTAATAATGTAAAGAAATGGGTTCACCTCTGTGAGGCATTTAGTGTTAGCATATAACAGTCATAAAGCTGATAATGTGCAATAGTCCCATGCTGGCAGGGATAATATCACCTGACGTAACATCAGTACCAGAGAAACATTAAATGAAAACAAGATTGAGAGGTATCGAAGGCATCAAATTGGTGTAGCCACAATGGTCTAATGAAACACCTAGGCAAAGCAAAGGAAAAATAGTGGGCCATTGCTTGCCTGTTTTTCCAAGAGTATCAGGTGATCTTACAAGAGATACTATTTCTTGTAAACCTTGTCCCAGAGAGGATGGGGTATTCTTGGATTACCTGATATAAACCAGTAATACTACCTAAAGTATCCATAACACAGCAAGAACAAACTTTCCAGAAACATCTGTTTTCCCTTGCCATCTGCAGAAGCAAAAACATCTCCACAAAAAACAGCCCATTTGTGGTTTTTCTTCCTCCCAAAGACCATATTTTCCACAGAAACCATACATAGCTGAGACAGTCAGCTGTTAGGAGATACTTATGAACCATTGTAATAGGGTCTATTAATGTTCAAGCAGCATATAATATGCTTTATCATCCAGAGCAAGGAAACAGCTATTTTGACACTTCTCTTGATACAACAAGGAAATATCTCTTGAAGGTAAAAGGTCTTAATCTCCACTGCATGAGGTTGGGCACAGTGCTCTTTAGAGGCAACAAAGACGTATGAATGAAGAGGAGGAATAAATAAAATTTTTAAAATATTTGGATGACAAACATTTCTTCTTAAGAAGAATTAGAGCTAAGTAAATATCCACTTCTTCAGTCTCATTTTCTATGGCAAAATTCTCCTTTAATTTCTGAGCCCCTGTTCTCCTCTTTTCCCCACCTTTTAATCAAAGATTTCTCAGCCAGTCTTTGTATTTCTGTGCCTTCTATTTTCATCAAGCATCACAATGAGTGGCCCTAGAGGTCAGAAAGCCTCATTCATCCAACCCTGTGTTTTAACATTGACATTCTGCCTTCTTAATCCATCACACTGCCTCCTTGGGCAGCACCTTGAGACAGAGAAGACATTGCCCTCCAAAAAACACAACCAGACTTGGAGCAGATAGCTCAATTTGGGAATGTGTGAGGTAGGTTGGGGATAGCAGAGACTCCCATCAGGGAAGACAGTATGTGAAAATTAGTATAAACTTCAGGAGCAAATCCTACTGCGGTCCAAGAGTTCCTTTCTTCCAGGGGAAAGCTCCAGTTACAGGCTACACAGTGAGTAGCCAGAGGGTGTAAAAAAAGTCAGAATTCACATCTGACGACAGTAAGAATGGGTAGTGGAGTTCATACCCATGAGGACATTTGAGAAAGGGTTAAGTAAATGCAATAGATGTTCCTGAGATGCTGGGCTGCATTGCAGAGCATATGTGATAAGATAAAACCTGCTTATTATAGCTCTGGGTGCAGTGATGCATGTGAGATTTTTTAGAAAGGAAGAGATGACAATAGCTTCTGATTCACCAACAAAGTATTATGTAACAGAAGAGAGAAAGCTTTGTTTTACTAGTGCAAGGCTTACTAACTCAAGTTATTATGATGGGAGACCCTTTTGGTGTGCTGAGTTTTATCTGAGGTTTCCAGAGCTGATTTAAACACTTGATTGTCAATGCAACAAAGAGATGTTGGACCATTATTTGCTTCTCAGAGGAAAAAAAAAGGTAAAACATGGAAGCCCCTCAGCAGGTCAATTTCTTATATGGGAAAACTCCTGACTGAAAGAAGTCCTGGCCATGCTGCATATGGAAGATAAACTTCCCTAAGGCAAGGCTACCGCCCTGAGGCCCCATGTCAGAGCAGTCCAAAGTCCGAGGAGTACCATGTGCACTGAACAAACTGCTCCCACTGCCCCTCCCCAGCTGCCAGAGGTCATTTATACATCCTCAAGGCTGGCAGACCAGGATCCTACACTCAAATCAAAATATATATGATCATTCTTGCAAGGGATTTTGATACATGAACAGTTTCTCATGCCTCTCTCCAGCTCTAAATAAATCCTGTATTGCACTGGTCAACATTTTTATATCCCTACCACCTCCAGTTTTCCACTGGTGGGAAGAGGAGCATTTCACCCTTACAGAAACTACTATAGAAAATGTTATTTTCATGAAGTTTTCATTAAGAGAGTATGAAACTCATAGACCAAACCTCTTCAGTGGTAAGGCAGAAAGGCTACCAGCATGCTGCTGAGTTCTATCAATAAGAAAAAGCAGAGAAGTATCCTGACCTCAAAGGATAGTCAGAGTGCTATGCCAGAAAGTCTGGATGGCTGAAGGACTGGCATAACTGGGATAGAAATGAGCTGAAGTATTATGTACAAACCCATTATGTACAAACCCCTTTCAGGCCTATTGCTGAGATGTCCCAGATCAGCCAGAAATGGGTGAGAAGACAGATGTGACCACTGCAGCTGATTTCAGGATAAAAAAGCCAGCACTGTGGTGCTGCTGCAGGAGTTAAATGTCCCCCTTTGGAAAGGGCTCTGGGGAGTGGCAGGGGCTGGAGAGCCCACTGACTAACAGATCATTAGGGGCTAATAAATCAAGGCTGTAAGAAAGCAGGTGCAACCAATATGTTTTAGATTGGGATTTGGAATTTTTTTTTTTAAGGGGAGCAACAAAATAATACATTACTGAGTCACTATGACACAAAACAAATTCTCTCTTCAATGTCAAATAAAGGCAATATTATTGGATAAAAATTTCATGTCATGATGCAAAACCAGATACATTATTTCTGCTTTTAATGCCTAACACAAACTGAGACCAGTACAGACATAGATACTCAGAGTGATTTTTTTTTTCACTTTTGTACCATTTTAGTATAATATACTTTACAATGACAAACATATATGAATTTTAAAGTTGCAATTCAGATGAACTGCTAGAATATTTTAGATAGGTCAGATTAAATGGAGAGAGTCAAATTTTCATTTTATGAATTTACTTACTCCCCATAAGAGATGTTAGTTGATTTTATTGAAACTATCGATATACCTTTTGAGTTAGGGCAGCTCCATGATGAAGTAAAAATACATCATAAAAAGTTCCAACATAGTTCTACATGTAACTCTAAAAGAAGGGGAGGGAGATTAGGTGAAGGGGAAACCCCAACAATTACTTTATGCCTATGTGTTTTCTTTTAAAGTTCTGAGAATTATAAAGTGAAATGGGAAAGGAGCCTTATTCTAAACAAATTATGAACTACTCCAGCGGACATTAATTTAATAAGTTCTTCATTAAACTTTATAAAGCTGAACAGAAGGCAGTAGATCTACCTCCCCTCTCCAGATTTAAAGACCTAAAACGTCAGGATCATCTCTAACTTTTGCAACAAATTACAAGACCCCCTTATTTAAGCAACCTGAAAACCAAGTTAAATCTGACCTCAGGCTGAATGTGTCTAAAATAACTGAAATAACTTGTGCTGATCTCTGATTTCACAGAATTAAATCATGCTGTTGTTATTTGCAGCTGCATAGCAAAATAAAGAAAATAAACAATACCTTAAGAAAAGAGCTGCATAAACCATAGCAATCATAAATCCTCCAGCAAGCTTTGGTAAAAAGCAATGCCCAAAGTCAATGTTTGCATGGTGAAAACCAGAGCGAAGAGAAGCATGGAGCTGGGAACAGTTCTGTTCTGCTGAGCGCTTGAGGTTTCTTTACCTTCTGAAGGAAGCCAAACCTCAACTTCCTTATTCTGCTGGGCAACGTAGGCAGAAGGAATTGTGGCACTCATTCCCCAGATTGGCATATTCCCAAAATATCACAGGAAATAACTTCAATCAGCAGCACGGGAGCTGAACCTGCTCTGTGTTCCACCCCAAAGCCTGGAAGCACTGTGCTCTCACATGGAACTCTCTGTGCCCCTGGAGCTGTGCAAAGCTCTGGCTCCTCACTGCTCCCCCTGCACCTTCCTGCTGCACACTTCCCTTTCCCAGCCACCTTGCCAGGCTCACTCGCTCCTTCTGACAAACAAATGCTCTGATATTGACACAAATTGTGGCCAGATTAAGATTTGGGACATCTGTCTTGACTCTGGGAAATTTCCTATTTGACAATCATCTGCATTTTCATTGTTTGAGCAGCTTTTACTGCATACACAGACCCAGATTATCCTCCTCAGGAAGAGCAGAAGAACACTGAGACATTCTCCATGTAGTTCAGGGACAAGATTTGCCTTCTGGGCATGTCAGCAGGAGAAGATAGCCAGCTACTTGCATGTTCCCCTTTTATCTCCAGGACCTGTAACTCCTCCTGTTCCCCTCTCATCTCCAGGACCGCAGCCTCACCTTGGCACGGCACAGAGAACACTCCCATGCTGCACTGCCACCTCTGCTGCTGGCACTCCCTTTCTCCAGTCTGCACTGGATCTCCCTTTTGGGCACCAGGGTTAGATGGCCATTTCCAGTTTTTTCAGAAATTGCTGTTTTTTGTAACACAGACCACTGTCAGCTGAAGGATGAAATTGGTGTCTTGAATGGAATCCTATCAAAAAAACACATTCACCTGAGCTAGCACTTAACACTGTTACCAGCAATTTCAGAAACAAGATTTTGAGCAATTAAACAGACCATGGAGATTAAACTGATCATCAGTATTAATCGCTAATTATACTAGCATCACACACACCTAACCTAGCTGCTCCTTATCCATCACCTGTTCCCACACAGGCAACAGGTTGAGGAACAAAAGAAAATCTCAAACAACTTTTACACAGAAAAAGCAGATTAAAGACAGGACCAGGAACACGTAGTTGCTTTTTCACATCCACCAGAGCCCTCAGCCTGGGTTGTCTTCACTACACAGGCCAAGCACAGACAAAAGAGGCAAGTAAGATATTTTTGTATATATTCAGGTTGAATTTCTGGCAAATTTGTCAAATATTAGATCTGCTTAGCAAAGGACTTTATCATTGACTCAATTCCTCGTCTTGTCATCAATGTACCAAAATATACAGAATAATAAGATTGAGGTGATTGGTTTGCCTTTGCTTTCCAGAATTAAAACTAGAGTGAGACATCACTTGAAGCACTTACTGACTGGGAAACATAGAAATCTGATGAAATTTTACCTTTTAGACCTACCTATAAGTATCTAAGAGATAAAAAGTTTTGAATAGTTTCTTCTGATATTTACAAAACTTAGAATATTCACTTCATAGGACACTCAGATGTATTTTGCCATCAGAGTTATTTGGCTAACGCTGAGTATATTATAATAACTAGAGGCAGTGTTATTTTAAATGTTAACCAACTAAGATTTCTACTCCAAATAGAAATATCAAGAAAGGGTTCTTTATAAATTCTGTAACATCAAAATAGAAAAAACATCCATCATACTACTGCGATGCTAAATGAAATCTCCCCCTCTCTTTATTTTATGAGGCTAGAATAACATATATTGCTCATGAAGAAGCAAAATTAAAGAGAAGATAAGCAGCCATAAAGAAATGATACTCAACCATTTATAAACCTAAACATTTTAAAAAATACCTAAAATTATTCAAATCCAGAATGGCATTTGTACAAAAGCACAATTCTCTCTATTCCTGAACTAAGACCACCTTATATTTCCTTTTAAAACATCTTGCCTTTAGGTAGTGAGAACAAATAGAAGAAACCATTTCCTATTTTCATGCTGTTTTGGTTCCAGGCGAGGATTTGCCAGCCCAGGATGTGACTGATGACACTAATCACACGTCGCCTCACTGTGCTGAGAATACAGAGCATTATCATCATTATACTGGTGAAATACAACAAATTTAGCCACACAAAGTGAACATGATTAAACTTCACTGAGAAAGGAGACAGCCCTTTCTCTGAAGCATCTCTTACCCACATTGAAATTTATTTACCATTTACTATATGCCAGAACAAAGAACAAAGGGGACACAGGTGACCAGGCAAATCAGAAGGTGCCATGTGCTAGTGAGTGGTTAAACATAACTATAGCCAAGGGAATTTAATGCACTGTAGATTGGAGGATATGACATCAAGATGGGCCCTTGAGTGAAAACTATTCAAGCATCCAGTTTGTAAGCCGTGGAAAGGCACTGGGAGTGCAGGTTGTGTCTGTCATTGTCTGAGGGGCTGCAGTGGCTGTGACAGCCCCAGGGACCAGCCAAGTGCTATATCTCATGATGCAACATCACTCCAGAAAATGTTACTTGTACAGGGTGTCTTTTGGTAGACCAGACACATTCCAGCTGCTCCAGTCCAGTGGCAAGACCAAGGACCAGAAATTCTGTCCTGGGTCTGACCAGTGCCAGGGTCTGTCTGTCTAGTGTGGATGGAAGTTGGGGTCCATTTCAGCAGCTCTGAATACTTGTTTCCTAGCTGCTGAAGCAAATTTTGGATCAATGCAAGCAGTTTGGTACAGGACTGGGTGCCCTGACTGTCCAGTTAAGGGACAATGAGAGTCAGAGGAAGCCCATGTTGACCAAACTGCATTTATCTCCCCTCCTTAACTGCTTCTCTGATATCACACACTTCTTTAACCCTGCATAAACCCCCTTCCACCTGTACCCCTGCTCCACCTGTAAAACTCAAGGCCCAAGAGCACTCATTGTAAAAAATATCAGAGAGCAGATTTAGGAAAGGGCTGGGGCCAGAGGAGAGAGGTGAACACTTACTGAGTTTTAACCCTTTTTACTTGCTTTGTATCCGTTCTTAACTTACTGGACTACAAGCACTCAGTAGCTGAGCCAGTGTTTTTCCATCTCTGTAAAGCATCACCTAGAGTTACAGTAACACATGCAAGTATGGAAAGAATTCTAATAGTACAAATATAATAAACAAGATGAAAATTTTAAAATGCAATCAGTTTCCATTATGTGACCAAATATCCTCAAGAGATGCTAACGTCTCTCTCTGTAACATATTTTGACACTGAGATAATGCAAAGCATCTCAAAGTAAATCCAAGTTCTAATTTTTGAAACCTTTCTCACATGAACATTCCTGAAAGATTTGTCAAATATGAGTATGGAAACAACCGTAGCTGTTGCTTTGTCCTGTGGGCTTAGAGGAGAGGAAAAGTAACACGTCTAAAAGTCCTGGGTGAAGAGAACATTCATTCCAGTGCTCTGTGTTGGCCCTCTGTTATATCCCCAGATCCTCATACCAGGTTTTCTACTGCATTTTCAGAAAAATCCTGATGCTCTAAACAACTGTGCTAATCTTGATCATTCTTTTAAGGAGCAGACTAAAGCCCAAAAGCCATATGTGCAGTAACACCCACCCAGGACAGTCAGAGGAAAGAACCATTTAATTTAGATACATGAAATGACAGTGCTGTCAACAATAGGAGGATTTAGGGTAACTTTACGCAGTGTACAAGTTAAACTTAGGCTTTTCCCACCTCTTCACCCCTCTTTTTAAGTTTGAGACTAGGTCCTACAAGTTATAGAGAAAAAACAAAAATGCCATTTGAGAGGCAGGAATATATTGTAATACCAATGCAGAATCTCCTCCATGATTTTGCACCAGAGGATAAGTCTCGTTTGCAAGAAAAATCATGTTCCTTTATTTTCTTTTCCCTGCTCCTATACTGCAGATTTTTTGAAGACAAACCCTAAAATTAATGAACACAGCACAACAGAAAAAATAATAGGACATTCTCCACATATTCTGCGTTTTAGTTGGGCTTGATTTATCAGGTATGTCTCTATGATGGTAGAGAGATGACATATATTTCACAGGATATGCATTGTTCATACTGTGTTTGCAGAAAACATTAGTCTGAACAAATGCAATTTGTTCTGCTTTAGTTACAGCTAATACTGCACATATCTGCTCTCTGTCTGATGAACTTGCACAAAGAGATTGAGTTTAAGAGTTTCAGACCGTAAACTGAAAATTAGCTAATGGCAACTGATCTGCTGCATCACCTGAGAAATCACTGGTTTATTGATGTTCAAACAAATGATGAATTAAAATTAGTGCAGAAACTTACATGTACATAAAATGCATCATGTACAGCAGATCACTGATGCGTTTGGAAAAGAAAACTTCTGAAAGAATGCATACCTGGCATTATATACATATATACATATATTCATTAACAGGAGGGCAGCTGCTACTTAATTTTAAGGTGTCATTTCAGAAATCACAGTCAAACATGTGACTAAAAAATGTTAAAATAGTTGTACTTGGGTTTGGCAAACAGATTCCTGTAAGGGCATTACCCACATTGTATCCTGAATCATCACTAACAGTAAGGCAATCCAAATACTATCTGGATAGCCACCTAATCAAACAAGAGCCGTGAGATTTTGCAGAATCAGAGAATCACTTAGGTTGGAGAGGACCTTTAAGATCATCAAGTCTAGCCTATGGCCTAACATCACTTTGTCAACTAGACCTTGGCCCTAAGTGCCACATTCAGTCCTCTCCTTGACACCTCCAGGGACGGTGACTCCACCACCTCCCTGAATAGCCCATTCTAATGCCCAGTCAACCCTTCTGTGAAGAACTTCTTCTTAATGTCCAGCTTAAACTTCCCCTGATGCAACTTCAGATTGTCCTCTTGTCTTGTTACTGGTTGCCTGGGAGAAGAGAGCCCCCCACCCAGCTACAGCCTCCACTACTTTGTAATAAACAGCTACTTGAATGGCTCTTAAAAATACTCTAATATTTTTACTAAGTTCTTCTAAAAGCAGAGGGAAGTGTTTTCTCCAGTTTTACTTAAATAAAACATTCTGAACAAAGTGCAAGGGGACACTGGATAGAAGCTGAAATGGGCTATCTACCTGTATCTGCTCCTCCTCAAGATGCCTTGGGGATCTGTACATGGATCTGTATCCATGCAACTCATAGCCAGCTGCAGGCTTTGCCAGCTGGTCAGTGTTTCAGCCTGCACATCACTGTAAAGGAGGCCAAAAGCCCCTTAACAAAAGGATTTGAAATTAGCTGGGACCGAGATAGGGGGAAGAAACATGGCTATTTAAAATGTGTGCAAGGTCCCAGGAAGGACCAGAAGACATAGCATTCTGTGTTGCTTCCTTGTAATAATAGCAAGAGTTTACTTAAACTGTCTGCCACAAAACTTCCCATAGAAAAGTCCTCAGAGCCCCCAAGAAACAAACTCTCTGAAAGACATCACCCTTTGCAGCTGTGGTGCAAGCACAGTGCTTACAGTTCAGCGGGATCCCACGTAGCAGCTCTGAAGACCCCTGCCTGGGGAGCACACACAGAGGCATCACCACCATTACTTGCTCTCTACCAGAAGCAGCCCAAACTGAAGGGGGAGGGGGCTTACTTTGCTTTGTTTCTTTTACTGAAAACAGTTTTTGTTCCAAGATCCACAGCAAGGAAAACCAAGATGGTTATAAGTCCCTCAAGGTGTTCCTGGACAAGGGCACAGCCACCAAGGCAGCCTTGCCAAACCAGGACTTTGCTCTCCTCTGCTGGAATGGGCTCCATGCCATAGCTTGTAAGTGCTGAGGACCTGACCTCACTGAGAACAGCTGTGTCTCCCTGCCCTGCCCTCCTGGACCATGCCACCAGACTGGTAAGGTTTGTCTGTGCCTGTTCTTCAGGACACCCCAAGCACCCTCTGCAGTGTCAGCCTCTTTTTATCCTCATCACCCAAGTCAGCTGGGGCAAGTGTAGCCACAGAGCAGCTGGTCATCCCTGCTTTAGGCTATGTTGTGAAATGGGACAGGCACTCTGCTCCACAGGATAAAGAGTACACCTCATTTAGGGAAACAGCATTCCAGAATAAGAATTAAATGTAGTCTGTAATGGGAGAAGAACATGACGAGATTGCATCTTTGAAGTAAAATGACGAGATTTTAATCTCACTATCTAGTAAGAAACCAGTAAACAAGAGGACAAAAGTCAGCTGAGTTGAGATATCTAATTAGTTCATGAAGTATAATTTTACAGGTATAGCAAAGCAAGAAGTACTAATTAGTTGAAACTCATTAAGTGTAAGTTGTTTAGTAATTTAGGAAAAATAAATTCAGAATGGCAAGGTAGGTACAGACAAGAATTCCACATAGCTGAGTGTCACCTTTCCCACAGCAGCCAGTCTGCTCAAGCCCCAGAGGAGTAATTTGCAATTCAGTCCTGACCCATGGGGACAGGCAGGCACACCATACATTCCAGCTTTTCTCAAAGAAATATTAAGGACAAAAATAATGAATGCCTTCATTACAAATGATCAGGTGAGACAATTATTGTTTGTCTCCACCCATGAGCTATTAAAACTTCATGTTCCATCTATAGCAAGCATTATTATCCTAACTAGAGAGATTCTGGATAAATAGATCTGCTGCGTTCACATTCTCGTTTTTTAGATTTCTGCTAATACTTACGCAGGAGTAAGGTAAGTCGTACTTACCTCTTTATAAAATGTATCCTTCTTAGGGAAACAGAAACAAACATCCCAGGCAAGATATCACCAAGATTTTAATTGCATAACATTTTCAAAACTTGCTCTTTACCCAGGGTAAGTTTGTTGAGAGGGAGGGAGCTCAGAAACCATTGCACATAGTAGGCTGGAAAAGAGACTTAAAGAAAAGACAAAATAAAGCCCTAGCAGGAAAGCAGGTTCTGTGAACAAGACAACCAAAGTGTGCAGAAATGTCATCACTCACTTCAGCTGGACTGCTGGCAAACTGTAGATATTCTCTACCGTTCTGCTTTTAATCCCATCCATGAAACACAAGTACCCTCAGAGCAAACATATGTAATTTAGCTAATCCTTTGCCAATTACACAAGGCAGTAGTTATAGGCCAAGGTTTCCTAGAACAGCAACTTTCAGAGAAGTGTCTCAATGACATCGAATCAGACTCATCCCCTGCAACTGTCTGCCAGGGCTTTTTCAGCCTCTGTGGTAGTACTCTACAGAGATCCACCACAAACCCACTATAAGGCAAGACAGCAATACACCATTTTATTTGGGGGTAACTGTAGAACAAATGATTCCCTCTAAAAGCAGGCACCAAATTCTGGGAAAGTCTGGGCCTGGAATTTGCAGCTCAGTTATGGCTTAACTAATAACAGCTAACACAAGTGTAAAAGCCACATGAGAAACAGATTTTCCTTCCCACCGTCCACTGGTGAAGCTGCCGACAAAAAGAAAACGAAAAAAGTCTGAAAACTTTACAAAAGTAAATTCTTTTCTTTGTACTGAATGGACACACTGTACTCCCACTCCTTTACAAAGGAAGTTAAGAGCTTCTTTGTGTCAAGCCTACTCTCTTTTTCTCAACAAAATAGAAATGAAAGAGCCATGTGAATTATTAACAGATGACAACAGAGAGCTAGCCAGGTATTTCAAACACTTGTGTCTCTTCTTCCTACATGAATTTCTCAACAGTACATGCAAAGTAAATCTTCTTACTACTTCCATAATTTAAATCTGTAATTGGAGCTGATTAAATACCCTGTTGAGAAGTAAAGGCTTTTTTCACATTCCTTTCTTTCTATTTCTTTCCCTGGGAGAGCATTCAACCTGACTGTCAGTGACTGGGGGGCTTCATGCTTTGCTCTGAGGGGCACCTGGTGATCAAGCAAGAGTCTTTCCCCCCCTTAACACCTTTTCAGTACCACAAGCTCATGCAGAACATCACGCAATCCGGAGGAGACAGAGACACCATTTACTTCTGAACTGGAATAGATTCATAATGGGGAAATCTGAAAACAGACTAAAGCTTTAGTTATATTACAGTGTTAACCATCATGTCACAGTAAAAGCAAGTCTTGTTTATTATAAACAGTTTGGATGGCCCCTTGTCCCCAAACTGCCCCCTCCCCAACCCCCCCAAACAAACAGGTGAACAGGACACCACTGCATGAATCCAACACCATTGCTTGACAGCATGCTTGCTATTTACACAGAAGTGCAAACTTAACACTGCTTCAGTCCATTCACATTTAACTCAAACAAATTCTGAGTTTGTTGAAGAATCCCTGCAAATCCAATACAAGAAATAGAAATGGAATTATGTTAAGTCAGTATCAGAGCAACTGAAAGATATTTGAGAACTGACATAGCAAAACCCATCAAAATTAAAGCTACAGTATTAAGCTTTAAGATAACAAGCTTTCTGACAGCTTTGAAAAAGAATCCAGATGACCATAAAAAAGCATGTATTTTTCTATTTACTTAAAAAATTAAATCCATAAATTCTAAACTTTCTTCAGTTAAAAGGACCATTTAAAAAGACATGGTAAAGCACAGCATCTGACATAACACAAATGGAGGAGTAAAGTTTCCCACAGTGGAGCAGAAACCCCCAAGTGATGCCTCAGGGCAAAAACATTAACCAGAATAACCTCTCTGGTTTGAATTTGACTGTGCTTCACACGTACACTGTTTATTCTACCTGCCATAAAAATGGACAAAAGCAGCACATACATTAGCAGCAGCTCCTACTCAAAAACAAGAAGCACAGCACATTCCCCCCTCAGCCAGCTCCCCGCTGGAAGTGTTCCAGACTAAGCCACAGAAACTTAACAGTGAGCTTTTGAATGACAGGACACCATGTGCTCCAGCAGTCAAGTACTTACAAGGTTTCTTAAACAAATTGATCATGCCTACAATTTCAGACGAAGTCAGAGAAACTTCAGACTTGATCTTCTCTGAGGAAGAAACAGAAGCCATGAAATCACCAAAGAGAAGGACTTGTTTGGCTATTTTTGTTGTGATTCTAAAGAGAACTCATATTGTAATGTGATAGGAAGCTTGTAGAAACAGCCTTACAAATTAAGCTGGGCATGTATTTCAGCACTCTGTTCTTATTTAGCACTTTCCCTGGGGAAAATGGTAAGGGAGATTTCAACTAGCAACAACCAAGATGATTTCAGATTGATAGATAAAACTTCCCAGCTGATCTTTCCTTTGGTACATTAGTTTATACAACTGCTTTTTGCTCCGTCTTCCCCAACCACAAAGCCAAAAATAGCATTACCTTCCCACAAGGGAAATGTGGTAAACTGGGACCACTAGGTAACTCTTTATAGGTGCTATGAATAATAGCATGTTTTTTTACAAAGTAAGAAAAATTCTGATGTTATATTATCCATGTTTTTATCTAGACAAGAACAGTTTAACGTCAATAACTACCATAACATCTGGAGGCTGCATTTTCCAAGAAAGTTTATGCTAGACACCAATACTTCCTGAAGCATCCTATAGTACCATGAAAGGGAGACAAACACAAGCAATCTATATTATTTCTCATGGAAGAAGCAACTTTATGCAAATTCCTCTTAGAAAGCAATAAAGTTTTGAATAAATCCTAAAACGGTTCATTATGCAGTTTTCAGTCAACACTGGCTGAGCCAAATCCTACTTCTCTCTGCTCAGGGCAGAACTTCCCATAGCTCCAGTACCTTCTTTCACAAAGGTGCCAGTCTTCCACAAACAGGCAGTAGAAACCAGGGCTTAAGGGAAAATATACCCAGTGAAGCTATGCTCCCAGATCTGTAGTTTGGCAGAGAAATGGGAGATCTGAATTTCAAATCTCCTGGGAACCAGGTAGCTAATCATGTGGTAAAATCCTCTACAGGAAATTAATGTTTTAGTGATGCCGTTTTGAATCTTGTTTGGTGCTTGTTCAAAATCAACTTGTCCTACAAGTTTTACCCAAAGACCAGGAACAAGTTGCTAAGCTTAGGCCTTCATATCCCAAAAGCGTTTAGACCAAAAAGTTTCTCATAAAATTTAAGATCTAGACAAAATTGTGCTTTATCAATGTGAAACCAAAATTTCTAGTTGTCATCTAGTTTCAACAGAGGTCCTTGGCATTTTTATATCAATTGCAGAGACTCTTGAAGTAAGATAAAGCCTTCAACGGAGAAGAATTTTAATTGATTATTTTACAAAGGGCATTTAATAGTGTCTCATTTCTCCAATCCCCCTCTGTGTCAATTAAAAACAGTATAAATATGTGAAGAAACATTGAAGAATCCCAGGCTGCTTAGCAGTCCCTTTTTTTATACGCACTGCAAATACTGACATACAGAATAATCCCCCTAAACACAAACAAATGGGATTGAACAGGAAACGAGAAGATAAAGAGCTTGAGAGTAGTATCCCCCTGTTTTTTCTCCTTCTCATACAGATTTGTATCTCAAACAGGTTTGTTTTTGGCAGATATACCAAAATTTATGTGTAATAATGACTTCAGCAGCTTCTTTCTTTAGAGACACGTTTTGTTTCACCAATGATACATTCTCAGGAACCAAGACTTTCACCCAATTTAATTTTTAATTAAAAAGAGCTTAAAAAAAGGAGAATAGAAAGTGAAATTGCTCTGGTCCAACAAAATACATGACTTTTTGACTCATCTATAAGGGCTACTTTCTTCAATCCAACAGCTGACAGACAAAGATTCTCTTTAGCCAATAAACAACTCCACCCAGCCTTCCTCCTGCAGCACAACATGGATCTAGCATCCCTCCAAACAGCCAGCAAGCCAGGGTTAATTAAGACCACGAGAGCTTACAACAGGGCTCAGGACTATCAGAAAGGCTGCACAGGTACCTGAGCAAACATTGTCTGGCCTCAGGTGTGGTCACTGCCCTGAGCACATTCTGTAGCTATTCAGGTCCTTTGCACTTCAAACCCCACGACTAAGATTCACTTTGGAGACCAACAGATGAATATTGCAATACTGAAAAGCACAGGTGTCAAGGGGTACCTCTCTTAGAGGGACTCCCTAATCTAGCATCGAAGTTGGAGGTGCATAAATGACCACAAAACAGCCTCCTAACTGAGGACAATTAGTAGTGTTTAATTGTCATTCAAGGTTATCAAAGGACTTTTTGTACCAGCAGCAGGAAAGCAGCATCACTCAGCCAGCAAGCATGAAGGCAAGTGGTGTAAATCTGGTAATGAAGAGGCAGAAATCACTCTCCCTATAACTTCCTAGCATCAGCTTTATCTCAGTCACACCCAAATTGCCTGCTCTCAGTGTCACAGCCTTTCTCTGTTTAAACAGGGATGAAAATTGAAACATAAGCTTTTGTTACACATCACAATATTAAATGAAAGGGGATAAAAAGGTGAAGTGACAAAATCAAACAATGCAAAGTTTAAAGAGAAAAAGTATTTTCCTTCTATTTTCTTACATGAAAATAGGCTTTAATAGCTGAAAAGTGTAATGCAGTAGACATTTAAAATGTCTTAGTTTTTCCCAAACAAGTCCAGTTCATGTAAATCCCCTTAAAAATTTAGGTACATAGTATGTTTTGCTTTTACATCATCTTCTGCAGACTGCAATTAAATAATTTACATCACTGCATTGGTAGCAATGCCATCTTTGATGCCAAACTGAAATTTTTGCATCCTCTTGCCACCTTAGTTTACTTCAAATTTCATCTTGATTTATTTTCAATGCAACAGGAAATGGAGGCAGTGGGACTTATAAAGGCTTGTTATATGTAATTGTAGATGTGGCAGTTATTAATGCAAGCACAGATGTTAATGCAAGCAGTATCGTAGGCAATACACCTTTAACTCAAGAAGCAGACTTTGTCAGAAAACTTACCTGCTTGTTAAAAACACCACAGATCACCAACTCACTCAAGCACTCCAAAGCTACATGCAGTCAGCAGAGAATATTGAAGCTAGTAAAAGAAATCAAGAGAGAGTGGCAGAGAATGAAAGCAGGCAAAAACCACTGGAGCCAGGAAGTTTCTAATGAGTTGTACGAAAGGTGGGATGCATTATTTAGAGAAACGTGTCCCACAGGAACTACTCAGAGAGTTCTCAAGCAGGGTGGTTGGAATCTTGTTTTGCATGTGGCCCTTGAATGCTGGAGGTCCGAAAGGTAAAACTTTCAAGTTAGCATAAGAAACCTGCCAATGTATAGCATTTGCAATGTAGCCATCTAATCTCCTTCTTCAAACAAACTCTGCTAAGTACGACCAGCAAGGCTGCCTGGGGCCCACTGAGTGAGCTTTGAGAAAGACTTCTTGTGTTTCCTTGAGAGTGGACAGGTGTCCCACTTTCAGATGAATGGTTCCAGCAGCACAGTCCTCAGCAAAAGCACAAAGGGTTGCAGAGAGCAGCATCACCTTGGAGATGTGCACTCCTGCCCTAGAGAGCACAGATTGCAGAGTGCATGCTAACACCCCCGTGACACACCCTTCTGAAGGCAGACAAGGAATACCATTTGTCAGAGTTTTCAACACAATACTTCTCTGAAGTGCTGACTTTGTGCAAGCAAAGGCAAAGTTAAAATGTTTTAAATGTCTTTACCAGAAGTCTCAGTTGGAATGAAAAATGCCTTGCATTAATCAACAACCTTCCATCAAAGTAAATATTGCTTCTTATTAAGCCACAAACCCTGATTAATATTGCTCTATCTATGAGCAGCTTAATTTCTGCTAGGTTGGTTCAACTAATTGACTTATGTTGCTGTGATTCTGACATTTCAAAAAAAATCTGTTATACAACCAGAGCAGAAACAAAAACACTTGAGCAGCTGAAAGAGTAGAGCTGAATAAGGAGTGCTACAAAACAGGAAAGATTTAGGAATAATGAGGCCACCTCACACCTCAACACACATGAAGTTACTCCATTCACTCAAATAACTTCATGTTTGGTAGTAGCCACAGCACAAAATACCACACTTTAAAAGAAACAGAAGCATTTTCAATGCTTCGGGTAATTAGAAAATAATTAACACAGAACAATACCATCATGTGCTCCCCTTCCAGGTTTCTCCTGGCTTGACAGATGAAGAGAGAATTAAGAAGGGTGAAAAATGTTCCCTCCCTCTCCACATCCTCCAAGTGAGATACCCCTAATCTTTGCATGTGGTTGCAGCTCTAGGGCATCAAGCAATCATGGCATTTAAGGTGCCTCAGAAACATCTTGTGCCTGCTGGAGCACTCAGCTGTTGCTGTGTTGGCATCATGAAAGGTCTGCTTCTCATCAAGTATTTTGGCTTTTCAGCCTTTCTTATGCCAGATATCTGCAGTTTGTTATTTATTTAGCCAGGGAGAGCCATACTATTAGCATCCCTCCAAACTATCAAGTCACACAAGGTAAAATTCAGAACCATAAGGTCTGGCAGGGTCAGTGTTCAGGGTTTCCTGGTTGTGCAGAGGAGGTGAGGACCAGGGAGAGGTAGGAAGGCAAGGAGACCCATGTTCAAGTGACCACAGATGAATGAACAACCAAGAAGTAGACAAGGAAGTGAGGAATCCACACAAGCTTAAACCAATTTGTCTATTCATTGGATTGGTGATATCTGTGCAGCAAGATACTGCAAGAACTGGGTTGTTTGTGTTTTGGATTTTTTAAAAAAGCATACCCAGAGATCATGCTTTATTTTTGATATAGAGAGGAGTGTAGCAGTCTATAGCTAATAAAAGAAAGTTCCAGATGTCAAAATTGTTCAAAAAGCATGACTACTTACTGAGATAAAGCATGATAATGCTATCCCTAAAAGGGAGTTGGTATCTAAGCAAATACAGATTGGAATCACTGACTCATCCACCCTGGGCCTTTAAGGCAAATGGATGAAGGGCTGACAGAAGGAAGAGAGGGAGGAGGAAAATAAGGAGACATAAAGAATTTAAACAATATTAGCTACAAGTGAATCCTAAGTAAAGATTAAAATCACTGCCTAGTGGATTTTGCGACTTCTGAAGTCACGACCATGCAATTAGCAGAAAACCGGCAGTTCATGATGTATGATGACTTTCATGAGGAAAGCTTTCAGCAGTATTTTAAGAGCTACCATTGCATAGATCTTCCAAGCTTCTTAAAACATAAGGAGAAATTGGCATAGTTCTTCCAAGCTGCTTAAAAACATATGGAGAAACTGGCATTTAGTGGAAGCATCTAAAAATTACCATTCCCATTTCATAATTAACTCAACTATCTATTTTAGTATAAACAAAAAGTCTTTCCCAAATTTCTACTGTGTATACATCCTGCTGACTCTGACACAGTCAAGCACTCTTAAGGAAGGCAAATAGCCCAGGTCTTTTCTGTTGCACTCAAGTGATAAATCTCATTGGTGGAATGATCTAGGATGATCATGTTCATCTCGCTTTTAGTTAGCTGAATATAGATACAAATCTTTAAAGGCAGAGAAAGCCCTGTTACTTCTGCTTCTGTAACTACTCAACACAGGTCAGATTTTTTTACAGATTAAGGGGCATTTCAAGTCTTCTAAGGAAATGTTTTTTTGATTTTCAGCAATAAGGTTCCCATAAGAAAGTTCTGTATTTCTTCATTCAAACATATTCTTACAGTCCCTCAATGGACTGAATTACAGACTTTTCAATTTACAACTTCATACAGACATCACAAAGGCTATATAAATTTCTCTTATGCACTTAATATGAATTACAAGTAATTAAGCTATTGAGGATGAGGATTGCCTTTCATTTTCATGTGAAAGTCTTTCAAAATGTATTTATCAAGCCTGTAACCTCTAAAGCTGTTGGGCCAGTTCCCTTGGAAAAGTCCATGAGGGCAGCCTATTTAATCATTTCAGCAGAAGTAAAATAAATAGCTGGTATTATTTTCATTAACAATTTCTAAAACTAAGATAACAATAACCCAGCTAAAGAATTCAGTTTAATTTACCCTCAAGCAACTTCCTGAACTGAAATTTTTAAAAATTATTTTGTTCATGATCTACTTTTCTAGAGTTCCTTCCTATATTTCTATCTCTGGAGATTTCATTATTGCAGCTTTGTTTTTATACCTTAGCAGAGGAATTCAAATAAGTTTGAGAATATCAAAGATTACATATTGAATCCTTAAAGATTGTCTTGTCTTTCAGTTCTAAACTTTAATTTTTGAAGTGAGACTACAGAGAATGAAATGAGTAGGGTTGTTAAGGAGTGTCTGAGTGTTTTCTATGACAAAATGTTGCCAGAGAAAGTTTCAATTTAGTATCAGGAAAAGTTTCTAAACAGAGTATATCAAACAATTAGATACATCCATGACATGTAGACACATTCACCTTAACAAAGTACTCAGAAATACAATGAAATTAACAGTTCCAAATTTAAAAGAGGAAGACAACATAAACTGAATACCTTATTGCTTCTTAGAGACAGTTTCTAGAACTCTCTAGCTCAAATACTAGAATTAAGCTGATCATTGCTGCAGCTTGAAATAATGGGAAAGAAAAGAGAAAAGGGAAGTAAGGAAGAAAACACTAAATCTGTTCCAGCTGTAAAAGCTCATTATCTTAGAATTCCTATACAAATACTTGGGTCTTGCTATCCCAAGTGTTCAGGTATGCTCCAGATTATGTAAGGCACTGGGTGACCCACTTGCAGTGAGAAAGAGCCGCAAGACCAGCCTGGTCAGATCTACATTTTTTTAGGCACAAGCAGACTCAGACATAAGCAGATCCCTTGCAGTTATTTATGAAGAAGGAAGTTTTCCTCTGTAAATAAACTGAAAATGTGTCCTGTCTCTTTAATTTACAATTGAAAACCCAGTTTATTTTTACCTGAATCATCAGTACCCAGTACCTCAGATTGAACATTTTGGTTAGTATCACTTTCAGCTGCAGCCATGATTTTTTGTTGGTGTCTTTGGTGTGGGTTCGGGTTTTTTGTTTTTGTTTTTCCAAGTGTTGCTGAAACAAGAAGTATAGCACAACACATTTATATCACCACTGAGATTTTGAAATCAAACACAAGGTAAATTCTCCCTTAGCTTTAAATCATGCACTAAAGTGTCTTACATTTTAGGCTCATTTGGAACAATGCAGTAGCAGCATTGTAAGGGTACAACAGTCATTACATTAATTAGAGGTCTTTAATCTGCGAAAATTATAGCTGCACTTCATAACAAGGACCTGTAAATCAAAACTCTCAGGAACTGCAGCACTCTGTAATAAGAATGTCACATTGTACAGGACATGCTTTTCTTCTTACTGTCTGCATTCCTTCCTCTGATCACTAATGGAAACTAATAATGTTAAACGTTTATTTAATAAATATTTTAGTTATAAATAGCATTTCTATTTAGCACAATAAACAAATAGTGCCATACATGAAGACTATATTAAATAGCTTAATAATATTAAACAGTATTATAGTATAAGCACTGTATTAGCTACCTGAATGCTGCAGAAACACAAGGATTTACAAGAGCTTATTTTCTTCATATTACATTATCTAGTTGCATGTTTCCCATATGCTAAATTGAACCAAAGAATAAACAACTACATTAATAGTCTCAATAAAATATACTTTTGCTACCTATGTTACACAGGAGAATTATAATGTCACATTGTATCTTCTAGATCTGAAAATACTACAGTCACTAATAATTACAACATTTGTCCTCTATAAAACATAGTCAGATTAAAATAACAGTTTAAAAGTCCTTGAAGAGCTTTTCTGGGGAAATTTGCCTGTAGGTTATATATCTTTTGTACCCTTGCTTCATTTACAGAACCAATCTTTGGTTTTGGGAAGAAGTCTCATTTTAGACAACAATATATGCAATACAGAAACTACAAAATACACAAACCAGCACTGTATGATATTGTTTTAGCCTGAGTTTTATCAATAAAAATCAATCATCTCAGTGGGAATTATCCCACAATGACAGGAAAGCTCAGCTCCCCTTCTGACCTAAGGTTAAAGATGACGGAGCTGAAGAAGGACCTTACCTTGTCTTGGAGACACCTCTGTCTACTCTCGGTTCACAACATTACAAATCTCCAAGAAGCTTTTTAAAAGCTGCCTAAGTCTTTGAGCTCCATTTCAGCTCAGAGATTCATTTGGGTGCAGTGGAGGAAGGTCACAGGGAATTTCAAGTCCTCAAATACAGACCAGATAGTCAGACCACCACCATAACAGCATTTAATGTGACATTTCAGAATTAGCTCTGATAAATACTTGGGTTTCTTTTCTGCTTAGAATTTCCTGAAGTACTTTACTTCTCTCCATCCTAGTCAGTCACTGAAACCCAGTGTTATAGTGAGCTTTCAGCTTAAGAAAGCACTGAATCATATTGAAATTAAGCATATGAGTGTCTTTTCCTCATTTTCTAAGATTATTTAACCACTGTCAGATGCCTGAGGCAGAACATCACAAACACATTAGCAAAGTCCAATCAGGATTTGTGTCAGTTTTTCCTGTCCTATACCTATGAATCTGAATTCCTAAGTACTCTTAAGATTCAAATTTGAACTTTGAAACTGTAATGTGGGAGCAGAAATTAAAAAAGTATTACCATAGGGACCCAGTTCTAAAAGTAGCAGAGGAAGCATAAATCACCTTTTGCCCTCAGATAATTTTTCCTACAGTACACTTCATCAATATTCCCTCAGAATTCAGTATAGAAGAAATTAAAACAATGTAGTCTACAGAACTACTAAACCTGAGTCAATTGTTGTCAGCATGATCACAAAAAGAACTACTAAATATAACACAAAAGTAACAACCAAAACAGGAACAAATCTTAATTTTGCAAGCATGGGTTCCTGGCCTTCTGAAAATACTAGCTTGTCAAAAGAAATTCTGAAAGAAACTCTGAAAACATTGAAAAATTTCAAGAATCATCAAGCTGCACAATTTGGACCCCATTTTAAGATATAAGCTGCTCCAGAATACTTCTGGTGAGCATGGAAATCTTGCTTAGGACTGGTCAATCTAATCAGGAGAAAAATAATTTCAATCCCAACTCTAACCTGGTGACCAAAATAAAGAAACTGATTTAATTACAATCAAGCTATACTCTTGCAATCAAATGACTTCACAAGAATTAGCTCTGCCTTAGAACATATTATGTTCATTTTCCTAAAGCTCTTATTCTATATTAAGCACAAAAATTCAAAAACATACAGACATTTAGAGGCTGAACATAAATACTCCCCTGATTTTAACATAAATATACCATCCATCTTATCCAAAGGAAGTAAAAGCAGAAAAAACTACTGCAAAATTACCAAGACAAGTTCTTGCATACTGGGCAGCTTCTTCAAGGAACAGAGCAGATGCAAAAGGTAACCAGTTCAGTTCTATATTGGGAAGGTAAAGGAACATGAAAAATGGGACATGACAACTTCTTTTGTCCATTGTTGTTTTATTTAGAGCTGTCATACCATCATTTCAAAAGGAGTTGATCAACTATAACTGCGCTCTTCAGCATGATGGTATTAGTTTTCAGAGGAAATTTCTGCAGAAGGAGCTTGAGCCTTTTGTTTGACTCACTCCAGGCTCTCTGGAAGATCCCAAAATTGTCAGGCGTAGCTTCCATATTATAACTGATCTACTTACTGCCCTTCCACTGTCCTGCCAGTAATAGTTAAAAAAGCCAAATCTCTCACTGCTTGCCAGCTTGGTAAATATCAGGCATGGATCTCACAGATCAAGAGAAGGACTTGGTGCTTAGACTCTCAGGCTGGTAACCTCCAATGCCCTCTGTGATGGCCACAGAGAGAAATACACCCAACCAGCAGATACCCCAAACAGTATATGAAACAATTATTGGATATTTACAGTATACGCTTCAGATCATCAAAATCTTGATAATTTTTACTGTAATTATTGCCTACAACTATTAGCAGATAGATGTAACCACCCCAGTTTTCAGCTCCTGCTGCAATGTTCTGCAGACAGTGAGATATGCTGAACTTACTAATCAATTGCATATCAGAAAATACTTTCCATGGAACGGTGAACATAATTTCAGATTGCTGCAACTCTCAGGCCATTTTCTTGGTTGTTCTTCTCAGGTCATGGAGGCAACAAAGGCATTGATTCTTTCTAAGTACAACACAGGGGACTGGTGTGGCTACGGGTAAGCACAGGGGAGTTTTTTAGAGGAGTTTTCCACATAGTGTAAGGATGAAGCTATCCAGCTGAGCTCCATACCCCATGTCCCAGTCCTGCATGGCCAGAGGCACCAGATGAAAAAACCATGGACTGAATAAGCAAATTTCTCAGGTTTGTGGAGTCACTCCTTACTGGGCTAGAACAAGGACATGACACTGTTCTGCACAAAAACAAGCGAAGGCTGAATTGCAGAAGAGCATAAAGTCTGAGTCCATTTACAGTGAGAGACCTCCTGGCTGGTTTTGTGATTTTAAATTTGAGAAGACAACAGATTTGTTCACATTAATATGCAGAGGGTTCACAAATCAAGGGACTTTTCATGTTGAGGCTTATCACTGAAACTCATTGCAAGAATAATACAAGAGAAATTTAAAAATCTAGAAAATTAATCATGAACAAATGCTACAACATTGACTAAACCAAGGTCTCTGTCTTCCTTGCAGGACCCCTTCTTCATTAAAATAGGAAATAGATTCTTTGCATAGCTAATTATTCAACAGTGACTCATTTCAGAAAATCTTTGTTATTTTTACTTCCTCTGAAGTGACTGAAAGTACACAGCCAAATGTATCTATAGTCATTAAGTGTTGTAAGAAAGAAATGTGAATTGGGCAAACACAAAGAACAGGAGAAGCAAAATTAGGAGACAAGAAATTGCAGAATAAAGGGGGGAAAACTTTGGATGATGCAAATGAATTAAAAAAAAAAACCCAAAACTTGAATAGAATACCAAAGAACAAGATTTTCTGTTCTTCCACTTTTTTGTGGAATGAAAAAAAAAAAAAGTAAAAGGTTTAATGGACAATACCTTAAAGGAAATCGAAAGTCTCTGGAAAAGCTGGGTAGGATCACCAGTAAATGAGAGTCTGAAGCCATGAGCATTTTAGCTTAGAAAACGTGAAATAGTGGAATGAATTAGAAAAAAAATAGTCTGCATTAGGAAAAAAATCAAAATATTATACTTCAATAAACTTGTTCAAAAGTTGACTAAAACTACATTCACAAATGATTTACAGAGAATCTCACAGATTAAAAAAAAATCTCTACTAACTGCAAATTACTTTCTAAAAAAGGTTTGGACTTTTTCTGCAGTAAAAAGCAGAATATTCTAACAACAGGATATGTGGGTGGTTACGAAAGAACATTGGGTACACTGTCAGAAAAAAAATGCAGGTTTAATTCTCTTGGAAGAAATATTATATGCAAATTCTACACAGAAACCTATGTCTTGCATATTTTAGTTATGAAGTTTGTATTAGTCAGTCTGGGCATGGTATTGTACCCGACCACCCTCACAGACTGTTCTTTGAACAGCTGTATTTTAAGGCAATGGGTATTGTATCTTTTTGGGCAAAATATAAAATGTGCTATTTGAAAAAGGCTATGTTGCTTGCAAAAATGAAATCTATTCTAAGGAAATAGAAGGTAGTTCAGAATCTGTGATCCTTACATACAAATGGTGTGGAAATATGAGGTTAGACAGAGTGGGTAGGAAGCATCCTGTACTCACAAAGCATTTTCCATTGGTGGTGGCACACTTATTACCTTTCTGCTTTGAAGGAATAAAAACATGCCCGGCTTGTTAACAGACCCCATCTCACGAACAGGTATGTCACAAACATGTCTGTACCCTCAGCTAAGGTGTAGAAGGTTTTTATGGTAGAAAAATGTCAAAATTACTATAAGTATCTCAAGAAAACAGAACCTTTGTCTCTCAGCAGCAAGCCAATGCATTTCAGTTGAGCATTTCAGAAGAGTTGTCAAAGATATCTGCTTGTCATTAATTCTCTTGCCACATAAAACAGCAAGACAGTCACAATTCTCTTACCAAAACAAACATTTTGGCAAGACAGTCACAAGTCAGGACTGATAGGTAACCAATAGTCTTTTGAATTTACAAGATGATATGGGTTACACAGCACAGATTCTCTAAAACCACAATAACTTCCAACAGCAGAATCATACTGCTTTGTACAAAAGCAAAGAGCGTTTCTATGTTAGACACACTCCAAATTCATAGGCATGTCCTGTAGGGTAGAGCATTCTCAAATGTGATGAACACATTTCATTTTTCCTGGAACCACATTGCAGAATGGCTGCTATAGAAAGAAATTATCAGAATTTCAACATTCTCTAGGAAAAAAAAAAAAAAGTTTGGGTGAGAGGTGCAAAGAAAATCTGAACAGAAAAGATCCTCCATTGCTGTCACTCCACTTTCAGAGGTACAGGTGCAGGGTCCAGTATGTTTTAACTGTTCTCAGCTTCTTCCAATACTTTTTAGAACTGAAGCATCTAAGGAAGTAGAGTTTCAAATATTTTATAAATAACCAGTCAACCAAAACCCAGCAGAAAGGGAGATAGTGCAGATTCATTCTGATAAAAGCACAAATGGCCGAGCCACTCCTTAGCACTAATTCCCAGCAGCAGCATTCTACAAACATCCTGTCTATGTCTTGGCAAAATGAGAGTTGTGGCATTCACTGGAAGCTACATAACACTTTACATGGCTAAGAAAAACTTCTGTGCTTGACATGAAAGGTACTGTTTTCTGTTTTACACAGTATTTCTTTTTCCACAATACACACAAAAGCTACAAAACAAGTAGTTTTAAGCTCAGGAACACATGCATTACATTCTCCCTTTTAAACAAAAAGAATCCTTTTTTCTAAGTTAGAATATGTAGATTAAATAAATATTTTTGTGTTCAATTCTCTAAATTTTCATTTGTTAAATGAAGACACCACTTCCATTGTTAAAGCATCAGCAGGAAAACCTTTCTTACCTTTTTTAAGGTGGGGTGTGGTATTTTCTACTTCCAAGGCAGTCTTGCACTCTCTCTGAAATGGGAGTTTTTCTTTAATATAAGTGATCAGAAGTCAGGATATGCTCCTAGGGACCAGTGGCTGACATTCTTTTCCCAGGCTGCCTAGGTGTAAGTGGGAAAGAAAGAACTTTAGTTCAACTTTTCTAGGCAAACCTGTGAGGGTTTTGTGTTTTCACTCTTTTGAAGGGTGCTTATAAGCTGAGCAATTCTTGCCTGCCACATCTCTTGTAAATGGTTTGAGATGTCTGCAGTCTAAAGAAAAACCAAAAGAGAAAGAAAGAAAGAAAAAAAAAGATATTGCAACCTGAGAAATTTTTCATTAGCTTTGGATTTCCCTCTGAGACTTTTGTACAAAATGGTCTTTCTTTCCTCCTTCTAACTAGTGAAACGGCAGCACTTTTTTATTTTTCCTTCCAGTCACATCTTGCAGTTCTAAATAAATTATTTCTCAAGAAAAATATGTCACTGGTTTTACTGTAGTTTGGCTGAAATAAAAATGCCATATATGACTCTCTTAAAATGAAAAACAGAAAACTTCTAAAAACTAAGCTTATAGTATCTTTGGTTTTCCATACTAGAGTATGGAGAAATAAGTTTTAACTATTTTTCTAGCAAAAGATAACTAAATATCTTTTTTTTTTAAATTAAAAACATATCTACTGCAAAAAACTTAAATTAATCTATTTGAATACACTGCAAAACAGGAAAAATTTAAAGAGGTGAAAACTACCTGCAAAATTGAACAAAGCAGTTAGTTTTTTGACAGATTGTTTTTTCTTCTCATTTCACTATTTCAAAACTAATTTCAAGTTTTACTTTGAAAAATTTAACTGTAATTTTATGATTTTGATATATTATTCAAAAATTTCATCAAAAGTTTTTTACTCTTTTTGGAGATTTTTATGCTTCCTTTTACATATAACTAGAAGGATCAGACAGGGAATTTGTAGCAACTATTATATTCCTAGACTCTATCAGTTATTAAATAGCATTTGCTATATTCATTCATCCTTACATCCTTAGGCAGCCACAAATAAGAGTATTTTGTTGTTACAATGTAATTACTGTATAGGCTAAATTATGCCCCATTTGACAAGACAAGGGTAAGTGTATATTTGGTTCTTGGTAATCAGATCAAACTGCTTCCAAGCATTAAATTGTTACTGCTAAAGTTCAAGGACTAAATGTTAGTGAAGGCTCTCAGGCTGCCAAGACACATGATCTAGAATTGTACTTTTGCTAGCAAAGGTACCTGAACAAAGCAATCTGTTTAAGCTAAGAAATGAGAAATTAGCACTCAGTTGACTCTGCACCACTCATAATATTCAGAATGTCTTGAAGGTGTGAACAAGAGATGAAAAAGCAATATGAAAACATTCTGTGCTTGCCAGGCCAATTCTAAAAAAAAAAAAAAAAAAAAAGGAAAGTACTCCTAATGTATATGACAAAATTTTAAGGTCTCAAACTGGTGCTTGTGTGTAACTGGGAACTTCAGATGTTAAAATGTCATATATGCACATCAACCTCTAATCTAATTTTCACATGCAGACTCAGCACTACCCTCTTTTTTTCTGGGCACAAGAGGCAGCATTCACAATAGGATGTGCAATGATCTGGGCATGGAAAGTTTGTGGTCTGCATCAGGTCAATGTAGTTCTGGCAAAACAGGTAGGAATACACTTCCTTTATCACCAGAAAACATCCCCCAGTAATCAACTGCCAGTGCAAAGATCTCTCAGTTCATGCCTTTAAATCCTGCATGCACCCACAATGCCTGACACAGCCTCTCTGGGGTCCCTGCCCTGCAGACATCGTGCTGTTAACTGGCAGAGCAGAGAACATCTCTCAGTGTGATAATTTCACTTTGTTCCCTGCCCTTTGACTTATGGCAGTGGCTGTGGCATCACAGAAACCAGGAGTTCAGTGAACCTGCAATGAGGAGCCTGCTGTAACTGAGAGACTTCAAGTCTGGTGCCTTGTCTGCATCCCAAGGGAACCAGCAAATCTACCAGCCCATTATAGAGAGCCAGTTTTCAGTCTTCTGGGTAAGGTTTGGAAGCATGGGGGCAATGGGCCAACTTCTGAATTAGTTTATTGTTCTCAAAAATCAGAATTCAAAGCACTTCGAACTCCTGGGTATAAAACAGACCTTCATTGTTCAAGGTGCAAGAAAAAGAAATTTTGCACAGTCAGTGTAAACCACTAAGCTCAAGATGTATACAAGAAGATGCCCTGGCAGTAACAGACAAACAGAAAAGGTTTTCCTTTTATTTACTAACACTCTTTTAATTCTCAAGGGAAGACATGAAGACAGATGGATTGGGAAACATTTCAGTGAAAAGGAAATTCCTGAAAACAGGCCAGCATGGAATATTTGGATCCTGAAAAATTGTTTCAGGAAACTATTCTATACAGTCCTTTTCCAATACAGCCATAAAATTGAATGCAGAATTAGAAATACATATTTCCAACACAGAAAGCTAAGAAAATGCACATTCTGCATACACTTAGGGAAAACTACTATATATCACAGTAATAAGTACCTGATAAAAGCAATGATGCCAGACCCATGCAATTCTGAGCAGAGCAGAAATCAGGAAATAATATGTAGCCTCAGGTTTTGTTTGAGAACACAGACCTCTCCATTGTGCATTTTATCTTTTCACAATCTACAATTTACCTCAAGACATAATAATAGGACAAAACTTTAGAACAGAGAAAGGCCATTATAAAGCAAGTCCCTGAAAATACCTACTGTAAGGCTAGAGTTACAAGTGGTAAATTGATCAACTGGTCTATTTTCAGCATCTCAGACAATAGTTGTTCTTGTACTTGGTCCACATGGTTGCTACTTTGCCACACAACACAAGACCAGTAGACAATTAAGCATGGCAAACCATCAAATATTTGTCCATTGAAGGATCCCACTAGATCTTTTCTCCTTGCTTATTAAGTCCCCATTCTGCTAAAAACATGTTTCAGCTTATCAGGATAAGTGAGTAACAGTCCAAAAGGAAATATAGTCAGCATATCACAGGTAAATATAATCAACATTACTCACAGAATATTTATTTTAATGCAAAGGAAGCCTGTGATTTAAAGAATAAAAATTATCATCAGACAGAAAAGGCCAACAGCAACTCCTGAAAAAATCAGAAGAGGGTAGAGATACCTGCCCATTAAAATACTGAAAACTATGACTCAATTTTTTGTATCATGAATAAGAACCCTCTATGACTTAAATGGTTTCTTTAGAACATAGTACATCTCTTCATTACTAGAAACAGGGCTAGCACATTTTAAAACTTGATCCTCAAATTAATTTTAATAACACCTAAAATTAATGCATTTAGTACACAGTTAAAATATGTGGAATATCAGTTAAAACATACATGTTTTCCAGACTACTTACTGATAAAAGTTTACTGATAAAAGTGAGTAGCTAGCTATGAATCCTAAAAACATATGGGTTATGGTTTGGATCAGAAGGGACCTAAAGGTCATTGAGTTCCAGTTTGATGCCATGGCCATGGGCAGGGACACCTTCCACTAGGCCAGGTGGCTCAGAGCCCCATCCAGCCTGGATGTGAACACTCCCACAGATGGGGCATCCACAGCTTTCTGGGCAACTTCTTTCCATGCCTTACCACCTTCACAGTGAAGGCTTTCTGTCCAATATCCAATCTAACTCTTTCACCTTAAAGCCATTCCCCCTTGTCCTGGCACTACATGGGACCTTGCGAAAAATCCCTCTCCAGCTCTTTTGCAGGCCCCCTTTAGGTGCTGGAAGGTGTCATAAAGTCTCCCTGAAGCCTTCTCTTTTCCAGGCTTAACAGCCCCAACTCCCTCAGCCTTTCCTCATAGAGAGGTTCTCCTATGAAGTAGGAAAAGCAGAACAATTCAGTAAAACACTTCCAGCATGGTCAGGCTTAGGAGAGAAGTTAGTACTACAAACTGTTTTACTAGCAAGTTATAATATATTTTGATATCAAGGTTTAGCTTTAAATTAAACCCAAAACCAAAAGAACACTCATGCTCTTCTTTGGTGGCCACTAAACCTTAATTTCTCTGTGCCAGATACTGAGCTTGTTTTGTGTTACACATGGTACAAATCCATTACTTTGGATTGCTGTCTTTGATAATGCATCATTAGTATCCACAACTGCTCAAAGCTGAGAAAATAAACTCCAGAGATCATATTAGATCAGATTAACACTTTATCATGGTGCCAAACTTGGGTTTCCCTCTCCAGCCCCTGCAGTAGCACAATTCCCAAACACGCATGTGCACACCCACACACAGAGCTTTAGAATGGCAAAGTTTATTACTTACATCATTATTCCTTCCCAAAATCAGAGGTTTGGACTGTTCAAGGGGAATGAATCCCCTCACTGCAAATACCAAAACTCATTAAAGGAAAAAAAAATGCCAGCAGTTAGGATTTGGCCTGTCATTCCTTCGGTTTCTGCAAGTTACATATTTCTTAACCAAAACATATATAGGAGTCAAAAGGGGCTACCAGGACACCATCAAATGTACCTTTCCTATTCATCCCTCCAAATATAGTAGCAAATTATGTTTTTGTTCTATATACAGAAAAAAGTTCCCAAGCATGGTGGGCAAAATGTATGCTCACTTCTCAGCCAAAATTAAACTCACATGTTTCCATGAGCTAAGTAAGAAGTTAAGCATTCAGAACTAGTAATTAAAAGATCTGCAAATAACAGAAAATATAAAAATCACGTTTAATAAATAATATTTCAAAAAGGAGCTCGTGAATTCTGGCATAAAAAGAGCTTTGTGGGAGTGAAGAATTCTCCCAGATGTCCTTATACTGTTATTTTCAGCCATGCATTGCAAGGAATCCTCTTCTGAGTTGCAAACTCAGGAAAGAAAATAAAGAAGGAAAAAAACTGACCAAAAACCTCTGAAAAAGATCTGAGCTGACTATCAGCAGTATTCTGCAAGCCTGTATGTCTGAACAATACACACAAGGGCAACAATGATATAAAGGATTCAAGGAAGACCTCTTTCTTCCCAGCGAAATCCAGTGACAGCACAAGGAGCAATGAGCAGAAACTGAAACACAGGACGTCCCTCTGAACCTCAGGAAACACTTATTAACTGTCAGAGTGACCAAGAACTGACACAAGTTGCCCAGAGAGGTTGTGCAATCTCCATCCTTTGGAGATATTCAAAACCCAAAGGCACAGAGACCTGGACAACAAGCTCCAGCTGAGCCTGCTTGAGCAGGTGGGTTGGACCAGATGGCTTCCAGAGGTGCCTTGCAAACTCAGACAATCTGTGATTCTGTGAAAATGGGAGGGAAGAAACCAGGAAAGTAATTCCCACGATTAGGAAACAAAAAATTGAAAACTTTCCTATTTGTTTTCAAGTACAACCCTATTTATCACAAGCCAAAAAACAACATGAGTAAATAGGATGAAACTGGATTAACAGACCTTCAGAACAATTGCTGTTGACATTGTAATTTCCCTGGGTCATGCTGACACCATTAAAAACTCATCTATCTAGTCAAGGTTATAGAGATAAAATCCAAATGCAAGCAAAAGACTGGGTAAAAAGGAAGCTTTGATCTCTCAAACTACAGGGTAGAAATAATCTTGTTAGAAAAACCTGTCAGATCTTAATATGAAAAATGCAGATTTTGTGGGGTTGATCACCCCCTATATGCCTCTGTGCTCCCTCTCTTCTCTCCAGCACAGCCAGGGGCAGGGAAGGTTAATTATATTTGCACAGGTCAGCCTCAAAGCTGCATCAGAGACACTGGGAGACATCCAGATGGGTAAATGAGGCTGTTTGACCTGTATGATATCCCTGCTGATAAGGCATGGAAAAGGGGAACCTCGCTTGGGCTTGGGTGTGGGAACCCAGGACATCCCTCTGGCTGCCCTGGCTGTCTCAAGACCCTGGCAGGGGGCTCAGAGACCTTGGCATGGAGCTGAGAACAGCTGTGGCTTCAATTTCAGCCCATGGAAAAAACTGCCAACTTTGTATGAGGAATTACAAGCCACAAGGGTTTCAGTAGAGTGATAGTTCAATTAACACAGGCTGAGAAAGTAGAATTTTAGGGTTTTAAAATAAGGGGTTCAAGGGGACAAGATGGAGGGATTTGGGTGTGAACTGACCTTCTTCTCCTTCTTGTCCTCCATGTCTTGGTGTGATGGTGACACTTTTCTATTGGTTTAAGGTAGAGACACACTGTCCAACATAAATTATAGATATTGGCACATTGTTGTAAACATAGCACATGTAGTTTTTAGTATAAAATGGTAACACCACCCCAAGGTGGGGGGAGTCTGTCACAGACTGACTTGCTAGACAGACTGCAGCTCCTTGAAAAAGCATGTTATAGATAAGAGAAAATAAACAACCTTGAGAAGCCAGCCCTACACATTCCAACTTCTTCTTTGGCTGTGCAGGCTGGGAAGCAAGGACTTTGAATTCTCAGGGTCACCTCGACCTCCAGACCCCCGAGACTGAGGGGAGCTTCATGGCACTGCAGTAGGAAGGTGGGTGCATCTTTGCAAAGATTAATGCACACAGTCCTGCAGCACAGCCAGGGCACGCTGTAGTTTTACCTTTAACTTCTCTGTCAGACTACCCCATCTGCTCTCTGATCATGCTTGGCTAAGCTCAACCTGTCCCTAGCCATGGGGAGCTTGCACAAGTGTGAATGGAAGTACACTTTATTGTGTGTCAGCTATACTTACACTGGCAGAATTTAGGTGTAAACTGCCAAGGAATAAATGGAAACCCAGGCTCTCCCTTGGTTTCTTTTCCACACACTTTATATGCAACATTGCCTTAAGAAGACATAGCTTTTTATTTTCAAAACAATAAACACAATAGATCATGTACTTTAAAAACAATATATCATTTTCTTTCTCAAGAACCACTAATATCTTCAATTAGAAATGCTCCTAATACACTCTGAAAGATAAAAACATCATCTATTACCATGTCTTTATTTCACTAGCAAGATCTATTATTTTCCTTCTCTGTTTATTGTGCCAAGTATAACCTCTAATGCTTCAGGGGAAAAAACTTTGACTCTTTCTTTTCAGTACCTTAAATGATAATACAGGTCATCAAACACTGCAAGATTAATTTATGATGGCAAAGTCCTCCAGTTACTTTTTGTCCACTAAAGGTGTAATTCAAAATACTGTTCTATGGTTATGTTCATTCCTGTCTATATAACCACACTTTCCAGACATGGCTAGAAAAATTATTTGCAATATTATGTGACCTGTTTCCACTCTCTTTATTTGATACAAATTGAATTCTGTGCTACAGGCTGACTTAAATGAGGCTGTAAAATTGTTTGAGGAATAGGATTCTGCTCTACCACAGTAAAAATTTTTTTAAAAGTAAAAAAAATCCTCAAAAAAACTTCAGTCAAATGAACTTGAAAGAAAAAGAAAAAGGGAATAAAAAAGCCTAAGAGACTCCTGTCTGAGGAATGTCATATCACAAAGTGCACAGGCAGCAAATGCCTTGTGGAGTAATGATGCCTAACCCTACTGTGTACCCAAGAATATGGAGAAAAAGAAATGTTCTTTGAGGTCCTCAGTCTGTGGAGAAATCACTAACGGTTTGTTTCAGGCACTCGCTCATGCAGATATAAACTTGCCAGCTGCCTTGGAAGCTCTCAGAAGAAAGGCACTATATAATCATAAATCATTAATGAACAGAGTGACCTCATCTTTGGGTAACTAGAGAAGTTTAAACCCAACATGCTTTATAGGTAGAAAGTCTTCTAGTCAGCAGTGCCACGCACCAGTGGGCAGTAAACACAAGAGTGTCCATCCTGATGTTATTGAAGATTCCTCTTGACAGGCTTTGTGTTTTTGTCTCAACCACTACAGGTCATGGGTGGCAAAAAGCAGAAGCTTTTGAGGACAAATGAAGTCACAGTTCAATAATTAAGAGTGGGAACCCTGCCTATCTCTTTGTTTCATCCAAGGCTTGCCTGAAGTGAAGCATTTAACAGATGTAGAAAACATCTTGCTAACTTTAGGAACACGAAAATAGTAATTGTGTCTAAACTGATAAAAGATGCAAAGCTGTTAACACAGACCACCAAGGTCCAACCTCTGGCATGCAGCACCATCCTGGAGAAGAAGGGGGCCACAACACACAAAAAGAAACTCTGCTTAGTAACACACAGCTCTCCCAGCCCCACCCTGCACCCCACACCATGGCAGGAAGAGCCCAGCTTTTTGGGGCTTTGTCTTTTCAGCCCAGATCCCTCACCTTTCACCTATGACTGCAGCTGCTCCAGCCAAACATCCTCCCTGGCCCATTCACATGGAAGACACAGGAGGCAAAGGCTGCCAGCAAAAGCCAGGAAAAAAGGGCAGCTGCTGGCATGAAGTCAGACAAGGAAAAAGCCTCCTGCACAGGAGTAAAGCTGCTGCTACATGAAATAAGGACCACAGATCCAAAGTACCAGATCCAAGTCATGTGAGATCAAGGTTATGGCATTTGACAGAGACTTTCGCATTGCCTAGAATAAAAAACTTGGTGATTCCAAATTTTTCAGTAACTACAGGTATCTTATCCTCAAGAGGACAGCAGTCCTTTAAAAAGTATTTAAATGAGACAGGACATTGCAGACACAGGTGACTGCAAGATCTGACTGCAAGAACAACCCAATGAGGTTGTTCAATATATAAACATCACCTCTGAGGGAAAAAACCCAAAGGCAAAGATTTTGGCGGGGGGGGGGGGGGGGGGGGGGGGGGGGGTGGGGAGAAAAGTGGTTTTTTTGGCAGAGCAGAAGAGATGTTGTGTCTGGTAAAGTTAGCCAAATGAACCCATGCTGGACAATCCTTTGGGGCTAGCAGTTCTCTGACTGATATGCTGCACTTTTCCTCTCTGTAGAGAGAAATTACAGAGGGAGCATTACACTAGCATCTTCATTGTGCTAACAAAGCAAAAGAACTCAGCTGAGTGTTGTTCCAGCTGCATGCAATGATTTCACCTGACAAATGGCCTAAGCTACATGCTTTACTGTACACATAATAACTTGTTTTCCAGCTAGAAATACAAGCAATGAAAGTACTGTATTTTCTCAGCTTGTTCCAGCTAGTTTGTCCTAATATGACAATTTGCCTCTGAAACTGTGGTTGATGGTTACTGGCAGCCCAGTATCTCATCCTGACAGGTGTTTCAGTTGTTGTCACATGAAGTTCACATCTGATTCTCTCATACTGATGTATCATTGCTTAGGCACAGAAGGGTCTGTGCTTCTCTCCTCTCTTGTAATCCTGTTATCTGGAAATCAAGAAGTGAGATTGCACAGACACCTGGCACTCTTTCCCTGCAAGAAATCTGTATGCAAAAAGCAAAATTGTCTAGATGAGATTAGTATCACTTAGTGATAAATCAATAGTTCCATTCCTGAAAACCTTGTAAGCTTTTATATTTTCTCCCTCACATATAAAAAGAGAGAAGGTAGAAAATGAAGTGCTGAGGACTAATAATTTCCCTAATTGTTTCTGATTATCCTAAAGATATAAAATATAAGATGTACTAAATATCAAGAGATGGGAAGGGATAAGGAAAGGAAATAATTTGCTGTACTAAAGTCTGACAGTCTTCTATGAAATTCAAGGATATAAATTTTTTTAGGACTTTCAATGTTTTTTGTGTTCATTTAATAAAGCACTACATGTAGTGAAAGAGAAATTGCATGGGTGTTTGTAAAAAACAGTTATGTAAAACTATTAAAAACTCAAAGGAAGTAAAAAAAATCACTTCAATCGTTACTCTTTAGTTTACTCTTGTCTCTGAATGACCCACAACAAATACCATGGAACAATATTTCTTTCAATTCCATGACACTTCCAGGAATAAAATATATAACATTTCCAGAATGCACATTAATAACTCTCCACCTGACACTGAGAACTGCCCCTTATCAGCAGCAAAGTTCCTATACCTTTTACTACTAGTGATAAGTAAAACATAAAACTGTAAAACATATATGCATGCAAAAATACATCTATTCACTCCCTTAGGTATATACACACAACCAGTCTTCAGGTTTTTACAATACATTAAAGAAAACTTCAAAATCAAAGAATTTTTTAGTTTAATTTCACAATGTTATCTTACCAAAATATAAATAAAAACATCCCCAGCTTTAGTGAGTGGAATTAAATAAAACAGTTAATAGGGCAAGAGACCTTTTCCACAGCTCAAAAGTAATTAGTATCTATTCAAATATCAAATTTTGACTCCAAAGAAATTACAGCTCTGCTAGAAATTTTGTCCTTTTTTCCCACGTCACCTATTCAGGGGCATATCTTGGAACACATTTAAAAAATGCCAGTTTGACATTTGTGGTTTTGCTGAATTAAACAACAGAATAAATTAGAAATAATTTTAAGTTTCTTCCTCGTCCCCAAACTTCCTGCTACATCTTTTTTAATCTCAAGAAAATGCACATATAATTTTATATAGTTATTAAAAAAGATATATTTTGGTAATTGTAATGGGCTATAACTTCAGTTCTAGAAAATATGAATGTGTGCTGCTTATTATTCGGTGTCATGCTGTTCCTTCACTTAAATAATTCTGTCTCCCAGCAAAGTGAAGCAAGAGATTAATAGCTTTACTCTGTTTATTTTCAAATTAGAAAATGCATTTTTTGCAGAAGCTATTCTTACAAAAAGAAATATATACTAGATGTAAAAGACCTTTTAAAAAACAACCAATTATAAAATGAGTTCTTTATTTTAATATGAACTTATAAATAGGATCTATATGACAGCATTTAAAGGATTCTGACTGTATGTGTTTTCTAATTACAAATTATCAGGAAAATCTCCTGGCTTAAGTTTGCTGTGAACACCACAAATTGTATCAAGTTAGTGACATCTTAATCAGCTAAAATAGCCCTTTCTAGGTATGGCTGGTTGTGCCATCAGCACTTCCAGTGTGACAGACAGAAAATATATGAAGTGAGAGAAAGGTATCAGTGAAAGTACAGCACAACAACAGCAGTGAGCATTTGTCTTTTGCATTTTTGGGACACTGAATAAGGTTTTACTCCTGCAGATATTTATGCTCACCTGGAAACCTTCTCTCTCCATGTGAAAAGACATATGGATTAGGAAGCTTTCCTAGGCTATTAATTTCCTAGGCTGTTGTTGCTCTAATTGTACAGTTTGCATTCTCTTCTGGATAAACATTAAATTTTTTTCTGAGTTTGAGAAGCATCCAACCTGTTTTTGGAACTGTTATCCCAGCAGTAAGAAGTTGTCACAAGCCTGTGGATCAATTTTATGTTTCTCATCTTTTCACCAACATCCTTAAAAGGGCACTTCTACCAATGAGATGGTAGAAGGTAGATATGTCAACTGCCAGTAGCAGAGACACTTAAATCTGCTCACTTTCTCTTGGTAGGAAGGTGTTGAGAGTAGGAAAACGGGCAGAAATTTGAAAGAAAACCCATTAAAGTAGCATGCCCTGAAGGGAGAGGAAAGGAGACTGAAAAAAAAGACTGCTGTGGTATTTCCATGGACATGTGTGGTCTACCAGGCATTTTCAGCAACACAACAAACCATCACCACAGCTTCTCTGGAGGAGCAGGTTCTCCTGGTAGAGCTCAGAGAACCTGGAAAAGCCCACCATCAGCTCAGCTGTAGGCTCCACCATTGCACAGTTGGGCACATCCTGCAGAACATGCTGTGTCACAAATGCTTATTTTGCTGTTATATCAGGATGATTTTTGTGTAATTAGGTACCAAGACAAAAAAAAAACTTGAGTGTTTTGAAATGTGTATTTGATGTCTGTTTGTGTATGAGATGAGCCTGGGAAGAAGGGGTTGGGTTGGGAAGTGGTATTTTCTCCCTCTGTCATGTCAAGGGGGAGGGAGAGAGCAGCTGGGTCGGCAGCTGGCCAAGGACAACCAACCACAGTTTGTTATTGACAGGCAAAAGGTTCTTCACCACCAAGATTCACTTTTAGTTGTGCCTTTTTAAACCTGAGATCCAAACTCACATAAGACTTTCAGTGCACTGACCTTGTATTTTTTTCTCCTAATTTCCCCCCTTTTCTGATAGCTGGGTAAATATGGCCAAGTGAAAGTGGTATTGAGCACTGAAAAGGACCCAGTCACAAACCATTTTCCAGATGTTTAGAAAGTTTGGTGTTTGTGATAGTGCTATGTTGTGACATCAGAGAATAAAAACTGTTTCAATTACTTCCTGCATTCTTTCGCTTCAGTATTTCAGATACTGCGCAGTGATAAATAAATAATTTCTCAATGGTGCTGGAATGAACATGATGCTCACTAGGGATTAAGAAATCTATCTGATGTGGGTAGTCAGATTGGAGAGAACTCTATAGCAAGTAAAAGCAAGTGAGTTGGGAGGGAATACTAAAGTGACCTGAATGCCAGCTACAGAAGCCGGATGTATGTACCAACAGCAGGGAACATGGGGATCTGCTATGGCAGCAAAAGCAGGTGAGCAGATAGAACACCAGTGCTGATACCCCACTGCCAGCAGATGAATCATTTGGCTATAATTGGGAATGCTCTTTTCAACAGCTATTTTTAAATAAAATGTCTAAGAAGCTTTCATAAGATCTTGCATGCTCTATTTCAGTTTCGAAGAAGTACCAAAATACTACCAGAAATTTTGGTCCCAGAATATTGCTGCCAGGATCTCAGAATAGAATGAAAATTTACATAAAAGCATGGAGTGAATGTTTCCAGCTTGTTCCATCTTTGGTCTAGTTCAAGAAGCCTAAATAACCAGTCTAGCATGCATGCCTAAGGCAAATAGAACTTCAAATCTTTGATAAGTCCATCTGCTCTTGATATTAAAAAAATTATTCCCTATGCTAGAAGGAGTGAATGTTGGAAAATACACAAAATGTTACCAAAAGATAGCTTGAGAGGGACAAAAGTTCATTTGTTTGAAACAAAAAATGAACAAATCTGAAAAATTCTATGTTTCAATAGCAACAGAGGCAGTTTAAAGAATAGATTGGCTCACAATTAACAAAGATATGCATTTCCCCCCATCGGTCAGTGTGCCCATTTACCACTTAGAAGTAAAAGCCTAAGAATTGGTCCACAGCTTACTGTACAATAAACCAGATAATACTGTTAGAAAAAGGAAAAAACAGGGGGAAAAAAGGAAGGAAATAAAGCAGGAAAAAAGCCAAATTTTTAGTTTATATAAAAAGCTTTATACACATCCTCAAGTGACAAATCATATCCTCCACCCTGCAGCCTTGAGTGCTAGACCTAGCTAATTATGACAGCACAAAAAAATCCTTCTCTGATATGCTCAGGGTCCATACACAAATTACAAGGTTTTTCACTAATAACTCAACCTGTATTAAAAGGGAAAAGGAAGAAAAGCAAAGAAGAAATGCAAAGATGTATGCACTGATGTTAATGTATGCATGCTGTCCAGGTAGGGGCTGGGTTGAGCAAGTTCACTGCAGTAGTTAATTTGTGAGGGATATAGTTATGCCTTTAATAGCATGAGTGATTAGTTTAAGTCTTTTGTTGATTAAAAAAAACTAAAAAACAATCTCTCAAATGCTTCCAGAAATTGTTATAAAAGAGAAATCAATCAAAATATTCACATAAGCGAGGTTCACAGTTGTAGCTTTTAACTGAATGAGAAAATGGTCCCTTAGGTGCCTTTAATTTACAAATTGCACCCTCCTGGTTGTATGGAATATCTTCTCTAGGCATGAAGTTATTAATGGGGATGGAACATTGAAGAAGTGCTTTAGAAAGCTTTCTTGCCCCTGGAGACCATTCCCAAGGGATTACAGTAACCGAATGCATTAAGGAAGCAGTCAAATACTCTCCAAATGCAACCTGTATATTTCCAAAGAATTCAGTTGCAGCCAGATTACTTTAGCTCAAGTTCCTTGTGCCAGAAAAGCTTTGTCTCCTTGCCAGAATTAGCCACCTAATTTTAGAAAGTTCACCACACAAACAAAGGGAACATGTGAAACTGCAAAGGAGGTGTTATCACTTCTATTCAACAACAGCAGGCTGTGATAGATCATTTCTCACCAAATTACTGTAGCTTTCCACAGAATTTTGATTTGGGAGCTTCTATTTGGATCCTATGGGCAAGTAGGATTTAGAATTGTAAATCCATAAAACCCTGAACAAATCTCTGATGCCCACAAGCTACAAGGAAATGGCTTCTCTTGTCTAAGACTAGTCTTGTTAGACACTTTTTATTGCTAAAATACAAATTATAGATGCCATGTGGAGTGAAATGAAATAACTGTGACTGAGGGTAGTAACACACAAGCAAGTAGTTGTGACTCCTAAACCTAAGTCATTATAATGTAAGCCAATTTTTGCCTAATTTGCCAAATGGTGATTGTTCAGTCTTCTTTCCTTCACTGACTGAGTCGATTCTCTTCTCCCTCACCAGATGCTTACCTAAAATCACGCAGACTTGATGCTTCCCCTTCACTGGAGTATGATCCAAGGGCTAGGCAACCTTCAGCATAGAGATTGCAACAAGCCATAAGACAAGAAGGGTGAAGCCTAGAGAGGAAACCAAGAACATTCTACTTTTTAAAATGTTTTCCTGCCTTGCCTCCAAACCAAAAACCATAGAGCACACAAGGCAAATCAAAATTCCCTTATTTAATTATTAACTTGAGCTGCTATTTCTTAACGGAAGAGTGCAGCAAAGAAATGAGCTGTTCTCTTGTTGGAGTCCGAAATGCAAGGAATTTTCAGAACTTTTGGCCTGTAATCCAAAGCTTGGAATTAAACACAAGATTTAATTTGAGACCTCAGAAAAGGCTTCTAAACTTGGGTGCTAAAAGCAAGAATGTAGAGGAAAGTTTAGAGTTTTCAAGTTTAAGATATAAAATCAAAGTAGTTATAGAGGTAAACAAAGAGTTTAAAATACAGTACTGTAGGTTTGTGTGTCATAACATGATTGGTTAAGAAAGCTTACACACTAACATGGATCTGTAAGAACTCATAAGACAAAATATTTAAGGATTGAGTCAAAAACATAAATATCCTTGTTGTCAGTGTTTTATTGGTAAATAAATTCTTAAAAGGTCTTGTAACTACGGGTCTTGTGACCTTCTGAACTATGCTGCAACGATGTAAGCTGAAGTCACTCTTCCTACCTATATAAAAAGGATAAGAAAAATAATCCTCATCATCAAAAATAATTCAGAGGTCCCGTCTCAAATTCCTTCCAAAATTCCCCACAAGTAAATTATTACTTTCCATAGACACAATGAAGGGAACACAGCAAGGATGTGCAGCTGGGAGTTGGGTCTCTGTGGAGGAACAGTTCTGTCCAGAGCCACATCACACAAATCCCTAGTGACCTAAGTAAAGTAGGGCTCTAGCATCAAGTTGTTGTAAAAGTGTTCATTTTCCCCTCTTATTTAGCATGCTACTCGTGTATCACCCACTCATAGAATCCACTCTAGAGAGAATTATTACATTTTCCAATCTGCTTGCTCTGAATGTTTGCCTGCAGAGCTGTCCTCACAAAAATCATTATTCTTGAACAGTTACATGAGCTCAACATTTTAACAATGGTCTTGGTAGCAAAACACCATTAAAATATTTTGCATATTAACTACAGTCTGAAAAAGGTCTGGAAGGTGTAGGAAGCCCATCTGAATGCCAGAGCATAAAGCAATATTGGGAGAAAGCTCTGCTGAGATCTCTCTTCTCCAGGGTAGTCCATGCACAGATCCACTTACACGTTAAGAGAGGTTTGAGGAGACAACTGTTGATATTCTCTCTGGAGAACATCTCAAGCAGCATCCTAATTACTATCCAGAATTAGTAAATCCTAATGAAGGTTCATAAACTGTGATCTCCAGATATGGAAAGGGAATGTAGCTTTAGTTATTTCTTTTGTGAAGGCAATGAAAGAGCCATGACATCCTGTCATGCCTCTTACAACACTTGAAATCTGGACTCCAGAGCAAGTAGACTTTCCATTTCTCCAGTATTTAAAAAAAAAAAAAGAGAAACCTCCTCCCTGTTGCCCAGATTAAATTCCCCACAAGTGAGAAGCCAGTTTCTTCTGAAAAAGTTCAAAATAATTCTCAAGACAGAACAGGTTGGGTGAAAAGGTCAGCCAGGACAGCAAAGTAGTACAAAACCTTCTTGTCAAGACAGTTTCTGCTAAATTAACCACAGACCAATCAGGACAGAAACAACCAGACTTCCACAAGGAAACAAAACCTGTTTGAGACTTGCACCCAGTGTTCAGACACAGTTCACTTACAATAAACAAGTTCTGCACTGGCCCTTCTTCATTCTGAGATTAAGAGCTAATGTTAGGATAGGTTTTTATTTTGTATGTGAGGAGTTTGTTGTTTGTTTTTAAACACTCCAATTTAGATTTCTATTTCATTCTGAAAACTGATGGGAAGGGAAGGTCAAGGGCAAGAAACATGACATAGAGGTAAAAGGTTTTGTATCTGCACAAAATAGATGAACCCTTCTCCGCTTTCTGAGCTGAATCTTTCCCAAAACACTGTTGCTAAAATACCTACCATTCAACTGTTTCCATAAGTGTTTTAATTTTTACTTATTTTCAGTTTTAAGAAAGAGTAATTAAATTTTTCATTCAAAACCTTCCCCAAGAGTTTCTGTTGCCTTCATCTCCAGAGGTTACAAGTTCATCTTCACAGGAAGGAGATATTATCAATGTTTCTTATTTAGGCTAGTAGCAAGATACTTCTGTCACCTCATCCTGAATTAATTTTAGCTGACAGGGGTACCTGAAACAGCTGTTCAGGAAGAAATCCCCAAATGTATTTACAATGGGAAGGATTTAGCACAAGCACGTTCATCTTCTTTACTGGAAACAAAATAGGAATAGCAGCACTTAAAGACAATATGTAAGGGTATTTAAACAAGAATAGCTCCTGAGTGCAATAAATACTTCATGCTCCCATGAGCTACAAATCAGTTGCGGCCCACTGAACCATCTGCTCTCACAACAGCTTCCAGCCTGCCTCTCTCACTGCACTGCAGTGTGGGTTGTGCTGCTCCCAGAAGGGGTTGGGATTGAGCTAGATCAGATAAGGAGAGCCCTAAGGGGCAGGTACATTTAAAACTGTTTTATACTTCATATACTTGTCAAATAACCATGTCCTGTAATTGGAATTACCGAAGTTGAAAAGATAGCAGGTAAACAGTCAAGAGAGAATTTCTGGGTTCCTCTAGATCTTACTTATGATAAAGACAGTTCTCCCTGCAACTGAAATAAATTGTCCTACTGTCTTCCTGATGTGATTTTGCACAGCTTGGACAAGAACAGGGCCCTTTCTTATTCCATCAACTCTGAGATAACTCTGCAGGAAATGTGACACAAAAACATCTTTGTTCTGACTTGTGTGCTGTGCCAGATGTAGGGAACATCCAGCTGCTTTCAGCTTCCTTGGAGCCTAGCAGAGGGTTAACCAAGATTTGTGACACCACAAGGCACTGGCATGCTTTTCCTTGCATGTTTTCCTAAGAAGGTCATGCCCAAGAATTCTCCCCAGATCCTGAGATGTGACATTGGTAGCTGCTGCAAAATGCTGTTTAATAGGTGATAAGATCACCTGGGAAGCTGCCTGTGAGAACAGGGACCAGCCTGATGCACCTCCGTGAGGCTCCTCTGGATGAGAAATTGCTGTGGCATAACACTGCTAGTGCGAGATGCTGAATGGTAAGGGCAGGATATGGCAGGACCTGGGGGGATCAGGGTGTGGAACATGACAGAGACAGGAAGGCAGAACAGCAGTAAAGGCAGCTCAAAGCATGTGGATAAAATTCTTGTGGTCCTCAATACCCAGTTAACTATAAAAGGAACTTAGGTCCTATCTCAAAATTTTCTTGAGGTCAGAAAAGTTGAGGAAATTTGTTTCAGATTAGCTTGTCTAAACAACTAAAACACCTAAACAATAGCTAAAACATCACAAAAAATTCTTCAAACTTATTACAAGTTAGATATAATTACAAGATAGATATTGGCTTCCACTAGATGCTTTGTGCCTCATAGTAAAGTTGCTGGACTTCTGATGGGTATAGCCTTCAGCCTGTTACTTCTCTTCTATACTTCAGAAGTACAGAGGAGAAATTACCCTCTGGTGTCTGAAGGATCTGTTATCAAGACAGAATTCGACCAACAAACTTTAACCTTTAACGTTAAATATTAAAAGTGTACCAGAATGCCACCTTAGATGTCTTCAGTGCTATAAATACATTATTTTGCACAAGAAACCTGGACATTTCAACAATAAACCATTTCTAGGGGCATCTATATTTTCTTCTACCATATTAACTATCACTGAAGACTCAGGACTTCCTCCTGGGCAAAACCAAGTATTCTATATGAGTCAGCAAGCTGCAATTCTACCACAGCATCATGCAAATAAAAACAGAACAGGTATCTTTAATGGCTCCATTTCAGTGAATAACAGAGAAAACACTATTTTTCATCAAGGTGATGAATTTTTTATTATCTCTATGCTATGAAGTTTTTCAGTTCTAAGAAAAAAGAATAACATCTATTCTCTAGGCATCTATTCATCTATTCATCCAGCTAAAGCCTTGTCTCACAGCAGTATTAATTTTGGAGGGAGAGTGGGACAAAAACTGCATTTCCCAAGAATTCCACACAATATTTTTAACCATCTACATATTGTTTGATATTAGGAAAATAAATGCAATTATCTGTTACTCTAAAAGAGAACTTTTAAGTTCCCTGATGGCTAACACCAGAAAAAAAACCAATTTGAGGATCAGGAAAATAAAAGCTCAAAACAGCAAGGTCTTTTAGGAATATTGAACTTACCTACTTGACCAGAAGATATCGAATGAAATTTTACTCCTGGATTGTAACATCTTAGGATGCTGATAAGGATTTTTGCTTTTTGGTTGACTCATTAAAACTGAAAGCTTGCACACCACTTTCTGCCAACAGTATGGAGAAGAATATGGTTTAGGTGTAATTTCTTTTTCTTTATACATTATTCTGTTTCTATACCAACACCTAGCAAATGTCAATACTCACAAACCTATCTTCATCTTGAGTCACTTACTAATATCTCCTTTTTTAAGACAAAACAGTGCTCCAAAATAGTGGTCCCTGAGCAATAGGCTTCTGATGGTATCTGTGGTCAAAGAACATTGATGACAGCAAGTAAAGGAATGTAAAGCATGTTTAGCAATACTGAGCTGCTTTGCTCATGAGCCAGTGAACCACAGCACTTTTTAATGTCTTTGTCAGCACTTCAGATTTTCCAATGAAACAGTTGTTGTTTCACAATATTACCAATTTTCCCCCACATAAACAATTTGGAAAATGAAATGCCCATTACGGTCCTGATTAGCTGCCTCATCACAACGTGCTGGAGATAAAGACATATTCTTTACATTTATTCTTCTTCATTTGATAACAGTATCTTAAAATATTCTATTGCAGCTCTGTCACTTTCAAAAATTCTTTAAAAAATATTTCCATAGTAAGTCTTTATATAACAACATGTAACTTTGAAGTGACAGATTTGTGCTTTTCAAGTTAAAGCAATCTACTGTGCTGCAGAGAAAAAACAAGTTAGACTTTTCTGGGCTACTCAAGCCTTTTTAGGTCTGAGAGGTTGCTATACCACAGCTGGGCAAATAGCAGTAAGGGAACACTACATTTAAAAAAACCCGCAATTTTTCAAGCAGTGAGCTGGTTGTGCAGGTCTATTTGTTTTTCATGCATCCAATTCCATTCTCATTTGCACTCTTGAACAAGTTCACTTTGCACATTACCTGTGGTATCTGTAAAGTCCCTGAGCAAACCAAGCTGAACCCATGTCTGGTACAATGAGCAACCCTTTAAAAGAATAATGCATTTTCATTTGATCTCGAGATTCTAAATATCGTGAGGTTATATCAAAATATATTTGATATATTTCTTCTGTCCCTATGAAAAAATGACAGGGAATTTTCAGCTATTCAGCTACATCTACTACGGACAGAGTCTGAACACCCCAAGGAGGGGGGGAATTGAAAAACAGATCCAGAAACTGGGAATGAACCAAAACCCTGGATCAAACTTCAACTCTCATTTAAGCAGGTCATTTTAGTTGAGAGAGTTTTGTTAGCCTGTGTTGAAACAGCCATTGACAGGACATCTTCCCAAGTGACAGACACTATATTTTAAAAGATAAAGAAATAAAAATCAAATGCCAGAGAACAGATTCCTTGTTGAGTGGGTGTCAGCACACAAGCCACTGCTTTGGAAGGGAACAGAGTGATCTTGTGGTAGCTAAAGATATTCTGCTTATATATGTTGTCATGAGCAGCAAGAACACACAGTATTTATCTTCAGATTTTGGTGGCACTTCAACTGCCATGTTCTCCCAGCTCCAAACACATCTGCTGAGCACATCATCCAGGTTCGTAGCGGTCCAGAGTCAGTTACGAAACTCCAACCTGGCCACACCACTAATCCTTAAATTGCACGAAAGGATTACTAGCTATGATGTATCTAAGCATTTAAAAGGTGAGGCAGCAAGAAAGGAAGCAAGTCTAATCCTCACATTAGCAGCCTAATTATTTTTAGGAGAGCACATCCTTATGCTGCTGCTGTGTCTCCTACATGGAGACACCCTCTCTCATCCTACAAGGAGATACATTGGCATGACCATATGTTTTGAGGAAGCTTGTCAGCTGAGGCACAGAGCTGCTGCTTTGGCTTCTGGAACAGGATACCTCCCTGCCAGCCAAAATCTTTGTGTGTGTGTCTGTTCTGCAGCACACAGTGGGACAACGGCACAGAAACCCCAGACTCTGCAAAGTGGTAAAACTAAAGCAAACATGGAATGGCTGAGAGGTTCTAGAAACACAGAGAGGTAGAAGCTGTAAGAGAAAAGTTAATTTAAGATAATGGGCAGCTTGAATGAGAATTAGTACCTGTCTACAGGTCATGAGGAAAAAGTCAAACTTCCTGCCTTCCTCTCACATCCCTCCAAGATATAAAACTGTTGGAATATGGGGGGGCAATGCACAACATATGGAAGCAAAATATTTGTAACCCATTTCAAAACTGGAGTGAGATGAGTTCATAAAAGAAATGCATGTCATACTTGCCTATCACAACAGTGGACTGCAACTTGAAGGCTAAGGAAGGTAAAATGCCAAATAACTTCTATATAGCACCATGGTAGCTGTGCATTGAAAACATATGAAAATTGAAAAAACAAAAACCAAATGAACCAGTCAGAAAATACAAGTATAAACATTCTTTAGCAAAGCTGGAATTTGAGTAGCACTCTAAATCAACCCACTAATAATCCCAGCTACATTGAATAAACACACGTTATTTTCTTGGCAAAAACTCCAAGAGTGGCAAAGCAGTGGCTCATGATGACAGTATTATAGTAAAGAAAAAGGCTGAAACTTCTCTGTATGCAGCAACCAAACACCTTTCTGAGCAAGAGGAACCCTTCTGCAGTTGACCTCTCTTTCTTTATTCTTTTATCATTTACTGCTTAACACTAAAACAATTCATATTCTGTAGGTACTTACAGCCCTGTAGAATGTTTAAGACTTAGTCTTGTTCTGACACTTATTTTGAGCCTTGAAGTAATTTATTCAGACAGTTTTTCTGTTCTTCCATTACCATCTAGGCTAAGCAACAGGATTCTTCACTCCTCCTGCAGAACTGGTTCAGGCAAAATCAGGCTTTTCCCATCTCCTGGGGCTCTATATCAAGCCAGTATATCATTCCCTATAACACTGTTATTTGCTGTAATAACACAAAAGAAAGCAAATGCATGCTGGGGAAAGAATTGCACAGGGTACAGTCATCACATGTAAATTCTATATTCTTCTCTATTTGTTTGAAGGCTAGAAAGGCAAGCTATTTTAAAGTGATAATTGACTTCTATTTCAGCCCTGTAAAGAAAAGAAATGTCATCCACTCTGGGTAATTAATTGCATTACATATTCCCATACACCCACATACATTTGGAGCAGGAAAACACAACTCTCTGACAGCTACACTGTCCTAAAAAATAAAAACCCGACAGAAACATTTAGTGATTTCAGATCATCAAGATGAAACCAGACCCTAATTTTACTGACTAGTGATGGAGGCAATAACCTTTAACTAACACTTTTCTATCTAGAAATTTGGTGATGGGCACAAACCAATTTTTGCATCCTCGCAGAGCTCAGTCCATCTATGCCACTGAGGTCCCTACACTTCAGTTCGGAAGAATATCAGTTCTCTGTTTTAGGAGATTGCTGTCTCCAGTTCACTTGAAAGTACTGCTCAGGAGCAAATAAAACAGAGTTTTTCACATCCAGAGTGAAGTAGGTCTTAACAATTCTTAGAAAACAAGAATTGGAAAAAGAAATATCAGTTAAAACATAAGCAAATAAACTACACTGTCAGCTGTTGCTACAAAGCTGAACTGTTATCACATGTGCTCTTCTGCTCTCTTAATTTTTTGGAAGTGGGTCAAATTTCAATACCAAGCAAATTTTAGTAGGACTAGATTGTGGTTTAGGAGTAGATGTTACCACCATTTTCCTTTTCTCAGGGTGAAAGGTCAGACCAGGCCCTTTTTCTCAGGCCCTAATTTACCAAGTCCAACTTCCTACATCTTTTTGAACCATGACACTTTAGAAAGACACCCTGGCTAAACTCCATTGCAAAAGATAGGTAATTTACCACATTGAAATATAAGTAAAAATGTTCTCCAGGCAGTCCATGTAAAACACATGATCCTGCACAGCTGTTTCTATCCTGCCTTCACACAATGATGCTATCCAGTGGAGCCAGGTCCAAAGGGGAGGGCTTGGAAAGGCCACAGCCCTGGAAGAACTCACACATGGCAGTCTCTGTCCTCCCACTCACTGCTTCCCACTCCCTCCAAGAGCCTTAGGTTCCTGCAAGTGCAAGAAGCTGTTCAACTGGCTGTATCAGAAGAACAAAAGGACATTAAATCCTCCAGCCTGTTTCCTTTCACTTGGTGCACAGACCCAGTCCATGTGTTCCTCTCCTTCTGTAGGGTCAGCGGCAAACAGCTGCAGGTTCTCCCTGGCCACAGTTGCAAGCACCCAAAATATGGTGTATGGACAAGCATAGCATCTAAATTTAGTTCTAACACTACTTCTTTGTAATTCTTTCCTTCTATAGAGGAAGAAAACCTGTGAATGAAAATATTAAAGCCAAAAAGCATACTAAAATTTTATACAACAAATTAATCTTTCCTTCAAGGAAAGACATGTAGTCTCTAATCTCCCCACTTTTGCAGCCAGATCTAAGAGGGTATCATGGATACAGGTGGAATTCTTCAGTGTGGCAGACTAGGACCACATTCTAGGCAATACCAATACAGCACATCAGTGCTGCTGCCCAGCCTCTTTTTCACTGAACCCTTATGCTGTGTTTTCCAAGTCAGCTGTGGCACAGATCACACTTTGTTTGCCTGCCTAAAGAAATCTCTCATGCCAGCTAACATATATAGACAGCTCCTCCTCTGATTTTTAAAAGTCTGTACTACATTTGATGAGAATGAAATCAAACATTAAGAATAAGAAAGACATCAAAATCCTGTGTCCCAATATGAGGATGAGGCCCACAGAATTGCATTCCCAAATAAGAGATGTAGCCACATGTTGCTGCTCAGAGACATCAGTGCTCTGGGGAAAATCCTAACACACAAAAGATGCCCAATGTTCAGAGGATACAGCACAGTTTAAAACAAGTACCCCAAGAAGCTGGAAAGAAGTGTGTCACCAAGACAGGTGCATTTATAAGATGCATTTAGAAAATACATCTCAGGAGACAGATTTATGTAAATTGAGAGTATCCAATTTGAATCAAAAGTGTCAGATCTGAACAGAAGCCCAACAGAAGTCTTGAAGTGATACTTGTTCACTCATCTATGTATTATTTTACATTTGTTGCTACTGAAACAAATTGCTAAGCCTCCACCAGAGCAGAACTGGATGAAAGCTCTATGTCCTAACATAATAACAAGGATCAAAGCATCACATTTAGAGATGCAATGATTGTCACTTGTCTAAAATTATCTGTGAGTGTAGCCTTGTGAGCAAATGAATGCAGACCAGGAAAACAAAACAGAAACAGGGACTGTTTAGGATTCTTTTAGCTGCTGGCCATGATTGGTTTATGGTGCCTTTCATATAACCCCACAAATTGTAAGGGAAGAGTTACATGAAGGCATAATCTTTATTGGTCAATTTTTATTTAAGAAAAAGACACCTATATTTCATATCTGTTTAAATACCCTGTTAATTATTGCTACACAATGTCTTTAGCCAAATGTACCCTCATTTATATGAAATTTTTGTTGCTCTTCATAATGTTCCTTTAAGCAGCATTTGGTCTTAGCCTAAACATCTTCTCTGGAAGATAGCCCAATTAAGCAGATTTTCTTATTAAGCATGCTCCAGTTAAGTGATGTACATCACAATCAGCTCAGTTCCTTTAGGATTTTTTACATATTCAGCAGAACACAGGGCACATTTTACATTTTTTCCAAGCTGGCCTGTCCTTCCACAAAGAAAGTACATTTACATTCATTTTAACAAAACAACATCAAAGGTATGATAGCTAATCTAAATAGGAAGACTTCTACGTAGTCCTGGGAAGGTTTTTTTTTTTAATTAAACTACCCAATTTCCCTTTTAAGTCTTTTACTAAGCAAGTCTTTGAAGAGAAACTGACTTCTGACACCGCAGCACTCTCACCAGCACATCTCTATGGAAGTGGGAAGGGGCTCCCTCTCCCTGGGCATCTGAAAATCACCTTTGTGCTCCAGTATTACATAAACCTTTTTAATATGTAATTTAATTAAGCTTAATTTCATTAAATTAATTACTTTTTTTTCCTGTGGGAAAGAGCAATTCAATGATGGCCCCACAGTCATTTCCTAAGGTTGTATTTCTGGCACTTGGCAAGGAATATGAAACAAGTGTTGGACTTGTGTCTTATTTTCACAAGAAAATTACAGTTAAAATCAACAAGCCTTGTACATTATATTAGATTAGAATACCAGTCCTTCTGCAGCAATGAAATTAAAAATAAATGGTGAAAAAGTAATCTAATTAAAAGCTGTTAGATGCTTTAAAGAGTGTTTAGGTGTGTTGTGAGCATTCCTCAATACTGACCTAAAGTCCTTATGTGTTGTTTCGCTACCAAATTAGACTTTCGAAATCAACTGCAGTCAAACAACTGGGATAATTTCACAATTAAAATATTTTTTAATTTTTTTAATGAAACAATTTTCTGATTTGATTTTCCCATCAATTTCAAATAAAATGGTACTAGGGAAGAAAACCTGACTGTCACTATGAATTGCTGTTGTTTTCTGATGTTTGTATTAATTTCCAGTTTAACAACATTATGTGGCTATATTAGCCCAGTTTTCTCATTTTATCATAATAGTCCAAGTTTTAATTCTAAACATTATTTTTGAGTTTGAAAAGGTGCAGCCCTTGTGCCAAAAAGTTAAATGAATTACTTTTGTACCATCAAAGGTTGAAACACAACCATCTGGTCCACCAGAATTGGTCTGAATTTTTCAGTATTCTTTAAATGGCACATGCTGAGAAAAAGCCTGCTCCAACTGAAGTAAGTGGCACAACGCCCACTAATTTATATAAAACCAGGATTTCTTCCAACATGTCCTAGTGAGAACATTTTGCTTTTCTGTCTATGCACAGATTTTGTACTGACTACAACTGTGTTGGTTGGGTGAGATTTTTTTTTCCTCTCCACGGAAACAATAAAATCAATTTGTGAAGTAATATTCAAGGTGGACAGATACGAACACTGGGAAAGCAGCATGTTTTCTTGCTGGTGTTTGAATGGAGGATTATTCCCTTGAAGGTACAGGGAAAGAAACACACATTTCTCATTTTTTGTCAAGTCCAAAGTATTGATAAAACACTGAGAAATCTGTTTTCCTAGTACAATACAGCATCTCATTGATTGTCAGCAATGTGTGGAATTCACATTTCCTGAACTGGACAGCTACTGTACCACACTTGTGGTAATATACTTCTTTTAACATCTCACATCTCATCAAATGATCACAGCTTATGAAAGAAAATTATATATTCTGGAGTAAGGCAGTGATATTTTCACAAGAATTACTCTGCCAGAGCAGTAATACCTGCAGTTGTTTCACTTAATTTAATTCTGGCTTTACTTTATTTACAGAGAAAATGTGCAACTAAGTAGCAAAAAATGTTAAGTGAGCAGTGGTTCCATGTGCAGTGGCACCATTTCCAGAGACTTTATCCCATGCTTCACAGCAATGGGACAAAGTCAGGCAGCCATGCTGGCACAAAAATATTTTGTGGAATCATAATAAGTAGACAAAGACAGAAACCTGTGATTTCCATGTTCAGTTGTGGTTCATTACCCAAATATGTAAACTATTTAAAGGTTATTTATTTTACTGCTTCTGCTAGAAAGAAGGTAGCAGCTGCTTAGATGTTTATAAGCAGGCACACAACCACATTTAGAAGTATATCTACACAAGTTGGATTGCTTTGTAAATAAGGTTACTCTGAATATTTTTAGATGCAAATCAATTCTATTTTCCACTCTACCAGGAGGATTAAATTTCTGACATTGATGAAATCCAAAGACACTAAATTTAACTTGGTGATTTGAGAATGATTCATAATGAAACCCTTATTTTTCATAGCAGTGGGATGCCACCTATTTTATTCTGCTATATTCTGGAGACAGACATTAGGGTGTACCCATGATGAGTGGTAATAACAGTCAGATTTTAGTAAGCCTACCAGGTAATGATACTTCAGCTCTGTTCTGGGGGAAGTGGAGTGGCTAAAACTCCCAGCTAGAGGATTTCACACCTATTGCAGAAGCACAGTGTGAAAGAGCCCACTTGTACAAGTGTACCTTTTTGACACCGATAATTTGTAAAAAAACAGATCTAGGAGTTTTTCAGAAAAGAGAAAAAAAAATATCAGGTCATTACACATTAAAGAACTACTGAATTTCTCTCAAAGATTAAAAAGGAGAAAAAAAAAAGAAGCTGAGTCTCGAGGAGAAATCTGACCTTTCTTTACATACTTTTTTTTTTTTAATAAATATTTCTATTCCTGTTACAGGTCAAAAATTCCAAATGTACTTACCACAGTGTCATGAGTCTGTGGGCATTAGTGAAGTCTCTCATAATGAATATGTCTACTGTTGCCTAGCAAGTACATATGTGGAACATTTGGATGTCATCAACAAACAAATTAATTACATTAGATTTCTGTTAACATATTTTATGTCTTTGAATTCAGGACTTTTATGCATTAGGATTAAACACTTATTTTCATTTTTATTTCATTGGTAAAGATTAAAACTAAGTGAATTTTCCTCATCAAGACAGAAAGTTTGACTTAAGCTCTTTTCCCTGAGGAAAAAAATTGAAATAGACTTAAAAAGAGATACTTCCATAAAATGTTCTTAATTAAAATAGACAACAGTTATTTTTCCTGCTAGTTTTACACTTGAACAACATTTTTCTCTGCAGACAGTTCTCATACAAAATCAGAGAATATGCTGAGCTGGAAGGGATCATCAAGTCCAGCTCCTGGCCCTGTTCACATACCTTATTTGATTTTTACAATACTAGAAAATTCAGTCTGTAATCAATCATGGAAACTAGTGGTTTCCAGTCCCCCCTCAATTAATTACATCATATAAATAAAATTTATATATATTTATAACCTATATAAATACATTTTCATATATACACAACACTCATTTCTTAGGAATTGGAATTCTACTAATGAATGTATACTGTTTTAGACCAGTTTCCTATACTTAATCAAGATACACAAGAAAATCTTCTCATGTAAAATATATGGCAGTCCTGAATAATTTAAAAAGGCTCAAGTGCTTCACTCTCTTTGATATCAAAATATTAGCCCGTCAGAGGAAAATACAAAGAATATCTCTCCTCCTCTTTGAAATTAAAAAAAGTATCTTTAGTGGAACCTCAATTTTATTTAGACCACATACAAGCAATTTGAGGGAGAGAGGAGAGGGGGATCTGCTCAGGCATTTTATGATTCTTCCCAGAAAAAGCATCATGCTCCCAGAATTTTTAAGACACCTTTAGTAATGGTCCAGTCATATTAATAGAAAGATACTGATAACTCTTGCCTGAAAAGACAGAGTAGCAGGAAAATTAGGACATATTTAAATTAGTGTTTTTCTTATTACAGTATTGCACAGTATTCTATCCATATAATATTTTTCACTTAAATCTCAGTTGCTAGGTTTTCTTCCATCTACTGTCACCATTTTTCATAATTGAAGATCATTAGTATGTTAATTGTTAACAATTTAGGATTGTATTACACTTTTAATAATAATCTGTGAAATAATTTATGGTGAATAGTAATCTATTAAAAGTAAATTATTGAAAGTCCCATCATCCTCCCACCCAAAAAGTTCAGACCCTAAAGAGACAAGAAAGATTTTAAAGAAAGGGATTTAAGTAATTTTGAAATGCTGCCACCTTCAAATCAATTTTTTTTTTCCTCTGGGCAGGGACACCCTTCTCTAGACCAGGCTGTCCAAAATCTTTTTCAACTTGGCCTTTAACAGGAATGAGGCATCTACAACTTCTCTGGACAACCTGTTGCACTTCCTCACCACCCTCACAGTTAAGAATTTCTCCCCCATATCCAATGTAAGCCTACTCTCACTTCAAAGCCACTTCTCCTTGTTCTAACACTACATGCAGAAACATCACAACATAAAGAATAATCCATATTATTTATTTTTATAATAAGGATCTGTTTAAAAATAATTCAGTGTTTTTATCACTTTCTTGCCCTTCATAGACTGATATATATAATTCAAAAACATTAGATAATGAACTAGAACCATCGTGAATAAATGGCTATTAAGTGAAACATTCAATTACAGCTTTTAAAGGCAAAATAAAAAATATTGTCACTGGCTTATTAAAAAAAAACCCAAATTTATTCCCAGAAGTGCTGACAGAGTACTCTGAATTATGAACAGTTTATTTTGAAACAGGAACTCTTAGAAGAGTAAGAATCTGACACTGAAGGAATATTTAAGTTCAACTTAAGGATGAGAAACTGGGCAACCATTGTGACAAGGCAAGGTTCAGACAACCTTCAGAACCAATTACATTGTAATCTGCCTAGGCCTTTGCATCACTGAATCATCACATTTCTAGTGGAAAAAAGGCAACAAACTCCTTCATAGACATCTGTTGACAGTCAATGGAGACATCTTTAAAAAACATCCAGAAATGGAGAAACGTACAGAAAGGAAAAATGACGCAGGCCACATAGGTCTGAATCTTCCTGCAGCACATTCTGGTGTTCTCTATATCCAGCACACTTTTAGGACCAGAAGGTACCCAAAAACCAGAACTGTGGGTCTGGTTCATTGCTCATACCCGGGTGCAACGCAAGTTCAGAACAGCACCCTGCACCAACAGCACCACAGCCAAGGGACACAACACGTCCCTTCCACTCAGGCACCAACAGACCTGCTCCAAGGCACAGTTACTGTTCCAAAAGCAGGTCCAGAATGATGAGAAAAATCCCACATACAAGCAGAAGAAAAAGTCACTTGTAAGTATTTTCAGACTAAATATTTTGAAGCATTTCAGCACTAAATATTGCCAAGCACACATAGTCTGGACTACCACTCCCCTTATATCCTGGCTCTGAGCAGCAGTCCTAAACTCCCTGCTCATCTCCCAGGCTCCTGTCCCGCCTCCCTGCCAGCAGAGAGCTGATGGAGGGCAGGCAGTTGGCTGGGCCATAGCACAGGGGTGCTCCTATGCTTCCAGCTCTGCAGGTACTGATCCCATCAACATCAAGGCAAAAAACCACCAATGTTTGCCAAGAATAGGCTCTTGTGTCAGCTGCTGGGATGATAATCCAAGGGGAGCTGTAAGAGGCAGAATCTCCTGAGCTTGTCTGTTCCAGATGGGTTGGCTCTCAACAGGCTCCCACAGGCTTCTGGAAAACTGTGCTTTCTCACAGAAGAAAACATGAGTGGGCTAGTTCTTAGAAACGTGACAGGATGCTGCCCCATCTAGTGGGAGCACCCCTGTCCTCACCTCTGCTCGCCAGGCAAACCAGGAGAGCTTTGTATAAAGACACATTGTGTATTTCTAATCGTTTGTCAAATTGTTAAAGATACCCTGACAAACAGATGTGGGAAGGATTCCACAAGTGGTTTAAATTAAAATATATTGAGGTCCTAAAAGCTTAGAAAAGCCTTTAATGGAGGGGAAAGTATTAAATAAATGCTTCCTACATTTTAAATGTTTTCATGTGCAACTACTAACTTGTTGTCTATTAAATTATGTTAAGCAAATGTAATTGGAGAAGAAAACTGCAGTATAAAAAGATAAACCTTCTATCTTTAATGCAGTAATTACTCCATGTTTATTGGCTAGAAATCAGATGCATTCTCATGTTTACTACGAATTACAGGTAAAAATATCTTTTTTAGCTATTTGAGTTGGTACCATTTGCCTGTTCCAAGCTTTCATACAATTTATCAGTGTGGCTGAAAATAAAAGACCAATACTCTGTCAGTTCTATGCAAGTCAGAGAGAGCTGACTCCAGTCTTTCATTTTCATCTCCAAGCTGCATCTAATGCCAAATCTGTTACCTGCATGGCTGACCTCTCAGGGAACTGGGTATTTTTTGGGTAAACTGGGTATTTTTTCCTGCATTTCATTTGTTTTTTTCTTTCCAAAACCTGAAAATCTCCACATTTATATGTCTGAAAGACAAAATCAATGGCTGTTTCTAAGTCACAATTTCACTAACCATTCTACCATTCTATCATTTCTGGCACAGTAGAACTGGTTCCTCACTGTCTTCCACTGTTGTTGTCCTAATACACTTTACACAGAGCCTGAACAGAAATTAATTCCACATCCAGATATATCTTTTCTGACACTTAATATTTAACTGCTGAGTTCTGCAAAACCTACACTGGCATGTATTTAAAAATACGGTCTTAAGAACACCCTAAAGGCTAGTCCATTTTGGAACTTTGCAAAGCAAGTCCTTAATGGTCTGTCTTACCCTCACAGAATGCCAACATGGCAGATGGACAGAGACAACCTCCTCTAAGATGCTCAGAAGTACAAGAGATGTTGGATGCAATCCTCCAGCATAAGAAATCTTTCTCAAAAATAAGAGAACCCAGCCTTTTGACTCCAGCCTTTCAGTTCTAAAAGTCCCCACATCAAAAAGCTGCATTAAAGAACACCAAACTTATTAAAGTTTACCTGAACAGCTAAATGCCATTTAATTACTTAACTCCCAGGACTACCTGACAGCTTAACTAAGACAATACAATTCATAGCATCTTAGAAGAAGATGCTATGACAGTTTAAGCATTTCCTATCCACACTAACAAAAGTAGTACTTCTCAAGAGGAGATTATTCTCGGTGTTTTGGTCAGATCAGTGCCTATCCAGTAATGCCCACCTCTAGTAATGACTTCCCAGCACATGGCTGGCATGGCACACCATGCTCTGCTGGACTCACCAGCCATGGTGGTGCACAGCTGACCCAAAGTGACTCAAGGGACAGTCCATGTCCAAATGATGTCTGCTCAGGTGTAAAAGCCAAGGGACTGGAGGCATTTGTTATCTACAAAACAAGTTTGTCTTTTGGAGCAGCACTACAAGTAATGAAACCCTGCTTCCTGGGAAGTGGCTGAACACCTCCCCTTGATGGGAAGTAGGGAATAAGTCTCTTGTTTTCCTTTTCTTCCACATATGGCCTTTGTTTTATCAAACTGTCCATGAGATTGTTTCTGTCTTACTTTCTCCTTTCCCTTGTCCTGCAGAGGAAGGGATGGATAGAGCCATTTGGTGGGCACATGGCATCCAGCCAAAGTCAACCACAGTCCTTTCTGGCACCCAGTGTGTGGCATGAGGACTTTGAGATAAGGAGTGTGAAGAGTCCTATTCCTGAAGACAAAGGAATGGCAGAGTTGGAAAGTGATGAACTGCCCTGAGCCCCTACTCTGTGTCCCCCTGTGCCTCTGAAGGGAAGGAGGTAGAGAATGGAGGGGTGAGGGGAAGGCGTTTTAACATTTAGTTTTTATTTTCTCACTATCCTACTCAAATCTGATTGGTAATAAATTAAATTAATTTTAACAAAATTGAGGTCTGTTTTGCCCATGACAGTCATTGGTGACTGATATCTCTCTGCCCTTATCTTGACCCATGAGCCTTATATCTTCTCTCCCCTATCCATATGAGGAGGGGAGTTACAGAGCAGTTTTTGTGGGTACCAAGTGTCTAGTGTCCAGCCAGGGTCAACCCATAATAGGAGAAGCAATGGAGGCACCTGGACACATAATATCCTCTTGCACTTGAATGGAAAAATCTGTTTCAATTTATAGGACAATTTTGGATGATCCTCATAGCTTTTTGTGAGGAGCTATACTCTCAGCATGCTGCTCCCAACACAGTGTCCCAGAACACGAGGCAGTGCACCAAGCTGAGAAACTGTGAACAAGAACAGCACAGTGTGCCCTGGAAATACAGGGATTTGGAAAGGGCACCTGCAGGTATTGTAGTACATTTTGTAGGCTGCCTCTTGGCAATGTCCAGCTGAGGGTCAAAATCAACAAGGATGAATATTTGACAGTTCACTTCATCCAGAGCCAAGGGCAAATGCAGAGTGCATCCATAGCTTTGGCCTGTATTCCAGCAGCTAAATGGCTGACAGGAAAGAGGAGGCCTTCACATATTAAGTATGACAGATAGCCACCAGCAAGACAGTCACATAAAGCCTGACATTACGATCCCAAGGTGTGGGATATTTTCAGTTCTCTCAGTGACACAACCCCCCACCAGGCACAGCTTTCTCATGGCAAAAAGCATGTAAAGACTTTGTGCTGCTTCCAACAGGGAGATGCTTTCTAGAAGTGACAACTATTCAAACTATAATAAATAAACTGTTCTATGTATTAGAAATAAAGAGTAGTCTAGTAGATGGAAGGGAAGACATTGATAAAATAATAAAATTTTATCAAAGCAAACTCAAAAAGAGCCAGACAAACTCATTGAAGTATCTGTGTGGAATGTCAGAGCTAAAGAAAAGTTCAGAGTGGATTTACTGGCCCCTCACATCTAAGTACATGCATCCACATCATTCTGTTCCACAAAGGATTTCCTTTCCTTGTCCGAGACACCACTAAGGAAAGCATTGCTTTTTCCCCTGTGTCTTCTAGTTACTGAGATCTTAAGTCTTTTTCCTTCCATGAATCATTCCAAACAGACAAATTTCTAAAACAAGAGCCTGTTTACCTGACCTACAAAGAGACTGTAAGACCACATACTTACAGAAATCTAAGACCCATGAGATCTTCTCATCACAAGAGCACAGACTTTTCCAAGATGGGCTGTCAGGTGTTGGAACCACCAACTCTAAATAAAATCCACAGAAGCTCTCCAATCTCCAAAGTACACCCTGGCAACTGGCTGTCTGTAAAGATCTCTGTCCCCCAGAACTGTGCTTCCAGACTTGTGAAGGACTTTGTGGGTTACAACTGCTTTGTCAGCCTGGACCTGTCCCTCTCTACTCTCAGTGAGAGCCAGCAGCAGGTGGGGGTTTCTCCTACTCTGGGATGGAAAAGGAAATGAGAGGAACAGAGGAAGAATGGCATCCCAGGCATGACTTTCCAGAGAAGTGCATAACTTGGATCCTGCAAGCAGGATTATGACACCACCCAAGGACTGTTACCAAGCAGGATCTGCAGATGATCCTTTCTAGGATCTTCACTTAGTCTCCCAACAACGTATCATAATTAGATTAGAGAAAACATTTGGAAAACCCGACTGCACAACTTGGTTGGCTGCACAAACTGCATCTCCCCTTTCAGTCCTCATTCTTTAACCAAAGGCAGACATTTGAAAAAGAAAAAGCAACGTTAACTATTTGTGAGCATGCAAACAACTTTCAAATCTGGACTTTCTATTATGGTACAATAGGTGGTTTTGTTCATCTCCTCCATTTTCTAAAAACAAAAACATAATTTCTTTAAGCTGAATAGTTTTCTGGACAGTTAACCATTCTTCTTATAGCCATTATTGTTTCAAGATTCTGCTTTCAGAAAAGCAAAACAACACTGCAACTCTAAAGCATTTCAAAGTATAAATGGATTCCCATACTTCCAGTCTAAGAGCATCTCTGAATGACTTAACCCATGAGCTTCCAGACCTGTTCTGTGTCCTACACAGTGTAGACAGAAATGATGACTGCTTTTCCAGTTGCTGCTGTTAATTGAAACTAACAGCCTGATACAATCACATAGCATGACACCCTGTTTATATTTATTATTTTGGTGTGGAACCATCACACTAGTGAACACATTTCACATCTGGATGAAAAACCAGATACAGCTTTTTATGAGATGGTAATGACTTCGTAATTCTTACAAAGACAGATTTCCCTAGTGAAGAGAAAATAATCTCCTTTTTCTAATCCAAGAGACAAAAGTACAGTGCAGCATTTGTTTAAATAAAGGGTTTCCTACCTGGGAATGTTTGTGTGTGCTAGAACATAGAGCAATAATAAAAGGCAAAGGAGAGTCAAGAAGAATGATTAGCGCAGAATAAGATACAATACATCTCCTGCATGTTTGTTTTCTTTAAGCAGGTTTTAAAGCTTTTATGAATTTTCAGTGGCTTGCTATGCTGGAAGAGCATCATTCTGACACTGTGATTTACAAGACAAAAAACCCAAAATACTCCTTTAAGGATTTGTTGAGGTTATTCTACCATGCATTCAAAAATTCTCTATATGCACAGATGGTGTTATCCAGAGTTAGTACATCCTAGCATCCTGCAAGCATAAGAAACAGAAAAAAAGTTGTTTCAATAGCAGTTCCAGAAATAGACATAATCTAAGTGCAGATATTGCATCTTAATAATTAAACTTACTGAACACTGTATTGAAAATTCTTCCACAGCAGAGATGTCAACGCTGATGAAAAAATCACTACTTATGGAAAGGGAGGCACAGCAATATGCAGCAATATTTAGCAAGGGGATGTGAAAGTAAATGAAACCTGTGGTCTGGAAAAGGACTCTCATGGCCTGATGGAACCACTGGCTGCCTAATGACATTGTGTGACTTTTATGTTATTCCACATCATTTTCACTGATAGTTATGCAGATAAAAGTATTCGTGATTAAATATTCCCACCCACGATAATATATTAAGGACACATTACTTATCACTTACATAACACCAGGATTATTTTTTCAAAAGAGGATTGTATAATACAAAGGATTACCATTCTTCAAAACAGAAAGTATATGCAGAGCAACTGCAGTTAGAGGCAGACTGATCAAATGCTTCTTCTGCCTGAAGTTCCATTATATGTTAATTTAACACAGCAATGAGTAGACTGGGACTAAAGTAAAGTACACAAGACAACCACTATAAAAGGCTGAAAATCTATTTGTTCTGCTAATAAATGTTTAAATTATATCAATAATAATAAATCAATGAAACATTTAAACTGTTAGGGTCTTTTGAACCGCCATTGATGTCATTAAATATTCTACTGTGGAAATGCAGTTTGGTTAATAAAACATTATAAATTTACCTCTCTCCTAAGGTTGTGGGTGGTTATTTCAACATCCTTCCTCCCTGCTGGGCAGTGGCAGCTCTGTGCCCGTGGCTTGACGGAATTTCAGCAATTTCAGCTGACAGAAAGCATTACAGTGAACAAGGCTTTATAACCTCTCTGAATTCTTCCACTTTCTAGCAAAAGCTTTGCAGTCACCCACCTTTATTTTTGTCACAGTTGCTAGGATGCCTCGGCGACAGCCACCAGAAATATCTATGATTTGGAGACAAAGCTGGAGGCAGGTGTAATCCACACCAGACCAAAAGGAGGGCAGGAGGCCCCTGCCAACAATCACTTCACCAGCAGAGATTCTTTTCAGCAGCAAAAGCACTACCTGGGATAGAGCAAATTCACTTGCTGCCATCTCACACTCTGCATCTCACCTGCCTCACAAGGAACACAAGGAACAGATCCAGCCTCCCACCACTGGGGAGGAAGGAAAAGTGCCTCTCAATTTGGACACCCACCTCAGTCAATAGCACTGGTTACACCCTGCAGGCTTTTCCCCTCCTTGCTCTTGGTCATCCTACTGAAGTAATAACAATAAATCCTGGACCTTACTGCCCAGGCCTGTGCCAGCTTCAGCTGCAAAATCTGCCTCTTGCATGGGGGGTTACAACCAGACACCACAAGCCTTTACAGAGGATCAGAGCTGGAAATGCCTCCAACCACCCCAGTGATGCTTCCTTGATAAAGCTCACACAGATACTGGCAGAGACTGTGCTAGAAACAAAGCACAAATGATGTATGCACTTGTTTGAAAAGCTCACACAAAGAAGGCTTTTTCTTTTAAATGTTGCTCATAGACTTCTGCATTTTAAAAGTCAGTCACAATCAGGCAATTATTTAGAAAAAATATAATTTTTCTGCGTGATTAATGAAAATAGTTTCATTAAGGATTAAACATCTGTTTGAAGGAACTATCCCTTATTTACATGAAATCTGTGTCATTCTACATAATGAATGCTTACTCTGCTAAAAGGGTTGTGGAGGAAGAGGTTTGTTGCATTGGATTCATACAAACAACCTTGCTTTCTTCACTTTTTCATTGAAAGAAATTTTGCTGCCAGACTGACTGTAGTAGGAAAATTACAATGTAATACTACACCATAGTTAAAAATTCTTTTGGCCTCTAATGTTAGATGGAAAAGTTATTCTGAGAATAAGAGAACAGATGCTGACAGCCATAGCAATTCTTGATGCTCATGCCAAGAAGCCATATTTTTTTGAAAAGGCTATTCATAATGTGAATAGTCCTACATGTGAAGAGAAGTCTATTATAAAAGACAGTATTTATTTGTAGATAAAGGGACACCCCCCAAATAGACCCATTGATATTTTTTCCCCTTTATCCAGATTTATTTGTTTTACAATCTTTTTGTTACATTAGCTGCTTCAGTGCTCTGAACACTTCTTGTTTACACATGTTGCCTAAAACAACAAACACTAAGCAATTCTTAATGGAAATGGGGAATTGTATTAGCACACTGGTATAAGAATCCATAAAATGTAAACTTTTAGACGATAAAATTCCAATCTGACTATACATTCTTTTATTAACTAGTTTTTGCCCTAAAGGCTTCCACAGTTGCTAACCTCCTCATGCTCTGAAGCAGAAGCATCCGTTGTAGCACTAGCATAGATAGACCACTGGAGCCTTGACAGTGTTCTCAATCATGATGCCCAGACTAGACAGCAATGACAAAAATATCAGATTTTCCCAGTCTACAAAGAAAACAAACATTGCCTGGTACTTTCTCATTAGAAGGTGTATCCTGCACTCTGTGCAAAGTAGGATCTTAACTCTATTTCCAAGCTATGCCAGCTGTACTGCAGACACAGAGAGCATTCCTCCTGCCCACATCGGTGCTGTCTGTGCTCCTGGCAGCAGAAGGAGCCTTTCCAACTTCTGGCACCATCCAGACCTTGACAAGAGGCTGGTGCAGGTCAGAGAGCACAGAGGTGGCAGCCCAGTGAAGTTCCCCACCCAGACAGCAGAAGGAGGTTCATCTCCTTGGTGAAAAGAAGAGGGAACATCCTTGTTACACTAACTGAAAATGTCCTGCCACCCCCTATATTGCCATCAGCTGCTAATCTGCATAGGCAGCCATGGAGCAAACCAGCTGGCCTTGGCCATCGCTGCTGTGCACACACTACTTTTTAAAATTTCAGTGGTTTAGGAGGGTACCAGCACCTCTTCCCCAGTCAAAGCTGGAGACAAACCTCCTTGTTTCCCGTACTCAAACACCAGAGCAAAACTCTCCTTGCCTGCAAAGCCCTTGCAGCTGCAAGATTCCACTCCAGAGCGAGAGTGCTGCAGGAGACTCATGGCTAAAAGAATCACTGAAAGAAGTTCAATGTATAAGGAACCAACAACTTCATAAGGGCTGAATAATGGCAGCTGAGACAGGATTCAAGTACGTATTTAAAACAGTGTCATGTTAAGGTGACATTTCCAAAAAGACTCACATATAGGAACTGAGCTGAACTATATAGGATACTAAAAATTCTCACGCAGTCTTTCAGTCTTTCATCTTCTCCAGTAACTTTACATTTCCTTCTTTACTTTCACACTAGAAATCACTAGAAAAACTGAAATGCATAGAAAAACCTAACTAAATATTTGTTTCTCTGAACCTGCTGAAGATTTCTGTCCTACTTCTTTAAATTCACAGAAAGACTTACTAGAAAGATTTTGCCTCAGAAGAAAAGTTGTCTTCATAAACATTTACCACGCTGAAATCAAGCCAGCAAAAAGCCCCAAAACACATATCTGGTTCATCATAAATAACTTCTGTTTCATACAAGTTGACAATTATGCAAAGTGAACACAAGGGCATTCCCTATTCTTTGTCACATAAGCATGCATTTTCTACTGAATTCTGAGATGCCATGTTCACTGCAAAACAGACAGCATGCTTTCTCTTTCAAAAGTTCTTTTGTGGAAAAGCAGCCTCTTAGTCTGCACTTGAAATGTAGCATTTTACAAAAGCTAAAAAACATCAAAAATCATCTCTCATTTATCCAGATAGAAAACTGACAATGTTGGTAAATTGTTGAGTAAGACTGATAATCTTTTAGAAAGCTCAGGCAAACAAAAGGTTTGAACAACCTAGTTGCCCACCAAGAACAAAAAAAAAATTTTTATTTGGCACATTTTTGATGCCTGCATTGATATGCTACCAAAGCCTGCAGTGGCTTTGTGACTTCGTCCTTGGGGTGACAGAATGCATTTATTTAGATTCTAACTTGTCGTACAGCACAGTCTCATGCCCCAGAATGGCTTAAGTCTGTTTTCTAGCACAGCACGATGGCTTCTTTCAACAATAAAACTGTTTTCTGACATTAAATTTTGTAAAAACTTGGTTTGCAAAGAGCCACCTTGAAGTGACTGAAGCACACAGAACAAATGGGGTCTGCCTGACAGCAAGCCTTCCCTTGAGAGCCTGGTTACACACGCTCCAAATTCTGTTATGTGTCACATTTAATCTGTAATGTGCATAGCTAATCACTTAAGCACAAAAAATGTCGTATAAAACCAGTAATGACTTACAATGTCAGTTATAAAATCTGCTGGTTATCCCCACAGTTTTGGAAGCTCTTCATTTGCAATGGGCAGCTTCTGTGAGTCATTTCTCATCTTGCACTATTTTCTTTTTGTACCTTTGTCTTATTTATTGCCTACGTTCGATAGTTGTCTAGGACATTAAAAAGTAAAAACGGAGCGGTTCAGTAGTCCAGCAATGCTGGATACCTGGTATCTGTGAAAACATACTCTTTATACCAGGCAGCATCACTAATCCATGGAAGTCCTGGAGATCATTCCAAATCTTTTCAGAATAGGAGATCTTCAGAAATTAAGCTAAAACACAGATATTTGAATGAATCTTTCAATACCTGGAAATCTTTGAGTGAAAAATAAATCACTGTTATTACCAATAAGAATCCAATGCAAATACTCACTGGCCTTTAACATATGCCAGGATAACTGTGTTGGCAGGAAAATATACCAGGCGTATTATGAAGATAGGAAGAGGGGATGCCAGTTTCTGCACATAAATTACTAAGAGAGCTGGGGATTAATTTTCAGAAATTCTGATGCTCTTCTGAGTTTAAGGTTTAAAGCTGATGCTCCAAGTTTTCTGCCTTAATCTAGATTTGCTTAGTCAACTCATGAATCCTTCAGCAAGACAAGAGTAAAGTTTCTAGGAAGTTTGTTTCTGTTTTGCTTTGTCTTCCCAGAGACAAAGTCAGCTTGAGATCAGCATAGCTCAGATGACTTCTTGCTCCCAGACTTATCACTAAGACCTCTTTTTTTGTTTTAGATTTTAAATAAATTTAAAATCTGGCTTGGACTGTCATAACTATGTAATCACTTATTGTAAATTCTAGCAAGGAGCAGAACCCTCTTCATCTACCAACTCAGAATTCTTGTCTGAGTCCTTGTTATCTCCAGCCAGAGAGGGCTGTTGTTTTACTGGTCTGGCCCAATGCAGTTCCAGCCTCACTGCTCTCAGTGGCCATGCTGGCAGACTGGACGCTACCAGAACAAGTATGTCGTGCATATTAACCATGGGCATGCACAGGCACATACAAACATATAGCCTAAGGTTCAAGAACATCTCCAGGATCCTCTCTGCTTTTATGCATGTCTTCAGGAGAAATTTAACTCCAGTTGTACACCACCAACAGATGACTTTGAGAAGCTGAGAAGCACAAGGACATTAAACAAAGTAATCAAATTACTGAGTTGCCAGATTAAGCAGTACAGATGTTGCTGCATATATTTTCACAGATAATCAAGCAGAAGAACAATTGTTAACTGCTTGCTCTAAAACTAAAAGTACATAAAAGCCAAAACTACAAAAAAGTCTTTTGACTCTAACCTGGTTCTGCATTTGTAGTGTCTGGTCATGACCTGGCTGATATTCCTCATCTGTTGACTTAATGTCATGGGTACTTTGCCATCCCCCACTGGGCATTAAATCACTTGTATTGCTTTTCTTGAATGTACATAAATTTGTCTGCAAGAAAAGGAAATAATAGGATAAACAGTGTATGTACTTTATGTACTTTAAATTTTATGCAACCTAGATCAGTTACAAAACAACTTCAAGTATAAAAGAAAACAGAAGTAAAACTTATTCATGTTACCTTTCAATTTAATCAGCTTTAAAATAACTTCTCAGATCAAACTGTCACCCACTTTTCTGAAAACATTTTTCTAAAGCAGAAGAAGATAGATCTGGGTGAGTATTATTCTTCAGCAATTAGTAGGTGCAGAAAAAATGGCACCACTTGTCTGAAAGAGCAGACCTTTTTCATGTGATAACCATTTCCATTTTCCTAATAAGAGTTTGGCTTTTCCAAGAAGCCCACCGCTATCCCACTAATGAAAAAAAAATCAAAATAGTCTTCCTTGTTAAATTAATAATGTGGAAAAAAAGGTAATGTTTAGAAAACAGCTCTTTAAGCCCACACACACATAAGCACAGAAGACTCCAGCACTTCTATATATGGTATATCCTAGAGTTCTATACTATTATATATTTTCTAATGCATTGGAAACCTCTTTTCACAATTCCAAACGTCAGCAACCTCCACAATTACTCTTCCTTACTCTAGTACCTTAATCCCAGGCTCAGGTCAATGGGAGACCTGCCAGCTGAGAGAGTGCAGAGTCCTGCCTTACAAAGGTAAGCAAGAAGAGGAGCATGCCTTCCAGTAATTTGGCACACAATATGACCAGATCCCACTGCCAGTGAGGTCCAGACAAGGTTAGGGGAAAAAAGGATGCACACACTTATGCTCCTACAAGTAAATGGCTGGGTTAAACTTTCCACACAAGAGGAAAGGCTGCCATTTTGCAATGAATATGAACCTGTATACAAACATCAAAGCCAACTCCAATAACTCAGAGAGGACCAGCAAATGAGAAGTGAGATCAGAAGTTGGAGGGCCTGGCTACAGGACACAAAGCATCCCTCACACTGCCTCAGCTGCCCCATCCAGGCATCAGACAAGCAGAGAAAGGTTCTCTTTTTCTGATAGACCAGGACAGCCCATTGTGTTTGCTGTATTTCCTATGCAGAATAAAGATCTTCAATCAGAAGTGTTTTAACTGGACAGTGTGAGTGACAGGTCCAAGTTCTTTCACAGGTAGTTTCTCAATGGATCCAACACTTCTGATGATTAGCAGAGTGCTACCCTAAGAATGTCTGCATAGCCTTTGAGATAAGTCACTCATAATTGGGAACAGCACAACACCAGCCAGCTGTGAACCCAGATGTGCTTGCCCCTCCTTAGCACAGTGTCCACAACCTGAGGCTGTAGAAATCACAGAATGAACAAAAGACCTCTGAGATTATCAAGTCCAACCTTGGACTGGTCACCACCTTTTCAACTACACTACAGCCACATCCAGCTGTTCCTTAACACCTCCACGGATGGTGACTCCATCATCTCCCTGTGTGCATCCCATTCCAACACTTAGGAACCCTTTCTGTAAAGAAAGTCTTCCTGATTTCTGACCTGAACCTCCCCTGGTGGAGCTCAAAACCATTTTCTCTGTCCTACTGGACTCATCCTCTAGTCACTTGGGAGAAGAGGCCAACACCCACCTGGCTACACTCTCCTTTCAGGCACTTGTAGACAGAAAAAATGGTCTCCTCTGACTCTTCTTTACATCAAGATGAACAACTCCAGCTCCCTCAGTTACTCCCTGCCAACTTGGAGACCAGCTAGAGTTCACATTTAATTACAAGAAACTGCAAATCACTTGAAATTTTATCATGTTCCCTTTACTAACAGTGAAAACATAATTTATATTGTGGAAGAAAATATTTCTATATTGTTTCTTATTTTTCATTATGACAATAACTGGAATGACTGTATTGCTATATTCAACTGTTCATAATTAAAACACAGACAGATGTAGGAAGAAGATGCACAGAGCAAAAAACCATCTGTTTCTTTTGGGAAAGGGGGGTAAAATCTGATTAGGTATAGTCAACTTGATTTTTTAATGAAATTTATGAATCTTGTCATACATTACAAAAGAAAAAGAGCTTTGAGTGACAGATGCACCTAAACAGATGTGTATATGCATATATATATACACACACCCATGTCTTTTACAAGACACAGTAATTATGTAGGTGATCAGGAAAGTATTTGCAGAAAGCAATTCTTACTAGTGCCTTTGGTGGGCAGGTTTATTATACTTTATCATGACAATTATCTAAGACTACTAAAGTCACGCCTGTGTCCTACATAGAGTATGTGACCCAAGAATACTCTTTATGTCCTTCAGATATGAAAGCAATCTGTAAAGAACTCCTTGTAAATGGCTTTATGAATGGATCTGTAACAGCATGTAAATTACTCAGATGTGAATTTAGTAGTCCTTTAACATACATGAGAATTTGTAAAGAAAAAAAAATTATTCTCCATATTCTGTGTTATTTTCTACATATACTTTACACATAGAATTTTTTCTATTCTAATGGCTCCCTAGCAGACATTAGATTTATAGAGAAAAATTATTTTTCCTAAAACAAAATATTCTTCCCTACCAATCAGCTATCTGATATAATAGTCATATGATATAACCATGTCTGCTCTAATAGTTATCTGATATAATAATCAAGGCCAGGTTGGACTTGAGAAATCTGGTTTAGTGGAAGGTGTCCCTGCCCAAGGCAGGGCACTTGGAACTGGATGATCCTTAAGGTTCCTTTCAACCCAAACCATTCTATAATTCTATGATCACAGTGTGCTAGAGTTAGAAGTGTCAAATCATTCTGGAATGTATTTACCTATAATTTGTTAGAATATTAAAAAGCCAGTGTATTAAGTATGGTATTAATGCATTAAGCAATAGGTGAGCAAAAATACAGCAGTAGCTAGATAATCAATGAGTTAGATTTGCCTTGGGCACTACTTTATTACACTCTCTATCAAAGTGTTTTAATGTGAAGCGAAAGAACAGATAACTTCCATAGTGAAAACATTTCATTTCATACCATGAATCAGTTTTGCATTTCTCCTCTAGATGTGCTGCATAAAAGGCAAAGAGAAAATATCTCCTTTGTAAACAGATGTGTATTTCTATTGGCCTTGCTATTTACTGTGAAATCTGCTGTGAGGCGTAGTGTTTATTTACACACTAAAGCACTGGGAAGAACCTGAGTTTCACTGTCAGTCCTAGGGTTTCCTCCATTAGAAAATAATTTGGGTTTAGATCAACCTATCTCCCCTGGCACAGAACAGATGTACACATTGAAAATAGAAAATACTAATGAATAAGTTTGCATGGCAGAATTAATGACTGTTGATGAATATTCATTCTTTAAATATTTAGAAAATAAGGAATATTTTGCAAGGAAAATGAGGGATACCGACTTGCCTCTTCAAAAAAAAAAAAAAGTTGTGTATTTTGACACTGGAATCCAAGGGTAGGTGAAAAATATTAGTGCAGCTTGTAGGAAATAAAAGAAAAACAAGAATATCAATTATTTTTTTGAGAAATGTCCATGTCAAATATGACTAAACCGTATGAAAACTTAAAGAATGAGGCAGTACATATAGCATATTGGCAAGATCTTAGGCATTCTCTTATCAGAAAAAGGGAAAAGAATAAATTAGGGACAACTTATAACAGCGGCTCAGAAAAAGAGCAAAAGTAGGTCAGTCAGGTGGACACAACATATTTAGCTGACAAGAAAGCAAATCTGTGTGCAGCACAGTGTTGCTTCTCCTTTTAATCTTTTACGAAGTTACCAGAGCATTTCGTGGGGAGGATAAAAGCCACTGACCGGTGGAGCCATCCCAGCAGAGGCATTCCCTCACGCTCGGCAGCGCTCCACTGCCTTTCCATCAGCTGGGACTGGGCCACTGGGCCAGCAGCTGCCTTTGCCAGGGCTGTGGGGGGGTCTATGCAAGGACAGAAAGGTGTCCTGGGCTTTATTTTCATATCAGAATTGCTGCCATGTAAGTAAGGAAACTGTCATGTCATTTATTGTGCCTTCTGCATTTTGCCCATATGTAAAATGAATATACCATTTATCAGGGGGATCCAGCTTCAGCAGCACAGACCATGAGATTACCTCGAGAATTACCTGAAGTGCCAAACTGCTGTTTTAAAGCCCAGCCTCTGTGATTTCATGCTGCTTTCTCCCCAGTCTGACCACACACAACAGATTACACAACTATCAACAGAATGAAAAGCCATTCTTAAATTATAGGAATGATGAAGGACCAACCAGACCACACAAAATTTATAGCCTCTTTCTTGTACATCACCTTGTGCAAGTGAGGTTGTCCTCCCTATTTTTCAAACCTACGAAGCAGCTGCAAGTTAATTTATTTACTTCTGACATTATTTTAATATCACTGATGAAGCAGCCTTCCAGATCTTGGCAACGGTTTAAAAAGCCCAACAAAAAATACCTAGGAGCCAGACCTCTGTCCAAGCACAAAATTTCTCTCTGACTGGTTCATGAGGCTCTTGACAAGGAGGAAAATGAAAGGACGAAGTTGATGCCACCATCACCTACATCTAGGATCCACAAATGGAAGATGCTGTACTTCACACCAGTAACAGCTCTGGCAGAAGATTTATGGAAAGTAACAAAAAATAAAACACTACTCTTCCCTGAATTTCAAAGCCATGAGCTATTCATTCTACTACTAAATAAAAAAACTCACAAAATGTAGTCATTTAAACCTATGGATACATCACATAAGCATTTCAGCATATCAGTGACATTTCATTCCTGTTCTAACAACCTTCATCAGAAGTCAAGAGCTGACTACCAAACACCTGCAGTTGTTTGCAGCCATCTGTATCTGCTTCCCGCTTCACAGGGGATCTCTGGTAGTGTTTAACAGAAATATCAAAGGTAAACATCACTGGAATGTTTTTGATGGCAATCTTTGAACAGTAACAGAAGAAAAGAATTCACTTTCTTTGGTTACCAGATACAGAAGATTACAAAGTGCCAACACATGGCATAATCAGTCTGTATTTTCCTGATTGACATCACCCAATGAAAAGCCTGGAAATAGCTATTGAGGTTTTAAGTGCTCTCCTTTTTTATTGAAACAGAAGATTGGTTCCCATCCCCATATACTAAGATGTTAAAAAAGAAATTAAAGTTTCTTGAAGAAATTAATGTCTTCAGCTTCTTACCTCTCTAAGAAAAGTCTGACATCATTTATCTTCTTACCCATATTGTGGCAACCACTACATGATTCTAATCAATGTAGCTTATTACTTACCATGCAGCACCACAAAGTATTTTTGGTTTATTTATAATATTATAAATTATTGCAAGTTTAGGGTTTATTTACTGACATTCTATAGCTTGCTTATTGAAATTGGATAACTCATTATAACAATGAGGTTTTTCTGCAACTTTATAAGATTGTTTAGAAAAAAAGGACCAAACTGCTTTTTTTTCTGCTGACTGAGACCAAGAATGCAAGGTCCTACAAATGTAACTAATTGGGCTTTAAAAACATTCACGGTTGCACTCAGGAAAGGGCACAAAACAAATGCATTTTTTGGATAGAAGGTATCCGAATGTCCTCTTTGTTTGCAGACTGATAGGTTAGCAAAAACTTCCAAGCTCAAAGCCACAGAAGAGAGCTGAAACTTGTAAGAGACAAGAGAACAGTGAGTAACTGCAATTAATTGCGAGTAGAGCAAAGCTGGCACTGCAGTCCCCGCAGGCATGAGGAGCAGAGGCAGAATTCAGCATGAGCTCCAGCCACGGAGCACAGAGACCAAAGCAAACACACACAAATCAGCACACGTGAAGGTCACCAGATAACAGTCTGAATGATTAAACACAGCTAGAGCCCTTCCCAGCACCAGTCCCCAAGCAGCCTTGTCTTGCCACCATTTGTAGGTTTACTTGTGATGGTATAGCTGTCAATTATTCCTTTACATTTTGTCACCAGCCACCTTCCCCACCGGATCAAATCTCTCAGATGTGAAACCACTGATGCTCTTCAAGACACAACAACAAACATGTACACAGAGGAGTAACTCATGCTCCCCAGGGGCCGAGCTGACTCCACCATGTCCTCACAGACCTCACTTTTGAAGTGTGTAATAGAAACACGCACTCCTTTCGCCTCTTTCCTTGAGCAAATCTGGCACCGCTCCAGCGAGCGTGTAGTGAAACTTTGCATGCTGCTCCCATGCATTTCTTCCTGCTGAAATCCTTTCTCCCAGCACTGGCACTTTGGGATGGCAGTGCAGTGGGGTTGCTCTTTGAGCAGGTGCTGCTGTAAGGCTGATATTGACACAAGGACTGAAGAAATCAGATTAGGCAGGCTAGTGCTGGTCTACAAAACTATGATGCACTAAGTGGTTTCCTTAATTTGTTATTTGGGATAAAAATTAATTCTATTGTGTTTTACATTATATTCAACAACATACATGTGAATTTATACAAACACACCTTTACTGTGTTATATTTTAATAAATACATTATTCTATAATTCAATGTCTCCAAATAATTAGAACCGCAGATGTAGGACCACATTGTACAAAACTACTATTACTGCCAGAATTTTTCAGCACTGGTATCTTTTTTGAAGATAAAAAGAAAAAAAAGTAGGATTCTTGGGGAGTTGTTGCTATTTGCTCATTTGGAAGAGAGGATTGAAGGGAATTAAGATGATTCACAAAATGACAAAAAACAAAGCCAAGTCAAAGAATTTTCTAAGGTGTTTCTCCTATTATCTTCATTTTCCTTCTGTTTCATTTAATCAAGCAACTTCATTGTCCAAAAATGCTGAATTTACAGTATTCTAAAGCTTTAAATTATTAATTCAATATTTTATCCTAAACCTACAGCACTGCAAAGGTGAAATTAATATTTAAAAAAAAAAGATTTGTGTTTTGGCCAGATTTTCTTCTCTCCCTACTAGAAATCAAGGTTGAGATTTGGGGGTTGCTTTAAGAAATATATATTTTTTTAAGCAATCCAGTCTGGTTTCCCTCATATTCACTTAGAGTTGTGTAATTTAATAAAAAAAACCCCAAAACTCTTATTTTAACATTTTGTTGCAAGAAAAATCCTAAATATCTCAGTTTAGGTGTTTAGAACATCAACTGCTTTTCAAAAAAAGTAAGAATATTCATTATTTGACTAAGTCATTCTGAGGTTTGAAGCCTTTCAGCAGTGCAAGATGGCACAGCCTCAAGCCATGCCAGGTTTGACACCAGGAAGAATTTTTTCTCTCAGTTATCAAGGATTAGAATGGATTAGAGCCCAGGGAGGCAGTGGAGTTACTGTCCCTGGAACTGTTCAAGAATGTTCAGTGGATGTGATGCTTAGTGGTACGATCTAGTTGACAAGCCAATCAACTAGTCATGGTGTTCAGTTAAAGACTGGAGTCAAGGTCCTTTCCAACTTTAATAATTCTGGGATTCTATCGCCCAAATAAAGTAAATGTATTAGAGGAAGAATAAAGGGAATTATAGGCAGTGCCTATAAAAACATAAGACATCATCTTGGCATGCTCTGCCCAAAAAAAGCTAAACACTGCACAAATGCATCCAATGGCATATATACACAATATTACACTCAAAACATTACTTAAATTATTATTATTATTATAATTAATGTTATAAGAATTAACAGCTTAGAGAACTGAAAAACTAAAGCTGACTTAATGGCAGTTAGACAACATTTTTTCTTCTTGTTCAGAAACAAAGGCTTGATTTATGATACAGCAGCCATGCTTTGCTCTGCAGGCCAAATGATTCATTTCCTCACAAACCTTTCTGGTGCAGTCAGTATTGTATCCTCAGAATGCCACATGCAGGCTCCAGCCATGCAGATCTAGTCACAGTTCTACAGTATAAAAATACTTAGAATTTATGGAACATATCTGTATTGCAATAGAAAACAAATATTAAATTATGCTACTTATAGCTTTCTAACTAAAGCAGGGTCAAACTTAACAGAATAACACCTTCTAACAGCTGCATAACATGAAAAAGCAGCAGTGCTACTAATGTGGGGAACTTCCATTAGTGGTTTACATGTGGTCAAAGTAATGAATGAAAATTTGTAAAAGCTACACAATAATCACAATCATAATCAACAGCAGAGTCCATAACACCATCTGTAAAGAACTGTAAAGATGCATATACATAATAGAGTAGTTGCTTGGGCTTTTGTGGATTTACTGCTGGACACCTGGGACCCTGTCACACATTATACTGCTTTCCTTGCCATGGGCAATAAAGTTTTGCATAAACAAATGCACATGACAAATTTGATATGCAGTTTAGTTTTGTGCCTGGGCAAAAGTGAGTCTGGCCTCTGGGAGAAATGGGGTTAGACATCTGTAGTCAGTTGTGCCCATGCCACAAATCAGTAGCAACACAAAAGAGTGTAAATCTCAGCAAGTCAAAGGTTCCCAAAGTTCAGAAGTCATCAGTGGGACAGACTGGACATGGGGCCAAAAGCCTCCAAGGGAAGGGTTAACACTGCAGAGCACACTGGAGGCAAGGAGGATGTTTTTAACCCACCTGTCAGAAGTAAAGTAAATATAAGCAAAAACATGGTAACTAATATTTAGTGTCCAACTTAAAATATCTACACGTGCTTTTTTGAGACTACTTAATGTTATGCAGTTATTGACATATTTAAAATGCAACTGTTAACTGCAGTCAGTTATGATGTTCAGCAATTCTGTTAATTTGATTTGATTAAAATTATTAAAATTAGCTACAACTTCTAACTGAAGCACAAAGTGAAGGATATTGAATTTAGGACCATGGGAACAGATCAGCTCAAGGGATGCAGAGGTACACAGAAAATCCATGGAGATGGAAAGTCACTTCAGCAACAACTGGCGTTTCATTAAGGTATATAGCCTTATATGCATATTCATGTACTCCATGTACATATAAGAGACTCATAGAATGGCTTGGGTAGAAAAGGACCTTAAAGATCACCTAGTTCCAACCTCTCTGCCATGGGCAGAGGCACTTCCCACGAGACCAGGTTGTTCAGAGTCCCGTCCAAACTGACCTTGAACACTTCCAGGGTTGGAGCATCCACAGCTTCACTGGGCAATCTTTTTCCAGCGCCTCACCACCATCACAGTAATTTCTTTTGTTTTTAACATCTAACTTAAACCTACTCTCGGTTTGAAACTATTCCCCTTTTTCTTACCACTACATGCTACATCCCTCTCCATCTCATTGTAGGCTTCCTTCAGGTGCTGGAAAGCCAAATTAAGTCTCCCCAAAGCCATGTCTTCTCCAGGATAAACCATCAAAATTGTCTCAGCCTTTCCTTGTTTGAGAGGTGCTCCCTCCCTGTACTCATCTTGGTGGCTGTCCTCTAAGTGCTGGGGACCACACTGCTTTGGATGCAGCCCAGGACACGTTTGGCTTTCTGAGCTGTGAGTGCCCATGGCTGGGTCATGTCCAGCCTCTCACCCACCAACACAGCCCCAAGTCCCTCTCAGCAGGGCTGCTCTGGGTCTGTTCATCCCCAGCCTGTGTGGATGCACAGGGGCTGTGCCTGTTAAATTGCATGAGATTCCCATGGGCCCCCTCGGAATGTCCTGGTCCCTTTGACGGCATCCTATTTCCAGGTGTGTCAACAGCACCAGTAAGCTTGGTGTCATCTGCAAATTTGCTGAGACTGCATTCAATCCTATTGTCTATATCATTAATGAAGATAATAAATAGCACTGGCTTCCATATGGACTACTGGGGCTCACCACTGGTCACTGATGCCCATCGTGACTCTGGATGAAATGGTCCAACACATTCCTTATTCATCTAGCAGTCCCCCCATCAAATCCATCTCTTCCCAGTCTAGATGTTGTAAGGGATCATGTCAAAGGTTTTACAGAAGTCCACATATGTAAACAAACCCTTCAGCAAACCCTTTGACTGCAGTCGTGAAGGTTGTAGGAGACGGGAGGAATGACTGACTGGCTCAAACCAGCTGGGAAGTGGGAAGTTCTGGGGGACAGAGTGAGTTCTGTGTATGTGAAACAATGCACTGCTCCACACCCCGACCCCATTGAACCTTAGTCAGCCTCTGGTCTAGTCCAAAACTGTGGCCTGACCTCATGGCCTGTGGTGAGCCCCAAAATTATGCCAGCCACATCCAGGAAACACTAAAGCGCAGGCCTGGGGGAGGGCCCAGGAGACCAGAGCAGAAAAAAGAACAGCAACATGTGTGCTGAGCTGGCACGATCCACTGGATCCTAGGGTGGTGATTATACACCTTTCTTTCTTTCTTTCTTCTCAAAATATATTGGAAACCAGACTTAAAAATTCCAGTCAATGCCTTAGTGCCTTGTTGTGCCTGGGTAAGTTACCGTTCACCAAGTTTACTTCGTAAACTTGGTTTGGTTTATTTAGTGAAGTTTAAACATGGTTTACTTAGTAAAGTTTACTAAGTTTGTGAAGTGCCTTACTTTGTCTGGATGTTGTTTTAAAATTTGCCAAGTACATTATTCTACCTGAAAGTTCTAAAATTTGCAAGTAAAAATTTCCTGTCAAATTGCCTGAGAATTTTGTTCTTTCTCTTGTGTATCACCCAGAGTGAATCAAATTACCTTCTGCTAAACCTGCTGATGGGCCAGGGCATTACAGACCAGACAAGCTGCAATTTGTAAATAAGTACAGTGCACATAAAATGAGGCAAAATGCAGTCTAGCAACTAATGCTACTGTCACAGTTCTGCTTGACAAACAACAGCACTCAACATCTTGTCAGAGATGAAGACATATGGGTCTTCAGCTTCTCTTTCACTCTGACAATGTAGAATAGTTCCACAAAAACACCTGGGTGGAGAAAGAATTACTTCAGTGACCCTTCTGGCTTACAGCCCATCTGCCTCTTACTGATGCAGCCTCTGTCTGGAAAAGCTCCTGAAGAGTGCCAGGAATGGGGAACTTTAAGGCATTGGGAATCTATCCTTTAACTGCTGGACAGGGTGTTCCAGTAGGCAGGTGTATGAGGAGATGCAACCTTGGGTCAAGTGGAACCTTCACTTCACTTCTGAAGTAACCGTTGTGTGCTCCAAAGCTCACCTACATTGTTTTTTTTTTTTTTTTCTGGCCTCCTATCCAAGGAAACACAATAACCTGAAGCACACAGTTTGTCAGATATCAGGTGTTGGTATCAGATCAGGCTACCAGATCCCAGCAACTCGTGACAGTGTTCAGCAGGCAGTGTGGGTGGCTGCAAGATTAATCTACTTGCCAGAAAAAACACAGCAGGGCTCTTTAGTACAACCCACCCTTGTGCTGTCAACAGGGGATGTTGGAACAGGGTGGTTGGGAAGAACATCAAAACCCACATGTATGAGCTGAGGGTGTTTGTCCTTCCTGCAAACATGAGCAGTGGATAAAGCAATGACTGCCAGAGCTTCCGGGCTGAGAGCAGTATGGCACTGTTCATCGTCACAGCCCCAGATGGGCCAGCCTAGGCTACTGCACAATATCTACCAAGCTTGGAACAGGATCTGGAAAAGACAAAAATCAGCTTTCTTCTTCTTCTTAGCAACTTACAACTCTGACAGCTCTGTGCAGTTCTGGCACTTCCTTTCTTTCACTTGCAAACCTGTCAATCTCAAAAAAAAAAAAAAAACAAAAACAAAACACCCCAAGAAAACCAAAATAAATTGAAAAATGCTTCTTTTGCATCTTTTGTTTTGCTCACCCACCTAAGACCAGTATGGTACAGAATAGTCTCTATTCTATTCTCTATTCCCAGCACTGATCTCTGAGTAACAAGTGGTCATTCTCCACCTGAAAAGACCAAGAACTCATTTATGATGGGTCTCCTAAAGCACAAATGCTAAGATTTAGAAGACAATGTAGTCTTAAGAAGACTGCAATTTTCTTCCAGCTTTTGATTACTTCTGTCCCATAATCTCCAACATAACTTTTCCAGTCATTCATTTAATCTCCTGTGGCTCTTTGTTGTCTTCTTACTACATCAATCCCAGTTTGCAATTGTCAAAGCTTCTGGTATACAGGAGTCCCTAGCAGTAACCCACCTTCCCACCTAGTAGTTCACTCTGTATCCTACTCTTTCTTAAGTCCCAGTCACCTGTCCCTAAGTCTTACCTCCCCTCCACATTCATCATGTCCCATGTTCATGTGCTATCCTGCTAGCCTGGTTCCTTGTGAAATCTGTGCCCATGTTCTCCAAACATGGTCTTCCCTATGTCAGCTGGATCTCATGCTCCCCCCAGGATCCCATGGTATTCTCCTCCCTCACAATTCCTGCCCAAGCACCAGCAGAGGAATCACTATGGAAGGAGAGAGGAGTGGATGTCGGAGCTGATCTGAATCAAGAGTTCACACCAAAAGCTCTGAACTGCTCTGCTCACTTTAGAGAGATCACACACAGGCAATTCTGCCACGTGCAGCACTGATGAGGGAACAAGGTACAATCTGATCAACACCAGGGTGCATAGATGTTGAAGATTAAGGAGACTACAAGAGACCTCAAAGAGTATTCCATTCCATTGCACTGCTCCAGAAAGAATTCAACTATATTTATGTCATTCCTGAATAATACTCAAACAAGGTTTAATGATGCTAAAATAATGAAAATCCAAACTCAGTAATCCATTCTATTGCTTCAACCTCATTATTGTTGAGCCCACTGCATATCATATGATGGGGCACAGGCATGGACAACGTTGCTTCACAACAGCTTTGTGACATTAGAAAGTTACCATGTCTTGTTAACCATGACAGTCCTAATTCTTTGAGCTGAAACAACTCCAGGCATTTCAGCATTCATTCATAAACCATATATTCTAAATATTTTAATTATTTTCATTCCTCTCCTCTGGATACTCTCCAATTCATATACATTTTTGTACCTGGACATAGTGTTACAGTTGAGGAGGACTTCTCATGTCTTTCATGCTGTTGTTCTGTCTTATGTATCATCATATAATGTTTGCTTCTATTGCAGCAGCAACTTGAGTAATCTATCATAAACCACAGCTCTTCCAAATAATTACTGCCAAATCCCTTCCTTATAAAGTTTGTAACTACAACATCTTTGTCTTGCTGAAAACCTTAAGTTTAATTCTGTCTCCAGCATAGTCACTGTCTCACTTCAATTGCTACTGCAGATATACCAAGTACCACTGAGGTCACTGTTAAAAATACTCTGTAGCACTGGGTGTTGAATAAACATGTAATCTCTTATTTTATTTGCTAAAATTTTCACAGGTATGTGAAAATTACAGAGTTGAAAGTGTATTAAAATTACAATAGTTTGTAGATTTAGTATTTTAACTTTATTTGCAGACTAGCATTTTGTAGACTTAGGACAGAAAATTTGGGCAGACTTGTATGAATACAGTAAAAATGAAGGTCAGACAAAAGGACATTGCCTTAGCAGGATCTGGAGCCTAGCTAAAAAACAGAACAGTACCATATTTCTGAACTGTCTTGGGATTTTTTAGCAAGGCAAAACAACTAGTTTAATCTCAACTAATTAATTAATTACAATAAAAATTAACATGAGTCACAAATATGTATGATGAACTACAGACCACAAGGCTGAAATTTGCCAAAGTTATAAGCAACAGAAAAAAGAACACGGAAGGCACTTAGGTTTTGTTGAAAGATGAATCCATTCAACCCAACTATCTCACATATGTGCCAACAGATACCCAAAGATAATACAGATGTACAGGGCTTCCTATCACTATTTTTCTCATCTGGCTCAAACTGTTCCACAGATCACTGTAATTGTACCTTTTTCTCTTTCTGTGTTGAAGTTTCAAATGCAGCTTTCTTAAAAGCCACAGAGAAAGACAGCGTGCTACTTTGAAGAAAATCAACTTTCTTTGAAGAGCAACATGAAAGTCAGAATTTTGTATGGTTCATTTCACTTCAATTCTTTTCATCACACTCCCTTCACATTTCAACTTAACAGTAAACATAATCTTTAACGTGCAGCATCCTCCTACAGAAGCCTTACTACCAATCACTAGACTGAGCTGCTTTATGAAGCTGCCCAAGTCTGACAGCTGACTTTCAGAACATGCTGAGTAATGAAAGAGATGGTCAAGCATGCCAGCAAAATGCACAGCAGTTTGCACTCCCAAACACTAAAGTGTGAGGAGAGTTTTTACATATTTCAAACATTTTCTTACTGTTTTTCTTAAGGCAATAATAGAGAAGAAAATAAAGCTTTCACATGTGTTAGCATTAAAACAATAAGCCATTTCCAAGCAATGTTTGGATGTGAATTAAATGAACTAAAATCATCTGCATATTACAGTATTTTCATAAATGGCCTTGTTAGAGGCATGAAACTATTACTCCCATAATTTGGTACACAGCCTACATATATAAAGAAGAAGCTGAACTATATTTAAAAATGTATTGATGTACTTTACACATTTGTAGTGGCATCTGAATCAGCTTCACTCAATGTGTGCTAAAGCACTGTAAACCACTTTCCCAGGATAATATGCAGCCAGATCTCTACATTTTTCTTCCCACCAAACTTAATTACCAAATCACTGTGATTTGGCTCGTGTGATGCACCGGTCTTGAACAGCATTAATAAAAAAAAATATTTGTTACAAGTCAATTTTATTTCTTTGTAAGGCTTCACCAATATAATTGAAAATGCTGAATGTGAAGCAAGGGAAAATGCTGTGTTCTTCTAACAAAATATATTTTAGCTCTTAAAGAGTGCAGTTGTATGGTGCAGAGAGTCCAAAGGAGTGAAAGTTCCTTCAGGAAATAATGGGAAAAAATAAGTGTAAGATCTACAAAACAACTGATTATTCCCTAAAGGCAGAACTCATGGAGTCTCCATGGAAACAAACATAATTTTTATCCATCACTAACTAATTTAAATAACAGATAAAAAAATATTTGGCCCCTCCTGTAGAAACAGTAATGTAATTAAAGTTAACCCTATAACTTTAATTTGCCTTTTATCATACGACCTAACACCAATTAATTATATTTTACATTGTGCTTTATGTAACTTTATTATATCTTGTTCAAATACATTGGCTTGATGTCAACATGCAGGTGTTTAGAGCATCTCAACATTTACATCTTGCTGATGGCAGCTATTATGCAACTACATTGCCCTAAGTCTGTTGATTCAAGAAAAATTGACTGTACTTTTCCAACATGCCAATAGTAGACTTATCCATTTTTTGCCATGATTCTCTTATTTGGGCCTTTATGGAATAAAGACTGCATTGATTTTATGGGAGGAGAAAAAATCCCTCTCAACAATCAAAGTCAGCAATTTTCAAATATGAATAATTCAAAATATGAAAAAAAATCTTGTCTCTTGGCTTATGAGGACTAAAAGTCAAAACATAGTCATTCAAGATAACACTATCTATAAAAATTCTGTTTGTGTTAGATTTCATTCTAAAACAACAACAAAATATATTCATGTTCATATATTCATCATCACATTTCACTCAACACTTATTATGCCATGTGTTTCTTATTTAAAAAGAGCTTACCTGACACATCTATAACAGGAATATTGAAATAAGTCTAAACTACATTAGTCACAGACAAATCCATTTTCAGTGACTGAGATACCTGGCAAAACACTATTCAGAGTGACTAAGAGCCTAAGCAGAAGAAACTACAAAAGTTATTTTTATTTCTGTAATCAGAAGTGTGAAACCAAAACAGCTGCTTTTCTAGTATCTGCATTTAAAGTGAAATATTATTGCCAAACAATATTTTTAATAGTTAATAAATTTTGTTAAGGTTTTAAGGACCTCTATGTTAAAAAAAAAAAAAAAATATTTTACCAAATGCCTTTCCATTTCACAAATGCTACTATCTGTTTAACCTCTCAAAACAACAGACCAAAATAAGTCCTATAAGGGACAAACTATGAAGGGGGTGGGGGGGATGTGGGGAAGAAAGAAAAAAGTCAGTGTCTTAGCACAGGACCCAACAAGCCATTCGTACTTCAGACCAACTGTGTTTGCCACCAGTGCACTTTTAAAAATTCTCTTATACAGTATATAAATAATAAATAATATTTGCTTGTAAGTGTGAAATAATTCTCTCTAAAATGCAGGATTGCCCAAGTGGGTATTCGAAAATGGCTCTTAATTTTAGAACAGGATGCACTAAGACAAATTTTCCTAGTGGAGAAAAGTAGACCCAATACCAACCAGAAGCAACCTCTTTGCTATGTACCATATTTACCAATAAATATTTCCACATAAATTCTTGCAATTATCCAGCTGGAGCACAAATAAATATACAAATTACTTTCATATAAAATTTCAATACACTTTACAATGCTCAATTCAAGCTAATTGTTGCAATGAAATATTCAACCCCAAACACAACATCTAATCTGATAAACTGATAGCAGTTTAGCAAGGAAGAGTTGAATTTGTCTGTTTGATGAATTCCTGACCTGGATTCAAACCATCCAACATAAGTAATACACAGAACTGCTAGCTACTGCAGTATCAATGGCTTTGTTAAAGAAACTCATTATAACATTTATGTATATTGATTAATGTTTTGATATAGTTACAAGACTTAATTGTCTATGCAAGGTGCAATTAGATTTATTTCAGTGATGGGAATTTATTGAACATGCATTACTAAATACCAAATAAAAGTCAGCTCTGGCTCTAATTTATCATCTTTAATTTGTTAAAACATATTACTGCTATCAGCGATCTTAAATAATCCAGAGTCCAAGAGCTCTTTTCATACAATACCATTTAAGGTATGTACAGAAAATACATTTGGGAAGCTAACAAATTATATTATCTCTGTATCTATTATCGACAGAATATCTATTATTAGGCCTGTGGTAGCAAATTACTCTTCCCTTTCTCCATGGTCCCATCCCCCCAAAGCAGATCGTTTTCAGTGCCATTATTGTCAGGCATATTAAATTTTCAGGATGCCCAGTTGTGGTTTCCAGGTCTCTATTTACTCCTTGAACTGTGTTTTAACTGGGCATTTTTACACTTAAAATAGCAGAGCAGAGGTGCAATAACGTTTTACATACTACAGCTACAGAGAACCACATTTGTAACTGACTAGAGGCAATACCAGCAAAATTAATTAAAAAAACCCCAAACCGTCATTCATTAAAATCACCCCGAGACATGAAAAGATGCGCGTTACACACATTTCTGTCGCTGAAACAGACGTTTTCTAAGCGAGGAGATGGCGTGACTAAGGAGATGGGTTTCCCATGTGAAATGGTATTACCTGCTCCAGCCGTGGGAAAGGCTAAGGAAGAGGGACGCGGCCCCGCCGCCCGCCCGCCCGGCCGCCCGGCGCGGCGCGGCGCGGAGCCCGCTCGTTTCGGCAGCGCGGCGGCACTTGCGTGACAAATGGCTCACGGGAGCTTGAACAAAGCGATGCTGCTCTAGGGAAGCATCGCAGGGAACAAAGTCATCTCTCTGACAGCTCCTGCTTTTTTTCAGCGAAGCTGAAACAATACAGGACTCCCCGGGAAAACGCTAACAAAGGGGAAGCGGAATGAATCGGAGAGAACCAGCCCAGCCATTGAATTCCGCGGCAGCAGTGAAGTGACACCTTCTGAAAAATCACTCGCACGCCTCCTTACACCTTCCACCGAACAAAGGCAGCCCAACAGCGGCAGGGAACTACTTACGGGGGGGTTTTCTGGCCGTCCTCCCGGCGCAGCCTCCTGCCCCTGGGCTGCCGGCCGCTGGCGTTGCCGCGCCCGAGGGCACATGTAGCACAGACCGGGCAGCACAAAGCGGCGGGGACAGCCCCGCACGGCGCCGCACGACAGCGGGCGGCTCCGCACGGCGAACGCCGCCGGAGCGGCGAGGCCGGGATGCGGAGCCCCGCGGGAGGCTGCGGAGCTCGGTCTACGGCGAGGCTCCCTCCCTCTACCGGCACCGCAGCGGCCCTTGCCCGGGGAGAAGGGGTGGGGCGCAGGGTCCTACCTGGGCTCCCTCTCCGCGCTGCCAGAAGGAAGCGCCGGTGGCTGCTGCGGGCGCGGTGCCGCCCAGCCCGTCGGATGCCGCCCCCGCGGCGGCCGCCCCATGGCAGCGCGGCCGCCGCCGCTCACGGGCGCCCCGCAGCGCCGCGCCCCGGCCGCGCCCGCATCCCTGCCCGCACCCCTGCCCGCACCCCTGCCCGCACCCCTGCCCGCGTCCCTGCCCGCACCCCTGCCCGCACCCCTGCCCGCATCCCTGCCCGCGCCCCGCAGCGAGCGGCGCTCGGCCCCTGCTGTTGGCAAGGAAGGAGTGAAGCTGGGTTTATCCACATTCACCGGGACCCAGCACTGGCCGAAGAGGAGGGGTCCGCAGCTCCAGACGCACCGTGCTCTGATCCGCCGTTTGTTCTCTTCTCGCAGCAAGACCAAAGTCTGAACCCAGCGCCTAGCCTCTGCTGTAGCTAGGCAAATACTTATCCCCTTAATTTACTGAAAAATAGGAAAAACTGCAAGAAACAAAACCAAAACCAACTGTCCCCCAACACAAGCACAGAAATCAGCCTCCCTTCTTTCTCACAGCCTTAAATCCGGTATGAGATCTTCTGGGGCCCCAGACTTCCAATTCAGCTCTAATGCAAGAGCTGAATTGGACACCTGTTTCCTGAGTTTCCCACAGTAAAAGCACATGCTGCACTTAGTCCCATCCAGACTCTTACACTTTTGGAACCAACATTGATCACACGATTCATGACCCTCCATCACTGACACAGATGCCAGTTCTCCGGATTCAGATGGCCCCTGGAGAAAAAGGCCTTGCAATTTTTTTGTCCAGTCAGAAGTGGTCCTTCTGATATTCTTAAAAGGAAAAGGTAAGACCCATGCTGGTTTGGACCAAAGAGCTATCTTCCCCTTAACCAACAATTTCTGGAAAGTGATGCAGTCACAGATTTCAGCAGCAAAATGATGACTTCAGGCTTCAGGCATGCCTAGCTTTATTAGCAAGTCTTGTACTTTAAGTTTAGTATATCTTATTATAGAAATATTAAAAATGTAGAATTTCTGTGGAGAAACCCAAGCCTTTCCAGGATGTGCCATGATCACTGGAAAAAGGTCCACTAGGTGGCACAAAGAGGCCATGTAAAAGCCAGCAGCAAGCCAAGAGTGCCTTTCTTTCCATTCCAAATCTTTATGTATTTATGCAAAGCAAATGAGTACAGATAAAGATTGCAGACACAGCTATAGTCCAGCAACCCACACATGTCTTTTCATAAAGACAAGTTCAGATGTCAATGGGCTCCTTTGGACTAGAAGCTCAGTGAAAATCTCCCTAAAGAGCAGTATCTGCTCCTGCAGACCTTGACTGACTCACAGCTGAGTAACCATGCTGAAACTCATTTCTGTGTTTGCATTCATGAAAATACAGCAATCTATGCTCAGGAGGATTTAAACTGAGAATAATTCCACTTTCCCCCCTTTCATCCATTTGCCATCATGCTGTTGTACTTAGTTTAATTCCTGCACCATCACCTTGAAATGGTAAAGGACACGCTAACAACACTGCTGGGGCAGCTTTGCTTGGATGATGTTGAGCTTGCAGCCCACACAGGTGGGAGAGGCAATCACCATGATAAATTGCAAAATTCACCCAAGCTCTAACATAGATACAACTAATGCTGAGACAAAACAATGGCAATTATTTTTATACTTGTAATTTTCAAAATGTCAAAGTTCATAATACAGATAATACATAGATAATAAGGGCAAATTTCACACAGGTGGGTAAGCACTTACCTGATCACATTGTGGGGATTTGTAGGTGTTTCCCACAGCCTTCAAAGGGTTGTTGCCCCTTTGAAGATTGCCTTGTCCAACCAACCTTTGCTCAAAACAGGGTCACCTACAGCTGTCTGGGACTGTTTCCAAGTGGGTTTTGAATACCTCTGTGGAGGAGACTCCACAACTTCTCTGGGCAGCCTGTTGCACTGTTTGATCACCCTCATGGGGAAAAAAATATGTTTCAGTTGAATTCCCTGTATTTAAATTTGTGCTCATTGTCTTGTACATCCCCTAGATACAACCAAGAGATGTTTTACGTCCACCCATTTTTACTCCCACTCCCACCCACTGTTACACACAGGCCTTGCTTGAGCCTTTTCTTAAGGCTCAACACCCCCAGCTTGCTCACTGTCCTCATGTGAGAGATGCTTCAATCCCTTAATCATCTTTGGGCTCTTTTTTGCACTTCTCAAGAACATCCATGTCCGTGTTGTCTTGGGGGCCTTATGGAAGACTCTGGGTGCTGGGAGTTGGTTACCTTAGGCAAGCCATGTCTGCAGCCCAAATGTGGGCAGGGGCTGCCACTGTGCAGGGGATCTGCTGGAGCCCCCCGTGCCAGCTCAGCTGCTGCGCTGGGGCAGAGATAACCCTGAGCCTGACAGGAGGTGGATGGGCTGCTTCTTTGCCTCTGTGGCCAAAGCCCTGTGGTAGCTCAGCAGCCCCTGACACCATTCAGCTATTGCTGATCAGGGCTTGCACAGCATCAAGGCTTTCTCTCCCCACACACCATTTATAGTGCAGCATAAATGGTAAGATTTTAGGTCCAGGAATTAATATTGCTGCAGCTACTATGATCTTTGTGTGGCCTATGAAAGGTCAGAGGATGAAATGAAACTGGAATATCCTTTCATAAAAAGTTGCAAGACTAGGGTACCAAAACCACACAACCCCTGGTTTCTTACACTGCTAGTAAAGACAAAGTATAAAGTTCTCTCCCAAGGAATGATCTAAACCCCCACAAAATCTGCAAGTTTCATTAAGGAATAACAGCATTTGCCTAGGTCAGGTTGCCATATATAGATCAATTTCTACATAAAATATTTTAAATTGGAATACTGAATCTCTCAACCTTTTTTTTTTTTTTTAATTAGCATCACACAGGAATGTCAGCATTTCCCAGATTTAGGGTAATAAAAAAAGAATAAATTGGACTTTCCAACTGAACCCTAGAATTACTAATCTTTACATTAATTACCTAAATTTTAGGGATATAAGACACAAAAACCCCAAAACCAGCTAATTCTAAAAATTTCTCAAAAACACATTATGAGTTTAATTGAGAAATTCAGGTTTTAATAAATTGAAAGCACCTGCCCTTTTATTATCTCTAGATTTCCCTCCTTCTGATGTTAGACTCAGAAAAACCTTTGTTTTGTAGAAAAACAGCCCTAACAACTACTGTTCTACTTCATTATTTCTCTGAAGCTATTTTCCCACTCCCCAGCTGCAGACAACAGGACAGACAATTTGAATATATGGAGTTTTAGCACAATTTCACATCTGCCACTCTCCCCCTGCAACTGACCCCTACACACAACAGCCAAGGGTGCCTGGTGAGGAGAGCCAAGCATGAAAGGTGAGAGCAGCAAGGGAGCCTCTGGGAGCAGAGTCCAGGTGAGCCACATTAACACCTTGCCCACATAAGGCTCGTTTCATACATGGCATATGCAGTAGTCCAGAGATTTAAATCTTCCACAAATTTGTGCTGGTTTTCTACTTCACTAATTGAAATACTTGATTCAAAAGCAAAGTTGTTTAAGAATTACTTTAGTTTTACTCTAGTTGCTTATCAAAATATATATAAAATAATAGTAACAAGAAGGCAAATTGACAGCTATGCTACAATCTGAATATTAGTATTGTTTTAATATTAGAAATCTGTACAGGCTTTGGTCACCAAAATGATACCAATTTTATTATAATACCTGTGTTCAATGAAGTCCTAATTCTTTGTAACTGATATATCCATGTATGAATTACTATTAATTGAAGTGTTATGGTTTTAATTGTAATGCCAAAATATGCATTTTTCATTAAGATTAAATACACTATATTCAATATAGTGGAACTCAGTTCCATTTATAGCTTTCAAAAATCTAATTCAAATTTTAAAGGGTTTATTTACAAAATAGGATATTTAAAAGTCACCACTGAAGACATCAAGACCAGGACATGAGTTTTCTCCTTCTTACTAAATCAACCTGAATAATTAACACCAATTAATATCAGTGGAAACTACTGGCTTAATTATGAACAGCATTAATAAGTAAGTAACAGTTAAGAGACAAAATCCTCCTCATTCCTGTAACTGGCAAATGCAAGATCTAGAAAGTAAAATGTACCCACCAAGAATACACAGTTCCCTATGTGGTTGAGAAACCTCAAGTGATACAAGTATTTTCAGGTATTTCTGAATTGGTGTTCTAAGCAGGTTTTAATCAGTAAAATTTAATATATAATACATGACACAATATTCTCCGTTTACACCATAGTCTTCATAATTTTAAAGTGGAACAATCTTGTTGCAAACTAGATAAAATCTAAGCAAAAAATTATTTTTCCCTGTGTTATTTAATGTGTTGTTTGCACCTTAGAGATGCTTGTAATGTTAGCTGATAATCACAGGTTTTTACTGGATGTTAGGCAAGCAGAACAGGATCTTCTGGCCAGTGCAAGGATGGGCAGCAATGCATCCTCCCATTTCTAGTGCTCTGTATAATTCTTATGAATGCACATCATGTCACCCTGCTGGCATGTAATTATTCAGAAAACTGTATGTTCCTAATTGCATCTTACTTCAAAGCCTAAGTCTGAAATGCTCCTCTGCTAAACACACCAGATATTTTGAAGATTGGTTCTCACTTCATTTATCTAATATGTATGCCACAACATAAAGCCCTGTGTCACCTCCCCAACAGCTTGAGCTTTTAACTGTGTGAATGATTCCAGGTATTGTTCTGAACTTTTAAAACAAAAATTTGAAAAAACATCTCCAGCTATGATTCAAAAGTTTGAAAATAAAATACTTCAATATTTTTTTAATATTTAAAGTATTTCAATACATCTTTAAAAATGTTTGTCTTTACTTTTCATTAAATATGGGGATATTTAAAATGCAATTTCACACAAAGGTTAAACAAAGGGAGATTGACAGAAAAAGTAATAAAGAATAACTGATATATATTTTTTATTAAGAAAAGGTACAGTAAAAAATGCATTCACAAAATAGATAATCAGTACTTTTAAATACCATAAAGAATAACCTGAAAACACTTGTTAGAAGCACAAACATAGGAAATCATCATGAGTAGAAAACATACACTGGCTCAGCATTTTTAACACAGTTGGGGATGTTATTCTATGTCAGCTCACACTAAGATGAATAAATCATCCAATCATATGAGATAAGCAAACAAATAAAATAGAAAAATGAAAACAAGAGATTGTCTAATCAATACTCATTTCCTTCTTTTAATTATTATGTTTCCAAAATAGTAACAAAACTTAGCCAGGCTTGATATAAAACCTGTCAAACAGTCAACAAAAAATCAGTCACTCTTGCTGGTTTGGAAAGCAGAATTTTGCAAAGTTGATTACTACACCTGTTCTCAGAGGTTTCAAAGGTAATCAGTGATTTGAAGAAAACAAACGTAAAATACAAGTATTCATAATTTATAAAAAAAAGTCATTGTAACAAGGTAATGCTTCAGTTACTCAAGTACTGATTATTCCTTGAAGGTCACGTTTCTGTGGAGAAAGAAAAGATGTTAAAATAAAGGTACCTATTATATTTTACTAATTAATCCTAGAATAAAAAGTAGCAATTAGCTTTAGCCTCCTCAGATGCTCTTCTGTTATTCCCAAATATCAACTATTAGCATATTACTTAAAACTCTACACCACTGACCCACTGCTAAAATGATTTACAGAAGTAAAAGTGAGATGAGGAAGAAGAGACAATTTCTTGAGAAGATGAAATCGGGTCAGAGAGAGACTGCTGTAACACTACAGAACAGTAATTACAGAGTACACTCTACTCTGGTAAGCTCCCAAGAGGAATAAACAAGAAGGATGAAAGATGGTAACAGCACTGCTGAGATCACTCTACTGTAATTGATACATTTAAAAGGCAAGATGTGCATAGCAACTGCATGTGAATTCAGTTGTTAAAAACCATGTTCTTTAAAAAAACACACTTAATGACAATGGGGTATTTTCTGGTAAGCTATGGTACAGAGTTGACATTGTTAAAACTAGGGATACAAATATTAGATAAAAATAGTGCACTACATAGTATCCTTCAAGCATAGCAACTGGACTTTTTATTGCTCTCAGGACTCAGTGTAAAGCAAGGAAGACTAAATACTCTACTGATGATACTTATTCTCAGAAATATATCACCTGTCATAATTTCAGTCAAAATGTTGTCTTACAACATAACAGAGTATGCCTAGGGGCTCACCAGTAAAGCAAAAGGCATATCTGCTGTTTCATCCCCACTGTCAGTATCTCATTTGCTACAGTTTCCACTTATTGCTTTGCCCAAAAATTCACAGAAGAGAAAAATTGCTGACAATATGGGTTCATGCCAGGCTGAGCTCAGTTCTCAAGAAACCTGTGTTTTTGTTAACAAAAGTAAGCTTAGAACAAGTCATATGTATTTACCAGCAGTTAGTTAGATTAATCAGCTGTCACAGCACACATATTTCCTACAACAATCACTCTTTATCTCTCCCTGTCTTTCCCCTTTTCACTACAACTCAATATAGGACAGGTGGGATATACAGTCAATAATTAGGCCTGTAACACTTAACTAGCATCATCTAAACCAACAATGATCTCTAAAAGAACAAACATGACAGTGAAAATGAACAGGTAAGAGGCCGATTTTGATTTCTTTTTTATGGACAATAGTGATCACGATCTTAGACATTCATAGATTCAAGCAGTAACAATGAAAAAATACATTAATTGTTTTTATGCACTTGTTTTGGAGATAGTTTATCTAGTGTAGGGTTCAAATGCATTTGGTTTGGACTCTTCTGTGGCATGTCTTTCCTTCATTGCTGTAGTTGGGAGAAATTCATTGCATTCCTCTTAATATGAACCATTCATTGTTTGGAGATAACTATTAACAATAAAAAACTGGTAAAGTATATTTGGATATAATAAACGGTAGTAATATGTAGGCAACATATATTTGAAAGCTGCCAGGTGGTGCAAGACCATTAAGAAAAAGAGGAATGAGAATCCATTATATTATATGGTCTTTGGAGAGCACTTTGTATTTATTGGTTGCAATCAATATTTTATAGCAGGAGAGACAGCAAAAGCAGAACTTAGAAACATCTGAAGTGTGTTACAATTTCATATAATCACAAAGGTATTATTTAGAAACAATTTAAACCTAACTCTTAAATAGAAAAGACTTGCTAAATCCAAGTCCCTTACTTTTCAGCTGCTGCTTGATCCGTTGTTCGCGCAGCGCTGCGCTCTGGAGAACGCGAGGGCGACCTCAGCGTGGAGCTGAGCGGAGGCGAAGCCCGGAGCGAGGACGTGGAGAGGCCGTGCCGACGCATCTCCTGAATCGCTCGCTCCCTGCCAACACACAGCAACCTCAGCTGCACAACACTCTGGCACTGTCCCATGGTAAAGGAACAAGACAGGACCCTGCAAAAAGTCTCACTTTCTTGTAAAGCCCCTCAATCTATTTCTGTTTTCATAAGAAGGGTTTTTTTTATTTTTAGAGGCAGCTGTAAATTCACAAAACTTACAAAGAAATTCAGAAAGTGTATAAGATATTTTCTTTAAGCAATTTTCAAGATGAAAATATTAAATTTTGTATGACAAGAGGAACAGTTTTCCATAAAAGTTTCTCACTATTCAAAAAAGCAAGTCTTAAAAGTGAGAAAGAAGAAATAAGGAGGAAGAGTCAACTCACTGAAAAACCAGCATCTTACCGTTCAAATCGCTCAGTGGTGAGTTTCCTTTTTAAAATATCAGTGTCCGTCTGCATCTGTGCAAGTTTACTTCGAAGCATGGAAACCTCTCTATTATTGCTGCTTCTAAAAAAAATCATGAGAAGCAACAAAGTTTTCTTTGAACAATGTCAGCTAGGAGCTTAGAGAAGTTAGAGAAAGATAAAACAAAACCAGATACTGAACATGTTGTTTCACAGACTAAATCAAAGACATATTAGAAGCAGCAAGAACCACATGAATGCAACAGAATGTTTGTGGAAGAACCTAAGGTGAGAATGAAGCAAGAAGCTGGCACACCTCTCACTACATGCTGACTGCATCATGCTCTTTTTCAGACAAAGGTAGACACAAACATATTAGATAAAAACAGACAAAACAATTAAATAATTAGTTTATTGTTTTACTGTTCTCTGTTGCAATTTGAGATAGTATTTGTGTAAAAAAAAGAAGAAAAAGGCAGTAAATATCCACAAAAAATTACAAAATTAACAGACAATGGCTTCAGTAAAATTTTTATCAAGTAGGCTGGAACTCTGGCTAGCCACGAACACAGCTGAACTAAATAGAAGTAAAAACTGTATTAAAGCAAATACCAGATGAGCAAAACCCAGAGTCTGAAAGCTCGTTAACTACACCTGTGGTATTTGGGCCTAACCGTTTCAAGTGCAAGAAACAAAATTAAATGGAGCCTTGAAAATCTTCAGAAACATGATTAATATACTTCTCAGTAAATCATCAGCTTGGTTTATTCAATGCTTGGTTGCAAAATACCATCAATAACATTATAAAGGAAGAAAAATAAATTGTTGCAAGTAAAATAAGTTGTCTAAGCAAGAATCTAGACAGCTATGTTATTCCATACAGTCTTCAAAGCCACTATGAGGTGAGTGCTCAAAAGTCTCTTCTGGAGAAGCAAAGTTTCACTAGTTTATTGCTAAAGCACTGGACTGGAGTTCTGAAAAATGAGTTCCACTCCTAGCTCAGTCACAGACTTCCTGTCTGGCACCTGCTGGTCTTTAACTCCAGGAAGATGAAAACTACTCAAGAGATTTGTTCCAAATAAAACCGCAGAATATTTTTCCCATGTTCCCTATTCATCAGTAAAATTCCTAGAATGGTATCTTGATCCAGTATGTTGAGAACAGATGCAGAAGACAAGACATCTTGATGATATTTTATATGTCCTTCAAAGACAGGCATATGCTTTCAGGATGGAGGTAAGAATTCAGGGCCCAATATCATTATTGTAAAATAAAGAAAGAAAGCAAAGAGTTTGTGAGTTCTGAGGTTACTCTGTGTCAATGACATTTAAACAAAATTAAGAGCATTAAGTAAGTAAATCACTCCAAAATTTAGAAATATTTTGAAACCCTTTATGCAAAGTAATCATCATATAAGTTTACATGATGATACACAATTTTCAGAGGACATCTCTCTCTTTCACAGTAGATACATATAACTCTAAAGTAGTCTAGCTATTCCATATTCTATGTGTATTTAATTCTTTAACCACTCTAGAGCATCCAGACCTCATTTACTGTACTATCACCCATGCAGTATTCAAAGTAACAACTACTTATTCTTTACACAATTCATAATTTCAGCACTGGAGAACTTCACAAGTTAAACTTAATTCTGAGAAACCTTCTAAAGTCAGAGGCTTTAGCAGTGCCATTTTCTAAATAAAGCAGAGGGACAGGTAATACACAGCTAAAACTTTAAATAATTTTCTAAAATATTGGTACATTATTTTTGTCAGTTAAGAGCTGAAATTCTGCCAAGTCAAATGAATTTCTGTATTTTGCAAGACACAAATAATTGACACATACTTCAGTCACAGCTGTGAGCATCTAAAGTTCCTGCTCTTTAGACTGCAACTACCACAAACCAAATAGTAGAAAATAAGATCTACAGAACTAGTTTTCACACCTGAGCACTTGGCTAGTAATATGCAGAACCTTTGAGATAGAGTGGAAAGCAATTCAACAGAATGGCCACTCTTCTTATGAGAGAACATTTTCCTTCTTCCTGCAAATATCTCACCCTATTAACACTGCAAGTATTGACATTTACAAAAAACAAATGAACCCTACAACAGGTGCAAAAGAAAAATAGTGAAAAACATTACTATGTACATAGTTGAACAGTTTTATAATGTTTGTACACAAAGTAACTGGATTCAATTTAATTTTAAAAATTCCATTTAATTGAAAAAGTCCTTTCCTTTTGGGTTCTTTTTATTTGTTTGTTTTTTGGGATTTCATTGGTTTGTCTTTTTTCAAACTTTCACATTGAACTTTGTAATCAGGATATTCTATTAGCTTATGTTTGTTGTATGCAATTAACACTTTTTCCCCCAAGTAAACAAAAATCAACAATACTAAAACATGAAGCAATTAGTTGCACAGGGGCAATAATAATGTCATCCAGATTCACTGAGAACATTGCTACTTAAGGTGGACAATCATAAGCCACAAATTGTAGCCTCTACATAAATCATCCAAAAGCATATTTCTTGCACATCTGTGTCACCAAATTCCAGATGGTTTAAGTTGGCTGTATTCTGTATCTCATAAGTATTACCTGTTCCATTAACTTCCACAGGTTTCCTTTCTCTTTCTACATTAGTGTTTATTAAACAGGTGGACTTCTACATCTGAAATTCTGCTTTGACTTTACTCTTCACCACCATCTGCACTCAGCTGCTACTCCTCCTACTTGCTATTTAATGCAGAGCTACCACTAGCTCCTGCTGATGTATTCTTACGAGAATTTCACACACACAAAGCAACTCCCCTCTTAACTTCATTGTTACAAATAGATCACTCTTTTTTATATATAAGCGTTGCTAAAAGCTATTGCTTCTTTAGGCAGATTCACAGAAGAAGTTGCTGGCCACATTTAGTGGAGACGTCAGGTTTACTTTTGTTTGTGTTTCAAAGGAATAATAAGTGACACAGGGCTTTTTCCTCAACAGTTAGTATCAACAGCAGCAAAAGTACTTTTGCTTTTTTTAAAGCACTATGACTTCACTATTTATTATGTAAGTGATGCTTTAACCAAAGCAAGGACTACAGGCATCTTCAGTAGATAAGCAATTCACATTTACCATGAATTTAATATACTTGGTTTTTTTTTTTGTGAGCAGTAAACACATGTTGAAATTTTGTGTAGAGGATGTTTCCTTTGGAACTTCTTCTTAAGTTTACTGCTTGCACTAAACTGATGTCCATCAAAGTGCTGATTAATTGAAAGCAATATGAAAGACCTGTAAAGAAACTTAAAGTAAATGGTGCCATGAAAGGCCAAAAAACATTCTTGCAAAAATCTGCTCAGCCATATTAAACACCCACCACTTGTGAATAAGTATTGTCACATTGAAATAGTTCTTTTGCAAACCACATAACACACACACATTTGTTAAAACTTACAGTTTGCTCTCAGCCAGTGTTAGCTTGTCTTTCAGTAACTGAATTTCGGTATCTTTGTCTTGAGACATTAATTGATTCTGAAATTCTTTGTCTCTACTAGTAGCCAATAACGTTTCAAGATTCTGAACTGTAAGTCTCTCACTGGATAGCTGCTTTTTCAGCAACTCTCCTTCTGATTTTGTATCTTCTAATTCTCCTAGAACCTAAGGCACAAATTTTATATGTTATTAATACACTAATTTACAAACACAAATAATTATATTTTGTGAATAGTTGTTACAAAAACTGAAATGATCAGAGGTTTCATAAAAAAGATTAGGAAACTGAGCTCACAAAATAATGTAAAGCCTACAATTATTTTAAACTACACTTAATTTAAAACTATTCAAGCTGTGCATCTATCGGTGTTTTACTAGGAGCTGCATTATTGAGTGCTGGAAATGTTTAGGTAAGTACCTGGAACACGAATTGGCTTTTAACAGTAGAACTTTGCACAAGTATAAAAATAGTATTTACTATACTTCATTCTATTTGACTAGGTCAGCCCACAAATGGCCTCTTGGCTTTTGCTGAAAATGTAGGAATACTTTTTTTCCTCTTCAGTTCTGTGAATATAAACAAATTTTACTTTTCTCAAGATCTTGAATATTACAGTCCTGGAAAGGCTGACCAGTCACTAAATGAAGACAAAATCAGCTGTAAAGAAAAAGGTTCAGAAAATATGAATATTTAGAACTTTTTAAACTTTCAAAATATTCAGTGAATTCCAGCTGTATCTAAATTTCCTAATTGAAAAGAAGCCATTAGGGTAGGGTCTTTACTATTTAAATAAGAAGTGTACTATTGGTTTTTTATAAAGTTTGAGTAAATTAAACAAACAAAAAGAACTATATATATAATCTGTCTGTGGTACAGCTAAAACTATACCTGCAACATTTTGCAGTGATAGTGAATCAAAGAATCTTTTTGTACAAAATCCACAGCTACAGACCTGTATAATGTAAAATTTATAATTTACATAAAAACACAAAATTAATGATGTAAATTAACTTACCTTGTTCTAAGAAGTAAAAATTTTCTCCAAAACCTATTAAAAGCAAAGGAAGTTACTTTGTTACAGCAAATTAAATTTGCCTTTGCTGCTTACCCTTTCATAATCCATGCTTTTGGATGTCAGCTGTCGAGCTAAAAGTTCTTTGCTAGCCTCAAGTTTCACACAGAGTTCTCTCACAGAAGTGAGGTCTGCCAACACAGAAGCCTTATCCTGATTTTCACGTTTAAGATCCTCTTCCAATCTGGACATATTTTTGGTTATGGAGGAGATCTGAGATTCATATACTTGATGTGCAACAATATGCTAAACAAAACCAAATATGGATACATTTTCAGTATTAAATTTAAGAGTTTCTTGTTGAATAACCTGGGCTTTTTAAAACTTTATTTTCCCTTCAAAGTTAATTTTCCCTATAAAATTAACTTAATATTTCTTCTCTCTCCCTAAAATATAGCTAAGGGCAACTAATAAAATCTCTGCAATTTTTAATCACCAATTTGAGTAATTAGACAAGTACTACGGAAGGGTGGAGCAAGATTTAAAAAAGCTTAAACATCAAACATACAACCTATTTTTTAACTCAGCTTACAATACAGTCTCTAACTCTTTGTGGCTAATTAAAAGTATGGGACAAAATGTTGTTAGTCCACCACAATTATGCTCTAGAACTCCTCTTATTGCTTCTAAAATATAAATCTTATGTTCTACAACATTGGTCTAGGATTCAGTATTATGGAATCCTGATTCTGAATTAGGATCTCTACCAGATTTTTACCTTGAGTCCAGCCACCAATGCTTCAAATACTTCATCCAAAGCTTCAAAGAAACATTAAGAACTAAGCTTGCAAAATACTCATAAAGCTATATGCAAATGTTCTGAAGCAACTAAAAAGTTACTTACAATGTCATAGTAACAGTGATAACCCAACAGAAGAGATCTAAAACTATGAAAATATATGCCAGAATTCTAATTTTGGGCAAGCATGGATGAAGCAAAGCACATCTAAACAAAATCAGTTACTGTTTCAAAACTCCAGTGTTTGTATTTAGAACATTCACATATAGAAATTACTTTCCATTAAGGTGTTAAAAATCATACATTGACTTCATTAAAAAGCACTTGGATGTATCCCACTTTCCTGGATGGAATTTCATTGCACAAGTTATTACCCCTTGGATCTCTTTTTCCAGAAGTTCTACTCTCTCTCGAAGATGTTTCCGATCCGTATCTACTGAAAGGAGTTCCAGTCGTATGGAGCTGCTTTCTCCTTCAGCTTGATGAGCCTTTATTTCCCAGCCTTCAGCTTGTGTATGCAGCATCTGGAACTTCTCTAACAAGTCTTGGTTTTCTTTTTCCTAATGAAACAGTAAATCACTCTGCAATGATCAATATACCCTCAAGTTGTTTGATCTTGTTTCAAGCCTGTTCCTTAAAATATCTCTTCTTTTTTTCCCCCCTAGAAAGCAGAACTTCCTTCATTTTCTTAATCCTACTATCCGGCAACTACTAAAATTCATCATTCCTTTTCCAAGTCCAAACAGCAAATAAATATAGTAATGGCATTCAGTTTTATTAAAATGGAAGTACTTATACTTAGAAGTTGTTAATGAGTTTTAAGGCTCCCAGGAGAGGGGTTATTTTGAATCTCTCTGCATAGTCAAGGGCCATGTTACTGAGATACAATGTGTGCTGCCCTTTCCAAGAAATTCAGTTTTCAGCTCCTTTAGTTACCACACCCTTATAAATATTTGTATTACAGCAGTGCCTCTAACAATGGTAATCTACTAGAGTATATATGCCTAAGGAGTCTATCACAGAGGTACAAAAATGCAAGCTTTGGTGTTCACCATTTGTGCAGTGATAGAACAAATGTTGCTTGTGAATTTTACTCTGGCCAAATATGTATTGTAAGGCAAGGATAAATTTTTCTTGTTTACCTCCATTCCTTGCTCACATAATGTGCAGTGGAATATGTACGTTGGTAGTATAAATCAGAATTATGTAATGAGAAATGCAACTGTTTCTGAAATTCTTTCTATGTATGATCAGAAGTTTCCTAAGTTTCCTGCAGAACTTGGAAAGTGCAGACAGGATCAGGTGGAGTATTGGGAAATACAAATTTGTGATTTAGCAAGTAAACACTGTGCAGAAAAGTAAATCCTTGTCTCCACAGGCATTATCCAGATATAATACTAGAAAAATCCCGGATATCAAGCATTCATGATTGGTTTCTGGCTGTGTATTCTATAGCTTCCTGGTACCTGACTTGAATAACTGGATTATCATTTGCCAAAGATGTAGTCATGTCTGTAGCTGAAGTACTCTGAAGACATGATATACTGTAAAATTCTTAAAAAATAAATTTCAAATATTTTAGATTGATAGTTCTAAGCTAACCTACTACTGACCTTAACTTTTTCTCCATGCTTCAGTTTCTACTTGTAAAAAGTGGTTAAATTCACATGCATTCATCTAGACATGCAGGTCAGATCAAAACTTATTCTTCCCTTCAAAGTCACATAAGTTTGCCAGTTCATGTTGTCTTGACCCAAATCCTATTTGTTCCAAATTATTTTAAGTTTTAACTCACATACATCATGTTTTGAATCCAAGTACCAGGATAAAGGACATGTAACCAGAGCACTATTTTAACAGTACTATTTTTACAACTTTATGCAGAACAACATATAATTTTTTTTGTTTTCCAAAAGAATAAAAGAATTAAAATCATTGTATAAGCTGCTTGCTGCCTACAATCATGAAACGGTACCTGTTATTTTACTGATTGTCTGGTCAAAACCCAAAAAGCAAAATAACATTCAAACATGACATGTTTGTCAATCTCCAGCATTACGGCAAACTGAAATATGATTGATGAAATTGTGATGTTCTAGAATTAATCAGTGCTTCAGATCTAACAAGGTGTTATATGAATCCCCCACTAGTAGCTTTAAACACTGTGCAGAAAATATGGAAAAATAAAAGAAGGAAATGGGACAGGCAGGGAGAACAGCGCCCTAACCATGAAATTCTTACTTTTTTTTTACTGAATGCAGTAATGACTGCCTAGAGATTATATTTTTACCTTTGAAGCTATCAAGTTCTCAAATCTGGAGACTTCAGTTATATAATTATGAACCCTGGTTTTCATTTCTTCTTTTTCACGCATTGCATCTTTAAGCTCGGTACTGATAGCCTAGAGAGATTGCATAAAGACAAAATTGTTCTTTGCAGTAAATTAATCACTATACAATACTCTATCAGATTAAATCAAAGTAATTGTATATGCCCTAGATTTTTTTTTCTATCCTACTTACAAACCTCTTTGGGATTTGTAGGGTTCAGAAATATTCCCTGCTACCTTAGATACACCAAAGAGATTCCAGGTAAGAATAATCACAAAAAGCAATTCCCCCCAGTTCATAAAACATGCAGCTTCCCTAATGACACACCCTACTGATCTTTGGAAAATTTGACATACTGATGTTTGGGAGCTGGAATTTTTATAGCTTTAAGATTCACTATCCCTGAGTAAAGGAAAGTTTAAGTTCACTAGAAAGCCAACTTTATAACAAAATACTACTTATTTTAAAGTAGAATTGCAAGACTAAATAACCAAATGTACTACTAAGATCATATTTAAACATCAAAAATGCACCATGGAATTTGTTTGAGATATTTGAACTGCTAATTCTGTCCCTCTCAGGTTCAGCTCTCATCTCCTTCAGAGTCCTCTAGCCCAGAGAGCCAAAATTGCAAGTATCTTTTTCTATCTCCATGATCAAATGTGGGGAAATAAAGGATGCTGTCTTATTTCTTCCCCTTTTTTTTTTTGTGTGTTATATTACTATCCATTAGCCTTTTTACTGTATGCCTTATTTAACATATGACAAAATCAGTCTGCTTGTCTCTGTAGTAGCCTTCCCAAACACTGGGAAAACTTTCATCATCACATTATGATAACATCAAATATTTTGTCTTATTAGACACCTGTGAAGAGCAGGTCTAATTTCAATAGTACATCCACATATTTATATATTGCACTATAGGTTTTGCAAGAACTGTTCAAGGTCCTACATCACTTTCTTGAAACATGTTGCTATATTATACTTTGTGGCATCAGACTCAGCTGGGGTGACTGAGGGGAATTTAAATAAATGGTTCAGTTAAAAATGTCCGGATTTTTTTAGTATTGGCACTTACAGTGAATTCAAACAAATATTTGTATTTCAAGATCAAAATTTTAAAAGTAATTTGAGTTTCATGAGGGGCTGCAATAGTTGTATTTGCTATAGAAGTTGAATGTAATGAGTTGCAACAAAATTCCAGGTTCCATTTTAAGATAACTCTCACATACTCTCTCTACACAGACTTTCTAATGCCTAGCCCAATAAAAGATGGTACTTACCCTATAAAACACTGAACATTTTTATTATATATTGTCCATAGAGACATTGTATACCACAGGGACATCCATGTCATACACTTGGAGGCTTTTGGTCAGCAATAACCAGCTGCTGCATGAAACTAACTCATGATTCCTCCAACACTCTGATCTACAAAACACCCTAATCTCAAATATGGCATACCTCACTCAAAAAATCCAGTGCTTCATGGAAACTAAATGGATGAAATGAATGAATTGCTTCACCAGAACAAATTCAGATGTACTACCAATTTCCCTCCTCTCCCTCTCACTTTCACCTCATAATCTGATGTCTGCTTTTGGAGTTTCTTTCTCTCTCTCTCAATAATCACTCCTACAGGTAATAAAACCCAGTCTTTACCAATTGAGTACCAATTGCCAAGTGATATAACCAATTAACATAATTTCATTATATTATAAATGAAGTTCTAGATTTATTTTATTTAGATTTCTTTTTTTTTATCTGAGGAAGGGTTACCAAACTGAAAGCTTGCCCGTTTCTCCCTCACTGCACTGCCTGCACTTAAGTATCTGAAGTATTGCTTTTACAATTTCTGCCCAGTGGTCTTACACATCCCAGTGCTCAAGAAATACCAATAATGAAACACACCAATCAAAATTGAGGATGTAGCAGTTTTGATGCAAGCAATAAGTGGTTTAATACATTAGTATCAGGTACTGTTTTCATACCTGGTTTTCTCTGGCCATTGTAGCCAGGTCATCTTGCAGTCGCCTGTTTTCTTTCAGAGCCATTTCCTTCACTCTTCCCATTTCTGCAAGCTCTATCTGGGATGTATCAAGCTGGCGACGTAAGCTGGATATTTCCCGGTCTCTGTTGCCCAGCATGTCCTGCATCTGGCTATCAAGTGAAAACATTATTAAAGTTGTCCTTTCTTGTACTATACCACATACTTCTGAAAATAATCAGATAAAATTATTGCTCTGTGAATGATGACAAACTGAGTCGAAATATAATGTAAACTAAGTATGCAAAATGTCAATATGCTGAAATAGGATGGATTTAATCATCAATTTTGATGATGTATTTGGTAAGTTGTATCTTATTAAACAAAGAGCAATTACAGATACCTGTGTTTATCTGTCTTTGGTAGTGATTATGGTAACTGCATATTTTATAAGCCATAAAGGAAGAAGACTAATAATTTACACTTGAAGGACAATTATCAAAAGAGAAATGAAAGGATTAACCAAAAAATTAGAAATATAAACATCCGTAAACTTAAGTGAACTTTTGCATTATTTTTTTTTTTGTCACATATAATTCATGCATCAATGTTGCAATGTTGCAAATATTCAGTTACATTGGTCTTCAAATATTTAAATACTGGTGTTTAAATTTTTAAGATGCTATAGTTTAAAAAGTCATGCTTAAAAAGAGGAAAGAATGGAAGATCAGAGGAAGCCCAGCTAAAAACTACATAAATAAAAATTTTAATTAAGACTGTACTTACATCTTAAGCTAGAAGAATTAGATTGCCAATCATTAAGAATTTAGCTCTGAATCTTATGCGGGTCAATCTAATACCTAGTGGAACGATATACCTCGGTCAATCTAATACCTAGTGGAGCAATAGAAAACTACTTCTTGACCAAGAGTTAAGAAATGTTACCAGTTTAGGGAAATTGATTCAGACAAGCAATTGCTAATGATTGTTGTAACAGTTCCTTAGCAGCCTGCAATATAATTGCAGAAGAAGTGTCTTCCAAACTTGAGTGCATCTTTTTCAACACTGTACACTCCTCTACTTGACTCAAAGGGAATTAACACAATTTCATCAAAATAACTAAAATAGCCATCTACTTTCACTTTGAAACTACTACATAGAACAAAACCTCCAAAGAAGGCATCCTACTCTTAACTTACTCTGTTGAGGACTCCAGCTCAGAGAGAGTTAAACGTAAATGAGCAATTGTTTTCTCCTGTGAAAAAAAAATCAAAAGTTGTATCAGGTATTATTATATTGCAATATAAGAGAACACTTCAAGTTAAAGAACTTTTAATATAAACCTTTTCGTTCTTCACCAATAAGTAATTTCCAAGTTTCTTTACTGAGAAAGGATTGTCTTGTCATTGAAACAGATGACAAGGAAGTCAGCTATAGATTTTGTCACTTCAGGCTAGTACTTTATATCTCAATAAATACCCCCACATATAAAATGCAAAAAAAATGCTTCTTTATTTTCTTGGAGTATTTAGGGAATACAGAAACATTCATTATTAAGGTTCTATTGAGTTAGCAAATGACTCTGCCTTGGGTCCAAGCATAGTGATTATGTGCTCTGCACAGACTTTGTCATCAAGGCAAAACGTCTCCCTAAAACATAACTGCTTTAAAAATCCCCAGGTGGAACGCAAAGTAGTACTTTTATTGGACATACCCTGTTAGCTAAGTTGTCATCTAAGCATGCAATTCTTTCTGTTTTTTCATCTACGGTTTCTTGAAGACTGTCCTTTTCTTTGTCCAAAACACTAATTGTACTTCTCAGCACACTGACTGCTTCTTCCTGTGAAGTGCTCCTCTGGTTTAACCTATCTAAAAACAAAAGAGTAAGTGCTTTCTATTTTAAAATCATGAAATAAGCACAAAAATAATTACAATTACCTATTATCTCTTTCAGCTTTATAATTTCATCCTGAGCTGTTAGCAGTTCATCCTTTTTGAGGGATAATCTGCGCTGTAAATCTTCAACAGACTTCTGGTGTTGATCATTTAAGAGCCTGAAAAATAAGTATACAGTTGAAAGAAGCTTGGAACTTATTCTGGGTCTTCAATTTCTGCTCTTAAGCTGCTTCAAGTGCTGGAACAGTTCCAGGATAATCTCCTGACAGGGCTGTCTCACCAACCAGCAGCATGGGGTTGTGCCATTACTAACCATCCTCTCCCCTGAGGAGAGGGAGGACTTAAGGATTGCTGAGGCCAACACCACTTGGACTCCTGCTTCAAGTCCACCTCAACATCAATGCAGAATGGAGTAATGGAACCTTGGTGGAGCAACCACTTAACCAGAAACATTCATCTCCCCTGATTTCTGTTACTCTTCATAACGCTACTTGTATCTTTTGACTCTTGCTTTATAAATTTTTTCTATATGGAGCTCATAGCAGTGATTATCAGCCCCACCACATTTTAAGAAACAACCAAATTGACAACTACAGTTTTGATCCTACTTTTAAAAAATAAAGAGCCTGAAAGACATTTGAAATCATCTACCTACACAGTTGTTTTTCTTGGAAAGAAATATCAAAGTGACTTAGGAAAAAAAATCAACAAAATTCTGAAGTAACTAAATGGATTATTTATGAAATAGGTAAAGAAAAAATCCCTCCAAAGTGGGATCCCACAAAAGCTAGAGAAGCTTCTCATTCTTAAAAAACCTCACTAATGCAGAATACAGCATGTCTCTTTATAAAAATTGCTGTCATCCACTTTGAAGTGAAACTTGAGAGGGGAAAAAGAAAGGGCAAGGGGGCAAACACAGCATTTCCATCATGCATTAAAAAAAAATCAAATGCTAAAATAAATGTAGCTCTACTCTTCATTGTCTTCTTTTTGCAATATTAATGTGTTACACTGAAATTAGAGGAACCTAATAAGGCTTTTTAATTTTCATGATTGTTGTCACAATTTTCCCAAAACACTAATGGTTTTACCAGGAGTCCTCTGTGGAATTGGGTGCATTAGGTGAACTGCAAGGCCTGCTGCTCAGCTTCAGTTCTTCCTAGGATTCCCTCACGTGCCGTGCTGTTACAGGGTGCCGTGGGGTACTGCTCAGGTGGGGAATGGGGGATACCACACAGACCCTGGTTTCCCTTGTAAAATATCCAAGAGATGTCATCTACAGCATTACCCATCCTCTAATGATCTGTTACATCAATGGCTCACATTTCCACCCAAATTTATTCAATACTGTTTTCACTTTTTCTAAGCCTTTTTCTTGTTCTGTGACATTTAGATACCTGATTGGGAAAGCAAGTAAACTTGCTTTACTAAAGCAAGTTTAAAAAAGCACAATGATCCTGCAAGCTTAAATAGACCTTACAAATACATGAGGATACTTGAATCCTCCAGTTCTAAGCAAGCTGGTCAAATCCCCACAGACTGTGTCTATGGATCATAAGATACCGGTTCTCAAAACTGTCGGTGCTACTGCTAAGGTTTAAAAAGGCTTCTGTCTTCTTTTTAACAGAGTTTAGGAATCCTTTTAGAAACTTTCAGTTCTGCTACATTCATAAGCAGAAAATATGATTATCGGATGAAACAATTCTAGAATGAGCCATAAAAATTATCAGTATATTAAGTCATCAAGTAAGTCCAGGAGAAGCTTTCTGTGAAAAGCTACCACAGGACTTTCTTCTCTTACTTTTCTTTAACATACAACTGTACCAAGTGATTTTAAAAATATTTATAATTACAGTCTTTCCCAGGAACTCAACTCTCTTATACAGTTACAGAATAAACAGAATTGTCCTAGCATCTGTAAAAGATCATCACATTTTGTATCAGACTTACTGAAGTGAGCAAATCTCAGCTTTAAATTGAGACGAATCATCAGAAGTCTGGGCAAGTTTACTTGACTTCAGATTTAACTCATTTTCCAAATAGTTTATTCTTTCTTTCAGGATAGAGACAGTAGTCCTTAGTTCACACTTTTCAATCTGAAGCTGCAATTTAAAATAAATAACCAAATGTTACTATTGCCGAAAGCTATCACAACTTGGCTTTTAACAAAAATTAAAGTTGAAAACAGATATTAAAATTAATTTCTGGAACAGTCTATCCTATTTTAGAAATAATAAAAGCTTACTTCCTAAAAAAGCACTTACTCCTTGAATGTTATTTTCCAGTTCTGAAACATCATGCTGCAGCTTTGATTTTTCATGGTCTGCTGCTTCTTGATGCATCTGAGAAACATAAAATTACGTGTAACAAGATTTTTAGATTTAATCAGAGAAACCTAAGTTTCATGTTTCAGAAAATACTGCTTAACATTCTCAGATGAATGACCAAATGCAAAGCTCTCTCTGTAAAACTACAGAACAGTAGCTGAAAATACATTACTGTAGTTTAATATAACATCATTGTCTTGGGCTTGATTCTTGGTTTAGATTTTTTTAAAACAGTGTATTTGGTCCCAACTAAATTCATATTTGTGAGTTGTCATAGAGTTTGTTGAGCTACATGAGGTTGCATGCATGTACAACTTAGTGCCCTAAAACATTTTAATTAAATTTATTCAAATATTATTAATTACAACATGTAGTGTACAGTACAAAGCTAATTGGCCTTGCCCTAAATCTATGAAGAAACTTTTAAAGATTACTTATCTGTTCCCTGACTTCTGTGCATAACCGCAGTGAAATAAACTCTCAAACTTCCTAGAAATGCCCTAGATTAGTGTGTTTGTAAAGGTATTTCAGAGTGGCACACATATAAAACATTGGTAGCCACCTGTTAGAAGAAAGGATGGAGCTGGAAACACATCTCCACTGCTGCATGCACATACTTTAAGCAAAGAGGTCAGATTTACTGCCACTGCATTCAGATACACAACAGGTCTTTATTTTTGTGGTAGTAAAATCAAACTATGGAAGCATTCATCATACAATCACTATTGACATATGTTGTCCTGGGATAAGTCCATTAAAATTATTTTTAAAAAGTTTTGAAGCATTATATTAATGACCAATACAGAAGGCAGGGAAACAAATCCCCTGAAATCATAGGCTCTTGACTACAACCATTAATGCACTTTAATACCAGATATCACATGGTCATAGAATCATAGAATCATTTAAGTTGGAAAAGACTCTAAGACATGAAGTTCAACTATTAACCCAGCACTGCTATATTCAACACTAAACCATGTCCCTGTGTGCCATATCCACATGCTTTTTGAACATTTGCAGGGTTGGTGATTCCACCACGTTCCTGAGCTGCCTGTCAAGATCATAGTGACAGGAAAATCACTGCATTAATAAACATTTTTTTAAAGGTCAGAAATACTGAAACTTGGACTGAATTTATGTTTCATGGCTCAGTTATGTACCATTTAAAATATAATCTGCTAAAAAATGCAACAGCAACTGAAGATCAGCAAAAATTTAAAACCCCATATAGCCCCCAATTTGTAGGATAAGAATCATATATGACTGTGACAGTGTGCTCCACCCCATCCCCCTTTTTTTCGTTAACCAATAGACATTAGTGGCCCTCCTGATAGCTGCATCCATCTTAAGAGGACTCTGGGATGACAGCTAACAGCAGATAGCTAAGGGCTGTAATTCCTGCTTGGCAGCAGCTGAGGGCTAGTTGAGCATGTGGCGACTGAAATACTTCTGGTATGCAAATAGAAATCAATCATCTTAATCCATGAACAGTGGACAGCCCAGAGCCCATTGAGCTCTCCTGCATGGCAGCAGGCTGCACACCAGGATCTCCCCTTGAGCTGAGAAGCTTGTGAAGGTTACTTGTTAAGGCAGAGAGAATCCTTATTGCATCTCATACTCAGCTAATGAGCTGGGATAAGAACATTGAAATGTTGAAATGTTAGCTAAGTGATATAAAGGATTGATTGCTATAATCCTTTAGACACAAACTATTGACCAAGTATGGATCCAGCCACACTCCTCTGAGGAATCTGGAAGTAATGGAAGAAGACCCTTCTGAACGTCATGATTCAATGGGAAGGTCTCCCTGACAATTTTCTGACCTTGGCCTCTATGCAGCAAATACTCAAATGTACCTTACCATCAAATCTTTTTAAACCATTGCATCTACCATTGAATTTTTGAAATTAGCTGCCTTAAGTGAACAAAATACATTGTTCTTTTTCTTTTGTGAGTGAAGTGCATGATTTCTTCAAGGCACTTCAGTGCATTGAAGAAATGACACAAGAATGACACCCAGACATCCTCAAAGTAGTGCATATGCAAGAAGTATTCTGTGGCTGGGCCTCCATATCTAGGTCTCCCACACAAGGTGATGACATATTTGCCCTTAAATACTTTAAAGTATGTTCCTCTACCCCTGCCTGGGACTGCGTTTACAGTAAACTTGGTAATTCATAACAATAACAGTAACAATAACAATAATAGCTATTTGATAAAAGTATAAAATTTAGTGAGCTCTCAAGTGAGTTTGAAATCCAGTTATTGAAAAGCGGAACTGATAGACAGCCAAAAACAAACACAGCTTTATTGTATAACCCTTCCCTATATGTCACTTCAATGTAAGCAATGAAGCTATAAAAGCTCACCTTTAATTTTTCTTCAAGACTTTCTTTTTCTGCCATTAGTATTTTAAAGTCAATCAGCGCTATGTCTCTTTCTTCTTCTGTGTGACTTTGAGAAACAAAACTGTGTTTTGCTTCTCTTCTCATCCTGTTCAATTCACTCTGAGACTTGAAAAGATTATAGTTTGTTAGCATGGACTGCAATACAGTGTACACATGAACAAAATGCTATAATTACAGAAGTCCCATTATAGTCTTATTTTTCTCTAGATAACTAAAATGTATTCCCTAAATCACTCAGTGGCATGACAACTTACACTATCAAAATAATCATCATTCTTTTCTTTTACTGTCCCAAGTATAGCCTAACTTCACTGTTCTCTTATCAGTTAAATACTACTTTCTTGATCCCTTGCTGTATCTTTACACAACCTTCTCATGCATACTACTGATTTTTTCCTGATGTTTACCATTTACAAAAGCCAGTACAATAACTTTTAACAGCTTTCAAGTTAATAAACTAACTAGAATACGTAATTTATTAACAAGTAACAAAAATAGGTATGTATTTTATTAGTCTTGGTTGTGTTCTACTAGGTTTTTCATTTTAAATAAACAACAGTACAAAAAGTGTTAATTGGTTATTTCAATGTTAACTATAAACAATTTCTTCTTACCTGCTCATAAAGAACTTTTAATCTATCTCTTTCTGCAGTCAATAATTTGACATTGGACTGAATTTCTATCATGTGTTTTTCAAATCTGTCTAACACAGACCGCAGCTCATCTCTTTCTCTAGTGATTGATTTAAGCTCTTCACTCTGAAAAGTGATTAATAAATTGATGTTAAAATTTTCTAATTAAAATGTCTGAAAATTAATATCAGAAAAGAATTCTTCCTCGTAGCAAAACATAAAAAATATATTCAAAATAATTTTAATCACAAGAAAAAGCCTGGCACTGGTGGTGTAATCTAAACAACAGGAACCAGCTGTTATAAAAAAAAAGTAAAGGCACTAGCAATAAGGTTTCAACCTTTTTCTGGTTATTATCTAGTTCTGTTAATTTCAATAAACTGATCAACAAGTAATCGGTGTTACTGTAAAATGTGACAAGGAAAGAAAAAGGCAAGTTCATTGGAGTTTCTCTCAGTTGACTTTTTGCATCAAGAATGTAATTTAGAAAAGTCCTACAGTCATTTAATGCCGCTGAATTTGAAAATATATTTGATGGCTTCTTAAATGTTTCTACAGTATTTTTTTCACTTATCTTGACAGCAAGAACTTTACCTTCTCTGCAGTCCTGCGGCTTGGGCTGGGCCTTAGTTTTACCATTTTCTGAAGATAGTCTAATTCTCGCTTATAGTAGTCTCTGTCATCTTCTAAGGTCTTTACAAATGCATCTAGACGAGATGGAGATTTGTCTCCTAGGGCAATACCATAGTCCAATCTCATTCTTTCAATTTCTAGGACAAGTTCTCGTTCTGGAAGGAAAAAAAAAAAAGAAAGAAAAACAGCTCTATAGGGGAGTCATGAATTTCCTCAAAGACACTTGTATTTGGGATGGATTAACTCACATCAACCATCCAGGCAGCAATCCTGATGAACAGGATGTAAGAGTTCTAAAGGCTATACACAAATGAATAATATAAGACATCAGAGACCTTACAGCACCTTGAGCTGTATCAATAGAGGGATGTGATTACTCCCCTTTATTTAGCACCATGAGATTGCACTTAAAATACTGTTTTAAGGTTTGCCCCTCCTACAACAAGAAAGATGTACATAAATTAAATCCAAGACAAGCACTGCAAGATGGTCAGGGAACAGAATACTGGCTCTGTGGGGAACACCCAAGAGAACTGGGTTTATTCAGCCTGGAGAAGTGCTGAGAGCAAAGGGCAGACTGACAGTACCATGAGGCACTTATAGATAATGTAGAGCAAGTTTCTTCATAGGTACATAATAGGTAAATAAGGAACAGTGGCAATTAATTGCTACAAGCAATTACAGACAATTGTAATATGGGGAGACTATTTTACTCTGACAACTGAAGACCATTAGAGATAGTGCGGAATTTTCATTCCTGGAGGTTTTCAAAATCTAAATGGATAAAACTCAAGAAATGGAGTCCAAAGAGTTTTGGAAATTACTTTGTATGAAACTCCCACAGAATTAGGATAAGGATGTCCTGTGGGATCACAGTAAAAAGCTGAACTTTCAGTTCTCACATACAGAATGAAAATATCTTCTTATGACAAGAGTTTTCACTTCAACTATGACTGGAGAACTATGGTCTTATTTTAATTTATATATATTAAAAGTCTTTTAGTACTATTAACTCTATGTTTACTAGGTAGGTATTCTATTTCAAAAATTACAGAAAAGTAGTTTCCAAGAATCTACGTTTGATGATTTACCTTTTCTTTCTAAGTTCTCTGTTTTTTCTGTCAGCCTTTGCTTCTCTTGTTGAAGTTGGTTTAACAACAGCTCAAGATTGCCTTTTTCATCTGTTTTCCCAAAGAGTTCTTCATTCAGTCTCTCATTCTCCTTATAACATGAGCACAACTCCTGAAGTAACAAGTATTATTATAAAAATTAGAACTGCTAATAGAGACACTTGGGAAGAAAAATCAACATTTTGATAAACTTTTAATATACAACACTGTTTACTTGTGGTTGACCTGCATGCTTTATGCTTTAACATTAGTTGAAGGCCATCATTGTATTTATACTACATTTTATTAAGCCTAAGTAAGCATTACTTTTTACATGGTTTGCAATCAGCAACAAGAAAAGCAAACCAACCAGTAGGATAGTGGGATACAGACATGGGAAAAAAATTAACGACAGGAGCAAGAAATAATTTTAAGGGCATTTGGTAACAGTGTTAGTGTTAAAGTGCATTACAATACAGCATCTCAGCCAATGCAATTCTGAAGCCAATTAAATGCAATTTGACACATCTTTCCTATAATCTGATGTCCTGAAAATTAAGTATTTTTGTATTTGCAAGTTCCCTAGGTAGATTAAAAGAAAACACTGTACTCAGCTAATACACAGTTGCCAAATATACTAGAAAGAGTCTGATCTTCAAAGAATTGATAATAGTGATGCTTTTCATCTGGGGCCTATGCTTTGTTTCTGAGTGAGCCAAGTATTGGATAATTTTTCACATCCCAATTAAGAGACAAAGTAGTTTCAAGACAATGAAAATCCTCTGGAATGTTATAACTCATTTATGGTAAAAATGATTATGTCACCAGGAAATTATGACTTCAGATAGCAGAAAAAAGGAAATGTACAATAAGGACATAGTCAACCATACAGTCTACAGAAATTTCTTCCAGTTTATTTTTCCAACAATATGATGTAGCTTCTCTTGCTCTTTCATTTATTCATTAGTAATTTTTGCATCAAAGGTTCAGGGTACTAAAGAAGTTCTCTTGCTTATTGTTAAATTTATTTATTTTATAATAAATGAAACAATCATGTGGATGACAGCATGATAAAAAGGGTACAAACAAGAACTGAAAATATTTTTACTTACTGATTTAAGCCTTGTTATTGTTTCTTGTAGATCCTGTATTTCACTGACTTTTCTTTCAATTTCTTTCTATCAACCAAAATTAACCTATATGTTAAGAGTTACATATTCAAAATGACAAAAATCCCTTTGTTACAAAAAAAAATAAGGAAGCAGACTATTTTGGTAAGAAATGAAGTATAGTTAGTATCTTGTAATAAAGTAGTAAAGTTCCTAGGAAGTGAAAGCATAAAAAATTTGTGGTAAAAACACCCACATTCTTTTGGAGCACAATGGTTAAATGAATCACTGCATGACCCCTCATAGGAAAAAAAACTCCAAAAATATGTACTACTGTTGCAAATATGCATTACCTAGCAATAGCTTTAAGTACCTCAGCATTTTATTTCATATTAAGCTAATAAAAGAAAAAAGACAGATTGTGCCTTAATTAAAATAATATCAACCTAATAGAGTAAAGAGACAAAATAGTTGTGATTAATCTACTTTAAGTGAGAAATTCCATGTAATGATAAGAAAACTGAAAAAAAATTCTTTTAATCTTCATTTCACAAGCTAATAAGCCTTTCATTGCAATTAGAAGATATAAAACCAAGTAAAATGGAGCAGATCCTTCCCTCTGTGACACGTTAGTGATTACCTTTGCTTCTCCTATTTCCTTATCTGCAGTCTCAAGCACTATTTCTTTGTGTCTTTCCAACTGCTGTGCCAAGTGATCTATTTCATTCAGTTCTTGACACAGTTCTTCATTTTTATTGCTTAAATCCACTACCTCACTGGTCACATTTTGTTTAGTGTCCAAGAGATCTTGAATGTGATTTTCAAGTTCTTTGTTTTTTTTCTGAAGATAATCAACCTGAAAGACATTTTTCATTAAAATATTAATATGCATTGTTAAGTTAGGTAGCAAAAGTTCCTCCCAATCTTCTGAAATACAGTATCTCTATATGCAAAGTAAAAAACTGATATCCTGTCAAAAGTGGCAAGATTTTCTATGTTTACAACTTAATGCTTATCAACCTGAAAAAGAAATACAATGTTATGAGTTCTCTCCTACTCATGAATACTGCTATCTAAAGACAACCATATATTTCTTGTTAAATAAAAGTTGTATATTGGGACCAACTCTGAGCAAATTAGTCTTGATGGTGCAAAACCAGCTTCATGCCACTCTGGGCTCACTCCCTGTACAATCAATTTGTATTCATCATGACTTACTAATTCAGGATCACTGAGCACAGCTGTCCTGCTTCCAAGTCATAGCTCATTCTATATTTTTGCAGCACTGAACCTAAGCAGATAAACTCTTCAATGTCGCTCCCATGCCACTGTACATCATGCACAATCAGTACACAGAACATCTAACTCACGTGAGAAAAACCTGAGAATTGATGGTACAAATCCAGAGATGGGCTTTATGTGATTTGTATTCCAGCTCATCTTTAAATTCTCATTCAGAGACCACTACTGAATGCATGCTAACACACACAGTAGACACAAACACCTTTACCCTAAGCTTATCCTTTCCTCACAAGTTTATGTTGGAGTGAAGGTGGGGACCATGTGAAATCCATAAGGAATCCATTCCCCACTCTCTCATGAGAATATCTACAGGGTTACCCCTATCATAATTACATATACCATTGTTACTTTCTAAAGCATAAATGGAATGTATGCAATAACTTTCTAACTAAATAAAAGGATTTTCAAACTTGCTGGAAACGGTGTGTCATACAAAAATTTGTTGAATACTTTCAGATTAACATACTATGTACAGATGTGAATTCATTTAATTCTTTACCAAAACCTTTCTGACAGACTTTTAAAAGAGGAAATTAAATCTCCTTGGACAAGAAACACTGCCACTAAAAAAGAAAGGCAAGTTCCATTGACTGATTTTATACCTATAGTGATTTTTTGAAGAGCTAGAAGTTTTGTGGGTATTTTAAAAACACTATATTTTTATGTTTGACTAAACAACTGTAATAAATGTATTACCTGTATATTCAAGTGGGAAATAAGCTTCTCATTACTTTTAGTTCTCGATTCCAGAGAGAGAACCTCATGAGAACGCCCACCATCCAATGCCAGCATTAAGCGCTCAATTTCTTTGTCTCGTATCTCAACCTTTGAAGGACAAAAAAAATGCTCCAGTATCCTTATACACCATTAATAAACCCTTCATTTAAATAAACACACATATAACATTAGAAGGTACACAACTAAAAATGCTATTTCTATCTTTTTTTGTTTCATAGATTTTCGGTTCTTCTGAAAAAATTGTAACTTTGAAAGAGAAATAAATGAATCAAATGCAATTTGTAAGGAAAAACTGAAAGAGTTCCTACTAGATTACATTCTTGAAGAAAACCAAACAATTTTAATTTGAAGTGAAGTTAACGAATGCTACAACTTAACTGAGACTAGCACTTAAAGTTAGGGAAAAAAACTTCTAAATGGGCTAACTCAGTGACTATTCCAGTCACTGGAAAAAAGGAAATATTGGAAGAGGAAAACCAAGATGTGAAGAAAAAAGAAAGATGACTGTCCACCAATCCCTAGATTTTGAAAGATGTAACGTATGAACATTTGATGTAATTTCATTACTTAAAGATTGTACCTACCTTATCAATACAATACCATTAAACCTTTGTAAAATCAGTTGTTCATAAAAACTTAAAAATACAACCAGTCGAAGCAGTCAAAAACAATCCTAAGATGTATGTAGATCAAACTGCTATTTTAGACAAGTTAACACTTATGCACTAAAAAACGCAGAAAAATTCTATTTATGATTGTCAAGTTTAGCTTATTTAACATAATTTCAATAGACAAATTTATCAGCAAAACCACCAGGCAAGTATTTTGTCATTGCTACTGTCTTCAAAAGCAGAGGAGGGAAACTGCTCAACACAGGCAAGTTAGAATAATTATATTTCAGATGCCCTACAATGCATTCCTAAGAAGGTTTTTAAGACCACAAGGCCATTGCCATGGCTATGACACTCAAATAATAACAATATTAATATTAAAGCAACAATCCCACTACTATTGATGATATAAACATACCTGTTTGCTATATCTTTTCATTCCACTTTCAGATGTCTCCAGTTTTTCCTGTAGCTCTGCTACTTCTGACTGCAGTTCTTGAATTCTGAAATGTAGCGCTACATTTTTATGTGAATTCATGAAAGAACTGTATGCACACAATTCAATACTAGCATTTCCTCGTTGCCCCTGAACCCAAATATTTCACAGAGAAATAGTTCTGCTCATGCAAACTATTAATGCAGAAGATGTTGTTTGAGATACTGTAGCAGGTTGGCTGTGTCTGACTGTCAGTCCCCCACACAGATTTCTCTTACTTCCTTTCCTCAAAAGGATGGGGGAGAAAAGAAGAAAAAGCTCATGGGTCAAGATAAAGACAGGGAGACCATCTACCAGCTACTGTCACCAGTGACAGACTCAGGTGGGGAAAGATTAATTTAACTTATCAATCAAAAGGAGTAGGGCACTGAGAATCAAAGACACACCTACACTTCAAAGTTAAGAAGCTCTCTGGCTCACCGATTATCAGCCACCTGGAGGAGGTCTGCGATGTAAGGGTCCTGTGGCTGAGGCACTGGGTAGGCACTCACACCTGATGGGGGCACAAACTGGTCTATCTGCATGCGCTGGCGCCTGAAGGGAATGCTTTTCCTCCTGCCACCTAAAAGCCCAAACCCAGAGATATATTACTTGGAGTTAAAGCAAGGGAGTCGTCTTCTTTAATACAAAATTAATTTATTCCACTACTTCTGAATGGGCATGTTTCACCATTTTAATCCTTCTGCAATATGCTGATAAAATTCACATATTCTAGACAATACCATTCTTGCAGGTTAGTACCTGTTTTGCCAAAGTTCACTATTATTATAAGGTAACACAAAGTTTTTATAAGTAATTTTCCCCAGTGTTTAAGACCCCAAATACTCTATAGTTCAAACTTGTTGAAGCTGTTAGTGATTCAGCTTACTAAAACACCTAAATCAAAATATTACAAAAGGCATTTGGTTTTCACATTTAAGAACTATTTTATGACTGAACTAACCTTTGCATTGTTTAGTAATATTTTTATTCCTTCTATTTTGTGTTCATTTCAGTGACTATGATATCCTACTGCTCATAAAGCAGAGTATGCTATTAGCTTGAAAGATAATATATTTAGAAAAAGGCAAAACATAGTATTTTTTCCAGGTAGAACATTTCCTCTTCATCATATGATTAAATAAGAACATGTAATATTGGATGATGTAGTATAGAAAAATCCTAGAAGACTGCTGACCAAGGGACAAGTATGCAGAAAGACAGACAAAAGCCTGACATGTCATCTTTGAAGCAAAGGACATAAAGTGCAGAAAGGTATGCAAAAATAAAGAGGAAATTTATTTTTTCCTAGCTATCTATTTTCCTCATATATATTGATTTTCCTCAAATGCCAAAAAATGCATATATAATTCAATGGCTTGGAAAAATAAAGACAGTCTCAAAATTTCCCAAAATAAATCTATATTCCTTTGATTAAAAAAAAAAAAATTAAGAAAAAGGAAACCCTGGAGAAAGAAATTAACCTGAAAGTAACATCTAGAACATTTTAAGTTATCAAAAGACCCTCTAAATATTGTAAGTTTATAGAGGACTGGAATACTTGTAGACATATTTTGCATCTTGCTATGTTCAGATCTTGGTTCTGAAAATCTGAATTTGTCACTTACCTGTCAAACTTACAGGTAACTTACAAACTTACACTTACATCAATTACCTGTCAAAAACACGCAAGTGTCAAACATTATACCTCTTAATTAGGTGCAGCAATTAAAGAAATAGCTGTTGATTAATATGTGCTTTCTAGTCACATTTTAAATTGAAAGTCTTCAGTTGAATCTAAGTTTGCATTCAAATTTGCCCCTAACACAAGTGACGTCCTAATGAAACTTCAAACAGAGAAATGGCAGAATTCAGAGCCCAGACTTTCAAAGGGTAATGTTACTCTGCTGGATATTTTACTACAGTAACTGCTCTTAAGAGAGGAAGATACTATGTTCTGAAGATCAAAAAAAAAAAAAAACCAGAAAAAAAGTTGAAATATCTGTGATTATTTACACTCACCAGGTGTTTGCACCACTGCTTGCAGATTCTTCTCCTGAAGCTGCTGAATTTTTTCAGTCTTGGCTTTGGTCTCTTTTTCCAGCATTTTAATTTTATGTATATACTGGTTATTCAGAAATTTCAAGTCAGTTGTTTCATGTTCAATCCGCCTTAAGGAGGCTTTCAAATCTTCAAGGGAGAGAAAAGCAGTATTATCTCTCTTACTATTATTAACAAACACACAAAAATATATATTTATACATGTTTTACAAATAAACACCCATTGTGGAACAAAGGCCCATTTAACAGTATTTCATTTCAATTAAAAAACAACATTTCAAGGTTCAAAAGTATGCATTAAGATTTCTAACATTCTCATATCTTATTAAAATAGTAATTTGAAGAATTTCCAAAGTTTTTTGACTGCAAAAGAAATGTGTAAGCATGAACCTTAATTCATTAAAAGCACCAAACTCTATGACCACTCACACTCATTTAAAAGTACAGATAAAATGATCTGCAGATCAAGGATTTAGCCACAATTTTATTTTGGCATGGAAGGATAAAAAAAAAATCATCTTTTGTATATTACCTTTAACATGACGATCAGACTGCTCTTTCAGTTTTAATATTTCTAAATGTAGATCATTATTTTCCCGGGTAAGTCTAGCATTCTCTGTTTTATAAGGTTCCAAAATAGTATCGTAATTGCTGCATTCTTTCTCAGATTTTCCAGAAGAAAACTTTGCTTTGCGCAAGCTCTCAGTTGTATGAACTAAGTCACTAGGATAAAGGAGCATCAGATATGTCAGCAATGTTAACAGCTTTCAAACTGCAGATGCAAATGTTTATTATGACCTGAGATACAAAACCCTTGCCCCAAGAGGGGGAGCAAATGAGTTCAAACAAAGGCAACAAAACACTAATGTCATGTAAGAAAAACTGAAAGCTAGGAATCTGTTTAAAAAAACAGTAAATAGGAAAGAACAGGACAAAAAAAAAGAAAAAGAAAACAAAATAGTCACAAAGCATATCAGGAGTTTACATCTGAGAAGTATCAAAGCTAGTGGAGAGAATAAACTTACCTGGTAGACACATGAATGAGACTTAATGTTGAAGACAGAGTACTCCATATTTGCCTACCTATGTTTTTACATCTGCATTAGACACTAGGGAGCAACAGAGCCAGAATAGCTACATTTGTCTATTAAGTCAAATGTAACTGGATTACTATGGAAATTACTGTGTTCTTAATAATATCAAAGCCAAAAAATGGCAGATCTAATAAGAAGGAAATTGAAAATTTTTGTGGTTTTTTTCTGTTATGTGTCTTGTAAAAAGGGCAGAGACAACAAATTTAAAATTCTCTAAATGAGGTCATAATAAATGGAGATGTGAATGTTTTATTTTAAGTCACAAAACACGCAATAGAGATTATTTTTTATACAACCAGTTATGAGAGTGTGTCCTTTTAAGCACATATCAATAGTGACTATTCTTGGCTCTCTTACGAGGTTAGAAAAGTTGTATTTTCCTATGCCACAGATACTTAGAAGCAATTCTACTAAATTAAATTAAATCTTAAGATGTTACCATAATTTAAGCAAACCCATTTGACTTCCTTTGACACCAGAACTTAATGTTAGCTCTAAAATAACATTGCTAGAAAATAATCCTCATATTAAACCTTCTTTCTTACATGTCAAAAATTAAACAATATCTACTATATGATTATGATTTTTAAAATGAATCCCCTCTGAATACCTGAAAAGCTTTTCCACCAAAGGTAAACTGTCCACTCCCAGTGGGTGCCGATAGCCCAGCTGATTCAGGCGTTTCCTGAGATTAACAAACCTTCGCTCTGCATTTGTACTCATTGTAAACACACGTCCAAAGCTGCTTTTGTCACAGTCAACAAAAACAGGACACCTGCAAAAGATTGTTGGTTACAGCATCTGTCCTTTAAAGAAGGAAAAATATAGGAAAAAAGGAAAAATCTTTTTTATTCTGTAGGAAATACAGTGCATAAGCATGTTCTTAAAATTTAAGTAAATCAAAAAAGGATCACTGCAACTGAAAAGTTTTAAACATATTTAGATATCCCTTTAAAAATAAGTATTTGCCTTGGCAGTTAGTTTTCTCATTATATTCTGATTTCTTTGAATCATGGTCATCACTGTATCTTACACAATACAAATTGACAGATTACTCTGAAAAACTCATACTTTTTTCTTTCATATATAAATCTTATTTTCAAAGTTTACAAGCCAGTACTTAATATAACTTATGGCAATCATTTCTAAAATTGCATAAAACATGTAAAATGTTGAAGACAGATTAACTTTCAACATCTACATTCTATGATAGAAAATAGGAATGATAAAAAATACCGGTGTACTGCAGTCATACTTGCATAATTTTCTGAAAAATACAGTTCAAGGATCAGAGAGCTGTGCTTTCTCAATTGACTCATTTGTTATCTTTTTATTACTAAGCTGACTTAAAGGGGACTGGATCAGTATTATTGTGCTGAATCCAAATGATAATTTTGGTTTTCCTGAATACATCTGAGGGAAGAACTTTTACATCATTATGTTCTTCTGAATTTAGACACAGAATGAGAGGACAAATCAAGTACTAAAGCTTATGTTTCTTAATCTGTAAAAACATCTGTTCAATAGTTAGAAATGTTTTTGAAAAGTAGTTATTTCTGTAAAACATCTTCACTCACATTTTTTTAGAAATTTCAGTATTAACCTATTGGCTGCAAAGACCCGAGCAGCCAAACTACCAATTCAAGGTGGTGTTGTTTGCATCTCATATAAAAGGAACAGAATTCAGAGACCACCCAAACTATCATCACAATCCACCAGATTTTAAAAAATATATTAAATAAACACATGCAGGTATTGGGAAATAAAATGAGTTATTAATAATAAAGTGAGGAAAATGTGCATGTTTCTCTCATATCTAATGCTGGAAAGTTAAGACTTCATCTTATTTTATTAAAACGCTACAAAGAAGTCTAGCAACAGACCTGTTGTTGCCAGGTAATGCTCTGTGGATGAGAATCACCAGTCCTGCAAGCACAGCATCAGCTCTGGGTACTACCAAAAAGATTTGCTTGAAGAGGTTCGGGCTGTTGGGACGTTAACCAAGCAATGGCATTGCCAACAATCCTTTACATACTGTGCTGGGATGGCTGAAGGAGGAGGCTGTGCACTTTCCTTCCACCAGTGTGCTCAATGGAAGTCAATTTCCTGATGTGTAGGAAATGCTCTTCATACTCCTCTGACAGCCAAACACTAAACAAGTTCTTGGTATTTCTACATTAAAGTTGAAGATTCTGTGCTGAATTCAGGAAAAGTGCAATTGTTTTACTGTGCCTAGATTGAGACTCAGGAATACATTTTATATTACTGCAGAAGAAAACTGGTAACTCCTGAGCCCATCTTCTCCTTAAGACGACTTGTATCAGTTAAAAATATTAAATTACCTCCAAATAGTTCAGATTCATTTAAAAGCTTGTGTTTTAGAAACAGCAAAGGTTTTTTACTAATCGAATTGAGAAAGTCTTACAGAAGAAATATCATGAACATATCCGTGTCACAGCTTGTACAGGAAGTAACTGCAAAGAAAAATAAATGGACATATGTTAGCACTTCAGTAACTGTGGCTAGGAAGTACATATATAATCTCACTAAATCCCTGCAATGGGCATCCAAGATATAGTAACCTAAACACAACCCAGTACTGGGAAGTACTGACAAATTGCTGGTTGAATCACTCTCCTTCCTAAAAACTGAAATTTTTAATCCAACTCATTATTACCACTGGAATCAATCCAGAAAGAGTATTATCTTATATTCCCTACATCCATATCTGATCATAAGACCAGGAAATTAATAGCTGTAGTATAGGTCCAAAAGGTATCCTGGAATGAATTTGGGAAGAATTTGTGTTGTTATTTCAGAGAGGTTAACATAGATATTAAAGTCTTCAAAGACAATAATTGTCATACACCCTTTGTTGGAAAGAAATTATGTGTCAGTAATTCCAGACCTCTGCCATTACAGACTACCATAATTTAAATCTTACACCCTAAACTTAGTCTATCACTATTCTAACCATGACATGAAAAAGTATCTAGTAATTTCTACATGAGGAAAATTCGTTTTTCTGGAAATATAAAATGAATACATTAAATGCACTGATTTAGTTGAATCCAAGACCTGTCTAACACAATGTCCTGTGTCTGTTATACAGTTGCCACAGTAAGAGTATAAAAACCTAAAAACCACCAGTTAAATCTTACTCCTACATTTTTTTCATATAAACCTATAATGCAGGGCCTTGAAGGGCTTCAAGTTGGACTGAAATAATGGTAATAGTACCTGATAGATCTTTCTCTGGGCAGCCACTGAGATACATGGCTGCAGCCTTCACTATTCATATTGATTCCTAACATTTGCCTTTTTGATCACTTTAAAGCATCAATTAGATGCATTCACCGTGACGCATCTCACTGAGTGGTTGCTACCACTTAGTGACCACAGCACTTTGCCTTTACTAACACTGCTCCTTAACTCTGGCATCACTTCTCAGTCCAGTGAAATCTTTCTGACACCCTTGGACTGAACTTAACATGTCCACATAATGAGCAAATTTTGTCCTCTGCTGTTTAACCCTCTCTCTCACATTACTGATCAGTGTTTGTCATGGCTTAACCAGAGCTTGCAGCCAAGCACCACACAGCTGACTTGCTTACTCCCCCCACTCCCACAGGGGTGGAGGGGAGAATCAGGGGAATAAAAGGCAAAACTTTTTTTTTAGATTGCCATTGAAACAGTTTAATACTTGAAACAAAATATAATACTAATACTAAGTGAGAAAGATTGATAAAACCAAGAGATGCACAATGCAATTACTCACCACTTGCTGACTGATGCCCAGCATGTCCTCAAAGCACAATCAGCCCTGCTCTGGGTACTCCCTGGTTTGTTTTTTTTAAGGTGTGGAATACTTCTTTGGCCAGCTCAGATCATCTGTCCTGGCTATGTTCCTTCATGGCTTTCTGTGCAGCTCCTCACTGGCACTGAGAAGTCCTCAGCTGAGAGCAAGCACTACTTAGCAACAACCAAAACACCAGAGTGTTATCAACATTATTCTCATGCTGAATCCAAAACACAACACTGCACCTGCTGCTAGGAAGGAAACTAACTTTATCCCACCTGAAACCAGGGCACTTGGTCTTTGTTTGCTCTAAAGCGTAGATTAGATGCATTCATAGTGACACATCTTTTTCTGAGCAGTTACTGCCATTCTAGAGAACACAGCATGTATCACTTTGCCTTTATTAATGATATTCTTTAATTCCCACTTTATTATTCAGTCCAGTGAAACTCTTTGCAATCCTTGAGATTGCACTGAGCAAATTTTTTCCCTTGCTGTTTTACCCATTCTTTCAGATCAGTCTTAAACAGCAGACAATCTTCGGCACATTCACTGTGTAAGGTTGTATTTTCTACTCTCTCTTTTAACCACCAGCTTCTTTTCTCCATTTCTGACAGAGACCTGCTTTCTTAAAAGCATTTGGTAAAGAACCTTCTCAAAAAGCTTTTTTGTAAATCCAAGTTTTCTACGTTATTTGCACCGAGTCAATTCAATCCAGAATTTGCTTTTCTTTAACGAAGCTTAATAGCCTTGTGAATCACAACTGAGTCTTGATGAAAGGTATGTCATACCTACTAGATGTCTGTAAGTTTGCAAAGTACTGGAAAGCACTCTTAACAGCTTTGGTATTTCCCATGAGACAGGCAATATTAGCTGCATAAATAGTTCACATAATTTATCATCTAAATATTTCTTGCAATTTAGGACTGCTGTGAAGAGAATCAAATTTCCATTTTCAATGAAAAATAGAAAAGAGAAAATTGAACAGTACTTTAATTCAGACATTTCCTAAACAGGACTTATTAATATGTCTAAATGATTACATCTCTAGTACTTTAAATCAGTCATTTGCTAAACAGGGTTTACTAATATGTTTAAATGATTAAACCTCTCAGTTGCTTGCTGAAGAGTATTCAGAGCCAATTAGCCTCATTTTTTGTTCCCCCTTTGCTCATGAAAACTGCTGAAGGTAACAACATTCACATGCTTCATTTTATGACATGCCTGGATGGCTGTGAGCAGTATTTTAAAGATACGTTTATGTAATAGATATATGTAGCACCTAAGAAGTGTTCCCTACTATTTTAAGTCACCAAGTGAACCTTGATGTGAAAGATGGGCAAAAGTGAAACCTTATATCCAGCTGCTCTAGGCTTTAACGAGAATCAACTGGCACAAAATTGTGTGAAATAAGCAATATTTATAGGTATTAGATTAGCAGACTGAAGTCCTCCTTTTATTCAGAGAACAACACAGCAAAATTGATGGTAAGTACAGGTTCAGAACTGTTGCAGATGCAATATTTGTGTTATCAATCAGAAAATGTAATAATAAAAAAGCAGAGCAAAAGTGGATCTTGGCCATGGAAGAAATAATACAGTCATCAAGCCATGTGGACAACAAAACTACATTGCTAACAGTTGAACACAAAGAAATTACTGTGGACAAATGTATATGCTAAGAAACAATTTTTTAAATTGAGCGTGTAACATTAACACCGAAGACAATTGTGAACTGCAGTTTCAGTCTCAGTTTTGGGAAATACCAAAATGCATTTTTCCTTCACCAGTACTTACATGTTAAAGGTTTTTTCCCTTTTTTTCCTGTCCTGTTCCCCAAGTTCCAAAGGCACTCAGTGGACCTGATATTTGACTACTGCGGTGCTTTAGGGCTGTGCCGTGACACGCAGCTGCTGCAACATCATGTTGAAGATACACCCAGAGAGCCAGCACTTGCTTTAGGAAAGTCTGCTTCCAAGTGGATTTGCTGGGAGCTCATTTCTGACTAAGGAACTCATACAACACGCTTGCCGTGGAGTGTCAGCACTTAGCCGATGGAAAGACGACACTTCTTCCGAAGAAACAGATTTTTTTCGCTGAAGTGTAATGGAATGCCAGAATGGTTAGGAAGGCAGCTCTGGAGATCATCCAGCCAAGGCAGGGAGCAGGTGCCAGGAAGGCGTCCAGGTGGGTTTGGAATGTCTGCAGAGAGGAAGACCCCACGTCCTCCCGGGGCAGCCTGCCACCATGCCCTGGACGTTCCCACTTCAGCACAACAAAACCCTTTCAAATATGAGCCTGCTCATCGCCCGTCTCCCTAAGCTGGAAGCTTTACAGACCAGCAATCCCAGTCTGTGCGTACAGAGGGGCGGGCGGTCACTTTCCCAGCAGGTTTAGGCCACTTTTCCCCCACACTTACCACTGAACTCGGGCGTCGGCTGCGAGCGGCCGCGACGCCCCCGCGCTTGAAGCCCTTTGAAAATGGCGCGCGGAGCAGCGGCCGCTTCCGCCCGTCCCCGCAGCAACGGAGCGACGCGCCCGCCGCGCCCGCCGCCCTTCCGCTCCTTTCGCTTCCCCTCCCTGCCCCGCCCGCCCCTTCCCGGCCCGGCAGCCCTCGCGGGGCGGGCGGGACGCTTCCCGCAGGGCCCAGCCAGCTTCTCCCGTGCCCACAGCCCGGCCCCGAGAGCCTGCGAGAAAGACGGAGGACGTTTTCCACGGGCATGCAGCGACGGGAGAAGGGGCAAAGGATTCAGAGTGAAAGAGAAGTAGATTTAGATAGGTTAGGAGGACGAAGCTGTTTACTGTAAGGGCACTGAGACGCCGAACAGGTTGCCCGGAGAAGTTGCGGAATCCCCGCTCCTGGAAGTGTTCAAGGCCAGGCTGAATGGGGTTTTGAGCAGCCTAGTGTACTGGGAGGTGTCCCTGCCCATGGAAGGATCTTTAAGGTCCCTTCCAACACAATTCTATGAATCTGTGAAATCCAGGTTTTATCTAGGAGGTTTGTTACAAAACTCAGAAGGAAAAACTGACATTCATACTGTTTTGGGCTTTTTTTTAATTCTTGCTTCTGCATCTGAAAAAAAACATTCTACCTCTGCATGTTTATTGTACCTGTTTCTACCCTGTATACACCCCACTTCTATCCAACAACTTGGCAATTTCACCAAGCTGTACAGAAAACCTGTCTCCTGAATCCCTGGCAGCTGAAGCTCCAGGAAGAGGAAGGATTTACATGAGGTTAGAGTACAGTGATACTACATCATATTTACTAAAAGGAAGAAAAACAGCATGAATACAGAAATGCAACAACTCTTCAATAGCCATCAGCAAAACAATGGAATTAACTCCTTCGGGTATTTTCAACTTTTTGAAATAACTCTCCACAGAAATAAATAATATGATGAACATAGTTTAATTAAGAATTATATAGTCACATTATATCTCAGAACATGAATTCAATCTTCCCACTGCATAAAGTTCTACATCCATACTTCCTAGAACAAGGAAGGGAAAACATTTGATAGTCTTCAATACTTACATAATTTCTAAGATGAAAAATATTAGTGAAAACAGTATTCATTTAGCATACTATGAAGGTAGTGCTTACTGCTTTTGGCAAGAGAAGGAATTATAAATTAAAAAATTTGAATACTAGGGTAGGGAAAAACTGTATCCAAAGTGTTTCACAGAATTAATGCTTTCAAACATTACTTCAGCCCAACAGAAGCACAACAAATCCCCAAAGGTTTTATTTTGCCCTGAAAGGCATTTGAAGCAGGAGTGTTACTCAACATACATTGCAGTCAACTATACACACATGGAAAAACACCTTGTAAAAACCCAGTAACATTTATAGTGTTTGATTCCCTTATATACAGGCACACACTTTGCTAGCTTCTTTCCCTTTCTAGAACTTAATGAGACTGTGCAATACTGGAACAGTAGTCTAAAATATCCTGTATAGTGAATTCCATAGTAATTCCTGATCCAGGGTAGCAGCGAGCTATCAGTCCTTCAAAGTGCTTGTACTGTCGTATGAATTCATCTTGCATGGAATGCCACACAACCTGCCAAAGAAAGCAAACTTTAGGAAAAGTCAACTGGCACAATAAATAGGTTAACTAGAAGACATTGGTTCATTAATCAATTCTCACTTCAGGTGTCATTTTACAGTTAAAGATTACTAATAAAGTTCAATAGATTGAGTTACTGCATTAAAAAGAAGATTGGTGGTTTTTACTCATTAAGACCTGTAATGTTGACATGACTTGTAATAAATGTGCAAAGCAGAAAAGAGAAGATGGGGAAGTTCTCCTAATAGAGGTATTGCTTTTGTTTTTCAGGGAAACACTCTGAACCAGAAGAGTGCTATAATTCACATTACAGACTGTAAAAAGCTGTTTAAACAAGCTTAACTCAAGTCTACTTGTTATTTACTACAGTGAAAAAAGTTCATAGAGTGTACTTGGTTAATACCACTATCAGAAAATATATAACTGAAAATATTCTGCTATAATGCACCAATTAAGATTCACATCAGGTTATCCATTGATTTAAATCTATTCTCTACTTCCAATGTATTTTGCAGAACAGACATCACTCACTAATGGTCAGCTAGGGAATCATAAAGAAGTTTCTTTCTGAACTTTGTTCTACTGCTCTGGTCCAAAACAGTATTAAATAAATAGAAACAGAGTATGCTTATTAAAAAACCCAAAAGCTGTACTCAAAATTTATGTTTTTAGAGTTATGCTAAACATTCACACAGAATACATATGCAAAAGCAGTAATAAAAAGCCTCTGTGTAACATTATAGGGTTTTTAAGACACGATTTAGTTTACCTGAAGTAAGTTTTCTTCCTCACAGAGATGTTTATCTACCTTCTTGTAGAGATTATCCAATCCCTTCTTCACTTCTTTACCAGGATATTCCTTTATAACTTTACGAAGCTCTTGTTTATTAAAAGCCAGCTGATAGCTTACTTCCTCTTCCCGTATTCCTTGTGCCACACGAGCTTCAACACCTTCAAAAAAATGCTAAAAAGCAATAGCATTAGTCACTATCACAGATCTGAGCATTTGACAAGAATATCTGTGGTTAAATCTTGATTTGGCTTCATGACTGTTGTGTTCTCCCAATTTTTGTTTCTTAATTGGGCATGAAGTACTGCTCAGCCATAAACATTAAAACACAGCTCAACAATACAGCAGTCCAAGTACTAGCATAAAATTGAAACCAGCCATTTCTAGAAGCAACTGAGCTTTTCTTTGCAATAACCAGTCAGCCCCAAAATCCTCAATTCATGAGCTCATAACCAGGGATCCAAATAGTGGATCTTTTGGATGAACTCCCTGAGGATCTTTTAAACCATAATTACACAAGAGCATATTTGTTCACAATTGCCCTCCCTTCTCACTGTCAGTGGCCAGTTTTCTCAACATAGTAAATAAAAATGCTTTTGTAAATAGAGGGAAATATTTCTATGAACATGCAGGTTGAGCTCAACAGTGCATCAGGTCTGGATAGGACAGAGGTAACTCCCTAGTTAACTTTCTTCACAGCAGCCTCTATGGTGCTGTGTTTTGGATTTGTAGCTAAAACTGGGCTGTTAACACAGCAATGTTTTGGTTACTGCTGAACAGGTCAAACCTGACCAAATCATAGCACAAAACATCATGCTCAGCTATAAAAAGTAGGGTTGGAGGAGGCAGGTTTGGTGTTTGGCTTCGAAGTGGCTGTTGCTCAGAAACTGCCTGGGCATCAGTCTGCTTGTGAGAGATAGTCAATGACTGCTTTTGTATCACTTACTTTATTTTTTTTCCTTTTTCTCTCTCCCCTTCTCTGATTAAACTGTCTTTATCTCCACCTCCAAGTTTTTTTCACTTTTGCTTTTCCTATTGTCTCCCCTGGAGAGAGGGGACTGAGCAGCAGTTAGCTACGTGGGAGCTTAGATGTTGGTCAGAATCAATCCACAAGTGGGAAACAGCAGTAAAGCATTTTAATTTTCAAAACAGGAATACATCTTAAATGTCTCTGAAAATGGATGCCTGAAATCCTATTTATAGAAAAAACCATGAGACATTCAAGTGGATAGAACTGAGTCTAAACCTAAGTCACCACTCAGTTTAACATTTAGTTAAAACTTCAGATATATGGAATTTTCCTATAACTGTTCTTCTTGTTGAACAGCTCAGAAACTACAGCAATTTTCTCTGCAGCTGAGGTGAGAAAGATTATCCCCAAAATCCTGATTTCTCTTCCCCTCACTTTCTTCTTCCTCAAAACCTTTTGCTTAAGACACTCATGTTTAGTCAGTAATATTAATTGCCATGATAAATTCGGTTGTTTTCATCCAAGACCGTTACCCTCATAAATACTCTTGCCAGACATGCTCCAATCCAAAATAATAAGAGATTATGATAGATGCAGAGATAAAGAGATCAAACAGTTGAATGCAGTATTTCCACTATCCTGTACCATTTAAATGAATACTCAAATATACTCACATTTAATTTCTCAAGAGGCTGTCCAAGTGAGTAGATTACATAAGACTGAAGATGATCAGTGTATTTCTGTTTGGCTTCTTTTTTCTCAGCTTCCAGACAAGAAATTTTCAAGCGAGAAAGTGTTGCAAAAATATGATGGAAGTTCTCCATCATGACAACATCCCTGGGTGTCTTCTGGCTTTCATTAGCTACTTTCTCAACTAAAAGAAATGAGAAGCAAAATACTAATACCAAAAGAACAAACAAAATCAGAAAAACATAACCAATAACCATAATACTATCAAAAAGGGAATTTTGAGTTTCATGTAACTGATTTAGTCAGAATTACCACATCATAAAATGCTACCTAAGAGCCTTCAAAAGAAGCAACAGATACATTCAGGCTCTAAGACAATGAAAGTTGTATGGCAAAAAAGTCACTTATAAAAAGATAAATGTATGATCTCATTTACTGGTGTGAGGAACAGGTCACATTCTGAGGAGGCTTACAAGCATGCTTTCAGTATCCTTAATAAACTGCATAAGATAGAACTATTTAAGAGAAGTCAACAGCAAAATCAATTCCCATCTTCACTAGGACAAAAATCTTCAATAAGGTAGTGGGGGCTTCTTAAATGTACTTCTAAATCTCAGTTTTTGTTTATTAGTTTTATGGTCAAAATTAGCATCAGTCCCTAAATGTAATAATAAAAATAGATAATCTTTCACACAGATCTTTAACTTCCCCCTTCCCCTGCAAAAAAAAAAAAAAAACCCCAACCCCCCCCCCCCCCCCCAAAAAAAAATAAGCAGGCAAAAAAAAAATTCTACCTATCTCTCCCTTACTGCACCTAAAAGCAGGCTGAAAGAGGATAGCTTCAACCAAGAGCAGTTAATTTTCCATGCCTGTTAATTTTTTAATCATTTTGTTGAGACTATCAGGATGCCCATCATGAAAGTGATCCAGGGCATGAGAGTATCAGTAATGAGCACAGATTAATTCCAGTCAAAACACTGAACTGCTAACAAGGAAAAATCTGCTACTTCCAATTTTTTTTCTTCCTATATGATTTTTTACAGTGGGAAACAAAAAGACAAGAAACCACTGCAAACTGGGCATACCAGGCTGCTATCTCCCCTCCCTCTTAAATCTTAACCACTTCCCTCTGTCACAACTCAAAGTTACTTTACAGGTCTGTACAAAGGAAAGTATCTAAAAGTATATTACAATCAAAAGGATTACACTTGCTCACTTACAACAACAGAGACAACAAAAATTTCAGCGTAGTCTTAAAAAAAAACCCACCTTTAATTGGGGCAAAATGATATATAAACAGTTGGAAACAATTATTTTAGTAAACTATGACAGCCTCAGAAGACCTACCACTGTCAAAGACAGCTCTAATAAGTTTTATGTAGGCTTTATCTAGATCTCCTCGTCGTTCTGCATTTTTGAAAATTGATTCAGCAAGGGCTGCAAATTCTTCAAATTCAGCAACAAATTGAAGGATCCCAACTTTACTCTTCTTTGAGATTTTTACTTCATCCATCTGCTTCATCTGATTACTCTTTAATTTGAAACAAGAACAAGTGTTAGGCTCCAGATCATGTAACAGCTATTAAAAGAAAAATGCAGACCTACTGAAAAAACTGACATATATAAAAGACAGAAATAATTCTTTCAAATAGTACATTCATTTAGTCTTTAACCCTTTTTACCCTTAAAAAAATTTTAAGTAAAATAATTGGAAAGAAAAAGGAAAGATGGTATTTTATTCTCCTTTATTTACTTAGCATTACGAAAACAAACACACAATAAAAAAGCCAAATTTATGCACCAGAAGCAATTAACAATTTTCACTTTATAATCTAACCAGGAATTTCACTTTTTTGATTCAGCCAAGCTAATGATTTCTTTTCCTGCATGAAATTTCTTTAGTCTTCTTTTGAAGAAATTTTATTTGAGTGTAATAAAAAAAATCAGTTTCCAAATATTTTAAGTATTAAACTGATTAAGAATGGCCAGTATTATGATGTTTGCCTAGAGTGAAATTACATTTATGACAATAAAACAAAGTTATACCAACAATTCTGTTTTCACCTGCCATAATATAATGGTCATAACTGCAAAAGAAATTAGCAAAAGAAAGTTTCAGACAGTAGGAGCTGCCTGTGCTACTGCCAAAAGACCTCATACCCTTTTAAGTCCACATAGTTTGGTTCTGACAGGTAAAAAAGGCAGAGAGCTATATTTTACTTAATGGATTTCAGTAATCTCAGAAGGAGTACAAGTTTAAACAAAGAACTAAGAATGTCAACTAGCTCAGCGAGTGGTCTTATTTGGTACAAAAAGCTACTTATTGTGGAAGACTGGAATGGAGAGGAAAAAAGAAACACAGCCACCATTTTTTTGAAGGTTTGGCCAGTAGAAAAGCAATAAATAACTAATTTTGACTTCAAATTTAAAGAATTTAAGTATACAGAAATGTAAAATAAAACTGGGTAGGAGTGGGCTTCCTATAAGATTACAGTTAGGTTAATCAGAATAACTAAAGAACTTACAATGCACTTATCAAAGTTCCTTTTGACAGTCACCAAAACATTCCCAAGTGTTGTGCTGAGAAAGGACGCAGGGTCCACATTTTGTGCAGTCCATACATGATGGCTCATCTTAACTAACATATAAAGGGAATTAAAGCTATCAATCTTGTCTCCCAGTGCTATAAGGTTATTCAGCTCAGGTTCAATACAACGAAATATTTTTGTCATCATTTGTCGGATCATGTCCTTCCTATTAAAAACGCATAAGAGGAAAATATTACTCTTTTACTAGGCTATTTTACATGCTTTTTGATATATTTATTTCATATAGTAGTTTCATTTGCATTCAACAAGTCTCATGACTTTCAGAAAGTCCGTACCACACAGTAAAAATCAACAGTCACAGGTATAAAACATTCTAAAAAGTATTTTCTCTGTGGAACCTGCCACACACTCCCAGAACTTAGCTAAGCATATTTTCTATATTATAGTGCCTAATTTCAATTCACAAACTATTAAGAGAATTAAACAACTATATACAGAAGCACTCATTCTATATACAAAAAATATTCTTTTTACCAACACACGCAGTGTCTAGGTAAAAATTAAAAGCTTACTATTCACTTTCACTGAAAGGGAATAATTTATGATTTTAGAGAAAAAAAGTTTTATATGCCAAATAAACTCACACACAGGCTTAAATAAAAAATAGCAGCACATACTCAGATGATACTGTTTGTGAAACACCAGAAGTGTATGAACGGGATAAAGCTACTCCATCCATTTCCTCCACTTCGTTCTGTGAGAACAAGGAATGTATGTAAAGATAAGGTTTGTCTCCAATTCTTTATCAAAGCAGTTACTACATCTGACAAAACTAATATAAGTAACAGTTCCATACCCCCAGCACTCCCTGCCTCCAGAGTGGAAAACAGAACAGTTTGCAAGTTTTGGTAATTTTTCCAGCCACATTTCACCAATTCAATATTATCCACAATTATTCCCCACTGGCTTCCTATATAGCATGATGGAGTGTTTGTTGTAATCTTAAGAGGACACAAACCCATGGCAAAGGAAACACGTTAGGTCTTCTTTAAAAAATTTTGTTTTGGTTAGCCAAAATAAAGATCGTTCCAGTTCATGAAGAAAAACTAATTACTTATCACCTGGATCACATAATCACCAACAAATTCCAAAGTTCTCTTTTAAACAGGTCTCTTTTGAGGCCTAGTCAATACTTTTTACTACAGTGAGAGAATCTAAGTCATACCATTGTTGTTCCAGAGGTGCTCTGATGTTGTTGCAGTTTGAAAAATTTACTAATGAAGTCCTGTTCTGCCAGACACAGAGGTTCTAGTTCACTTAATACTTGCTCAAAAATCTAAAGAAAGTTAAAATATTTTATCAACACACCAAATTCTATGGATGGCTAACAGTACTAATTTTAGTTGTTTGTTACATATACTTTTTATCTTCACTGAGCTTTAGAAGGCTTACTACTACTTAACAGAAATGGAAACAGCTTGTAAGTAAATGTCTAAAAGTAATAGCTGCATCTTCAACATAGTCCTTTCTTACCCATGTAATACTGTGAAGAAAAGAACAATTAAGTTTTTCCACAACTATAAGTTTTCTAGTTGCAACCTAAGGAAGCACTTTTTTGCTATAATGGACACACTCGCATCTTAATAGTAAGTCTTGGGTTCTGCCACCATCTTTTCTGCCTGGCTTGCCGAGCAGAGGAAGACAAAATTAAGCCTCGGGGAAGAAAAACAGATCAACTGCGTATGTTGGAAGTTAATTGTTCTGTAGAAAAAGTAGAAAAAGTTTTTACATAGCAGCTAGAAAAACAAGTAGGTGTTGTACTGAAGTATACAACACAATATTTAGATTTAAACTAAAGTGAAACATTATTTTAGCAATAAGTAATTACAATAGTTTAATTAATACAAAATAAGGAAATTCTAAATCAGATGTTAAACATATTTCTCTTAGATTTTTCTCTGCAAGTATTTCAAAATTAAGGCGTGCAATAATTTACATAAATTAAACCAATAGATTTTCCACATAGGAAATCCATGGTGATGAAAATTCCCATAGGAAAAAAACCCAACAGCTTAGTAGGTCAGCTCAATAGCTTATAACTCTGTGTATATTAAATCACATTCACATATCCCCAGTGGGTGTGAGACACAAGTGAGAAATTGAAAATAACAGCACAATAATTGCATAAACCTGTTTTAACAAGTTAGCTTTTTTATTCTAGACAAGTTGCTGCTACAAGTTTGTAATAACTTAACAGTTAATATTGTTTCAGGCATATATTTCCTCCCAGAAAAAGACTGAGCAATGATTTGGAGAGGTCAGAAGAAAAACATTCATCTCCATCAAGTAATTCAATAGAGAACAACAAAATTATTTTTATCTCTGCTCATTTTCCTTCCGCAGAACTGAGGAATCAATTGTGCAAGAAATAGTGAGCACTGTCACTTTTAATGGTTCAGGGAAAAAAGTCAACAGATGCTGAGGACAGCAGGTTTTAAAACAGGATGAAGCAACTCTAATAACAACTTAGTGCTATTGGTTAAAGTTGAAAACTGATGATAACTAATGTGAAACCAGCATAAGGAAAATTTTAGGGTCATGCTCAAGTCCTGGCTAAAATTCTTATCTTCCTTATCTTTCACTTTTGCTTACATGCTAGCAAAACACTGAATGAGTTGAAAAAAAAAACAAACAGTGGAGAATCCATCAGTTTCATTCCTATTTGTTTAAAAACACATATTTGGCTTAAAATTAAAAGATTTTTTTTATGCTTGATATTCTTTAAAGACCACATACAGCACATAAAGGATTTAAATAGAATCTTATAATCTGAGAATAATACTGTGATCTACATATTTCTTAGGAACTGCCTTTATTAGATGTATGGTACATACAAACTTTGAAATTGGAATGTTTTAAGATTTAAAAAGTAGAGATTTTTGAACTATATAAGAAGGATATATAAGATACCTCTAATATAAAACTAAGCAGGAATTTTATGTGATATTTTGGCTTTACCTTATCAAATTTTGTTCTGTCAGCCACATCCAGGTCAGAGGCAGACATGTTTCCCATGTCTAAGAGTGAGGATGACTGAGATCTACGGTTCCCTGAACTCTGAACAGAGAGTTTATTTAGACTAGAAGTCGACCCAGTTAATTTTCCAGAACTTCCATGAAGACCTGTGAAATAAAGACACTATGAAGGAGGAAAGTGAAGGCAGAATAAAATACTGAAGAATATGAAGTTTGTTACAGATCAAGAATTTCAAGTAGTCCTATATTAAAATCAGACAACTTTTATCTAAGCTATCAATGTTTTTGCTGTAAATGTATTCTTTCCTCATTATAAGGTAACTGAGATTTTTCAGCAATTTTCAAAGTACAATGTAACTATTTAAATTCCCATTGTAAAGTATGGCAAAAAGGTATAAAAGGAACAAAACTCTAAAATACAGTAACACAGGGATTGAAGACTTGAAAGCTAAGACCAGTTACTACATTTGTAGATGTATTTTGGGCAAAGGCTGCCACAACCAAAAGGACTGAACCACAGGAAGGAAAATAATTTAAACGTTTTATATACACACAGGCACTTTTCCATCTTGAACTTGATCTTTCTGCTGTTAACATCCTTTTAACTACACAATTTGTTCCAGCTATTTTGCTAGATCTACAACCCCATAGTAACTCTGCTGCTAATGCCCTCCCCTCCTTTTCAGTCATTTCTTTATGATACTTCTGGGCCTTCTCCTAGGACTATGTATTTACTTTTTTATTTCTTTTTCCCCCAAAATTTTCAGAAATGTTGGACCAGGACAGAGAAAGCTAATAACAAAAAAGGCCAAAAAATTTTCATTATAAGTAAACTTCTCACATTGAAGCCATAAAGAAACTAAAAAGCAATCCTGCAAGCTTGACTTAACTGCTCTGTTGGTACCTAGTCTAGGGACACAAGACAAAGTCTATAGATCTAATCTCAATTGTCACTTCAACCTACTGGAGGAATGGAAAACTATGACAAGCTCTTAGGCACAAACATATTTTTACTATCAACTAGTAGCATGGGAAAACCAAAAGATATTGTCTTTATGTGCAAATCTTCTCAAATTCTATGTTGGGACTTAGAGCTGTGCTTCCTTTTTGTCTTGCCAGCCCAATGGTTCTGCTCACATTTAGTTCATTCTGAACAGAGTGCTTCAGTGTGAGGTAGATTCTCCCTGATGCAGCACTACACTGTAACATCAAGACACATGCATTGACAACACCAACTAATGCAACTAGTTATACTCACTCTCAGTTTCCTGTTTGACAGCACTTTCTTTTCGAGGCAGTGTAGCTGGGATGGATTAGGTTGCAAGCATCAAAGACAAAGACAAGTTAAAATGCAGTTTGCACAAACCATGCACAAGATGCAAGTTAAGCTCTAACTGGAAAGAAACATGCAGAGAACTATAAGCAGCAAGTAACTACATTGCAAACACATTTAGTTGGAGAGGTACTATTCTAGAAATTCAGTATCTAAACTACATGGAAAATAGAGTAAGTTTCTAGGTATTAAAATTTGATTTTTTTTATATAGTATGTTTGAAGAATACTTTTGGTAACACGTATTTAAGTTCTCCCAAATCGAGAAGTCCATTAAATTATTTGTCAGACTCAGTTTCCATAAATCATATCAACAATAGACATGAAGAAATGAAAACGTACTTATGGAATTTTTTTACTGAGTCAGAGATATTGTCCTCCTTTTCAATTGAAAACACACACACAATTACTGCAAAATAATTCACATCGACAGTAAGACTAGCTAACCTTTTCTTAGCTGTTGCATATCAGGATATTTATAGAGAGATTACATCTGTTGCATTCATGCTGCACAAAAACAGATGATTGCAAATTTGGATAGGATAAAAATAATAAACATATAGTAAAAAAATTTACAAAGAGGTTTTTATTTTTTCCCTGGTTTTTTTTTCAGAATTGAAGTTTCCTCAAGTGGACTTAAATATGAAATTTAAAGTAAATGTGCGTTTATAGAAAATATAGAATCCCTAGAGTAAAAGGCATTTGCATACATACACTAAAAGCAATATGTGGTTTTAAAGAGATCTTGATGAGGATGAATGCTACAAGCCCCCCAAAATGGAGCAGACAAGCAGAACCTACTGTAATAGAATGAGTAGATACTTCTAACAAGCCCCCCAAAATGGAGCAGACAAGCAGAACCTACTGTAATAGAATGAGTAGATAGTTCTAAATGCCACAAACATGTCTTAAATACCAGATGTTCTCAAGTAGGCAACACTACGGATAATTGTAACATCACATTCAAATTTAATTCCAGCCTAGTTTTTAGATCATATGGGTTTTGGCTGATTTTGAATAAAAAATGTTTAGGCATGATATACTTGGCATATGCAACTGTCATGCACTGGTCCCACTTCTTCATCATCCTCAATTTCTAAACATATGGGACTTATTACAGAATGTGAAAAACTACAAAGATTAGGCCCTGGACAACCAGGGGAGCCTTAGTAGCTTTTGACAAGCTACATCATATAAACATATGGCAGTAGTAGCACTCTTTCCAACAGCGACTTTATGGTATTTAAGTATCAAAGTCTTGGCTTCATCAGAAAAGAGGAAAAAAAAAAAAAAGGACTACTGAAGACGAGTGTGAATGCTCATGACCCAGGCTGGCTTTTTCTGCCATAAAAATGCAGACAAAGAACCTTGCGTTAGCACAGAATGCCAGAATTCTCCCAGCATCTCCTCTGCATTTGAGGCATTCAAATAGCAATGCTATTCCCAAAGCACAAAAAAAAGGCAAGAACACACACCAACACAACTTGGAAACAGGTCATCTTTAGTATTTGAGTACAACTGGAGCATTATGCACCTACACTACTCCTCAAACAAGTTTACTATTGAGAAGTGATATATTTTGAATAAATGTGCAATTAGTAGTAGTACAATCACTACAATGAACACAGAAGCCTTTGAAATTACACACCCTTAAGAGGTGCTGCAATATAAATAAATTTGCACAAATACATGACACAAGGTCTTCTCAAGGTGCAGGTTTTACTCTTGCGAATTGAAGGACCTTTCTCCAAAATGCCTGATTGCTCCATAACATTTACAGAAGTTAGGGAACTGCTACAAAAGCTGTCTCTTCACAAATACCGATCACAAAACAAGTGTCAAGACAAAGTGTTTAGAATGTCTTGGAAATCAATTTCTATTAGACTAAAGGTATTTTTTTTCTTGCAGTAAGATTGCTTTTCAAGATTTAGGAATTCAAATGTTGTGAAAATGACATCTTATGGCACCTCCACTTTCCATGTCCAACAGCTTGCCAAGCCTTATCTCCAGTTCTCCATCTCTCAAACAAGCCTTACCACCTTCCTCCTTTCTTCCCTTTATTACATTTTTCTGGTTTCTACCATCAAGCTTCAAAGCATAAATTCAGGACCCGAAAGAGGCTGACAGAACTTACTACTTACAGCTGCACATGATTTTGGAATTCAAAATTTGCAAACTGGCAATCCATGGCAAATATAAATATTTCAAAGAAGCTTTGAAACACTGCACCTCAAAATATAGAACTGACAATACATAAATACACCTATAGCACTGTTGCTTTTTAAATATCCAGGTTATTTTTTAAGCTTTACTTCCATATTCACACTAGACTAATTCAAGCAGGAATACTCCCTTAAAAATAAATACCTATAAGTTAACAAATTATGATTTCTAGACTCATGCTACATAGGTAATTCCCACTGAAAAAACACATTAAAATATGCAGGTTTTACTAGGCAGGATTAGCATTCTTAAAAATCCACCCAAGATTTATTAAAAGCAGTAATAACAGTAGAAGGAATATAAAACAATGCTGCCCAAACCCCCTTTAATTACAAGAGTTGATTTTTCAAATTTGTTCAGGTAATAAAGTGGGAAAATTCAAGTAATAAAAAGTGAGTGTAGATTTGAAAACTGAGAGAAATACTGTATTTTATACTTTTATTTTGACCAATTTCACAAGATTTCAGTTGTGCTACTTTGGCCTTGTCTAAGAAGTTTTACCAGTCTAAGAAGTTTTACCAGTCATATTTTTCATCCAACTTCTTCCATCTTGCCAAAAGTAAAGAATTTTACACCATTACAAAATTAGCCTTAGGTGTCATAATGAGTGTTTTATATGCAAACAGTAAGATTCAAAGCAAGTTATGTGCCTTCTGGAAGCTTACCAAACTTTTTTCCTTCTCTGGTTGTGCCTGTCATCTTGATCTTGGCAACTTCAAAGAAATCTTTTATTTCCCTTTCATAAAGTCGTGATAAATAATCCATATAATTCTTAAAAAAAAAGGTAAATTTAGTTAACAGGTACTCATAATTACTTTCTTCTATTATAGAAATAGTTATTAAATAATTCTTTAAACATGTGCATTTTCAAGTCCTACTAAATAGCAATCTGATTTGGACTATATAAGTATATATATATTTATGCAGCATGCACAAAAATATATTCATGATATTTAAACAATTTACATTCATTAACATAGTGAATTCACTGAGCATTAATCAGAAACTTCTACTTTTCCTTCATAAGAAAAAATATGCAATGCTCTACATAGAGATAGGATTACTGGTGGTAGAGCATCACGGAATTCATTTCAAGGGTAGAAGAGAGAGAATTCAGCACCCTCCTCTATCAGACTCTTACTGTTCCCCCAAAAGCACACATAAATATGTAATTTTCACATTTGTTAGAAGATCACAAAGATGCCAACCATTCTCTGTGTGCGTTACACTGAAGGCAAACAAATAACTATTCGAAAGCTATTTTCAAAGTCTAATTTAAATCTTCCATTTAAGAATGACAGAATTTTAATTTAAAAAATACTTGTTTTGTAAGGACTAACTTTTCCTTGAGTTCTACCTGAACGTTTTGTATACTTCTTCAGTAATTTTTTTACTCCATGTTAGTTTTAAACAAGGTTGTTAAAAGTTACATGCATACAAGGGAGAAACACTTCTATTTAGTCTACTGTACAAGAGACTTCTGAAGTTTTTGACACTTCCAAGTGAAATGAAGGTCTGTTGAAATAGAGGTGTTACACAGGCAATAAGCACACCAATTGGAAATTAGTTTAATTCTTTTTTCTTACTACACTGTATAATAGCAAGCTTGTTTTACATAAATATCAATATAAATATCTTGTGATACATCAGCATAAACTGTTTGAGGAAAAAAACAATAAACAGAGGAGAAACCCACAAATACTAAAAAATGAAGTTTATTATTCTAAAAACGAATAAAAAAGAGTAGCAGTGAGTTATACTTAATATACAGCAATATTAAAATGACACGTACATACACACAGACAATTCTTTTGACTCTCAAGCCCAGTCTATTATGTACATTCTGTAGTATCATTTGATCACTTCACATACCTTTGTTAGCCCTTCATATTTTCCATAATCTGTGTTCTTGAGCCACTCCATCAGTTTAGCATATCGAAGTAAATCTCTGTGAAATGGATGATGATTGGGTAATGTCAATTCAGCAGAGTGCTGGGCAAGAGTGGAACTCTGATCATGACCCTTGATAAGAAAAAGTATTAAAGTAAATCTAGAAGCACTACACAAGACACATTAGAAGTTTCCTGAAAAATGTAATATGAAGACAGTATCTCATTCAGACAAACCGAAAAGCCTCAAAACACCTTGCATAGAAGCAAGGTCTAGAGATGCAGGCTGAAAAAGATACCTAACATAATACAGACACTGAGTTATTACAGCCAAGGTAGGTAGAGCATCTTAATAAGCTTGTTCATGTTAAGGTTTTTTGCCTTCAGGGTGAGTCACTTTGGCACTTTTTGTAAAAGAATGCAATGTACACCTGAATGAAAATTTAATGAGAAGCGTTCAATTCTTCCTGAAAAATGTTAAGAGATTATCACATTATTCTTCTAACAAAAAAAAAGTAGCTGCTTCTGTTTAAAGATGTAAAGATGTTTTTCCCATATACAATTTTCAAGTCCCCAGTTAATGGGTGGCCTGGATGCTAATGATAAGATTTATACCTCTGCTCTGACAGCCTGCTCCAATTCAACATACTGTAGTCCACTTTGGTGAAGCCTTCCTTGATCAAATTTTAAAAACATCAGTGCACACACATTCCCTCTCCCTCCACACAAACAGATACATACAACACACCATCAGTGAACGTTTACAGCCAGCAGCATAAACCAATCCATTTAACACAAGCTACTAATTTCATGCTCCTCCTTTACACAAAGATCCCATCATATTGCTAGATCAACACATGATTTAGCTTTTTGAGCTTTCACTTGTTTGAACAAGCTTCCTGAGCAATTCATGAAGACCAAGCAAGGTAACACCTCTATGCAGCCATACAGCACAACACACAATCACTATCCCTGGGTTAAAAGAATGGAGGATAATTTATTTAATTAATTTCCAAATGGTTTTAGTATATTCTGTAAAGTCTTTTTCTACTGGGCTTGCTGTAAATACAGCAACAGAACTTATAGTTTGCACCATGGAAGCACACAAAGATTGTACTAATTGGTCTCCAATTCCTGCATCACATGCAGGTGCTTTATGCAGGTCAGCCAATGTCCATCCCTGATAGAGGAAGCAATCCTGATGGTTCCATCTTGGACACTACAAGTCAGCAGAATAAGCTGTACTGTTTAAAAACTGCCTTTGCCTGTTTCTAAGTTGGAACAGAAGCCAGTTTGGATCAAAACTAAAGCAACTTTGTCTTACCCTTTTTCTGTTGTACTGGATACTAATCAAGCCTTTTGTTAGAGAAAGCTCTTCTTTTGTTTGAAAAAAAAATCAAATATTTAATTTGTAAAATACCAACTTTTATTAAGTAAGGCAACATGAACACTGCCAGCTTCTGGACAAAGCTGATCTACTACATAACAATCACAGAATGGTTTGAGTTGGAAGGGATCTTAAAGACCATCTAACTCCAGCTCCCCTACCACGGGCAGGGACACCATCACTAGACCAGGTTGCCCAAAACCCTCTCCTTGAACAACTGGACTTGAACACTTACAGTGATGTGGCATCCTCAAGTTCTTTGCAACCTGTCTCAGTACATTTCTGTATCCAACATGATCGTGAAATTACTCTGAGTCCTGCTCTTTTAACTACATAAACTGACATACAAATAGACCCAAAAAAAACAAGTCCTGGCCAACTTCATTAATTTATGCTCACAGAAAATGGCGAAGGATAACATTATAGATTTTGCTTATAAAAATAATCCTGTAGTTCAACAAAAAGCCAGTGTAATTATTGGAACAGGATTTGGAATTGGAATCCAACCAGCATTAGCAACACAGCTGCTCTTGTGATTACTAAGGACATATTCGATACTGTGGGCATACTTTTGGGGATACATATAGGACAACTTTTGAACAAATCTTTGATCTGCTTCTATGAAAAAAAAAGATCAGAGAAACTCCCTCTAACCCCTCATTCGTCACATTCCTACACCATGCATTTTTAATGTTCAAGTTCATTATCGTTTAACATAATTTACCTGGTGGCTGTCACAGCTTTCATCAACTACATCAGCCCAAATGCTCATTCATATTACTGCTAGGAAATACTCAGCTATCCAAATTTTTATTTCTTCCTTTATGGAACAGTTTTATTCATGCCTCTTTGTTATACACAATTTCTCTGGTTAGTAGTTGCGTTCTTTATAAAGCTAGATGACAAATTCCCTGACAAAGTAAATTTCTCTCTCCAGGCCAACTTTTCCACAGGACTAATCATTCTAGTTACAGTAAAGTATGTTCTGCTCAAGACTGCTCTAAAACATTACAGAGCTTCTAGAGGCACCTTTCCCATCTCATTAACAGGTTTTCTCTTGTTACACATAAATTTATACTGTTACCAAATGACACTGTGAATTTATCATTCAACTATTTCATAGTTTCAAGCCTTCAACCTACTTCATATTTCAAAAGTAGAAAGTATGGAGTTGTCTTTAAATTGAGTGCTGAACCAGGTTGTTAAAAGATCTTTAAAGTAATCGGTTAATTATTAGTATTACACAAAAAAGACACCACATCAACTGTTAGTAAACATTTTTTTAAACTGCAGAAAATGGCAATATAAAGTTGCATTTCTGTTTAAAAATTTTAATATTTATTCTCCTTTTAATATAAAGAAGGTGAAGCACTTTAGTATCTTACAACAGTAGTTTGAATCAAGCATTGAGTAATTTCACTTTTCAAAAAGTAAAGAGCAATTTCATACTTTCAAGGTAATGTATTTAGGCTCCAATGTCAATGTAACTATGTTTTTCTATCTAATGATTTCCAAATCAGAATGTCTTGCTTATATTAACAGCTTTCTAGACATTACCATGTTTTCATTTGTCTTTTTAATTTAGAATTCTTTACCTTTACCTTAGTTTTTTCTAAAGTGCTTTAAATTTCTTTTTTAAGAAACATTCTAAACAAATAATGCAACTCTTCAGATGTTAAAGGTAACAAAGTATTGGAGTTGAGGTTTTCAACAACAGACTAAGAAACTGCTATATTCCTTCAACTAACAAAATAAGCTCATTTTAGTAAGAATACACAAAAATCAGTTATACCTCGATATTTGAATCATTATCTCAAAATGAAGTACAAACCCTCCTTTTTTCCTTTTACAACAACGAAAGAGCTTTGCAGAACCTCATCTCTTGCAGTTAATGAACTCTTCCTGTTTAAACTTAACAGCAAAGTCATAATTTTTTATCTGTTGATTAATACCTCACAGCTAACAGCAAGCCAAAACTTGCTGAAAAATACTGAAAGTATTTTTCCTCCATGCATGTCAATCTGTCTCTCAGCAACTTTTGGGAATGAGATCAGAGGAATGTTAGCTTATAAACAGATGAACAAAGATTAAGGGCTGACAAAAATAATAGAAGTGAAAAGGCACATAAGTCTGATGCTCTGTAATCAGCAAGGACAAATTTCTTTTTGCAAAGTCAAAAATGCAGCTGCTAGTTAGATCATTTCAAGCTCAGGAAAAAAAACTGGTTAGAAAATCTTGCACCAAACTCAATGTACTCACTGGAACTGACTGATAGGAAGACCTGTTATAGAGCTGAAGGAGGGTCTGAGTAAACTGATTGAAGATAAAAAACACAAATTAAAAAGCTGAGGCTAAAAAAACCACCCAGACTTTAGGAAACAATTGTCAAGTCAGTGTTTTATGAATAATTTAAGAAACAAAACCTAGGTTCATATGTTTTGTTACATAATGCATTAATTCTGATAGCAAGCCCATTAAAAAGAGATGTTTGGAGTTTTTTTTAATGTAATACCTGCAGTCAGGTATTGTTTGGTATGCTTAGCAATGTCTCTGCCTGAAGACCTTCTAGCATTTACTGATTACAGCAAAGAATATGTCAATTTTTAGATAGTTTGTCTTTTCCAGAAAAGTTTGTGACCAAAAATTTTTATTCAATAGTAAGAAATAATACCTGCTGAACAAATACGCTGTTCAAATGACTGGCAAGTCTCCGTGCAAACTGCTCACGCAGGTCACTAAACCGCTGCTGCTGCTGCTTCACTGCATGAAGCATATCATGTCCTACAAACAAAGAGGACTTTAGAGTGTACAAAACACAGAGTAATATATTGTGTAGGGGAACTAAGAGGACCAGAGGTCAGAATTCCTTCAATCAACGAAAAAAATCTGAGACTAGTTGGCAAGGCACTACCATAATAAATTTTGTTTGTTAGACAGTAGTCTAACAAAAACATTACCTGGACGAAGAGCTACATTCATACACTGCAGAAGAGCATCTGCTGCATTAGTGCAGGCCTCAATGCCTCGAGAAGATGTCAGATCTCCCTCCTGAAGGGCCTTTATATGGCCCTTAGCCAGATCCATGTGATTCTACAAAATAATGGATAGTATTGTCCATAAGCTGAAACCAAATTAGTTTGTTATGCTAGTGAACCAAGAAGGTTCATTATATTCATTATATTTGCCATTATAACTTACTGAAAATAGTACATGGAATAGAAAAATAAGCTAATTATTTTAAAGGAATCTCATCTTAAAGAGGGTAGCAACCTAAAAGAATTTTATACCTGATGTGAACAACCATAGTAAACATAACAAAAATCCTTACCACTAAGAATTCTATCTCTGACAGCAGTTTAACATTATTTGTGTTGCTGAGATGAATTAGGTGGTTGCTTTCTGAAATTTGATCCATTTGCTCCTTTACGCTTTGAAGCATTTCTTCATAACTGCTCAGCTTTAGCTCAATTTGATCAACTTCCTTTAGAGCTTCATCCAACAACTTCATCAAGATATTCACCTGTTTCTCTGAGGCCATAATGGACTGAATATTTGCCTGTACAGAAAATAAAGTCACATTTTAGAAGACATTTTTATATCTCAAAAGCATTCTGGTATCTCCTTCTCCCTCTATTACTGTCAAATAGTTTCCAAAACTCTTCATGCAATCAACAAAACAAAACAATATAAGCCATAGTGTTACTGAACACAGAAATTCCTAAATCTGTGACACTTCCTTGTTTCAAAAAGATAAGATATAAAGCCAAAACTTCGTTCAAGTTCTTGGAGCTGAAGTATTGGTCTGCAGAAAAACAAAAGGTGAAACGGTAATCCCTACTATACCAGAACATTTTTATTTCCAAAAAAAAAGAGAGCATAGGTGATAGGGTCAGATTCTCTGTTGCAAGATCAGCCATCAGCATGACATCAGCAATTTTCAAAGTATACAAGAAACACACAACTTGGCATTTTGAGGAGGTTGTTGATGGTTCCCTCAAGTCTGTACCCCTTGCATCTCGTAAGTTTTTCAAGTGACCTCTAGAATGCTGGGTTGTCTAAAAAAAAAAAATCTACATTTCAGTACGTGACAGGTCACGTTAACTGCCTTTTCAGAGAATGTTGTTTGGTCACCATCAAAGGGAACAGTTCAACGTGCTGGCACACTGTACATTAGAAGGAATACTTACCCCATCTAGCACTTGCAGCTCTCTTGACAACTTCTCTGCAAAGGCCTCTGCATTAGCAATAGCATATTCACACCCTTCCATCATTATTTCAATATCCTGTTCCTCTCTTGCATTTAATTCCTGGTATTCATCCACAGCTTCTTCATCACCTCCTGCTACACTTTGATTCTCTCCACTTGGAACAGATTCTTAGGTAGAGAAGGAAAATAAAACATGTTATCAAGAAAGTCACAAGTATTTTAGGAGTACTTAAGTCTAAAAATGCTTAACTACACGCAAGTATATCTATCCATTAAACAGCTCTCTTAAAAAGCACCTGCTGCCTATGAACACATTTTTCAAGTCTCAATCTTCCACACGCTTCATTGCAATTTCCAGAACTGATCCCAACAGCAATGTTTTCCAAATTATGTAACATAAGCAAAATACAAATATCCACCTTCCTTTATTCCAAGGAACAAACTGAGTTGCAGTTTATTCACATCTTACACTAGTAATCAGCATCAGAATACATTATAGTATTACACTTAATTTTTTAGTGGAAAATCAGTACAGGTTAGATTCTCTCTTTTGCTTGACAGACCATAAGGGAAATATACCAAAGTTGTTTAAGATGTATACCACTGATTAAATAAGTTAACTTGATGCTTGAGATGAGTTTAACAGCAGGAAAATTAGTACTGAGTTAAGTGAAAATCAAATAAACAGTGGTTTCATTAACTATGATTTCTCACAGAAGTGCTTAATGAATTTAACAAGCCACTCAAAGGCTGACAAATGAATATTAACATAGTCCAGCCAGAAAATGTTTAGGACATTTGAAATATCTCTCTTATTTCTCTAGCAACTTGATAAGCTAACCAAAGCACTAAAAAACCAACCAAACAAACAAAAAGCATATTATTTAAGAAAATTGCTTACAAGGCAAAATAAAGGAAAAAGGTGTTACGCACCTTCTGCAACTTTAGGAAGTTCTGAAGAATTAAAAGGTATGGAAAAGCAGAGGAAAGGAAGCAGAGAATGTTAGCTAGACAAAGCACGAACAGTGTATACACATTTAAGTGGCAGTAAGTTTGAATGTTTTATTATTGCACAAACTTGAACTGTTAGATGTTGGTTTAAAACAAATTCTGGTCAATACCAAAACACAGAAATGCTATCCTTCCCATTTCACATTTCTAATTCAAATTTTTCTGCACACACCAGTCTAGTACTTAATACCAGTAGTTTCACCACTTCTGACACACTCCATGTGATATACTCCTACTTGCTAAGCTTTACTATAAAATATTAACTATTAAAAGACAATCTTATCATTAAATATTTACTACAGGATAAGTAAACAAGATACAAAGCCATCCTAGCCATCAATCAGTCACATAAATTGTAATAGAGCCCAGCAGAATTTAGCACATGCCTCACAGTCAATAAACAAGAAATCTCATATCAAACCCCCTTACCTTCTAGAATGCTACAGAGGCTAGCTTTTTAAAGCATTTTTCTAATTCAGGGGAAATGTAAATGAGAACAAAACCAGATTCGTTACACATTTAGACCTACCAGTTCTTGGAGGTAGATTTTTTTGTTCAAGGAACAGAATGTCTTAGAAATACAGGAAGCTTATCAATATTCAGAACTTCGTTAATTAAGTATTTTGTCTTGGTTCCCCATTTTCTAACAAAAAATTCTCCTATATAGTTATCTCACTTATCTAAAGACTTAGAAAATATAAAGTTGAAAAGAAATAAAAGTAAGAAAACCCATCAGGATTAAGAGTATTTTTTCAGTATATCTGTTTTAAATCAGTAATTACTAAACTTTATACTTCAAATACAATTGTAGAAATTTACCTTCCAACAGCTGTGAACTAACATTAATAAAGTCAATTTTCTTTCTAAGGTATCTCTGATTGAGTTTCCAGATACATGAAATAAAGGTGTTCTTTTCCACCGTACTGCTTGCAACCCATTTGTACACTTTGTCAAAATGCAAATCAAATTCAGGACTCTCCTGCAAAAGATGAAATATGTTAAATGCTCCACAGTCAAATGATTCTCTAAGTAGCAGAGATTGTCCACACATTTAATAACGGAGATGACAGGATAGAAATTAAATTACACAGATACCAACCTTAAGCTCATACAGCACTTTAAGGCACCATGCACCTTAATAAATGTGCTATAACTGTGATAGTGAAAAACCAGAATCCATGCTACGACAGCAGTATTTTGTCAAGGCAAGTAAGACAAAAATAACACAATACAGAGATGTGTCAGATTTTTCACAAAGTTTATGGCAACAAATGAATTTAAGTGGTCAAATTAGATTGCTCCTGTTGTTCTACGGAAAGTCCACCACATCAGGACTGTATGCTTCCAGCTCACCCTCAAACTTATACACTGCTTATTAAGAATGTTTTAAGTGTTCCAGAAAAAAAATGTTACATGTTACAAGCAGATCATTTTGGATATTTTGACAAATTTTTGACTTTCATTAGTATACAGTCATAAATTTTCTTACTGGAAATGAAGTTTGGGTAAGACTTTACGTAAGACTTACAAGGAAAAAGTACTACTGGTCCTTAGCAGATGCTCTCTACAGTCACTGCAAGATCACTACAACTAACAGGGCAGATATTGAGACTACTGCTATTCAAGCGTATCTAGACTACTCTTACTCAATTTACCAGGGTTATATTATTGCAAAGGCTGAAAGAAAGCACAGGCACAGGCAGCACAGGAATGTATCATCTTAATTAACCTGTTATCAATCTAATTTTTAAAGCAGCCAGTAACAAGGAAGTTAGGTCCAACTTGGAATGGAGAGGATCATGGGAGCAGAGGACTAAACAAAAAAGTGCCACATACTTTAACAGCATCTTTGGCATCAACAACAGCAAGGTCTCGAAGTGCCCATGCAGTCTGCCTTTTGTAAAAATCTCCCTTGTCAGATTTTTTCACTTTTACCACGTTCACTTGCACTGGTCGTTCTGTTGTCACTATTAAATGAAGTAAGAGAGTAATTTCAAAACACACATGCTACTTTCACATCTGTGTCTGCTGTACTTCAACTTCTCAAACAAATTATCTGTGGGGGAGATTTTGTAGCATTTATCTGATGAAAAGAAACATTTTGAAACATTTTCATCCACAATAACCACAGCTCAGTTTAAGTCTCAACCAAACATGTATAGTTCTCTATACAGCTTGTGAGGCAATGACCCCAGTTTTCAGCTATTTCTTTGATGCAGCAGATCTTGCACCATGACCACATAACTGACATAGCACAGACATAACTGGAGAGTACAGTCAGAATGAAAACATTTTCAGACATTTTTCAAAAAAATATTCTAGCAAGCTAATTTACTGACAGATCAACCCAAAGCACCTAGTTTTTTAAAGAGATATAATATAATAAACATACACTTAAAGGAACATTAGAACTCAATTCAGTTGCTGTGCCTTTCCTTGGACTCTAACCAATATTCTTTAAAGCATTTTATTTAGGCTTATTAACTTAGATAATTACTAAACCCTGTTTTAAAGCCTGCTTCAAAAGCCCTCCAGTCCCTAGAGAATAATATTTCATTTTTTCCTTTCAAATTACAATGAGATCTGTGAATAACAGTAGTGGGCTTTGCTTCTTTTTTTAGTAGAAGCAATAATGAAAGTACAAGCTATAAATAATTTTCTCCATTAGGAATGGAAATCACCTGTTTTATACAAGTCAAAAATAAGACTTGTACATAAAGCTAAAACAAACGCAACCAAGAAAATAACAAAGGTGAAGATAAGAAATATAGTGTGATATTCCTATATACCTGTGGCACACAAAAAGCAGTTCCTCTTCTTTTTGCCTGCTTTGCACACGTTCACAATGCTCAATAAACGTTCATCATTGGGAGTGAAAATATCCCTCTGCAAAGCATGCTTGATTGCAGTCATTTTCTCTCAGCTGAAAGATTTTAGGAGTTAAAAAATAAAATCAAGCACATTTAACAGACACACAAGAAAAGAACCAGTCATGTACTTACAGTAACCACAGGATTTAAAAATCCAATTTTATAGATAACTTAATGACTTGTAATCTAGACAGGTATGACTTGGGTAGAAGACCACTTTAGGAAAAAAAAATTAAAAAGCTTACTTATTTCAATTAAAAATCTGTAATTTATTAATACCTGGATGATCCTTGAGCTTAAATTAATGGAGTACAAAAAGCTTCTTTCTAGTAGAGGGAAATACTAGGCAGTAACATAATAAAGTTGAAACTGGAACCAAGCAAAAAAGACCATCCAATGCTCAAGCTTGTAGAATTCAATCACATAAGTCCAAAAAAACAAACAAAACAAAACCAAAAACCCCTCCAAGCTCCAGAAAATTAAGAAATTAGCAATATATACTTAGATTAAGAACAGTTTCTCACACTAGAGATTTTATCTAGACTGAACAGAGAAACACATTAGACATCACATTCCAGCATTTTTATTCAAATACAGAAGATTCAATATTATCTGTGCCTTAAAATTCTACAGTTCATTAAAAGCATGATTAGTACACACAACGTGCTATACTGCTTGATGCTGAGACAATATATGGAGTTGAGTTTCAGGTTGGCTTGTTCTCTTGAAGATGCCCGAGTTGCTTTCTCTGATAAAGCCACAAAAAGATAAAATCTTGGGCACTACAGTAATTTTGAAGATTAGAAACTCAAGAACTTTGTGAAAATAAGAGCCACAATGCCAAAGTGAAAACAGTATTGTCAAAGAGCTCAGGGCATGCTGTTTAAATGACACCCTATGGCAATGTACCACTTCATAGCTGCTAATAATTTTCCTTCTCTTCATCAAATGCTTGGGCCCACCTTTTGTTTTCCAAATTGTACCAGGTTACCATTCCTCTTACTCCTCAACAGATGCATAAAATGAACACATAAAATACCGACAATCTGCTATATTTCAGATTCAGATGCCTCTTTCCTTCCTTATTTAGGATTTTATTTTCTGCTCTAAGTCACAATCAAACTGCTACCAATTGCTAACTCTCCCATTTCAATGCTAAGACAAGTACTCCAGGTTAGACAGAACACACCTTTCCCATAAAGCACAGCATGATAAATCCAAGATCCAAGACTGGCTCTCATAAACAGTTCAACTTCTCAATTGCAAACTCAGTTCCTTTAGTCACAGCCACCAAAATTTTCACAGTGTGCCAGGACCAAGCACAAAATTAAGCTTTTCACTCTTGAATCCTGCTGCCTCAAAGGAACACAGAATATAGCCTAAGAAGATGGAAATAAAGCTCCTTCCTCAGAAAAACAAGCTTAAAGAAAGCCGAGACCACACTAGACTCAGATAAATCCCTTTAGACATTGCTGTGTTTCCCTGTAATGTTCCAAACAAAGGCTATGTGAAATCTGTCCGAGCCATCACATCCCAGACGCGGCTTGTGCAGGAAATACGCGCCAGACAGGGCATGGCAGTGTGGCAAGGCTGCTCAACACTGCCTGGCCTCTCTTAGGCTGCCAACAGGAAAAATGCTGCTCCTGCATCCCACCGGCTCAGCACACAACACAAGGGCGCAGCCCAACCACAGCATCGCCGCAAATCAATCACAAGATCAACAATCTGACAGAAAAACCCCAGAAGAACTACCTAGACAGCGGCGGGCTGCGGAGGGCCCGTCTGACACCGCTTCACCGCCTCTCACCTGCGGGTCCCGCACAAGCGGCCCCGACCCGCTCTGGCCACGGCCGAGCCGGCCCGCGGAGCCAGCCCTACGCCTGGGCGGGGGAAGCGCCGGAGGCTGCCGGGACCGCCTCGCTCTAACCGCGGCGCCGGGACAGGGCCGGGAAGCGCCGGGAAGCGCCGTGCCAGGGCCGGGCCGGGAAGCGCCGGGCCAGGGCCGGGCCGGGAAGCGCCGGGAAGCGCCGGGAAGCGGCGGGCAGGACGCGGCCGCTCCCGCCGCAGCTTCCGCCCACGTGACGGCGGCGCGCGGCTCGGGGCGGGCTGCCCGCGCAGCGCCCCCTGGCGGGGAGCAGCGGGCGCGGCGGGCGCGGGGCACAGCGGCCGCCCCAAAAGTGACGTCAGCATTCTCCAGTGACGTCACGGCAGAGGACTGAGGGGGTTTTGGTCTATTAGGGGGCAAATGAGTCCACAAAAGAAATGCAGCTAAATTTGGTGCTTAAAGTGCATTACAATTTTGAATTACGGTGTCCAGCTCAGACTGCATGCTTTAATTCCATTTGGCCACAGCATCAGGACTAACGTCACTTCATAGAATCAGCAAGGTTGGAAGAGACCTTTAAGATCATCAAGTCCAACCATCCACCCAGCACTATCACTGCAACCCCTGAACCATTAAACCTTATCACCCAGTACCAGATCCAGGCACTTTTAGACCACCTCCAGGGATGGTGATTCCACCATCCAGGCAACCTATTCCAATGCTTGACAGCACTAACAGTGAAAAAGAAATTCTAACATCTAATCTGAATCTCCTCTGTCTGAGCTTTAGGCCATGTCCTCTCACTGCAGGCACAGCAGGAGAGCCCAAGCCCCTCCCCACTACAGCCTCCTTTCAGGGAGCTGTAGAGGGCAGCGAGTTCCCTCCTGAGCCTTCTCCTGGCTAAACAAACCCAGCTCCCTCAGCTGTTCCTCACAGGACAGGTTTTCTGGAGCACTCATTAGCCTTGTAGCCCTTCACTCCAGCATGTCAATTTATGTTTGAAAGTGAGAGGACAAAACTGAACACAGTACTGGAGGTGAGGCTTCATCAGTGCCGAGCACAGGAGGACAGTCACTGCCCTGGTCCTGCTGGCCACACTTTGCTGATACAGGGCAGGGTGCCATTGGCCTTCTTGGCCACCTGGGCACTCACTGGTTCGTGTTCAGTTCATATTCATAATCTGTGGACAGCAGTCAGATTTTTGCTTTGCTCATAGGTAGAAGAATCTGGACTAATTGACAGTCTTTGATGTCAGTGATAATCCAGATAGGAAAATTATGCTGAGACTAGATTTAGGACTTGGCATCTAACCATGAGAACTGATGTCCAAATTGGTTATGGCTACTTGTAGTCACTGATGAATTCTATGGAAACTGGAACTATCTTCACTGTGACAGAGGTTTACCACATGATCAATACACTTACCTAATTTTTAGCATTGTTAATGTAATGGAGTGCAGAGTTAAAGATAGACTGAAATCATCCCAGATTACTTAAATTGTATATGATTTATTCATTTTAGTGTGTATCTGATAAAGTGTATTTGTGAGGCCATGACCAATAAACAGAAAACATCCTTTCCAAAGAATTGTTTTAAATTGCCAGTATGTGGATTTCTAACATGTAGAACTGCATTTCTGTAATTCCTGTATCATACTTCCACTTGATCGAGAGCATTAATTGTGATGAGCTCAGCTGATTACAGCATGGTGCTAACATCACCAACACTGTGGGTTTGAGCCCCATATGGGCAATTCACTTAAGAGCTGGATTTGATAATCCTTGCGTGTTCCTTCCCAGAATATTCCGTAATTAAATATGACTGACCAATTAAGTCATGATGAATGTACTTTTGTTTTCTTACTTACAAAACAACATACTGTATGATTCTATAATATATCTTTCATGAGGGCCATGGTTAAAATAGAAGTTATAGTTTGATATTTTCCCAATTCAGCCACAAAATGTAACTGTCTCTGTCTAGATTATAAAGACTGGACAAGGCAGCCGTAAAATACTGGACAATGTTCCATAAATCTGTTGTTAGTAGACAGAATGCTAGTTTCCTATCTTTTAGCTTTAATTATGATAAAAGAAAAAGGAAACCACACTAAATTGCCCTTTTTACTGCTAAAATGGGTTTACACATAAAAACTGATGTGAGATCATCTACCTGCCCCATCCTCTCCCCTCCAACTTTAGATGCTCTTGCACAAATGCTCTTTAGAAAGGGTGTTTGATCTTCCAATACTGACTTTAAGTCATAAAAATATATTCTTAAAATACATATTAACAATTACAGAATACAATCACTCACTTTACTAGAAAAAAGATTTCTATGCTGAAAGTGACTGAAAGCATTGGGAAATAGGTAGCTGGCAGGGAAAGCAATAGAGGCTTCTGTTGGAAAGAAGTATGTTTGTTATTATAGGTATGACTCCAAAACACAAAGGAGAAGAAGTATGAGAAATAACCTAGAAGGCACAGTCCAGAATATGCTCCCTGTTCTCTTTCACTTCCAAAACTTTTTTTTAAATTCCGCACTGATCTGTATTTCCTTAATTTAGCATGCAAGAAAGTATTAGTTAACAATGAAAAATAAACTCAAAGGAGGAGTATTTCTGCTCTAAATAAATAAAATTTAAATAAATTCTATTGTCATAGGTTTCCCTGTAGTCTTAATTCCAATGTTTGTTTAAAATATATATATATATATTAAAAAAATCACCTGTCTTCTATGACAGCTTCTGTTTCCTTTCTGCCTGTTATGTGAGCATGAATTTCTGTCTGCTTATGATCACTCTTCTTACTTTTCAGGCTGCCATGTATTTTCTTCTATCTGGAACAGATTTGGCTAATAGCTTCTGAAAAATGTCTTCTGAAGAAAATCTGCATTATATCCTCAACCTCACACATTCATTCCAATCATGTAGTTGAAACCTGTTATAGGAATGCTACAGATGCATTCCTATAATCCCTTACTCGCTAAGTTTGTTCCTAGTCAGTTTTGGAGAATTCTTCCAGGAGAACTAGATTAATCCCCAGATACTTTTTGCAAACTACATTCCATTTCCCTAAGGTCAGGAAATGTGATGTAGGAAATAATTCTGCATTAACTGAAAGATGGGCTGTTTAGCCTGTTGGGTCTTTTCCATTCATTATTGAGCATATTCTCTGTGTCCTGTGGTGGAGCCCTGTTATGCTCACCACAAAGTGATAGTGTCCCTCAGACTTCCCATAGCACAGCCAGGCAATTACAGAGTCTTGGTAGCTGGCATCTTAGAGAGAACTGTGTGAAAGTAAGGAGCCCCTAGATTCAGTCCACAAAGATCTTTTAAACTCTTCCTTTTGATAGTAACTGAAATAATTGACATGGACAATGTCCCTGGTTTTTCCTTTTTTTTTTTTTTGTTCAGTCTGACTACTCAAATAAGAATGTCTGAAATACTACATTATCAGAAAGAAGAAATGCCAGAGATTTTAATTCCATATTCTTCCACATAAAATGCAGGTTTGTGTCTTTCAATATAGTCCATGACATGTTTATATCACACAAGAATAAGAATGTATAAACTACCAACAGAAGTCCATTAAATATGGTTGAACATTATATTAACTTTTTAGCTATCATCATTTTCTAAAATGATACAGACAATTACTGGGCAAGAATTCAGTATACATTTACTTTATTTCAAAGGAATGCTCTGAAGTGCTCATTTTTAGAGTTCTATGATTTTATTACAATTATAAGATGAATGACAAAAGCTTTTCCAGCCAGAAAACATTTCCTTGTGCCTATTAAGCAAAGAATTTGTAAACATTGTGGAAAACATTGTGACCTCAACAATCAATACACAATTCAAACAAGACAATGTATCATAGATAGCAGTAGCATGAATTCTACTTCCTGTATAAGATGGTTTTGTGGAACCTGGATGTTGGTCAAATACTTCTTGTAGCTAATAATCAAATGTCTCAACATGCCCACTTACACTGGATTATCCCAAAGACATTCTCAAAAGAACAACTGCATTATGCAAACAAACATTAAAATTACATTCCTTCTCTCTAACAGTATTTAGGTGGCAAATTTAAGACCTTACACATGCCAGAGGACTTCTGTTACCCACATAAACTGCCCTCACAGCTGTCTTGCTGTATAGTAATAATTATTAAGACCTGTGTTGGAACCAATGTAATTTGCAATATATGCCTAGAATAAATATCTAACTTCTGAATATTAACTAATCAAAGGTATGGGCTTTTCTATATACACACAATAGGATAACATTTAAAAAGTAGAAAGCTGTACATTTTATAGGTTTTCAAATATATTCTCACTTATTTGATGTTATTTCAATTTTGAATCCAAGGCACATTTACACAAATGTTTCCAAAGGTGGGAGTTCACATGAAAGACAAAGTCCAAGCCACAGCAGAGCAGAGTACCCTTGCACAGATATCCCATGTTAGAGATGAGAGAGGATATGAACCAACCTCTGATCTACTGGGAGGTGACATCTCATCTCCAGGTCCATACCTGGTTTAGCCCACAGCCTGCCTTCCTGGTCTCTCTTGGCTAGCAAAGGAAAAAGCTAATTTTCTCCTGCAGGACATTCTCACCAGAAGCTTCTCTGAATGGAGCTTACTTTGGGTTGGCATTTTTTTATTTACTACGGGATGAACAGCCAGCTAACTCATCTGACTGACACTGGGCGTCAGCGATGGTGACACCATGCTTCTTATCATTAACACTGCTCCTCTTCAGCTTCTGTTCAACACAGCTGCCACTTTTCCAGTTTATACCACAGTATACTGCTATCACAAGTCCAGCTGTTACATTTTGTGAGCTGTTCCAGACACATCAAGAAGACTCCACCCCATAGTAAATGTAGCTCTAAGTACTAATGTGCCTTTAGGTAGTGCACTGAATATGTGTACACTTAGCTAGAAACTGGTGAAAATAATTCTCATTATTCTAATTTTGAAAACTCTATCACTTGCCTACAAAGTAACTGTAGTAGCCAACAACTACAGGTTACATAGTATTTTCTCATCCTTTGGTTTAGAGATAGAGACAATTTCTGTTCCCTAACCACAGCTGTTCATAAGTGATGAAGGGCAAAAAAGGACATATTAATGTTACGGAAGTTCTGAAAGGTCTGACAAATAAAGCAACGCTGCCTAAGAACATTGCTTTCTAAGACAGTATCACAAATAATGTGACGGCCAAAGGGAATATTAAGTGTTCTGTGGGAAAAATAATATAGCTGCATTGGTGAAAAGTTGGTCCCATGGTACCTGGATGCAGTACTCCTATGCATCAGGATGAGAACTGGATTCTTGTAGGGATATAGGTATGATCTCTTTAATGAAGTTCTGTGTTTCAACACAGTTGGAAATGGAAATGTGCATCATTCTCATACAAAACTCTACTGATTACTTTTTTTTCCTACTTCCAAGATATAAACTAGCTGTTAATGCTCTTAATGCTGCAAAAGTATTTCAAGCTATTAATGAAAGATAATTTATACCTCTATGTACATATAAGCAAATGCTGAACACTGCTTACATAAGCAATCACCACTGACCATGATAATTACTGGTACTACTTTTCCAGTCTTTTGTACGTATAAGTACTTGCTAGAGTGAGGACCTCTTAAGATATATAAATGAATTACCAACTATTAATGTAAAAAGTATGCTCTATTTTTTTGCTTACATGTAAAATTAAAAAGGAGACACTGCATATCAGCTACTAACTTTTTGATCAGACAGTTTATGAAATGCTGGTCAGTGAAAGTCAACCAGTCACCTTAATGTTAGAAAATACATCTTTAGGAGAAACGACAGAGGGAGAGACATAAGAGGTTGGAAGCATAGAAGCAAACTCTCATAACAACTAAGAAATCTCTATTGCTGGATGACCAGATTGAATCATCATTTAGGTAGGTGTCATCAAAGTTCACAATCTTGAAGTCCTTCTTAAGGTACATGTCATTCAGTTTGTTTAGTGTTCGAGCAAAGGTATATTTAGATGCACAACTATATGCTTCCATATTGTAGACTTTGTGGAAATGCATATCAAAATATGGATTATCCTAAAAAAAAAAATTGAGAGAGAATGATATTACTACACACATTGAATTAGAATTGCAATCTGTTGTGCTCTACCCAGCTACCTACAGGGCTTTTTTTCAGTATGATGGGCTCTAAAGGACTTCACGTACTGCTTCAATTCATCTTAAATGATATTTTAAAACTTAAAAAAGTAGCAGCTGCAATTCTTCATCATTGGGAATTTTTCCTGAGTAAAAGTTTCTAAGTTTTCTCAAGCAGTACACTGTACTTTATTGGGATTGTACACTCCTGTTTTGAACTGAACTAATTCGTTATGTTGCCTAAAACACAGTATATGAAAAGCACGTGCCTTGGACTATAACGGTCTATGTCTGTGGGACAAGAAGAATATTGATTGCCCTTCCTGCCTGAGTTGTATCTCTTTGTGTTTTCTGGCTCTTTGATACAATTAATCCTAGCAGCAGATAAATTCTTTTAAATTCTATAGATATGAATACCTATTATGAATATTTATAGCAGTGTTAATGACCCCATGAGTTTGAGGTTCAATTAGCCTTTTCTTTGATCAAAAATGAGACAGATTTTTATCATCCCAACTGTGAAGGGCTGAATAATTTCTGAAGAATATTTTAGCACAACAGTTCAGAAGAAAGTGTCCATAAAATTTTTAATGAAATTTTGTTCTCAAATACACTCTAAAATCTATTACATTAACTGCAGTTGACACTGGAAGCTGCAGATGGAGAACTTTTATTACCAGTTATGATGATCAAATTAGAAAACACCCAGCTTCTAGCTGAGGTCTCAAACAGAGATGAAGGCATTTATAATAAACTCACAAACAACAACAACAACAAAAAATATCGCACCTTCCTCTTCTCCAACAGTGCAAATGTGATGTGGAGCCTCTCACATGCAATAAAGCCAAAATTCCTTGGTAACTTAATTTTATTTTTCAGATAATGCATTTTAATTCTTGTATCCCAAACTGCAAAACAATAAAATTGTTCTCTGTGTACATAACACAAAATGTAACACTTACTGTATCTGGTTCTTTTCCATCAATCATCTCCAGATCTTTCAAAAACCACTTTTCAACTATTTCATATTTCTCCTCTCGGTCCACTCGCCAGTGTTTAACCATACATATTTCTACTTCTTTATTTTTAGTTACTGCAAGAAAAAAGTAGTTTAAATTTGCAAGCAAGTACTTCCCAAAATTAAACCATGACAGGCAGGGCTGTATTGTATTATACTGGACTTGATAGTTTTTTTTGCCCAGGTATTAAGAATAGCGCCATGTTGTCATTCTATGAAACTGATTTTAGTAGATTGAGAATTTACCTTACACACCCTGTAAAGAAAGAGTCTTGTCTCTTCAAAAGCCTTTCATATGAATTCACTAGCACTACAATGGAATCCTCATTCTGGCACTGGGTTTGCATTACCTTACTTCCTTCAAGAGGGAGACTTTTTGGGGCGCTGCAGTTAAGAAATTGCAAAACCTCTACCAAGGTTCTGTATTTACATGACTTGTGTATACTTTCCATTCTGTGAAGGAACTTCTCTTATGAAGCTGTTACTTTTTTAAAGCAAAACTCTTATTTCCCTATATAGTATGTAAATTAAATCAATATTGAAATTTTTTTCTTTAAGCTTCCAGTTGTCCAGTGCTAAATTTATAGAAATTACAAAATGAGATTAAAAAGAGCATGAAGATGCTCTTTGCAATAACTACCATTATTAATTGATTACCTTGAGTGCTGAGTAGGAGACTAGATTTCTGCAACAGACCATTATGAGTGTGAAAAGTATCAGAGCCTGAACAATATCCTGCACATCCAGCTGCTGATGGCTGCAGGGCAGGCCACATTCCCAATCTATCTGGTACCCCAAGTTATGGCCAAGAAGTCACCTATATCTGGCTGGAGCATTTTGACTTCACAGCACAAGGCTAGGAACACAGGAGCAAAATGTTTTTATTTCCAATACTGCCGGAATTTTTGAAACCCCATTTTGAAACTTCATTAATTTTACCTTCCTCCTGTTAAAACATCTCTTATTCTCACCTGCTTATAAGAAAATGGTTATTAAATAACAAGAAAGTATATATGTTGGAGATATTCCTTCTTTCCATTACAAAGAAAACCAGTGGAAAATATATAAATTGATCATAATTTCTCTCAACCTACAGCTTCCCTGCCTGGGAAATACAAATAAGTTTTTCCCCTGGTCCTGTCAATCATAGTTACTCAATCATTTTTGATCAAAAGACCACACCTGTGTTAGCTTCCATGGATAAATTACAATGATTTTCATTTGCAAACAAATCTAGCAGATTAATCTTAGGAAGCTCTCTTCATACTTTCAGTTTCACTCATTTTGTTTGTTGATTTGCTAGTTTGTAAGGGAATATGTTGTGTCCCTCAGAGTTAAAACTAAAGGAAGCAAGTCCAAACACCAAGTCCTCTCAAAAATACAAAGGTAAGTCTTAGGGGCCCCCAGATCCCCACACTGCCACTGTTCCACCCCTCTGACAACAGAAATCTCATGACACAAGGACAGAGTACAGATGTTATGTATAGTGAACCCAGTGGTGAAACTTGGGTGTGCTATTTTCAGTTATGGAAAAAAAAAACAATTTTCCTGCATTTTACATACTGCTTGATCTTGTACTCAGAAGAGTCAAAGAAATTTTTTTTTCATAGAGAGCATGAGCTCAGATCTACTATGTCATTATATTAAGCTCGAAAAGCTTTGCTTGAGGAGGGCACAGCTATGGCAATACCTTCATAGAGGACAAAGTATTTCTTAAAGCCTTTCATGGGCTAAACACATTTTCCAGTGTCTCTGCAGGACAAAATGCTATCCCTACCATTCTTTCTTGGGTGTGCCAATACTGGGTAGCGAAAACCTCTGAATGGGGTTGCATTTCAGCTCTATGTTTTTTCCAGGGTTTATAAACTGTTCTGTAAAAGGATACTGTCACCTTCATGCAAGAATTGGAACTTGCTATTGTGAAAAGGAGAGGAAATAGTGTTGGCCATATGGCACAAAAAAAGATTGTTCAGTTATCCACACCAGGATTTCATTGTAACACATATTTCAAAAGGCATGGATCTCTGAAGATTTGCCTATAGTTTGACTGACTCTTTTTTTTTAATGGTAATTTGAAATCAACAGAAATACCCAGAAGTTGCATTGCAGGGATATGATTTTAGATAATGTATTCTGCTCCTACAGAATTACAGCAGAACACAGTAGCTGCTGGCAGCTGGATGCAACCCATCTTTCAGAATCGTATTTCCACTCTACATTGCACTTACTCTACCGTGCCTGAATATATTAAGATAGTTTAATATTGGATAGTGGAGAGATCCTACTCTTAATAAGTCTACATGAGGGGTTTTTTTATGTCTTTAGAAACTTCCAATCATTAAATCTGATTAGATCTTTCTGTAATGGTTTGTTCTCCTCTACCTGAAAAAGATTTTAGGAAGGATTTTAAAGGTGCATAATGTTAATTCTCCTTTTTTGAAGTTTCACAAAGTGAACTCCTTATAGTACTCCAACATGGAACTAATCATACTTCTACTGATAATTTCATAAACTATGAATGAGATTAGTATTTCCATATGTTTAGAAGCCCTATGATATGCAGGAATAAATTCCTTAAAACCGTTTTTACAGTTCTATCATATAAAGCCTGTTCTACCAAAATTAAAGGAGTACAGGGAGCATAGCTGGCTCAGGATTTCTGATAATCAGTAACACAGCTCATGCATTCTAAGGACTTCAGGTTTTTAGAAAGACAATGAACGTAGAATACTGGATGACAACCCCATATATATCTCAAGTACACAGATTTTTTCTACCTATTATATGTATTTGGAACCTGAAGAGGAAACAGACTGAAAGAATAATTCACTTCAACCTAACTACTTACAGATGACATTTCTGGTTTTAGTATTTTTCAGTTATTTGAAACAATAATTTAAATAACCCCACACAAACCAGCTTTTCTGAAACCTCTGTGAAACAGATGATTCACTTGAAAAGAAATTTAGAAAGTAGCCAGATAATTACGACTTAAAGCAATCTTGTTTTACTCGAAGTTTGTGATAATTACTAATTCTAACGTGTATTTATTTAAACCACAAGTCTAATAGGGACAATATACGGGACATTAGACCAAGCCGAGGGATAGTGCAAAAACTTCACAAATGTTTCCTTCAATGTTAATGCAGGAAAAAAATCTGGAGAATCAGGAAAGAACATGTAGAATCTAGCAAAGAATCTGTAAAAAACCTGAGTAGAACTATTCAGGCGCTCGCAGCACCGCCCGCAGCTGCGTGTTTCTGCGCTGGTGTCAAATGCGGAGCCGGTGTGAATCGGGAGTCGGGGCTGCTGGCGGTCGGGAGCCGCGAGCCGGGCTCCGTGCCGAGCCGGGGAGCGGCGCGGCGGGACGAGGCGCTGCCCCGCTCCGGCCGGGGGCGCTGAGCCCCGGCCCCGCTCCCTCGCATCCCTGACTCCCACCCGCCGAGCCGCTGCAGCCCGGCCCCGCCCGGCGGCTGCCCCGTACCTGCGGCGCACAGGTAATAGCGCTGGGCGCCCGCGCCCTCCACCTCGATGAACTCGTGCAGCCTCTGCCGCCGGGGGCCGAACAGCCTCTTCGCCAGGTCCTCCTTCAGCAGCGAGGACATCGCCCCGCGGAGCCGCTCAGCGCCGGGCACCGGCCCCCCGGGCCCCGCGGCCGCCACGGGGCACCGCGGCGGGGCGCGGAGGAGGCATGGCCGGCACCCACCCCGCTCCCCGCCGGCCGCTGCCCCTCCGCCCCCGAGCAGCCGCCGTTAAAACTTCGGCCGCCGGCGCCGGGAGAGGCCGCACCGCGGATCTCCCCGCCCCGCGCGGCTCCGTGCGCCAGCGGGGCGCTCCCGGTGCAGGGGCCGGTACCGGCTGCGCCCGCCGCTCTCCGAGCCAAGTCCCGCAGCTGCCGTCGGGCTCCTCGCCCCGGCTGTCCCCCGGCCGGAGGGAGGAGACAGTGGGCGGGGAAGGGCACAAAACAATCACACTAGAGGCGATTTACCAAAAAAAAAAAAAGAGAGCCGTCAACCCAATTCTTTTTATCAGTAGATGAAAGCGCTGAGAATTTATAAAGGAATTAGATAGCATTATGGCTGTCACCAGTGTTTCTCCAGTAATAGCTTTTTGGCTATTAATAGCGTTAAGGACAAAATTACCTTATGGTACTCCTTATAAACAGAAAGTGGACTCACTTCCAGAGGAGTCGTCAAAAGGCAGCCTGGGCACCACCCCCAGAATGTTTGCCCATGTGAGAGGTCTTTCATGTCAGACATAAATGTATTTGCAGAAATTTTTGTTGTTTCTGCCATTCCGCAGGTGTGTGGATGAAGTTCCTGGAGTTGAGTGCTCTTCTAGTTCCAGTATCCATGGCAGCCTTGCTAGAGTTTTACGCTTTGGACTAGTCTCTGGCTGCTTATAAAAGTTTGGATATTCTCTTCTAATTCTTATCTTGAAGCTTAGTATATCTGAATACTTTGCTGAGTTTTTCATTTTTGTGATCTCACTGCAACACAGAAAGAAATGTTACCTTGGAATAAAACTGAGTGCTAAAGTGAAGGCAAGATTTAGAATCTGAGGACATTTTAAAAATTGGCACTATTAGAATTATTTAGTGGCATAGGTCTACATAGTGCTTTGATAATGTGAAACAAAATGGAATCAAGTTTAAATGAGGTAAAATTAGGGAGAATCATCCTCTGCTATAGACACTAAACATGTTGAGTTGACAAGTGGGAAAGGATTGAAAAGAAACAAGGTTTTTATTTATTATGCTTTCTTTTGATCCCAAACTGTGTTTGCAAACACAGGTATGATTTTTAGATATGTAGATTCATTTCCATCTCTGATTTGGGAGAGTAAAATTACTCTAAGTACGGTGCTTAAGGATAAATTTAATCTCTTAGCTTTAAAGTGTTATTTTAGGAAAAGAGCAAGACACTCACTTCCAAAGACATCCGCATATCAGGAAAACGCCTTCTAATGGAGACTTTCCAGAGGATATCTGAGGCACAGGATGCCCAAGTTCCTGCCCACAATTTTGATGACTTGGCCATGCCTTGAATATGAGACTGCTGTACAAATTGGCTGGCAGTTCACTGTCCCTCTCTGTCAGCCATTGGCAGAATTGTCAAGGCTGATACCCCAGGCTTCAGTTCATCACCACCAGTGTTAACAGTGCCATGGCTGGAGGTTTCACTGCTCAGACTCTGTGCCAGACTCCTCATTAGGAAGCTGATTTCGGCTCTGCCAGCCTGTAGCTCGTGTTGCATCTCAAATTCTTCAGTATTTTTTTTTAGTTCTGAAGCAACAGAAGTACAGACAAAAATACTTTTAGAAAAATACTTGCAGCTCTGGAATAATTTTCAATCATTTTTTCCCTTGTTAAAGATTCAGATGGTATCAGAGTAACTGCCTAGAGTGCAAGTGAGGCATCACTGGCGTCTTGGATGTGATGGAGCTAAGGCAAAAGTGGTGCTTAGTTCTGATCTCCCTTGAATCAGATTTTCATTTTTCACAGTTTGATCATACTGTGAGTTTCCACAAGAGTGTTTTAAGGTTTGATATATTCATAATCTTCTGCAATATCCTTTATTGTATTCTCAAACGTTGCATTAAATAACCCCTCTGAGTATATAGGTAGAAAGGTGCAATGATAATTTTTAATAGGTAATGTTTGGACAGGAGATGTAAAAATTTATAATTCAGTGTTGATCCTTTTGATTCTTTGTTCACCCATCCTCTGTTACAACATATCAGATTTCAGATACACCTTAGCTGTGATAGTGTAAGCCCAAATCTTAACAGTCTGAAAGGCAACAGTAGAGCTATAACTCACACGTCCAGCAAGGATACACTAACTATGGACCAAAACCAATTTATCTGACACCCAATGTCCCAGCCAGCCATCCTTACCTCAGATAATGCCACTCCTGAATGAGAGTTTTATAGACATAAATCAGAAAAAACTAAAGTAATTGTTACAAGGACCACAAAGGAATTTACATCCAAGTTGAAGTGAGATTTACATGTCACTGTCCAAATAGATTAATTACAGATGATTGTGAAAGCCACACAACCCCTAACCCAGGCTCATAGTGGTATACAAAGGGAGAGGTAGTCACCCAGGGAAGTGTCTTAGACCCTTCTGCTAAATATTAATTACTTCTGTACCTTTTTTTTCCTCTCCTGTTTTTGCCTTGCAATTTTTTCCCATGTTTTCTTTACTGTACCTAGGATATTAACTTTAACAGATGTAGCAGCAGATCAGAAAATGGTATGTCTCTTTAATCTTCATTGTTTCTCGGTCACAGTGTTATGGTAAAAATCTATTCACCAGCTTTAGAAACAGTATTTGTGATGGGTCCCTCTACTTCTTTGGATCTACCATTGGACATTAGGATATACATGCAGTGTGATTATTTGAGGCTTGATCCAAAGTGCATTAAGTCAATAGCAAAATTGTCTTTGATTCTGGTGGGTGTCAGAGTACTCATTACAGGCACAGTAGAATAGCTGCTGTGTTTAGGTGGAACTTCACAGGGGTCTGCATGTTGAAGCCTTCCAGAAGATGTACATTTGATCATTCTCTCAGTTCCTGGCACACCTTACAAAATAGTGTTTGCTGGAAGCATCTTTCTCATTGTTCCTTGTTTGACAATGTCATGAACTAATGGGAAGGAAAATGCAATATGAAGAACAATTTCTCAGAGCTGCAAAAAATCCCTGTAGACTGAAAAATATAATTTATAATAGGCTTTACTTCCCAATAGCTGCTGTTTCTTCTTGAGGTTTCAGCCAGTTAACAGTTTTCTCTGTTAACAATTAGTTTATTATCTGTAAATATTCTTCACAGCTTTGAGTCTCCAGACTACTTTTTTTTTAACATCACAGATGATATTTAAAAATGTAAACTAGAAATTACAAATTACATTCTACAGTGACCTTGCTGTACAGAGCAGTTTCCAAAGCTGACTAGAAAACTAGTTCTGAACGATCATCATTTTTTCCCTGTGATTTACTAATGATTTTTTTTCTCAAGTCTCTTTCCCCACTGGCATTTATAGAGGATCTGACTCCTAATTATGGCTAGTTTTTCCCATGTTTTTGCAGCTATGCCAATAAACTTAAATATCTCTGCAGTCAAACATAAACCTAGCTGTGTTGTCCTGAAAACTCTTTGAAGCAGCAGAGATAGCAGGGTTTCATGCAGAAATTCTGTTCAGTAAGCAACAGCTTGAGACACCCAGTTTTAAAATAGAAGCATAGAAATACATGAAGTAGATGCCATCAGCTAGTTAAAATGTTCTTGCAGAGCTGTTTATCTCCTGAATGTTTTGGGGAGCCCATTAAAAGAGTCTTCTACCAATGCCAGAATATTTGAGTGCTCAAACAGAAAATGATTCAAGATTTCATCAGTTCTGGTAAAGAAAATTAAACCTCAAATATGGCTGGTGTCTCTTATTGTATGATGTAATTACTTGGTTTTAAAAAGCAGTACTGTACTCTTTTCTTGGAAGAAAGGAGGTAAAAGAGTTTATTCTTGATTTTATTTAACTGATGCTCAAATTCTTCAAGTTTATATTGACTTTATACTGCTTTATCATTTAAAAAATTTAATCATGAGTGTCATTGGGATAAATGGTCCCACACCATGCCAACATCCCACACAAAATTTTCCTTTCAATAGAAAATAGACACATGTCCTTCATATAATAGTAACCAGATAGTGTTTCATGGATGGAGTTTGAAAGCATATTTTGAAACATAGCACAGAAGTACAAAGTATCCAATGCTTCGATGAAGAATTTTCACATGTTGAATTTTACACATAAATGAACTAAAAATTAGGGCTGTAAGCAAATTCACTTAAATAATAAGACTTTCAGTTCCTGTTCAGCAGAGCTCTTAAAAGCACTTTGATGAATTGCAGTACATTTAATTAACAGTATGCAATCCTGGCATCATGGATTCAGCACTCTGTTATTCTGTTATTCAAATATAACCCATTCAATATCATACAGTTTTCTTTGTGGAGCTAAAATCATAAAGATAAGAATAAAGAAAAAAAATTGGAAAAAATATTAAAACAAATCCTATGAGTTTCTATGCGTACAAATGACCATTAATCTTCTGACAGCTGAAAGCTTTTGAAATTTTAGCTTAGGATTTTGACAGCTGTGGCATATTTTACAAAAAATACAGGGGAGAACACATAGCAGAGAGTTACATTGATCAAGAAGTCAAGAAGTATCTTGATAATACATTAGATGTAAATTAGGTTGTTACACAAATCAAAGTGCCCTTTTATGTTCTCATTTTCTTGTAAATTTTTTAATAAATGGATTTTTTCTTCCAGAGTTACCCAGAACAACTTTAACAGATATTCTGTCAAAAGCCTCTTTATACTTTTTAATAATGATTTTCATCTCTATCTCTGTAGTTGCAAGTAATAAATTTAATTTGTCTTGGCACAAGGACCATTCTCTTCCCTCATGAAAATTGAACATTATTATTAATGTAGATAGTCAATTACTTCAGATTAATGTGGATTTATATTTTAAATCAATACATCAACGTGATGCAAAGCACTCTTAAAACACTATAAACTTCTGATGGATATCTAATCCACTTTTTAAAAATTCATAAAGTCGGGAATCTATACAACTGCATAATTTGTATGGATATTGTATTTAGGCCATGAGCGCATAGTTGACAGCTGTGTGGCTTAAAATATGTTTTATTCTATATAGATCTTTATAAGTTCTTATCCGGTCAGTTACTCAGAAATACTAATGTCAAACACATTAAGAGGAGAAATAAAATACAAAAATATTGAGAGTAAATTCAATTCGCTGTGGGAAATACTGATAAGAGAATGGTGGACACATCTCCAAATGCTTTCAGAGGTGGTTGCCATTGTCAAAGAGGTCAACTGGTCAATTATAAGGTACACAGCTCAGTACAAGGATCATTGATGCAGATGGAATGACGTTAACGCAAATGTATGAACATTTGCAAATTGTGTGATCTGACTTTAAACAAGTTTCTAGCTTTCTCTTCCTGGAGTGTTGAAATGAAGACAAATGGCCATTCTGCATCATCCACTTAATGGAGTCTTGCATATGGAAGAAACTACTCAAAGATGGAAGTATTCACAGGATCATTTGCCTTTCTCATAACAGGATCAACTTGACCCAGCTCATTGATCTGGTCTGCTCCTAATCAGAGACACAACTTCTGTAGTGGTCATAAAGCCTAATTTCTTGCATACCAAACTACAGCACTTAAAGATTTCTAACCCTCTTTTGCTTTACCCGGTGGATGTTCTTAGAACTTTCTGTGTACATAAACAAAGGAAGATTTGATGCAGGGTATTTGAAAAACAGAGTAGGTGTCCAGGCCAAACTCCTGCTTTTTGTGACTTGAGAACTCATTAAAATTTAGTGTTGAAAACTTGGATTCATTATGGTTTTTTTATTGGTTTTCATTCAATTCATATATTTCACTCCAGAACTGAAAATAAAAAACTAAAATTATATATTGGTGTAAGATCAATAAAATAAAACTACAGGGTGCTTCATAACTTTTTCTTGTCTGAAATTTGAGTTAGAACTAGAAAATATTGCATAATGATAAGTTGCACTTCATTGCACTGTTTAGTGGATCCAAGCTAGAGACTGTTGATTTTGTTTTCATATTTTGGTAAATTTTTTTCCAATAGCCTGGAAACAGTACTGAATAAAAGTATCAAATATATCCATCCTCCCACCCCAATGATTCAAGCATATTGCAACAGGTTAATGAATTTTCATTATGTCTGCCAAACATCATAACATTTCAGAATCAAGCCCTTTTGCTGAACTAATTAAATAACTAATTTATTCTGCAACTAATTAAACCTGGTTTCCAATGAATTTCTGCCTACTGCATGGTTGATTTTGCAGTAGCATTATGGCTGTGGGGGACCTCCTCGCTGCTTGGACATCAGACAAAGCTGGTGAGGGCTGCTGTGAATCCCTGACCACAGAAGAAATTTTGGCCATAATTAATGTCTTACTCGACACCAGAGGATCCTCATCACTCCAGTTTCAGTTTCTTCTGGAGTGAGTACCCTGATGGAGCATGGACCCCTGCTGAAGCAAATACTGGTCTGGGTGTGCTCTCTCTTGTGTGGCATTTTGGCATTAACCAAGAGGTGGGGAAATTGGGTGTGTGGCAATCATGATTGCATGCACCTGCATGTGTGCCTTTTGTGCAATTCCCTTTTGTAAAAATGTTTTCTGGGTTAGAATGTTGCAGATGATTATGATGGTTTAAATTATAAATGTACTTTTTAAATAATGTACACATAGCAACACATATGCCACTGTTTTCCTTGATGTATTTAGTTTTTCATTGCTTTGCTTTGCTCCTGTCCAGCTGTTTACCCTTGAAGCAAATGAATAATCCCATTGGATTAACTGTTCTCATTTAAAACAAAATGCATACATAAATATGTTTTGACATATTTTTCTTTCATTTAAATAATGCCTTTTTGTACTCCTTTTCTTTTTACTAGGTCCACTGACAGGAGTGCCCTGGGCAATGTTCAGTTTAGGCTATCTCATGTTGGAAGAGCTCTGTAACTCAAAGCCAGTGATTGTTTTACAGATAACCTGGTTAACCTTGTTGTCTATTTATTTTCCACATTAAGAGTTCACAGGAAGAGTAGCTCTGATACCAAGAATATAAAGTAGTTCCAATATCAAGAAGATGGATTTTAAGCCAAAAGGGAGAGTTTTCCCTGCTTCTCAATGTCCTGTCTTGACTCTGCACTAGTGGGAAAGAAAGTGGAGTATTGATACAGAAAGAATCCAGGTTGGGCCCCTGCAAGTGGTCTTTCCTAAAATCAGCTGGATCTTGGTAATCAATGCCTTAGGGACATTCTAACCCTGAGATTGTGTTCAGACTGTTATGTTTATTAACCACCACTACACCTATTTTCTATGAAATCATCTAATTTAATTTTTAAGTCATTTATACTTTTGTTTTCCTTAGCATCTTTTGGCAGTTTCTTTTTTTTTTTTTTCATCCTTTGAGTTTCTTTTTTCTTTCATTTTAAACCTGCTATCTGAAAATATCTTTGGACATTTCCTCATGCTTGTGTTGTAAGAAGAAGTGGAGGGTTTCTGTCTGTTTTCAAATGGTTTGTGATTTTGTAGTTTATACTATATCCTTCACCTTGGTTATTTCATGTGCAAACTGAAAGATTGTAACCTGTTTGCAGTCTCCTTATATCTCTGATCAATCTTTCTACATTTGCCTCAAGCTTTAGCTTGTTCTATTTTGGAGAGTACTTCTCAGCTGAATGTAGCAGCCCATCAAAATGCCAGCCATTTGTCACTTGCTGTCAGCTATAGATTTGGCCAGCCTGGAGAAGTTTGTATTCTCAATAAATTGTGTTACCTAATTATTTACTACCTTCTTTTCTGGTTTTCTTGTCAATATATTGGACAATTTAAATGGTCACTGAAAGACCCTGAAGAAAGTTTTTTTTTTAAAGTGACAACTAACTGTTTCTTTTTGTTTTTCCTCTATTTTCATGGGTTCATGGGAGGACTTTTTTTTTACCCCATACCAGCCTTACCTAGGTCAGTCTCTTTATCTCTAGTTCTCTTCAGAGAAATGTCTCAGAAGCCTGGGTACACTCCATTGTCCAGTTGGACAATGTGACCATAGGATTATCTGCTTTTCATGACAGTTTAAAACATACACAACCATGACTCATCTCTGCAAAGCGTATGGTTTCTTCTGTGTTAGGTTGTTTCACAAGCTACTTTTTATCCTGTGAAATAATATAGTTTCTACCCATTTTTGTGGTATGCAATGTCAGACAAAAAATGTTGTTGAATGTTGTCTACTCAAGGAGATTTATTCCTTGTTTTTCCTATTCAGTCCCCAACTTTGCTGTAGTCTGCCCATCTGGTTGACGCTGCATATATATATATATATATATATATATATATAAAGGCTCCTTCATTGACAGGAGATGTGGCCAGGTGTAGAAGTCTGCCTGGACAGATCACAACAAATTCTTTCTACTCTTTCCTATATTCTTTCTTTCTACTGTTTCCTATATTCTTGAAGCAATAGTAAGAAAAGTTCACCTGAAAGTTCAACACCTGTCAGACACAGACTCTAAAGTGGACAGAACAGGTAAAAAAATCAGCTACTGCATAAAAGCTAAAACTCATGAGTAGCTGTTGGTTGTTTTTTATTTGTGTAATAGACAGCATTCAAATATCTAGTATTAAATAGTTCATAACCTGTATATTACTGTATTTTGTAAAGAATCTGTTCTATAGAGTAAGATGTACTTCAGGAATTTTTCTGAAGAAACCAAAAAAATTTGTTTCTTAGATGCTTCCCTATCACTACTGCAGAAACTTTTATAATTAAAATATGTTTAATATCTGTGGGGAAAGTGGGATGCAACCCACATATTTGCAGGGCCCCTTGCATATTCCCCTTGTTTCAGAACACAGATTTTGAAAAGCTTAAGTATTTACTGAATAGTTGCTCCAAGCAAAGAAGCCAGCAAGACTGCAGACAGGTAAGGAAAATAGATTTCTGCTGATAAATAATTAATCCAGTAATGCTGCTGCCCCATATACATGACCATTGTATTTATGCAAATATAATTTAGGAGGAGAAAGAGCATTTGCTTGGAGTGTGCAACATTATTGATAGCTCTGATGTTTCAGACTATTTCACTTGGAGCTGTCATTCCTGCCTTGAGTATGAGAGTGCTACTCTATCTGGTACCAGTTTCCCAATCTTGAGGGAGCTGCACTTGGCAGCCTTTGCTGTGGCATGAAAGAAGAGCAGATGACAGTATTGAACACTGGCAGTGTGTAAACTCTGGGGAAATTTGGCCCTTCAGTATATATTATTAGACATAAATACTAGAGTTCTAAAATATGCCAGTGCTTTAAGAGAACTGTGGCTATTTCTCACATTGAAGCAGCAATTTGGTTTGAGTGTTTGCTGTTATTTTACATTCTGCAGAGGGTAAAGAGAGAGAACAAGGGTAAAATTAGATAATTAAGGATGCATGAAATCAGTTTTTTGATACCAGGGCAATGAATATTCAAGATGGGAGATTTATATTTAATTATGGGATGGATTTTTTAGACTTTCAGACTAGTTCAAAGACATTCTCTACAGTGTTACCAAGTTTTTTTCTCACAATTAAGCCAGACAACAATGACAGGACAAGATGTTTTTCTGCACTCTAAGTTTTAATACGTTTATGCAAATAGGATAATCTTCTTTTAGTAAAATAAAGAGCAAAGAAATTTTGATTCCAATTTCTTAGTGGATTCAAAATAAACAGACTTTTTAGAGCTAATAGGTTTTTGTTTAGTTACATTAACAGGATAAACCTTTTCTGTAAGCATGAGATTTGGTCTATAGCATTTGTCAAATATTGACAAATATTGTCTCCTTTGAGAGGCTGCAGCATCAGCTGTCTCACTTATCATGAAGGTAACTTTTGAACTAGATACCACTTCCTAATGCTTACAGTTCCAAAGTTTTGCAAGCAAGATGGTTTTTTATGTCAGTTCACAGAATTGGCAGCATAATCAGAGTTCTGTTCTACCAAATATTTATTAATATTTCTTAAGTTTCAAAGAGCCCTTTTGTAATTAAAAAAAATGGATTTTTTTAAACAAATAACTCCAAAGAAGAGCAAAATATTTCTGTATTTATCTAGTAAAACACATCTCCAAGCTATAATTTATTGGAAGTTAGAAGAAAGAACATTGCACGATTCTACAAACAGGCAGTATTTTCAAATAAAACCATACACAAAGTCTCATGAAAAAATGTTAATTATACCTCAGGCTCTTGGCCTTGTGTAGTAAAATCTTGAAAACTATCTTTCTGATATTTTGCAAATTAATCCAAAGCCTCATAAAACTGTGTCCAAAGAAGTTAAGAAACAAATATCCACTGTAGCAAAATCAATGCTATGCTGCCTAACAAAACCAGTGTGCCATATAGAACACTCTTCAAAATGTTAAAGATGATTATTTAAATTTAAAATCCTTCAAAACATACGATAGATTTCCTAGCATCTTATGCTATCCTATCCTATCCTATCCTATCCTATCCTCTGTGGTTTGGGGGACCCACTACAATGGAAAATTTCCACCTTTGTAAACACTTCTGAAAGGATGGCCTGCATGTTTGACATGTCCCAAGACAGCATAAGTGAATTTTTACAATTACTTTGCTATTTCCTTTTTTTAGGTCTTTGAAAGACCTTGAAGATCAATACCTCAGTAAAAAAAAAAAATCAGTCTTTTAGACTGCTGTGTGCTAAGGCTTTATGTGAAAATTAGTATTTATGTGTTTAATGTAAAAGTGTCATTGGTATGTTGGAGAACAGCTGAAGTAAATGTGACTGCAAGTTATTAATCAAGTGTTTTAGAGTTGTTTTATTTGGTAGCAATTGTACAGGAGAGGTGCATGTACCAGTGGCTTTGTGGACTGTTCTGACCCTGGTATGACAGGGTCTTCCTTGCCATACAGCCCTTAATGCAGTCTCAGTGTGGGAATCTTATGCTTGGTTTTTTTAGAAATGTTCCAATTTCTACATTTTGCTGCTGACCTTTTATACTTGTTTGCTGATGATATTTCAGCATCAGTTTAGTTTTTTGGTTATTTGTATGTGTCCTTTATCTGTGAAGTTGGAACCATTATTGTAAGACATGCACCAAGTGAATGCTATTTAATACTGTTCAGAAAATTCTGAAACAGTTAAAATTTCAAAACTCAGACTTTTGCCTCTGAAAGCTGAAGAGGGAGATTTTTTGTAAGAACTTTCAAATTTTAAAACAATTAATTGTAAAGCCCTTAAAATCTTTAAGGTTTTATTTGCAAAGGCAAAGAAGGTAGGTCAGTACTTTAACAATTACTTGCTGCATTTTTTATTAATAATATAATATTAATAATGTCAAAATAGTGAAATCTACATTTTTGCACACATGAATGTATATTGATGAATGGTATCTGATCATTTTTGCATGCATACCTTCATTTATATTGGTGAATGGGAAAACTGGAGTAGATGACATTGAAGCCCCTTGGACAGCAATATTTTTTTATACATCTACAGAAAGAACATCTGTACAGGAAGAAATGGCAAGCTGGGGAAGACTTTATTCTACAATTTATTATAGAAGTCATTTTAGGTATGTCTGAAGATTTCTTTTTCTTTTTAAGATTACAAATAAGCAAAAGTTTTTGTTGCTCACTCCAGGATTCTTTTTTTTTTTTTTTAATTTCTAATCTATTTACCAGTGGCATTTTCAAGTGTCCTAGTTGTTACTCAAATGATGTGTCCCTGAGGTTAGAATTCTCTCTTAAGTAGTTTCCTAATGCTGTTTATCCGGTGTATTCCTGTTGTAATGAAAGCAGTAGGTTTTATATCAAGGCATGCCAGATTCTGGAGTTGATTATGTTCTCTGTAGGAAACTGAAGTAAGAAACCTGATTTATCTCCATTGAGAATGGAGAAATGAGGGAACTTACTGACACTATTAGAGCACTGCAGTGTATCTGTAGGATCCTTTGTGGTCTTCAGTGATAGCCCAAAAGTGCTTTTTGGTTATTGGTGTGTTTAATGACATACATAGGAAAGCAAGGAGAGACTTCACAGAGTTATTTAATGGAATAAAATAATGGTTCTAGATGGCTATGAAAGGTTAAGTATTTTTAATCAGACTCTTTTGTCAATGCTAAGCAAATAAAAGTCAATATTTAATATTCTCAGAGATAAGTCAGGCATAAACTACAATAATGTAACTCAACAGCAACACTTTGTTGTACATTTTAGCAAAGTGTATTGTTTTGTGATGGTCATGGTTTTTTGGATTTTAAAAAATCATTTTAAAAAATTATTTGTAAAAAATTATTTAAAAATAAAATAAAATAAAATAAAATAAAATAAAATAAAATAAAATAA